>JBBDGP010001253.1:402500-1037483 GCA_037952835.1 Lithobates septentrionalis | reverse complement strand
AGAGAGCGCCCCCCCTCCTGAAACATACCAGGCCACATGTCCTCAACATTGGGAGGGTGCTTTGGGGGTAGCCCCCCAAAACACCTTGTCCCCATGTTGATGGGGACAAGGGCCTCATCCCCACAACCCTTGCCCGGTGGTTGTGGGGGTCTGCGGGCGGGGGGCTTATCGGAATCTGGAAGCCCCCTTTAACAAGGGGACCCCCAGATCCTGGCCCTCCCTCCTGTGTGAAATGGTAAAGGGGTACAAAAGTACCCCTACCATTTCACAAAAAAATGTCAAAAATGTTAAAAATGACAAGAGACAGTTTTTGACAATTCCTTTATTTAAATGCTTCTTCTTTCTTCTATCTGCTTTCTTCTGTCTTCTATCTTCCTTCGGTTTCTTCCTCCATCTTCTTCTTCTTCTGGTTCTTGTTCTTCTGGTTCTTCTTGTTCTTCATCCGGTCTTCTCGTCCGGAATCTTCCTCAGCGGCGCCTTCTTCACTTCATCTTCTATCCTCGGGCCGCTCCGCATCCACGATTGGACGGGAGGCTACCGCTGTGTGACGCTTCTCCTCTTCTGACAGTTCTTAAATAATGGAGGGCGGATGACCCCGCCCCCCTCTGACGCACGGGGCGGGTGACCCCACCCCCCTCTGATGCACGGGGACTTCCCTGTGGCATTCCCCGTGACGTCAGAGGGGGGCGGAGTCACCCGCCCTCTGTTATTTAAGAACCGTCAGAAGAGGAGAAGCGTCACACAGCGGGAGCCTCCCGTCGAATCGTGGATGCGGAGCGGCCCGAGGAAAGAAGATGAAGTGAAGAAGAGGCCGCTAAGGAAGATGCCGGACGAGAAGACCGGATGAAGAACCAGAAGAACAAGAAGAACCAGAAGAAGAAGATGGAGGAAGAAACCGAAGGAAGATAGAAGAAAGAAGATAGAAGAAAGTAGAAGCATTTAAATAAAGGAATTGTCAAAAACCCCCTTACCATTTCACACAGGGGGGAGGGCCGGGATCTGGGGGTCCCCTTGTTAAAGGGGGCTTCCAGACTCTGATAAGCCCCCCGCCCGCAGACCCCCACAACCATCGGGCAGGGGTTGTGGGGATGAGGCCCTTGTCCCCATCAACATGGGGACAAGGTGTTTTGGGGGGCTACCCCCAAAGCACCCTCCCAATGTTGAGGGCATGTGGCCTGGTACGGTTCAGGAGGGGGGGGCGCTCTCTCATCCCCCCTCTTTTCCTGCGGCCTGCCAGGTTGCGCTGCTCGGATAAGGGTCTGGTATGGATTTTTGAGGGTACCCCACGCCATTTTTTTTTAAATTTTAGCATGGGGTTTCCCTTAAAATCCATACCAGACCTGAAGGGTCTGGTATAGATTTTGAGGGGGACCCCACGCCATTTTTTAAAAAATTTTGGCCGAGGTTCCCCTTAATATCCATACCAGACCTGAAGGGCCTGGTATGAAATTTAGGGGGATCCCCACGTCATTTTTAAAAAAAAATTTGGTTCGGGGTTCCCCTGTGGGGAAATCCCATGCAGTTTGCAGTCGCGACTATTAATCAATTGCCGGTCCGACAATACACATAACAGTTCATTGATAAAAACTGCATGGGATTTCCCCACAGGGGAACCCCGAACCAAAATTTTAAAAAAAATGACGTGGGGGTCCCCCTAAATTCTATACCAGGCTCTTCAGGTCTGGTATGGATTTTAAGGGGAACCCCACGCCAAAATTTTTTAAAAAAAGGGCGTGGGGTACCCCCAAAAATCCATACCAGACCCTTATCCGAGCACGCAACCTGGCAGGCCACAGGAAAAGAGGGGGGACGAGTGAGCGCCCCCCCCCCCCTCCTGAACCGTATCAGGCCACATGCCCTCAACATTGGGAGGGTGCTTTGACAAGAGACAGTTTTTGACAATTCCTTTATTTAAATGCTTCTTCTTTCTTCTGTCTTCTATCTTCCTTCGCTTTCTTCCTCCATCTTCTTCTTCTTCTGGTTCTTGTTCTTCTGGTTCTTCTTGTTCTTCTGGCTCTTCATCCGGTCTTCTCATCCGGCATCTTCCTCAGCGGCGCCTTCTTCACTTCATCTTCTTTCCTCGCTCCGCATCCACGATTGGACAGGAGGCTCCCGCTGTGTGACGCTTCTCCTCTTCTGGCGGTTCTTAAATAACGGGGGGCGGGTGACTCCGCCCCCCTCTGACGTCACGGGGAATGCCACAGAGAAGTCCCCGTGTGTCAGAGGGGGGCGGGGTCACCCGGGCGCCAGAGGGGGGCGGGGTCACCCGCCCTCCGTTATTTAAGAACTGTCAGAAGAGGAGAAGCGTCCAACAGCGGGAGCCTGCCGTCCAATTGTGGATGCGGAGTGGCCCAAAGAAAGAAGATGAAGTGAAGAAGGCGCCGCTGAGGACGATGCCGGACGAGAAGACCGGATGAAGAACCAGAAGAACAAGAAAAACCAGAAGAACAAGAACCAGAAGAAGAAGATGGAGGAAGAAACCGAAGGAAGATAGAAGACAGAAGATAGAAGAAAGAAGAAGCATTTAAATAAAGGAATTGTCAACTGTCTCTTGTCATTTTTAACATTTTTGACATTTTTTTTGTGAAATGGTAGGGGTACTTTTGTACCCCCTTACCATTTCACACAGGAGGGAGGGCTGGGATCTGGGGGTTCCCTTGTTAAAGGGGGCTTCCAGATTCCGATAAGCCCCCCGCCCGCAGACCCCCACAACCACCGGGCAAGGGCTGTGGGAACGAGGCCCTTGTCCAGATCAACATGGGGACAAGGTGTTTTGGGGGGCTACCCCCAAAGCACCCTCCCAATCTTGAGGGCATGTGGCCTGGTACGGTTAAGGAGGGGGGGCACTCTCTTGTCCCCCCCTCTTTTCCTGCGGCCTGTCAGGTTGCGTGCTCGGATAAGGGCCTGGTATGGAATTTAGGGGGACCCCCACGTCATTTTTTTAAAATAATTTTGGCCGGGGTTCCCCTTAATATCCATACCAGACCTGAAGGGCCTGGTATGGAATTTAGGGGGACCCCCCACGTCATTTTTTTAAAAATTTTGGTTCGGGGGTTCCCCTGTGGGGAATTCCTATGCCGTTTTTATCAATGAACTTCTATGTGTATTGTCGGACCGGCAATGCATTAATAGCGGCGAGTAGTTTTAAATGACTTTTTTTCCTTTGAAATGTAATTTTGCTGTCAGACTGTTCTAAACACGGGGAAACATGCGCCCCTTTACAGGCATACTATAGACACCCCCAGGTACGAAATTTAAAGGGATATTACACTTTTATTGTTTCACTTTAAGCATTATTAAAATCACTGCTCCCGAAAAAATGGCCGTTTTTAAAACTTTTTTTGCATTGATCCATGTTCCCTGGGGCAGGACCCAGGTCCCCAAACACTTTTTATGACAATAACTTGCATATAAGCCTTTAAAATTAGCACTTTTGATTATTCATGTTCGTGTCCCATAGACTTTAACGGTGTTCGCGTGTTCAAACAAATTTTTTGCCTGTTCGCATGTTCTGGTGCGAACCGAACAGGGGGGTGTTCGGCTCACCCCTACTCCATATGTATCACCAGAGAATAGTGTTTATAGGTTTTGTTATATAAAAGGTAACGTGTCTCCAAGCTTTATAAAAGCAAAGACAACATAACTAAGTAAACACATTGCGTTGAGCACATAATAATCTTGCTATGGTAATTTGGACATCTAACTAAAAAGAAAGATTGGAAGACTGTGAAAAGGTAATTATTCTGAAACAGAATGTTCAAACAGACTTCAGGCCTTCCAGTAACAAATAAATGTTTTACCTCCTAACCATCCTTCGTTTGGGGTGATAGTCCCAATTTTCATAGCCTGGAGGGGTAGTTTAGCCACAGAAAAGGGTGTTTTGCTGAAAATATTCCAGATTATCAACAAGAATATTTGAAATATGGTTCCTTCTTTTGTGATGGAAAAGCAAACCAGATCTAGTCTACCTAATATGTGAGCAAAAATGTAATACTAACTCAATGGAACTCTTCTCTTGAAATTACATTTGGAAAGAAATTATCCAGAAATAATCTTTTTTTGGAAGAGAGTTTAAAAACGTGTTATATATTGAGAAAGTGGGCCTCGCTCAGAGTTATGCTTTAGTGACTTTAATTTATTTTGTTATAAAGTAGAGTTCTTCTTTAAAGTTTTATTTGCTTCAGACGTGCTCTCATGAGAAAATTGAGATAACATTTATTATTTCCAAACATACAGTCTGGAGTGACCTTGGCTGCCAGGCAGCCAATTGACACGTGATTTAACTTTATTGTTTAGCATGTAAAAATATGTCGATCTTATAAACTGAGAATATTTTCCGACCACCATTGAGTGTGTTGATTTCTCCCTGTGCAAACAAGTTACTTTGGACATATCTTGGATATATTTTTATTTTGTATACAGCAGACAGCTTCTAATTATCGCAGTTTTGATGTACCCCAGCCAGGACTGCAGGATTGAATGCCAAGCAATCCTGCACCTGGAACAGCACCTGGTGTGTATCCCCATAATGCAGACCAAGGCACCTGAGCAAGCATCCTTTTTACTGCTTGCTTTATCTCTGCCTTCTGGGGTCTTTAAAGTGGAAGTTGAAAAAATGGAGGGGACACTAGGGAGGAGAAAAGAGGATTGCTGCTCACCCCTTAAAAATTAGAACAAAAAAGGAAGGTTTCCCCACATTGGGGTTTTTAGGCAGCACAATAACAGATGTAGTCAATGTTGTATGAAAAAATATAACAATTTTATTGGATAATAATATATCATCAGAGTTAAAAACAATGAGCTCCAGTGGGATTTATTTTAAAAGAATAATTGGCTGAACATACATAAGCAGACATTTGTTCATAGCAATACTTTATATCATGAACAAGAAAGAAAAAAACGGACCATGGAGGCTAATTTGGAGCCTAACCTGGGGGTCCACACTGGTGAAGTGAAACATGTCGGACCTAAATCTGACATAACGAGCATAGCCATGAATGAAATAGATTCCTCATCAAACATCCCAGCAACTAAAACACACCCAAATCCACCGTTAGGATATCAAAAACTTGGATCACAGAACCCTTTAAACCAAGCACAGGGATTCTCTCCATCCCAAACAAACAGGGGAGTAGGGAATCTGGACGCATATGTCACGCGGATTCCAATGAATCCTTCAGCGTGATCAATTTGTCTTCTTATTTGCTATCCGCAGCGGAAATCGGCGTATTGTCGCGCGGTTTGACCTTTTGTCCACAAAAAAACTTCGATTTATTCGAAGTGGTCACTGACCTACAATTATTTGCACGTTGGCTACTTCTGAAGAGCCTTCATGCAAAAACTTATACTAACTTGGACATGACAGAGTGGGCCACCTTCAGTATGAAGGAATTCAAAGCCTTGCGTGACCTAACGCTTTTGTTCCAAGAAAACAACACTCTAGACCTTATAGACCAAATTGACCTAGAAACTTTACTTGAAAGTGCCAATGAACCTACTCAGAACCCTGGCATGAACCTTAAAAAACCCTCTGGAAAATTTCCACCTCTTAGTTTGAATTCAAACATAGAGATTTTTGTAAAACAAACAATTAGAGACATATCTAAACTTACACACAAGAAAGCATGCTCACAAAATCTGACTGCTGAGGAATCGGCAGCCATTGATTCCCTGTGTAACAATGTAGAAATTACAATAAAACCTTCTGACAAAGGAGGCAACGTAGTCCTGATGGACAATCAGGACTACGTACGGATGTGCCAAGACATCTTGGACAATGATGAATGGTACAAAACCATTCCGAGTAAATTCATACAGAGGTCCTATACTAAATTTTATGATCTAATACAGTCCGCTTTGGACAAGGAAGTTATTACTAGAGACCAGTATGAATTCATTCGAACCAAACACCCACGTATGGCTACTTTTTACAGCTTGCCCAAAATCCATAAGAACCAAACCAAACCTCCCGGACGACCAATTGTCTCCGGGAATGGAGGAATCTCAGAAAAATTGAGTAAAGTGATTGACTCATTTTTACAACCATTCGTCACGAGCATGCCCTCGTTCCTTAAGGATACAATGCATCTACTCCAATTGATTCAGGAAGTATCCCTTCCACCCAATTCATTTTTTGTGGTCATTGATGTTGAAGCCCTGTACAGCTCGATCCCCCACAACAAGGGGATCGAGGCTGTACGGGCACTCCTCCAGAGAACCAACAGATATGATGGAGCTCTGGGTGAGTTCATCATCGATGGCCTTGAATATATCTTGAATCGCAATTTTTTCCTTTTTGACAACTCCCACTACCTCCAGGTACAGGGCGTGGCTATGGGCACATGTTGTGCCCCGGCCTACGCCAACCTGTACCTGGGGGAGTGGGAGAGGGTGCTCGGAGAGGATGAGGGCCTCGCCACATACGTGAGCTGCATACGTATGTGGCGACGATACATCGATGATGTCCTCCTGGTTTGGGAGGGACCCGAAGAATCACTATTGAAGTTCTTTGACCACATCAACCATAATGAACGCAATCTCAAGTTCACTATGACTTATGATCGTGATCAAATAAACTTCCTGGATGCGCAGTTGAGACGTCCTTCTGAGGATCTCATCACTAGCACTTTGTTTCGGAAAAGCACCGCAGGAAATACCATCCTCCATGCGGATAGCTTTCACCCTACAGGTTTGAAAAGGTCTATTCCATATGGACAGTACCTGCGTCTACGCAGGAACTGTTCTGATGAGGTCCTCTTCAAACAGGAAGCACAGAAACTACAAATCAGATTACTAGCACGGGGTTACAGCCGCTCAACCCTACGCAAAGCGTACAATCGCGCAGCTGCACAATCCAGACATACGTCATTGTTTGGGGAAAGGGCCAGGGGCGACCCTGGTATGGATCCCACCAGGGTGATCCTGCGCTTCTCCAAACAACATAACGAGATCAGAAACATTATCCATAAGCATTGGCCTATACTCCGAGATGACCCAAAAGTTAGTAGGTTCATTGCAGATACCCCTTCAATCACTTTCAGACGAGCAACCTCACTAAAGGATAAATTAATTCAGAGTGAGTTCAAAACGGCACAAAAAAGGCGTAGGCATTGTTCTATCCTGGGATCCTTCCCTTGTGGACACTGCTCTTGCTGCCCATATATAAGACGTGAAAAGACCTTTATTCTCCCAAATGGGACAACCTTTAAACCGTCACATTTCACCAACTGTCAAACACGTGGCGTCTTATGTCAAACACTTATGTCTTGCGAATGTGGAGCACACTACGTCGGAAAGACCAAACAAGAGTTTCACCAGCGCATATCTAAACACATTTACCATATGCAAATTGGTAACCCATATGTGCCACTTGGGAGACATGTGATGGAAACTCACAACTACAGGATGCCCATAGTATCCTTCGTCGCGCTCGATCGAATTCATATACCAACGCGAGGCGGCGACTGGAACAAAATTCTACTGCAGCACGAGCAGAGGTGGATATTTAAATTAAATTCCACCTTGTTCCCAGGATTGAACGAGGCCATTTCGTTTGCTCCATTCTTAAAAGGCTTTGTCTCTGGCAAAACACAATAATCATGTCCCCCTTGGATTGGTTATAATATAATACAGTCCAAAGTAATAGAAAACAATTGGTATCAGTGACCATGTCCCGTTCCCCTCTTTTTTCCAACCTCTCCCCTCTTTCCCTGTGCTGATCCAATTACATCTTCTACCATATTCCATCTATTTGTTTTTGCTGCTTTTATTTATTCTTAAATTGACGGTGTAAAGTTATCTATACATGTGATTGAGTTTCTCCTATTCCTCACTGAAGCTCCTTATATGATTATGTATATATAAGATATGCAACAATAGTGTTAACTTTGAACTGTGGAAAAATGTCATCCTCACAATTTGTATTTGTTTTTTTCCCTTTTGAATTTGCTTTTTCCCACCACTGGGGGAGCTCTGGCATTCTCTCTGCTGTCATCTCCGGGGCGGGTGTGACCTGTGACGTGCCTTCCCGGCAAGGTGAGGGGGGGGACGGGCCCACCCACGTTTAGGCGGCTCCTCCCCCCCCATGTTTCCCCATTGGACGCTCGGCTGGCCACCGGGCGCCGCGCTGGGGATCTTTCTCTCCTTGCCGGCGGCATTCCGGAACATCCTCGGATGCCTTCCGTCACTGCGCATGCGCGGGGCCCCGCGCGAGCGACGTGACGTCATAGACATCGCGAGATTTCGGCGAGGACGACGAGATTTCGGAGCGTTGCTCTTCCGGAACGCCGGGGAGACCACACTTGGCTGCCATGATGGCCGCCTTGCCGCCCGTCATGGGATTATCACCGGATTGTGCACACCTGGATGGATAGATGCAAGGTATACACACCCCCTTAATTATGGGTATAAAAACCTATACTTGATGTATGTTTTCAATTTCCTCGTATCTGGTGAACTGCAAACACACCCTGCTGCCTGTTACCACTCCTGCTGTCACTTTCGGCTACCACACAGTAAGTACACCTTCATAGCCATGTGTTATTATAGCATCGTGTTGCCCAAAATAATCGGGGTCTACTGACCCCTATGATTGTTAATATTTTTCGACCACTGACAATATATGTGGTCACACTTTTTACAATTATATACTTTGCTTATTTCTAGACTGGTTGACTCAGTTTTTGGATACTATCACCTGAGTCTTATACAGCTTATGACCAATCCCGGGTATGCTAACAAGCAACAGTCTAGGTATATGGGACAACCTGATGCATCCACATGTGCTATTTAGCACCTGTTTGAGGTAATAATAATACATTATTTTTCCACACCACCATTCCCCAACGGTCCCCCCTTTTTTCCCCTCCTCCCCCCCTTCCCCCCCCCCCTCCCCCTATCCTTTCCTCCCCTTCCACTCACTGGCACCTGCTTGCACCTTATATGCTTTTTTCACATTCTACCACACCTAGATTGTATGCTTCATTTCACTCCCTCACCCCTTTTCTCTTACTTTCTTTTACTCTGTCACTACCATTTCTTCTTTAGCACAGACATAATACTTACCATACCTACCATATTTGTTTCTTATATGGTATTCTTTTTTAAACATACACCAGATAAATATGGTTCAGAACTCCCCTGTTGGTTTGGGCCATATATATCATATTTATAATGCCCTTGATCCTTCAGTGGCTTTTTTAGCCCACAGATCAAACCTGACTACCTTAATATGGGCTTTTTAGTTATTTTTCCCTGCAAATCTTCATCGCAGGTGATTTGGTGCTTTCCGGCTGGTTGTCTGCTCTGGCGGGCGGTGCTCAAAAGTGTGACCTCTCGTAAGCCACGTTGCTTCTCACCATCCTGGTCTGGGTTGTGACGGCGGTAGAGGAGGTTGGAATCCCCCTCTGGAGAAGAGGACAAAGCAATATATCTTTTAAAGGGATCTCCATGTGGGAACCTGTGTTTTCCATTGGACATACTTTTACTTGGTAATTATACTGTATTGATGTATCGCATAACCAATGTAGTTCATATTATATTTATATGAATGGAACATGTATATGTATATCAACCCTATTTTCATGTTCTCCCCAGCAGACTGATCCTCTGAAGAAGACCCCAACTATAGGGGTTGAAAAGCGTCAGATTTAATGTTCATGATATAAAGTATTGCTATGAACAAATGTCTGCTTATGTATGTTCAGCCAATTATTCTTTTAATCCCACTGGAGCTCATTGTTTTTAACTCTGATGATATATTATTATCCAATAAAATTGTTATATTTTTTCATACAACATTGACTACATCTGTTATTGTGCTGCCTAAAAACCCCAATGTGGGGAAACCTTCCTTTTTTGTTTAAAGTGGAAGTAAACTCTCCTATCCTTTTCAGCCGCTGCCACCTTAGCCTCTGTCAAATTTTCAGTTACCATGGTGCTTCACATGTGATCAGTTGTGACTCCAGCCATTTGATGGTTTGACAGTTTAGTTGAGAGCACAAGCAAATGTGATGGTTAGCATTTCCATCATGCCGGGAATATAACTGTTTTTTGAAGCTGTTAAATTCATGGGTTTAATTCCTCTTTAAGGTAATCTTCCTCACTTATGAGTCTCTCTTTCGTTGTATACCATGTTTTTCATTTGGAACAGAGCAAGTCGTCAGTTCCACAGTTATGTTTTGATAAGCGTGCAGTTTGTATCATTCCAAGTCGTGAGATGCTTAAGGCTTAACTCTGTTGTAGTTGAAGTGGTATTTGTCACGAGCTAGCCTTGGGGATACCCAATATACAGCTCCCTTCTCCTACTGAATGCTTGCACACTGACTTTAGAGTGACACCAGGTATTTCCAGTAAAGTTACTGAGAGTGAAGAGTGAGAACCTAAAAAAGAATAATGCAATTAAATATCAGATAAAACAGGGGATCTCTTATTGTATACCAGAACAATCTGAGAGATTGCCCCCTCCCTCATGTGTCATATTGTGTACCTATTGAAGCCATGGTGTTGCAGCTAGTAACAAACAATCCACCAAATCATCCCACTGCCAGACTTCATACAACACTTCCAGAGACAATGAACAGCCTTTTGGTTCTGTTTTTTTTGTTGTTTTATTAGGGGGTACAACTTGGATAGGGATAGGAATATGGGATGCCCAAAGGGTTTGTCATTGCCATCATATTTATAATTTAAGCACAAAAGCACAATGCTAGAGCCAGAAGATTTGATGTGCTTTTAAACGGAGTATGAATTTCCTCCTGCATCTCCATGCAGACTGTTGCTCCTCCTCTGCATAAACTCCACAGATTATTCCTCTAAGAATTCCCCATCCATCACTGTGTGAGGGATGAAGACACCACTTTTGACCATGTAAAAATGATGGTCTTAGAACTCCTTCTCCTCCTGCACAAACTTGTTTCCTCCCGCATAAACTTGTTCCCTCCTGCACAAACTTAATGTTACTGAGTTAAAGTATGTCACACCTTCTTCCTTTGATAGATAAGGACTCACTCTGAATAAGCCCCTCATCTGGCTCTGGTTGCTCGCTGCTACTAGACTTGAGGCCTGCAGAACCTCTCACAAGAGGACTAGTAGTTTAAAAGCATTACTTTAGGTTGTGGACTACTGTTCCCAGCCAGCCCAGCTTGCAAATCATGTGCCCTCAGGCCACATCGACTTGACACAGATCCCCACAGTCTCTTCTCTGATCCAGGACTCCCCATCATCCACCGTGTGTTTGATGAAGACTGTGCTAATGACCGTGTAAAAGCAGAGTTCCCTCACAGATTTCCAGGCACCTCTAGCCCCCCACTATGGTAACACTCATCGACCTTCCTCAGCCCTGAGTCCTTGATGAGGAACTTGACCGGACCATGCGTTCTGACAGCTTCACCTGTCCCTCTGCTCCAGGAGTTCCCTGCCACCGACCGTGTGGTGACAGAGACATTGCCAATGACCGTGTAGAGGCAATGTTCCCTCACAGTTCTCCCCGGGCCTTCTCCTGTGATCGGCGCACCCCCCCCCCCAGATGGGGATGGCCTCCTGCTGCTGCCTAGCATTCCATTCCTCACTTCACTCAGCCGACTCTCCCCCCAGTGGCATATCGCCTCAGCTTATATAGGAGGCCTGCCCCCTGCCAATACCGATTGGGGATTGGTCAGGGCTCCCACTTGAGCTGCCTGCCACTCCAGTTTTAGGCCCAGCCCCTCTTCCAGAATCTTCTCCCTGGAAGCAGGGGAGGTGCCCTAGAACTAGAGCACAAGTGGTCACACCCACTGCTACTCTGACCACTCCCAGCCCCCAGATCAAAACAGGCAGACCTAGCTTGCAGCACAGGCCTGCCTAAATTTGCCTGTGCTGAAAATCCTAGTAAAATAAGCCTTACTAGCACCTATCTATTGGTAGAGGGTGCTACACTATAATGGCACAAGTTCCTCCTTCTTCCTCTAATCCCCAGATGGAGAGCTTGTAAAACTTGTAGTTATTATCTAGCCCCATATATATGTAGAAGGAAGATATACTTGTGAGACTTTGTTGAGGTTGTGATAAAGTAAAGTCACAGCATAAATGTTAGGACAAGAATATAAAAAGTAATTCAGGATACAAGTTAAATGGCTTAAGATTGTTAGTGAATAAGGCTGGTTATTTGAAAGATTGTTATCCCAGTCTGAGCAAAATGGTTGGATTAAATTGAGTTAGACGGAGAAATGTACCTGCGCAGCATCATCCCCTACCCTCCCCCCAACAAAAACTAAGCTGTTGTTTGTGTATAAACACAGAAGGGCATTGTAAGAAGGAATCTATGCATGAAAGTAAAAAAAAAAATCTGTGTTAAACTCCCCCCCCCCCCATCCTCGCCTTATACTTACCTGAACCCGATCTTGATCCAGTGCAGTACACTAGAGCAGGAGCTTTCTCTGCTCTCTTCCTCCTCATTGGCTGAGACACAGCAGCGGAAGCCATTGCACACAGAGCGGGGCTTGGGAGCAAGAATGCATGAGTGCTTGCAAGGGGGAAGGGGCCAGGATCACCAACAAGGGACCTAAGAAGAGGAGGATCGGGGTTGCTCTGTGCAAAACCATTACACAGAGCAGGTAATTACGACATGTTTTTTGATTTAAAAAAAAAATCACTTTTTTCATCACTTTAGCGGACAATTTGAATTTCATCTCTTTATGACTAAATGGTATTGTTATAATATATTCTATTGTGACATCAGGAAAATATGTATGCAAAAAAGGAGAGAGTCGCCCTGGGACTTTGAATGAGGTGGGCACAGTTAGCCACTGAGTAACAAGAGTAATAGCAGTATAAATGTTTATTAAAATTAATGTACATACATGGATAATATAACATATTAGCTCAGCCAATGGATTTGCACATAATGAAGAGAATAAATAACGTTGATACAAACATTATACAATGAGGTATATACAAATGCACGCATCAGAAAACCCGGCGCGCGTTTCGTGAGATCATTGCTCGCTCATCAGGGGTGGATGCGGATGAGATGTATCTAAATAGACAAAAAGATGTGTCACAGTGGTAAATGTAAGAACAATGGCAGAATGGGCCAGAGCAAAACGGCCCAATACTTACCAATGAACGAAACCAGAGTTTCCATTGCTGAACCCCCAAATGGACGGCAGCAGCCAGAGTATGGCATGGGAGCTGAGGGGGAGAAGACGGACACAGGTACCCCCAGGGGGGATGCCAGGCAGTAGACATGGCATAAGTGAAGGTGAATGGTCCTATTGTCTCAGTATGTAGCTTGATAGATATCAGCTGTAAACATAGATGTATATGTCTCAATGGTTTGCCAAATTTAGTAAGATGAACATCAAGTTATATAATGTAATAAATATTTTTGTATGAGAGCATTTATACTCTAGCATAAGTATATGTGTCAAGCTTTACTAAAAAAGCAGAGTAGACAAAAGTTGTACAGTTATTTGTATAGAAACATATGTGGACTAACCTGATCCAATAACCACTTAACGACCAGCCACTGTATATATACGTCATTTTTTTGAAGATGGATATCTCGGTAACGGCAGCAGCTGCTGCTGCCACAACCGAGGTATCCATCTTTAGGGCCGGCGTTTCTGTATACGATAATGGTGGTCTCTGTGGCGGGTTCGCCTCGAGATCACCGTTATCGGCGGCCCTCCGCCGCTTACCGGAGCCGTCGGTAGCGGCGGAGGAGATCGGGACCTGTCAGTGCTTCGGTATAGAGATGAGTGAGGCCAAGATGGCGCCCACCCGTCTCTATACCATAGGACGGCCGGAGCGATATCATTACGTCGGCTCCGCCTACTTCTCTTAAAGGCACAATTTTTTTGTGTAATTTTTTTAAACAACTTTTTCTTTTTTTTTTGCATCTTAGTCTAAATATGAGATCTGAGGACTTTTTGACCCCAGATCTCATATTTAAGAGGACCTGTCATGCTTTTTTCTATTACAAGGGATGTTTACATTCCTTGTAATAGGAATAAAAGTGATCCAAATTTTTTTTTTTTAAAACAGTGAAAAAATAAATAAACTAAAATAAAATAAATAATAAAAAAAAATTATTTTAAAGCGCCCTGTCCCTACGAGCTCGCGCGCAGAAGCGAACGCATACGTGAGTAGCGCCCGCATATGAAAACGGTGGTTAAACCACACATGTGAGGTATCGCCGCGACCAGTAGAGCGAGAGCAATAATTCTAGCCCCAGACCTCCTCTGTAACGCAAAACATGCAACCTGTAGAATTTTTTAAACATCGCCTATGGAGATTTTTAAGGGTAAAAGTTTGACGCCATTCCACGAGCGGGCGCAATTTTGAAGCGTGACATGTTGGGTATCAATTTACTTGGTGTAACATTATATTTCACAATATTAAAAAAAATTGGGCTAACTTTACTGTTGTCTTATTTTTTTTTTGCTCAAAAGTTGGACGGACTTAGATTTGAAACATGTTTTAAATCTATCTGTCGAACTCGAGTCCGGTCGAAAAGTCCGCTCGTCTGTATGCTAGTTCGATGGACAAAAAGCCATGCTAGGGCAGCTATTGGCTACTGGCTATGAACTTGCTTATTTTAGTCTGGTCGTACGAATTCAACAGACTTTGGTGGATTGTGTGTAGGCAAGTCCGTTCATTCAGAAAGTCCGTCGTAAAGTACGTTGAAAAGTCCGCCGGGCAAAGTCTGCCGTAAAGTCCGACCGTGTGTACGCGGCATAAGAAAGTAAATCCTGAAAAAATGTGTTTGTCTGGGAAATAAAAAAAGAAAAGGTTGTGTGAAAAGCAGTGTTTTAAAATGAAACAAAAAAGTGCAGGGAATGCAAATAAAGCACCAGGTGAGTGCTAGGTGGGGAGAGTGTATTTACCTTAATATGTAAACAGCTGAACAGCAATGGAAATCTCTGTAGTGTGCATAGTATTAGTGAGCGGAGGAAGTGATCTCAGCCATGTCTCACCCCTGACTTATAACCCCGAAGGGGTCCGGTCCGCTCCACCCCCAACGCCATGCGAGGATGGATTGGTGTGCGACGCCCAGGGTGTCAGCTATCAATGGGAGTATGCATGTGCAGTGGACTCCCATCCATCCAAGATGACAAACTGCACTGCCACTGGGTGACAGCGCAAACGCAGAAGCCACCCAATGGGTGTAGGAGCATAGCTCCGATATGCCGGTGGCCCCTCCACAAAGTCCATGGGATGAGGGGGGGGGACAGCAGGAGACAAAAATCTCCCTTAGCATATCGCAGCTCCCATGCCAGACAAAGACCACCAACCATCAGAGGAGACAGCAAAGGACACAAAGGCCACAGAACACCACCACTGGCAAGGTCAAAGGCTAAAACATGTATATGAAATATATTTTTTTGCTTCTCTGGAAAATATGTAAGACAGAATTTGAGGCCATTGTGATATATTTTATGTGCATTGCACCCTGTAATAAAAGGTTCATCCAACTATAGCACAGCAGTAGCTGTATGTAAGGTGCTACTGGACAAAGCTACTGCAATTATGCTGGACTAAGGATTTAACTTTAAAGCCTAGTACACATGGGCCAAATGTCGGGCGGCATCAGTCGGTTGGCCCGTGTGTACTGCAGCCGTTCCAACAGAATTTGGCCAGCTTATGTCGAAGGGGCATGGCCCAAAAAAGTCTGCCGGTCAGCTCGCAAACAGCGCTCTTAGCCAATGGCTGAGAACGCTGACCAGAGTGTGCTTGCAGGGGGGTCGTCCCCATTTAGAAGAAAATAGCACATCGCATAGTTAATACAGCGACTCCTCCTGAGCTGTCAGGTTTTTGTTTTTGTTCAGCCCTGCTGGGTTGAACGAAAAATAACTAGTAGAGTGTACCAGGCTTATTGCTCCCATACTCAGTCCATCAAGTCTTGGAAAGTTTAAAACTAAATAACTGTCTATGTTCGGACTGCATTAATAGAACCAGCTCTGCTGGTCTCCCCAGTGTCACCATAAAAGGATGCACTGCATTTTGTCCAGCTTCTTCATGAATATGAAGAAAAAGGGAGAGTGCAGGGAGTGCAGGTTTTAATACATACAGTATCTCACAATAGTGAGTACACCCTTACATTTTTGTAAATATTTTGTTATATCTTTTCATGTGACAACACTGAAGAAATTACACTTTGCTACAATGTAAAGTAGTGAGTGTACAGCTTGTATAACAGTGTAAATTTGCTGCTCCCTCAAAATAACTCAACACATAGCCATTAACCACTTCAGCCCCGGAAGGATTTACCCCCTTCCTGACCAGAGCACTTTTTACAATTTGGCACTGCGTCGCTTTAACTGCTAATTGCGCGGTTATGCAATGCTGTACCCAAACTAAATTTGCGTCCTTTTTTCCCACAAATAGAGCTTTCTTTTGATGGTATTTGATCACCTCTGCGTTTTTTATTTTTTGCACTATAAATGGAAAAAAAAAGAAAATTTTGAAAAAAAATGATATTTTCTACTTTTTGTTATAAAAAAAATCCAATAAACTCAATTTTTGTCATACATTTAGGCCAAAATGTATTCGGCGACATGTCTTTGGTAAAAAAAATGTCAATAAGCTTATTTTTATTGGTTTGCGTAAAAGTTATAGCGTATACAATCTAGGGTACATTTTCTGGAATTTACACAGCTTTTAGTTTATAACTGCCTATGTCATTTCTTGAGGTGCTAAAATGACAGGGCAGTACAAACCCCCCCAAATGACCCCATTTTGGAAAATAGACACCCCCAGGGAAATTGCTGGGATTGAATAATGATAAAAAAAAAAATTACAAAAAGTTGTCACTAAATGATATATTGCTCACACATGCCATGGTTATATGTGAAATTGCACCCCAAAATACATTTAGCTGCTTCTCCTGAGTACGGGGATACCACATGTGTGGGACTTTTTGGGAGCCTAGCCGCGTACGGGGCCCCAAAAACCAAGCACCGCCTTCAGGATTTCTAAGGGCGTAAATTTTTTACTTCACTCCTCACTACCTATCACAGTTTTGAAGGCCATAAAGTGCCAAGATGGCACAAACCCCCCCCTGCCCCCAAATGACCCAATTTTGGAAAGTAGACACCCCAAGCTATTTGCTGAGAGGCATGTTGAGTCCATGGACTATTTTATATTTTGACACAAGTTGCGGGAAAATTACAAACTTTTTTTTCTTTTTTTTTTTGCACAAAGTTGTCACTAAATGATATATTGCTCAAACATGCCATGAGCATATGTGGAATTACACCCCAAAATACATTCTGCTGCTTCTCCTGAGTACGGGGATACCACATGTGTGGGACTTTTTGGGAGCCTAGCCGCGTACGGGGCCCCAAAAACCAAGCACCCCGTTAGGATTTCTAAGGGCGTAAATTTTTGATTTCACTCCTCACTACCTATCACAGTTTTGAAGGCCATAAAATGCCAAGATGGCACAAACCCCCCTAAATGACCCAATTTTGGAAAGTAGACACCCCAAGCTGCATGTTGAGTCCATGGAATATTTTATATTTTGACACAAGTTGCGGGAAAATTACAAACTTTTTTTTCTTTTTTTTTTTTGCAAAGTTGTCACTAAATGATATATTACTCAAACATGCCATGGTTATATATGGAATTACACCCCAAAATACATTCTGCTGCTTCTCCTGAGTACGGGGATATCACATGTGTGGGTGAGTATTTTGCAGCTCTCATTTGTTTTTGAAAAATGAAGAAAGACACGAAAAATGTATTTTTTTTTCTTTTTTCAATTTTCAAAACTTTGTGAGAAAAAGTGAGGTCTCCAAAATACTCACTATACCTCTCAGCAAGTAGCTTGGGGTGTCTACTTTCCAAAATGGGGTTATTTGGGGGGGTTTTGTGCCACCTGGACATTCCATGGCCTCCGAAACTGTGATAGGCAGTGAAGAGTGAAATCAAAAATTTACACCCTTAGAAAGCCTGAATGTGGTATCCCCGTACTCAGGAGAATCAACAGAATGTATTGTGGGGTGTAATTTCACATATTCCCACGGCAAGTTTGAGCAATATATCATTTAGTGACAACTTTGTGCAAAAAAAAAAAAAATTGTCTTTTTCCCGCAACTTGTGTCACAATATAAAATATTCCATGGACTCGACATGCCTCTCCAAATAGCTTGGGGTGTCTACTTTCCAAAATGGGGTCATTTGGGGGGGGTTTGAACTGTCCTGGCATTTTATGAACAACATTTAGAAGCTTATGTCACACACCACCCACTCTTCTAACCACTTGAAGACAAAGCCCTTTCTGACACTGTTTGTTTAAATGAAAATTTTTTTTTTTTTTGCAAGAAAATTACTTTGAACCCCCAAACATTATATATTTTTTTAAAGCAAATGCCCTACAGATTAAAATGGTGGGTGTTTCATTTTTTTTCACACAGTATTTGCACAGCGATTTTTCAAACGCATTTTTTGGGGAAAAAACACACTTTTTTAAATTTTAATGCACTAAAACACACTATATTGCCCAAATGTTTGATGAAATAAAAAAGATGATCTTAGGCTGAGTACATAGATACCAAACATGGCATGCTTTAAAATTGCGCACAAACGTGCAGTGGCGACAAACTAAATACATTTTTAAAACCCTTTACAGGTTACCACTTTAGATTTACAGAGGAGGTCTACTGCTAAAATTACTGCCCTCGATCTGACCTTCACGGTGATACCTCACATGCATGGTGCAATTGCGGTTTACATTTGACGCCAGACCGACGCTTGCTTTCGCCTTTGCGCGAGAGCAGGGGGGGACAGGAGTGCTTTTTTTTTTTTTCTTTATTATTTATTTGCTTTTTTATCTTATTTTAAACTGTTCCTTTCTTTTTGTTTTTTTAGTCATTTTTATTGTTATCTCAGGGAATGTAAATATCCCCTATGATAGCAATAGGTAGTGACAGGTACTCTTTTTTGAAAAAATTGGGGTCTATTAGACCCTAGATCTCTCCTCTGCCCTCAAAAGCATCTGACCACACCAAGATCAGTGTGATAAAATGCTTTCCCAATTTCCCAATGGCGCTGTTTACATCCGACAAAATCTAAATCATAAAATGCTCGTAGCATCCGGTTTCTTAGGCCATAGAGATGTTTGGAGCCATTCTGTTTTCTGATCAGCTCTATGGTCAGCTGGCTGAATCACCGGCTGCATTCTCAGGTTCCCTGTTAGGACAGGAGAGCCAGAGAAAAACATGGAAGACGGTGGGGGGGGCATTCCCTCCCACTGCTTGTAAAAGCAGTCTAGAGGCTAATTAGCTGCTAGGATTGCTTTTACATGAAAGCTGACCGCTGGCTGAAAAGAATGATACCAAGATGATACCTAAACCTGCAGGCATCATTCTGGTATAACCACTCAAAATCCAGCAACATACCAGTACATTGCTGGTCCTTGTTGGGCATATAGTGTAAACTTTTTTTTCATGCAGCCTGTGGGCTGAACGAAAAAAAGAGATTCGTGGGTATGCCCACCATTAGAATACCTCCCTTCATCCACCCACTTCTAATGATGGGCATACATGCACCGTTTATATATGCAATATAGGGTTGAAAGAGAAAACAAAGAGGGCCTCTCCAATTAGGTCCTACCTCTTTCCAAAATTATTTAGGACTATTGCGGTACCAAGGGGACAAACACAAGGGTATAATAAAAATTCATAGATTTATTCAAAAATAGGGTATTGAAAAGTCCAGCAAAGGACACAATATGAACCATAACAAAATAGCACAATTACAAAATAATTGTTTACAGCAATGTTAACAGACAAAAGACTATTGGTAGTGCCCACACAAAAGAATGAAGGCGCATAATATAATACTTGCAGACGTGACCTCTACAGTTTCGTGGTTAAGCCGCGTTTATTCTCCCCTATACGGCGGGCCTGCGCTCTTCCGGCTGTGGGCGGGGCACCAATGGAGCCCTGTCGCTGCTTCCTTAGACTGACGCTTGTGCGTCAACCATGTTGGAGCTGCGCGCGTGCGCCGGATAATCTCCGGCGCATGCGCAGTAGTGGAGGATCGGACCCGGAAGAGGCAGCGGCTGATGCCTTCAGCGCCGTTCAATTTCCGGGTTGGGGGCACTTAAGGCTGCAGTCTTGTCTGACTGCTTTGAGAAGCACACACCCAGCATACCACGATCCCGTTTGAAGGCTCGTAAGTAACCGCCACATGTTCCCTCTGGGGAGTTACTGTGATACCTCCATGCACTATCCTCTCCTCTCTTCCCTACTTCCTTGTCCTCCTTTCTTTATTTTCTTTCTCATAACCTGCCTCTGTTCATCTCCCTCCTCTTTTGCTTGGAAGCATTTCTTCCCCTGGATAAAATATGCTCAGCATACTGATACATATTCCATGCAATTTATCTCTAGAGGTTCTATGTGGCATATGTGCCCGGCTCCTTGGCCACTGTTCCGTATCATTCTCCCTGGGTGTGGATAGCCAGCAAGTTTGCTATAATTAAACTTTTAATACTACAGCAACGGTGGGTACATACATGTTTTATGTTAAATACCCCCGCTTTCTCAAGCTTTTTTACTTCTCCATACTATTCTGGTCAGGTGGTGGGTTCCTCATGTATTCCTCCCCCTCCCCCCTCCCCCCTCCCGCTCTTCTCTTCCCCCTTTCTTCCCCCTCTTTTTCCCCCCTCCCCCTCCCCTCCCTCTCTCCCCCTCCCGTCTCCTTTCTGTCCCTTTCTCTCTCCTTGTCCCCCCCTTTTTTTCTTTTCTTTTCTTGTCTCTTCCCTCCCTCTCTTCCCTTCTTTTTTCTCCCCCCCCCCCTTTTTCCTCTCTCCCCCCCGCTTGTTTTTTTCCCCCCCTTCTTTCCCCTCCTTTCCCCCCCCTTCCTTTGTTTCCCTCTTTGTTTATGTCCCTTCTCCTGTTTCCCTCCTTCCCTTCTTTTTTCCCCCCCTCTCCCCAGGTTCCCCTTCCCTTGCCCCCCCTCCTTTCTCCCCCTCTCTCCCCCCTTTTCTCTGCCTTGTTTCTTCCTTCCCCCCCCCCCCCCTCTTCCCTTCTCTCTCCTTTATCTCTGTTCCCTCCTTTCCTTCCCTTCCTCCTTTCTTTTCCCCCCCCCCTTTCCTCTCCTTTTTCCCGGTCCCTCACCATTCTCTACCCTGACCTGATGCACATGGGTGGCTGTCTTTTTCAAAGAACTCTGCTTCTACAGCCGCTTATACCTCATTTTTATTATTTCCTACAATAGCATCATCTTTAAGTGCCTCCATGTGGGCGTCTCACAGTGTTGCTCTAGCCCCTTTGCGGGCCTAGGTGGGTGAGTGCAATATTAAACAATGATTACCTTTTCCAATATTAATATTATATATCTATCTCTACACTTGTTGTTCTTAGATATGTTTGTCATTGTAGATATGTTTTGTAATGTTGATATTGTACTTTTCTCATTTTGTAGAATATATACTTAGACGCCTCCTGAAGAAGCGGCTTGACCGCGAAACTGTAGAGGTCACGTCTGCAAGTATTATATTATGCGCCTTCATTCTTTTGTATGGGCACTACCAATAGTCTTTTGTCTGTTAACATTGCTGTAAACAATTATTTTGTAATTGTGTTATTTTGTTATGGTTCATATTGTGTCCTTTGCTGGACTTTTTAATACCCTATTTTTGAATAAATCTATGAATTTTTATTATACCCTTGTGTTTGTCCCCTTGGTACCGCAATAGTCCTAAATAATTTTGGAAAGAGGTAGGACCTAATTGGAGAGGCCCTCTTTGTTTTCTCTTTCAACCCTATATTGCTTCTATACATTTAAAGGATGATGGTACCTATAAATGATACAATACCCCGTTTTTAATGGAATTAGAGGTATACTTTTGAATACACCGTTTATATATGCCGAAGCATGGGGGCATCCGCCCCAAAATGTAGGAGCAAATCGCTCATCCGCCCCTGCTGCCCCCATGCTTCGGCATATATGCTCTTTTTTCTAACTGTGGTGGTGAAATCACCTCCTACAGCGCTGGAGTCGCGACTTTATGTATCGTGGGAGCAAACGCTGTTGCTGTCAAGATAGATAAATCCGCTCTGCAGCTGAATGGCGTACCCGAAAACAAAAAATGGTTAACAATAAAACACAGTAAACAGTAAAGTTTAAAAAAATTGCATACCTATAAACAAACATGATAAAATATAATAACAATAAAAAATTGCAGAATAGAATACAGTAAAAAAAGAGCAGAACAATAGAGAGAGAGAGAACAATAAAACGACAACTATTTTTGGTTTTTTTATATTTGATATTTTTTTGTGTTTTTTTTATTTTTTTTTACACTTTTTTTTGTAACTGTAACTTTTGTAACTGTAACTGGTTCCAGGTTCAGGTCTATCTAAATGCAATGGCATCTTGGGAGACCATGTGAAAGTGTACCTAGTCTGTGCAGTGCTGTACCCTATGCTAATACTCAACTAGTGTATGGTAGCATTCAAAACATTCACCAATGCAAAGACTGGGTGTCAGGACAGGAGGAACAATAATAGCGGGTGTCACGCCTATATCTGCACTTGCTGCAGACACAACATCTTTTTTGGGGGCTCGTTGGGTAGGGGTACTCGGGAGGATATAAAGAAAATGCCTCTCATGTAGCCGGCTTACTGCATTTGGTTGGGGAAGGTGAGGTGGAGCACCGTCTGGAAAGAGAAGGGCTCTGACGATCTCTTCCTGGAATTTAAGGAAGGATCCAGTCTGTCCTGAAACTCTGTATAGCACATAAGCATTTAGCAAAGCCAATTGAAATAAATAAACAGACACTTTCTTGTACCAGCATCTGGCCTTATGGGCAATTAGGTACGGCACCAAAAACTGGTCGTTGAGGTCCACCCCTCCCATATTTTGGTTATATTCGTGGACACAGAGGGGTTTCTCCACAACACCAGTCGCCGTAGTAATTTGGACCGTCGTGTCTGCATGAAGGGAGGTAAGAACGAAAACATTCTTATTATCCCTCCACTTCATAGCGAGCAAATTATTACACTGCAAGCAGGCTCTCTGCCCCAGCCTAAGACAGGAATCTACAAGCCACTGGGGAAAGCACTGGCGATTAGGTCGCACGGTGCCACATGCTCCAATCTGCTGATCAAACAAGTGACTAAAAAGTGGCACGCTCGTGTATTAATTGTCCACATATAAGTGGTACCCCTTTCCGAATAAGGGTGACACCAAGTCCCACACAATCTTGCCAGCAATTCCTATGTAGTCAGGGCAGTTTGTCGGCTCTACGTGGCTATCTTTTCCCTCATAAACCATAAAACTACATGTATAGCCTGTGGCCCTGTCACAGAGCTTATACATCTTGACCCCGTATCTGGCACGCTTGCTGGGAAGGTACTGTTTGAAGGTACTGTCATTGAAGTGCATGAACCGCAAGATCTGCTCGTATCGTGCCCTGGTCATGGAGGCAGAGAACAAGGGCATATGGTGAATTGGGTCAGTGGACCAGTATATGACCGCAACTCACTCTTTTTAGTTATGCCCATCTTGAGGGAAAGGCCCAGAAAGAGCTTAAATTCGTAGACCATAATTGGTCTCCAATCTCTGGCAAGGAAGGACTGGGGAATAGTGGCGATGTGCTGACCAGCGTACAAATTGCTTTGGTCCACAATAGTTCTAGAGAGATCTTCGGTGAAAAACAGCGAATAAAAATGAAGTGATGTAAAATCAACTGTTTCAACAAGAATGCCGGGTTGGCCAGTGAATGGGGGAAGTACGGGTGCTGCAGAAGTGGTGGGTTCCCAATTAGGATTGGCGAATGCAGCAGTAAGGGCACTATGGGCACGATGGGCCTGTGTTCGTCTTCTTGGTGGCAGCGGGACACTACTTGTGCTTGCCACCTCACCAGCTTGAACTGCACTTATGGGACTCGCTATGTCACCACGTGATACTGCAGTGCTAGATTGACTACGACCAGAGTGTACTAGGCCGCTGGTGCTTGCCAGTTCACCAGAAGGAATAGCGGTTCTTGCACATGAATGACAGAAGAAGAAGTTCGGGGTCTGGTACGCCTGACCTTGGCAGGGACCACAACTCCGCCGTCAGAGCTATCTGTCATGGAGCCGCTGTCCTCTACAGGATCGTATTCTGAGCCTGAATCTGACAGATGAGTGACTTCCTCTTCACTATCTGTCATGCTCAGAAACGTGTTGGCCTCTTCACTAGTGTACCTTGGATTTGCCATTTTGGGCTCTAAATTTAGTGGTACACTAGTGAGACTCACAGGTAAAAAAGCTCCTGACCGTTAGTTAATGTATCAAAACGCTACCAAAAAAACTGTTAGCGATCGCAGGGATCAGGCCTGACTCTGCGAATGCTGCAGTTATGTGTTTAGTGTTTTGTAAGTGACAGTGATAGATTGATACTGCACTTGGGTGGGCTGGGCGGGGGGG
Organism: Lithobates septentrionalis; assembly: GCA_037952835.1. Lineage (NCBI taxonomy): Eukaryota > Metazoa > Chordata > Amphibia > Anura > Ranidae > Lithobates > Lithobates septentrionalis. The sequence goes on along the minus strand of JBBDGP010001253.1, from coordinate 1,013,085 downwards.
CTAAACGCAGGTGCTAACAGGTATCTGGGCTAATCCCGCTAACACTGCGTTTTTGGGAACCCTAAACTGCTGGGGACGCTAGTATAGATCTGATCGGATCAGATATTGATCCGTTCAGATACTATACCACTAAGGGAGGTGTATACTGCGTGCGTGGGTGTTAGCGGTACTGGCACTAACGTGACGCTGCCTGGTGCGACGCAGACCCTATCTGACCCTAAAACTTAACTTATATCACCGCCCGGCGATCAGGGGGCTAAACCTTTATTAGGTAATAAACGGCGGGTGCCCTGACACTATAAAAAATAAACTTACCAGCGTCACCCGTAACAGTTATACTGTCCCTGACGCTATAAAACGCTGACGGCGAACCTAAATACTTACCTCCCTAACTAGCGTCACCTGTGACACTAATACAGCGATAAGAAAAATGATCGCTTAGTGATACTGGCGATGGGGGGTGATCAAGGGGTTAAAACTTGGTTAGGGGGGTACCCTAGACCTAAAGGGGCCTAACACTAATTGCCCTACCACTTATAACTGTCACAAATGACACCAATGCAATAATCAGAAAAAAAAAAACTGCTATTGGTGTCACTGTGACAGGGGGTACAGGGGGGTGATCAGGGGGTGAAATGTGTGCCTGAGTGTTCTACTGTAAGTGTTGTGTTGGTGCACTTACTTGGATGTCTTCTCTCCTCGGAAGCCGGAACGAAAAGGCTTCACGAGGAGAGATTACATCACTTCCTCTGCCGCTGTTTACATTACAGCAGCAGAGGAAGATTTTAATTCATTGGGAGCGATCGTGTGGGGGTGGCCACGAATGAGTGTCCTCCCCCTCAGCATTGATCGCTCCCCTAACAATGACAACTGCCTCGGGCACCGGGGGGCGCAATGCGCCCCCTGCCCGCGGGAGGCAGATCACGTACCAGGTACGTGATTTTGCCTGCCTGTGCCATTCTGCCGCAGTATATTTGCGCTAGGTGGTCGGCAAATGGTTAATGTCTAAACCACTGGCAACAAAAGTGAGTACACCCCTAAGTGAAAATGTCCAAATTGGGCCTAAAGTGTCAATATTTTGTGTGGCCACCATTATTTTCCAGCAATGCCTTAACCCTCTTGGGCATGGAGTTCCTCAGAGCTTCACAGGTTGCCACTGGAGTTCTCTTCCACCCCTCCATGACGACATCACGGAGCTGGTGGATGTTAGAGACCTTGCGCTCCTCCACCCTCCGTTTTGAGGATGCCGCACAGATGCTTAATAGGGTTTAGATCTGAAAACATGCTTGGCCAGTACATCACCTTTACCCTCAGTTTCTTTAACAAGGCAGTGGTCGTCTTGGAGGTGTGTTTGGGGTCATTATCATGTTGGAATACTGCCCTGCAGTCCAGGCTCTGTAGGGAGGGGATCATGCTCTGCTTCAGTATGTCACAGTACATGTTGGCATTCATGGTTCCTTCAATGAACTGTAGCTCTGCAGTGCCAGCAACATTCATGCAGCCCCAGACCATGACACTCCCACCACCATGCTTGACTGTAGACAAGACACACTTGTCTTTGTACTCCTCACCTGGTTGCTGCCACACACACTTGACACCATCTGAACCAAATAAGTTTATCTTGGTCCCATCAGACCACAGGACATGGCTCCAGAAATCCATGTCCTTAGTCTGCTTGTCTTCAGCAAACTGTTTGCGGGCTTTCTTGTGCATCATCTTTAGAAGATGCTTCCTTCTGGGACAACAGCCATGCAAACCAATTTAATGCAGTGTGCGGCGTATGGTCTGAGCACTGACAGGCTAACCCCCCCTTCAACCTCTGCAGCAATGCTGGCAGCACTCATACGTCTATTTTCCAAAGACAACCTTTGGATATGACGCTGAGCACGTGCACTCAACCTTTTTGGTTGACCATGGCGAGGCCTGTTCTGAGTGGAACCTGTCCTGTTAAACCGCTGTATGGTCTTGGCCACTGTGCTGCAGCTCAGTTTCAGGGTCTTGGCAATCTTCTTATAGCCTAGCCTAGGCCATCTTTATGTAGAGCAACAATTCTTTTTTTTCAGATCCTCAGAGAGTTCTTTGCCATGAGATGCCATGTTGAACTTCCAGTGACCAGTATGAGAAAGTGAGAGCGATAACACCAAATTTAACACACCTGCTCCCTATTAACATCTGAGACCTTGTAACACTAATGAGTCACATCACATCGGGGAGGAAAAATAGCTAATCAGGCCCAATTTGGACATTTTCACTTAGGGGTGTACTCACTTTTGTTTAGACATTCATTTTAGACATTAATGGCTGTGAGTTGAGTTGTTTTGAGGGGACAGAAAATTTACACTGTTATACAAGCTGTACACTCACTACTTTATATTGTAGCAACTTGTCACTTCTTCAGTGTTGTCACATGAAAAGATTTAATAAAATATAAATATAGATAATACAAAAATGTGAGGGGTGTACTCACTTTTGTGAGATACTGTACATTTGTTTTATGTACACTTTTGTTTCTATTTTCATGATTTTCAGGATGAAATTTGTCAGCTAATAGAATATTACGTATATATAGTAATTGTGTAGAATTAACAAACGCTGAATTACTGTTTATTATGCCAGTAAAAGATTCTCCGTTAAAGAGAAAAGATATCATCTTTTATCATGTGGATCCTAATATTACACCACTGAGGGAATTCCACATACAAAGCTTGTGGTAAGATTTGATAAAGAAGAACATATACAAGAACTTGTACCAGCACTAGGGATGAGCTTCAAGTTCGAGTCGAACTCATGTTCGACTTGAAAATCGAGTGTTCGCCAGTTCGCCGAACAGCGAACAATTTGGGGTGTTCGCAGCAAATTCGAAAGCCGCGGAACACCCTTTAAAAGTCTATGGGAGAAATCAAAAGTGCTAATTTTAAAGGCTTATATGAAAGATATTGTCATAAAAAGTATTTGGGGACCTGGGTCCTGCCCCAGGGGACATGGATCAATGCAAAAAAAAGTTTTAAAAACGGTAATTTTTTCGGGAGCAGTGTTTTTAATAATGCTTAAAGTGAAACAATAAAAGTGTAATATTCCTTTAAATTTCATACCTGGGGGGTGTCTATAGTATGCCTGTAAAGGGGCGCATGTTTCCCATGTTTAGAACAGTCTGACAGCAAAATGACATTTCAAAGGAAAAAAAGTCATTTAAAACTACTTACAGCTATTAATGAATTGTCGGTCCAACAATACACATAAAAGTTCATTGATAAAAACGGCATGGGATTTCCCCACAGGGGAACCCCGAACCAAAATTTTAAAAAAAATGGCGTGGGGGTCCCCCTAAATTCCATACCATGCCCTTCAGGTCTTATATGGATATTTAGGGGAACCCCGTGCCAAAATTTTTTTTAAAATGGCGTGGGGGTCCCCCTCAAAATCCATACCAGACCCTTCAGGTCTGGTATGGATTTTAAGGTGAACCCTGCACCAAAATGTTTTAAAAAATGGCGTGGGGTCCCCCCAAAAATCCATACCAGACCTTTATCCAAGCATGCAACCTAGCAGGCCGCAGGAAAAGAGGGGGGACGAGAGAGCGCCCCCCATCCTGAACCGTACCAGGCCACATGCCCTCAACATTGGGAGGGTGCTTTGGGGTCCCCCCCAAAAGCACCTTGTCCCCATGTTGATGGGGACAAAGGCCTCATCCCCACAACCTTTGCCCGGTGGTTGTGGGGGTCTGCGAGCGGGGGGCTTATCGGAATCTGGAACCCCCCTTTAACAAAGGGACCCCCAGATCCCGCCCCCCCTGTGTGAAATGGTAAGGGAGTACAAAAGTACCCCTACCATTTCACAAAAAAAGTGTCAAAAATGTTAAAAATGACAAGAGACAGTTTTTGACAACTCCTTTATTTAAAGTCTTCTTCTTTTCCATCTTCTTTCTTCTACCTCTGGTTCTTCCTCCGATCCTCTGCTGCTTGCTCCGGTGTTCTCGTCCAGCATCTTCCTCCACGGTGTCTTCTTCCCTTCTTCATTCTCGGGCCACCCGTTGCGTAACGGGTGACCCCGCTCCCCTCTGACATCACGGGGAATGCCACAGGGAAGTCCCCGTGCGTCAGAGGGGGGTGGGGTCACCGGGTGGCCCCGCACTCCGTTATTTAAGAAGTGTCAGAAGACGAGAAGCATCACACAGCGGGAGCCTCCCATCATGGATGCGGAGCAGCCCGAGAACGAAGAAGGGAAAAAGACGCCGGACGAGAACACCGGAGCAAGAAGCAGAGGATTGGAGGAAGAAACAGAAGAACAAGAAGATGGAGGAAGAAACCGAAGGAAGATAGAAGAAAGAAAATAGAATGGAAAAGAAGAAGACTTTAAATAAAGGAATTGTCAAAAACTGGCTCTTGTCATTTTTAACATTTTTGACATTTTTTTTGTGAAATGGTAGGGGTACTTTTGCACCCCCTTACCATTTCACACAGGGGTGGGGCTGGGATCTGGGGGTCCCCTTGTTAAAGGGGGCTTCCAGATTCCAGATTCCAATAAGCCCCTTGCCCGCAGACAAGGGATGAGGCCCTTGACCCCAAAGCACCCTCCCAATGTTGAGGGCATGTGGCCTGGTACAGTTAAGGATGGGGGGCGGTCTCTCGTCCCCCCTCTTTTCCTGCAGCCTGCCAGGTTGCGCGCTCGGATAAGGGTCTGGTATGGATTTTGGGGGGACCCCACGCTATTTTTTTTTACATTTTGGCACGGGGTTCCCCTTAAAATCCATACCAGACCTGCAGGGTCTGATATGGATTTTAAGGGGGACCCCCACGCCATTTCTTTTTTGGTGCGGGGTTTCCCTTAATATCCATACCAGACTTGAAGGGCCTGGTATGGAATTTCGGGGGACCCCCACGCCATTTTTTTTTAAATTTTGGTTCGGGGAAATCCGATGCCGTTTTTATCAATTAACTTTTATGTGTATTGTCAGACCGACAATTCATTAATAGCCGCGAGTAGTTTTAAATGACTTTTTTTCCTTTGAAATGTCATTTTGCTGTCAGACTGTTCTAAACACGGGAAACATGCGCCCCTTTACAGGCATACTATAGACACCCCCCAAGTATGAAATTTAAAGAAATATTAAACTTTTATTTCTTTACTTTAAGCATTATTAAAATCACTGCTCCCGAAAAAACGCCTGTTTTTAAAACTTTTTTTTGCATTGATCCATGTCCCCTGGGGCAGGACCCAGGTCCCCAAACACTTTTTATGACAATAACTTGCATATAAGCCTTTAAATTAGCACTTTTTTTTTTTTTCTTATAATACAGGAAACTAATTATAAAATCATTTCACAATGGTACAGAACCCCAGATAAACTTCAAAAATGTTTCCCGAATGCATCAAATAGATGCTGGCGATGCCAGATAGAACAGAGGACGTTGTTTCATGTTTTTTGGTCTTGTCCCAGAGTGAGAACATTTTGGAGGGAGGTCCGGAAGATAATTAAAAAATTTAGCGATGTGGAAATACTGGAAGACCCAGCTTTTTTCCTTTTGCATCTGTCAGAGTTTCCGGGGAAAATATATAGGAATTCTATTTTGTGTCATTTGGTGAATGCAGCTAAAGCATGCATCCCGCTTAAGTGGAAACAGGCACAACCCCCTACAGTGAGTATGTGGCTTAGGAAAGTAGAGGAAGTAAACAGGATGGAAGATCTAGTCTGGACAACTAGAAAAAAAAGGGACATTTATTTAAAAAACTTGGTCGCCATGGAACTGTTCTATTTCTTGGGAGGAAGGGAAAAAACGAATTGATACAAATGAAAGGGGGGGGAGGGGGGAAGGAGGAAAGTTAAATGTTTATTTTTTGGTTTTTTTTGGGAGGGGGTAAGGAAAGGAGGGGGAAATGGACTATAAATAGGAACTGCAGTCGGAACACTGAGAGGTAGTTGGAGTATTATTGCCGGGTCTGGGGGAAGTGTCCCTCTCCTGACGCAGCAAGAAGTAACAACATGGAGGGCGGAGATGAGAGAGGAAGATTACTCCTCTTATTTCTTTGTCTTCTTTGCCTCTTTTGTGACTTCTTTATGTTTATTTGGGTTCATTCATTTATCCATCTTTATTGGATAATATATTAGAAACAGACAGGAGTAGATGGAATGGAATGTAACGACTTATTATCATGTATTTTTTTTTTGTTTCTTGTCTGGCTGTATGTGCAGAAATAGAATGTAATATACAGAAGGATTGTTCATTTCTCTCCTGTTTATACAAAAAAAAATTAAATAAATGATAAAAAATTAGCACTTTTGATTATTCATGTTCGAGTCCCAAAGACTTTAACGGTGTTCGCGCATTCAAACAAATTTTTTGCCTGTTCGCATGTTCTGGTGCGAACCGAACAGGGGGGTGTTGGGCTCATCCCTAACCAGCATGCATGTCAACATAGGAAACAGAATTATATGCACATGAAACAGCTGAAACAGCATGTATATTAATACATGGAAATGTTTGCACAGACTGCAGATATGCTTTTGCAGTTGCACACAATTTTGGGTTCTGTCTGGAAGGCTAGAAAAACTTCCTGACAGGTGTTAGGGAGTTAGTCAAGCATGCAAGCCAATATAGAGAGGTTATGTCAGGGAGCTGACAGCAGAAGGAGGTCTTTAGGACCCAGCATCTGTCAGGATACCAACAGCAGGAGAAGGGCTCTAGGACCCAGCATCCCCAGCAGCACATCACTTAGGCCTTTATAAGGAAGTGTATCAGTGCTTGAAGTTGCTGACTGATCTCAGCTTGTTACCTGTGTTCCTGTGAGTCCTTGCTCCTGTGATTCCTAGTTTCTGACCAGGCTTGCTCCTGACCTGTCTGCCTATCTCCAGTTCCTGACCACGGCTCGTCTCACGGATAGCCTCTGCCTGCTTCTCGTGTTTGACCCGGCTTCCACCTGACTACATCTGCTCTGCTTTAAACCTGGTTCTGGTCTTGGTTTGTGTTGACTACTATTATCTCAGTGACTTTACAGACGTATCTCACCTCACAGGTGCCACCTGCCTGCCACAACAGCAGCATTCCTGAGCTTTCTACAAGCAACTCCACAAGCGACCTGTGCTACTTTGTGCCCAACTCCTCCTGTCTCACCTTCAGGGGAGTCTGGAACTTAGCTGCAAAGGAAGCCCTCTCTCCATTGGCCTCCAACACCTGGTATATGATAGGTTGACAAAAGAAAATTGCCCATGGTGCACATCCACCACCCAGGGATTACAAATCCTAGGGGAAAGTAACCCAAAAGATAAATGAATGGTATCTGTGAATCACGCTGAGTGTGTAAAATATTGTAGGTAATTATATATGTTGTAGGTTAGTCTAAAACAAGGGTCAGCAACCTTTTTCCATTTAAGGGCTGGATTCAATGTATGTGAATGCATGGAGGGTCGCATTTACCTGCTAATAAATTAAGATAACATTACCCTCACCTGTGGCCCCTTTTACATTACACAGGCCCCGTACCTCTGGACCGCTTTACAGGAAAAAGCAAAACACCTGCTGCATGAAACACGGTGAACACCTCATGGATTTGACAGGCAGACCAATACATAAGTAAAAAATATAATTTTATTGTACATAGCTTAAAAAATGTACAGTATCTCACAAAAGTGAGTACACCCCCTCACATTTTTGTAAATACAGTGCCTTGCAAAATTATTCACCCCCTTGGAATTTTTCATGTTTTGTTGCCTCACAACCTACAATTAACATAGATTGTTTGAGGATTTGCATAATTTAATTTACAGAACATGCCCACAACTTTTGAAGATGTTTTTTTTTATTGTGAAGCAAACAACACATAGGACAAAATAACAGAAAAAGTCAATGTGCATAACTATTTACCACTCTAAAGTCAATACTTTTGTAGAGCCACCTTTTACAGCTATCACAGCTCCAAGTCGCTTTGGATAAGTCTCTATGAGCTTGCCACATCTTACCACTGAGGTTTTTGCCCATTCCTCCTTGCAAAACTGCTCCAGCTCCTTCAAGTTGAATGGTTTGCGCTTGTGAACAGCAATCTTGAAGTCTGACCACAGATTTTCTATTGGATTGAGGTCTGGGCTTTGACTAGGCCATTCCAACACATTTACATGTTTCCCCTAAACCACTCAAGTGTTGCTTTATCAGTGTGTTTGGGGTCATTGTCCTGCTGGAAGGTGAATCTCCGTCCTAGCCTCAAATCACACACAGAGTGGTACAGGTTTTGCTCAAGAATATTCCTGTATTTAGCAACATCCATTTTTCCCTCAACTCTCTGACCAGTTTCCCAGTCCCGACTGCTGAAAAACAGGTATGGTGATGGGGATGGTGGGGAAACTAAGGATGGTGTTCTTTAGGTGATGTGATGTGTTGGGTTTGCGCCAGACGTAGCGTTTTCTTTGATAGCCAAAAAGTTCAATTTTAGTCTCATCAGACCAGAGCACCTTCCTCCATAAATTTTGGGAGTCTCCCACATGCCTTTTCGCAAACTCAAAATGTGCCATTTTGTTTTTTGCTGAGAGTAATGGCTTTCTTCTGGCCACTCTGCCATAAAGCCCAACTCTATGGAGCGTACGGCTTATTGTCGTCCTATGTACAGATACTCCAGTCTCTGCTGTGGAACTCTGTAGCTCCTCCAGGGTTACCTTAGGTCTCTGTGCTGCCTCTCTGATTACTGCCTTCCTTGCCCGGTCCGTGAGTTTTGGTGTGCGGCCGTTTCTTGGCAGGTTTGCTGTTGTGCCATGTTCTTTCCATTTGGTTATGATAGATTTGATGATGCTCCTAGGGATCATCAAAGATTTGGATATTTTTTTTATAACATAACCCTGACTACTTCTTAACAACATTGTCCCTTACTTGTTTGGAGAGTTCATTGGTCTTCATGGCAGTGTTTGGTTAGTGTATGCCTCTTGCTTACGTGTTGCAGCCACCTTTCAAAAAGGTGTGTATATGTAATGACAGATCATGTGACACTTAGATTGCACACAGGTGGACATCATTTCACTAATGATGTGACTTCTGAAGGTAATTGGTTGCACCAGAGCTTTTTATGGGATTCATAACAAAGGGGGTAAATACATACTCATATGCCACTTATCAGTTTTTTATTTCTTAAAAATAGTTTTATGTAAATATTTTTCTAATTTTACCAACTTAGACTATTGTGTTCTGATCCATCACATATAATTCAGATTAAAAAAAAAAAACATTGAACTAAAGGCTGTAATGTATCAAAATATGTAAAAAGCCAAGGGGGTGAATACTTTTGCAAGGCACTGTATTATATTATATCTTTTCATGTGACAACACTGCATAAATTACACTTTGCTAAAATGTAAAGTAGTGAGTGTACAGCTTGTATAACAGTGTCAATTTGCTGTCCCCTCAAAATAACTCAACACACAGTCATTAATGTCTAAACTGCTGGCAAAAAAAAGTGAGTACACCCCTAAGTGAAAATGTCCAAATTGGGCCCAATTAGCCATTTTCCCTCCCCGGTGTTAGTCTCAGGTGTGAATGTGGAGCAGGTGTGTTAAATTTGGTGTTATAGCTCTCACTCTCTCATACTGGCCACTGGAAGTTCAACGTGCCAGCTCATGGCAAAGAACTCTCTGAGGATCTGAAAAAAACAATTGTTGCTCTAAATAAAGATGGCCTAGGCTATAAGAAGACCCTGAAACTGAGCTTCAGTACTGTGGCCAAGACCATACAGCAATTTAACAGGACAGGTTCCACACAGAACAGGCCTCGCCATGGTTGACCAAAGAGGTTGAGTGCACGTGCTCAGCGTCATATACAGAGATCTAGCATCTGACCCATGTGCAGGTGGCACACAGACCCTCACACCTCAACAATGATATCCTCAAACTGGATGTGAACATTTTAGACGACCTTGATCGGATCTTGGACATCAGGCGAAGCCTCCGCGGTGAACACGGACGCTGAGCGTCTCCTCGGATTGTATATACCACTGGGTATGAAACACCAATAAGTTTGAACCCTGTGATTCACCTTACCTTTTGCCGGAGGATACCCGGAAGTAACCGCTCATGTCCACAACAAGCTAATATGCGCATGAACGTGTCTTCAACCCACACGAACGCGGCCATCAGCAACTCTTTTGGGCTCTACTTTTCCTTCATTGAAGACGCCAGACGGTGAGCTAAAATGTACCCTTACATATATGAGGCACTTTACTAATGGCCATTTTCCGTCTACCTTCAATGCCCTTTATGTGAGTTTGCTTGAGTTGAAACTGTTCACCATACAACCAGGACGCTTTTACCTCTTTGGTTCCTGTCGAATGACACACACATATGTCTAACTAGTTACTGGCTCACATCCGAAGGGATCTTTGTTGTTCATTAGCACTTGCACTTTATTTAAGAAGGACCAAAGTCTACCACTTATGTAGCCAATCTGGCTCTGGAATTCCATGGAAATTGTATAGACCCGGGTCTCTAGTGACTTTAAACTGATGAGTGTGAGTGCATGAATCTATGATGTATGTGTAATGTCTGAGGTGGCCACCAGCACATAATAGGACTTTTTTTGCCCTATTTTTAAAATACACATGGTTAGTGGATTATGTTTCTACTCAGTATTATGACACAATAAAGTTTTTTTAGGTTCAAATTGGTTGTTCTTGAGCGGACCATCTTTTTTAGGGGGCCTCCTCTTGACCCCTTCCCTTCTCTTCTTACATATGCCCTTATGGTCCATTGAACAACTACTTGATAGCTAGTTAGCTACACACCATTGAGCTAATTAACCAATGATATGGGTGACACTAGAGATATAATAGTTTGATTAATTACCTCAGTGGGAGGGAAATCCCTTCCCCCCATCTGTCACCCCAGAACCTATTGCTGGATGATTTTAAGGTGTCCTCCCCTCCCCCTTTTTCTCCACACAGAACAGGCCTCGCCATGGTTGACCAAAGAGGTTGAGTGCACGTGCTCAGCGTCATATACAGAGATCTTTGGAAAAAAGACATATGATTGCTGCCAGCATTGCTGCAGAGGTTGAAGGGGTGGGGGTCAGCCTGTCAGTGCTCAGACCATACGCTATACACTGCATCAAATTGGTCTGCATGGCTGTCGTCCCAGAAGGAAGCCTCTTCTAAAGATGATGCATAGGAAAGCCTGCAAACATTTTTCTGAAGACAAGCAAACTAAGGACATGGATTACTGGAACCATGTTCTGTGTTGTGATGAGACCAAGATAAACTTATTTGGTTCAGATGGTGTCAAGCGTGTGTGGCAGCAACCAGATGAGACGTACAAAGACAAGTGTGTCTTGCCTACAGTCAAGCATGGTGGTGGGAGTGTCATGGTCTTGAGCTGCATGAGTGCTGCCGACACTGGGGAGCTACAGTTCATTATGGGAACCATGAATGCCAACGTGTACTGTGATATACTGAAGCAGAGCATGATCCCCTCCATTCAGAGACTGGGCCGCAGGGCAGTATTCCAACATAATGACCCCAAACACACCTCCAAGATGACCACTGCCTTGCTAAAGAATCTGAGGGTAAAGGTGATGGACTGGCCAAGCATGTCTCCAGACCTAAACCTTTTGAGCATCTGTGTGGCATCCTCAAACGGAGTGCAAGGTCTCTAACATATACCAGCTCTGTGATGTCATTATGGAAGAGTGGAAGAGGACTCCAGTGGCAACCTGTGAAGCTCTGGTGAACTCTATGCCCAAGAGGGTTAAGGCAGTGCTGGAAAATAATGGTGGCCACACAAAATACTGACACTTTGGGCCCAATTTGGACATTTTCACTTAGGGGTGTACTCACTTTTGTTGCTAGATTTAGATTTAGACATTAAAGCTGAGTTCTACCCAAAAGTGGAACTTCCGCTCATTTGTCTCTTCCCCCCTCCGGTGCCACATTTGGCACCTTTTGGGGGGGGCGGATACCTGTCTTTGACAGGTATCATGTCCCCACTTCCGGGAGCCGTGGCTGTTGACATCACCGTTCGGCTCCCTCCTCCTTTCCCTGCCTCTGGGCCAGTAGGAGAGAGGAGCAGAGCCCCGCACATGCGCAGTAGGGTTCCCGGCGTGAAGCCGTAAGGCTACACTGCCGAGTTCTCTTAACCGCAATTGCGGCGGCAGCACCCGACAGCTGATGGAAACATCAGCTGTGGTGCGGACATCGCTGGACTCCAGGAGAGGTAAGTGGAAAATAGAAAAATTGGAGAGGATGATGGTGCCCCGGGATGCCCTGCTGGTGGAAGTTGATGTTGAGGCTTTATATGGCTCCATTCCCCACCAGCAGGGCATCAGAGTGGTCAGTCACGTCCTCTCCCAATCCCGAAGAGACAATCGTTTATTTGACCAATTCCTCCTTTCGGCTTTGGAACACATACTTACATGTAATGTGTTCTCTTTTGATGGCTCCCACTACCTCCAGGTGCAGGGCGTAGCTATGGGGACATGTTGTGCCCCATCCTACGCCAATCTGTACCTGGGGGAGTGGGAGCAGTCCTTTTTATCTGAGGAGACTTTGTTACCCCTGACTAAGTTTGTTTTAAACTGGAGTCGATATATAGACGATATTCTAATCGTCTGGATGGGTCCACCTGACCTATTGATTTCCTGTTTGAACGCTATGAACAGTAATTCCTACAATCTGCAATTTACCATGACATACAATAATGTGTCCATCAACTTTCTTGACATTACAATATCAAAAGAAAAGGATGGCAAACTAACTAGTGCACTTTATCGTAAAGATACTGCCTGCAACAACATTTTGCACGCTGATAGTGCTCATCCCTTGCCTCTTATTAGGTCGATTCTGTTCAGTCAATACTTGCGACTGCGTCGGAATTGTACACATGTCCCAGTATTTTACAAAGAAGCAAATGATCTCCTAAGGGGATATTCTCGTACTTGCCTTAAGAAGGCTTTCAAAGGGGCCACTCAAAAATCTAGGCAAGATTTGCTATCTGGTAAAACATCAGTGAAGAAGAACGGAACCTAAATCCAACATCTTACGAATTATTACGATATATACTAAACAAAATTTCCAAGTTACCAAGATCATTTCTAAATATTGGCATCTTCTAACTATAGATCCCTCACTAAATCCCTTGTGCCTCCCAAACCATCTATCACATATCGCAGAACTAAATCTCTGAAGGACACTCTAACACATAGTGAATTCACAGGAGAATTTCGGAATGATCCCTGCAAACGTCCCGCCACTTTTCGCTGTGGCAGATGCAATATATGTCAGTATATGTATACTGGTGACAATGTGATCTTACCTAACGGTAGAGTCTTTAAGCCAATTCACTACGCAAACTGTAAAACCATAAGCATTGTCTACATGTTGGTATGCCAATATGGCACCTTCTATGTGGGCAAAACAACCGTTCCACACAAGAGAGCGTCTAGACACATCATTAGTATGAAAAAAGCCTGTCCCGAACTCCCCCTGGGCCGCCACGTCAGGGACATACATGCCAGTAGAATCCCTAAAATTAAATTTCTTATATTAGATAGAATACATCCATCGGGGAGGAGACTGGAATAGGATCTTGTTACAACGAGAGACTAGATGGATAGCACCCTTGAATGCTACATCAGCACCTGGTCTTAATGATGTAATAAACTACCGCTCTTTTCTGGAAGGCTTTACCTCAGGAGACTGGGAGGAATAAATAAAAAACTTAGGACACCGGTCTTTGTGTTATTTTATACTTTTGACTACACAATACATTTTGAATTGCATGAAAATTGGTATAGGAGGTCTGTATAACCTTTTATGATATCATTATTGTTTGTTTGGATTTGATTTGAGTCTCTCTGACAGGCTGGTTATTTGATTGCTGTGTTTTTTTCTTTCCATCTTGCACTTTCCCTGTTCGCAAGCTTTGTGTAGAAGTTGTACATATATCTTCTATTCCACATTTTTTTCACATACAGATAATTACTTTGGGTTCATCAGTTTGAGGTCTGTTGTGTCCCACATGGCATCGTTCATTTTGGATCTCTCCATGTTTATATTTCAGTACACCTCACCTGGTGCACCCAGGGGTGTGGGTGCCTCTTTTGGCACTGACATACCTGCTCTTTCATGGCATCTGCCATGTATCCCCATCGGTGCACACTTTGCGCAGAGCGCCCCTCCCTCTTCTGGGGGTGGCTCCGTGCGTTTCCTGTGCAGGGGGCCCCTAATTTCTCTGACACGGTGATATTCACTCACTGCTGCCATAGTATTAATTGCATATGTTCTGCTTTAATATTATACCAACTTATGTTGTTATTTTTTGTTCCTCCCATAGTCACTGGTGGATTGCATTGTGAATGTTTTACAATGTCTTTTTTGCTATGACACCGGGTGGTTGGATGACACAATGCTATCACATATATGGAGGCGTCATCTAGGTGCGACGTTTGTTATTTACCGTCGCAATGACGTCACTCCGCTCTTCGTACACACTGCGCATGCTCTGGTATCTCGGCTCTATATTTAAACCGTCCAGCAGTGAAGACACACAAGCTGTGACGGCGCTTACGGCGGAAGCATATTCACATAAACTGAACTTCTTAGTCAGGTAACTAGCATGATACTTGTACCTTCATTTGGCTATTTCAATATTTTTGGGGAATCTACATTAGCTGCTTGCTTGTATCCATAGGTATACCCCTGGGATTATAGGATTACTCTTATCCTTTTTCCACACTGGGATGCATTGCTATTGTGAAGTGGGCTTTTGTGGTATGCTGACCATATCCTTCCTATTATTAATCTAGGTAGGTGTTATATACACGAACACTCTTTGTATCCTACAAAATTCCATATGCGTTTTTCTCTGAATATATATTAAATATCTTGCTGTCAAGTTTGATTCTCAGTTTGTGAAGTGGTTCCCCCTTTTGGAGATCATGTGGGACCCTCGCTGAGAAGTACTGAACGCCTTTTTGCGAAATCTGGAGAGAACTTGTACAGTAGCCGCACACCATCTTCTTATAATGTGGGGTACCTTGCAGAATCTCTATTGATGTAAGACCATTGTATTGCCCACTTTTTTCAAAATGCCCTTGCACAATACACCTGCATAATATGATATATATATATATATATATATATATATATATATATATGTGTTCTGTATATTAATGTAATATGTGTTTTTCTACTAGACATTTGGCTCTATGCGTTTGTAAAATCCCTGAAGAAGGGCATCAAGCCAGAAATGATCGTTGGGTCTTACAAAGAGCCGTTTTTACATATGTATCCAATTTTATATTCTACTTGGATTGTATATTCCACATGAACTTAGTTTTTAACTTATGAATGTTTTTGTATACTTAATAAAAAACTATTTTTAACATATACTCTGTTAGTCTCAGTCACCTTTAAAGTCCCACTCCTGAGGGTTTTTCTCTTTTTCTGTTCCAGGACAGGCAAGTGTCCTATTATTAAAAGCCAGCAGTATGTGTAGATGCTGGCTTTTAATTTTTGCAGCGGCGGGGACAGCAAATTTACACTGTTATACAAAATGTACACTCACTACATTACAAAATGTACACTCACTACATTTAGTAGCAAAGTGTCATTTCTTCAGTGTTGGCACATGAAAAGATATAATAAAATATTTACAAAAAAGTGAGGGGTGTACTCACGTTTGTGAGATACTGTATATAGAAATAGAAAAATACACATATAATATAATAACAATTTTAATGATTTTTAAGACATAAATTCACACGTAAACAACATACAATACCCTGAACAACTCATAATGCAAGGCGAAAAAAAACTTCCTATGAATTTCTGGCGAACTAGCTGTCATGCATAAGAGCATGGACACCTTACATGTTTCGGACTCGTATTGGTCCTTCTTCAGAGGTTTTTGTCGTATGGGTAATGTTGATTCTAGAATACGGATGTATATATTAAATAACAAAGTAACACAATTTTAGATATTTAACAATCAGTAAAGGAGTATTGACATATATATATGTGTGTATATATATGTATGTATATATACACACACATATATCACAAAAAATGCAAAAATGTACTTACAAAATCAAAATAATAATGGTGCACGTGATTAAATGGGTAGATGGTTAGTTCTCTGATCGGTAGAGTAAAACACCATAGGATAACCCCAAATGCGAACCGGCGGACACGCAGGACAGAGAGGACACACACAAGGACCCCAGGCAAGGGAGCAACGTCCCTGGCAGAGATTGACAACCATTGAAGGTTTCTGTAGTTCTTTATTTGGAACACTTGTGAGAGGAGTGTTAATCTATTTAAATAAGCAGATTTAAACATCAGAGCGAATGAGCATCTAAAAAGAGCTTACATGTGACATGTACATAGCATAAAAGAGGGTAAGATAGTTCAAGACACATAGCAGAGCAATTATGCTGCTACATGCAGTGCCTTGCAAAAATATTCACCCCCTTTGGTTTTTTACCAATTTTGTTACATTGTAGGCTTTAGTTGAATGTTTTTTTAATCTGAATTATATGTGATGGATCATAACACAATAGTCTAAGTTGGTAAAGTAAAATTAGAAAAATATATACATAAAACTATTATTCAGAAATAAAAAAACTGAAAATTTGCATGCATGTATGTATTCACCCCCTTTGTTTTGAAGCTCATAAAAGCTCTGGTGCACCCAATTACCTTCAGAAGTCACATAATTAGTGAAATGATGTCCACCTGTGACCAATCTAAGTGTCACATGATCTGTCATTACATATACACACCTTTTTGAAAGGCCCCAGAGGCTGCAACATGTAAGCAAGAGGCACCACTAACCAAACACTGCCATGAAGACCAAGGAACTCGCCAAACAAGTACGGAACAACTTGTTGGGGTCAAGTCAGGGGCCCGGCCAGGTCGTTCATGGGTGCAATTATTGTATAGGGTAAGTGTCCAGTCCTTCTAGGCAACTAGGTTCATATTTAAATCAACACTCAGTATGTATAAATTTCAGTGCATTGTTTCAAACTGTTGTTACAACTTTGTCTCTCTTTATCTACTCAGTGGTCTCAGTAAAATAAATCTCTTGCACAACCCCTGAGGAAGGTAAAGTAGCGAAACATGTCGGGCTAGTGTGCAATATCTCCTGCTGCGATTTATTACTCACCTATATACGATGCTGACCACCAAGTGTTTATAACCTAATACTGCTTAGCAACAGTATGCTTTGTTTGTTTT
Organism: Lithobates septentrionalis; assembly: GCA_037952835.1. Lineage (NCBI taxonomy): Eukaryota > Metazoa > Chordata > Amphibia > Anura > Ranidae > Lithobates > Lithobates septentrionalis. The sequence goes on along the minus strand of JBBDGP010001253.1, from coordinate 995,889 downwards.
CTCTTTTAACTATGTTATGTCAATAAAAATTATATTTTATTTACAGTAAATTAACTGTGCATTTGTATATTTGACACCGCAAAAATCCCCCTATTCCCATCTCTGATTTATCTGTATTTATTGGGATGAGGTGTCTATAAAAAGGGTGTTGTTTTCACCAACCGGACCAAAACATTACAAAGTACGGAACAATGTTGTTGGGAAGTACAAGTCAGGGTTAGGTTATAAAAAAAATATCCAAATCTTTGATGAACCCTAGGAGCATCATCAAATCTATCATAACCAAATGGAAAGAATATGGCACAACAGCAAACCTGACGAAAAACGGCCACACACCAAAACTCACGGACCGGGCAAGGAGATCATTAATCAGAGAGGCAGCACAAAGACCTAAGCTAACCCTGGAGGAGCTGCAGAGTTCCACACCAGAGACTGGAGTATATGTACATAGGACGACAATAAGCCGTATGCTCCATAAAGTTGGGCTTTATGGCAGAGTGGCCAGAAGAAAGCCATTACTTTCAGCAAAAAACAAAATGGCACGTTTTGAGTTTGCGAAAAGGCATGTGGGAGACTCCCAAAATGTATGGAGGAAGATGCTCTGGTCTGATGAGACTAAAATTTAACTTTTTGGCCATCAAAGAAAACGCTATGTCTGGCGCAAACCCAACACATCACATCACCCAAAGAACACCATCCCCAGTTTCCCCACCATCTCCATCACCATCCCTGTTTTTCAGCAGTCGGGACTGGGAAACTGGTCAGAGAGTTGAGGGAAAAATGGATGGTGCTAAATACAGGGATATTCTTGAGCAAAACTTGTACCACTCTGTGTGTGATTTGAGGCTAGGACAGAGGTTCACCTTCCAGCAGGACAATGACCCCAAACACACTGCTAAAGCAACACTTGAGTGGTTTAAGGGGAAACATGTAAATGTGTTGGAATGGCTTAGTCAAAGCCCAGACCTCAATCCAATAGAAAATCTGTAGTCAGACTTAAAGATTGCTGTTCACAAGCGCAAACCATCCAACTTGAAGGAGCTGGAGCAGTTTTGCAAGGAGGAATGGGCAAAAATCCCAGTGGTAAGATGTGGCAACCTCAGAGACTTATCCAAAGAGACTTATGCCGCGTACACACGACCGGACTTTCCGTCAGAATGAGCTCTGACGGTCTTATTGACGGAGTTCCGCTGAAACGGACTTGCCTACACACGATCACACCAAAGTCCGATCGTTTAGAACGCGATGACGTACGACGGGACTAGAAAAAGGAAGTTCAATAGCCAGTAGCCAATAGCTGCCCTTGCATCGTTTTTGGTCTGTCGGAACAGCATACAAACGAGCGGTTTTCCCGATAGGAACTGATTCCGTCAGAAAGATTTGAAACATGTTCTATTTCTAGGTCCGTCAGAATTTTCGAAAGAGAAAGTCTGATGAAGCCCACACACGATCGGAATGTCTGATGGAATGATTCCGTCTGATCTTTTCTGCCAGAAAGTCCGGTCGTGTGTATGGGGCATTAGAGCTGTGATAGCCGCCAAAGGTGGCTCTACAAAGTATTGACTTTAGGGGGGTGAATAGTTATGCACATTGACTTTTTCTGTTATTTTGTCCTATTTTGTCCTATTTGTTGTTTGCTTCACAATAAAAAGAAAAAGAACATCTTAAAAGTTGTGGGCATGTTCTGTAAATTAAATGACGCAAATCCTCAAGCAATCCATGTTAATTCCTGTTTGTGAGGCAACAAAACACGAAAAATGCCAAGGGGGTGAATACTTTTGCAAGGCACTGTAGGTCAAGTGATGAGAATGTGCAAATTATACCTCTGTCGTTCACCAGTGCCTCATGTTCGTCAGCTTGTCAGTTTCATGCTGCAATGAATGACCACATATAGTGAGGTATGATTTCATCATACACAGACCACTTCCTCTTATTTTTACTGGACCCTTTTACATTACACAGCTCCCATACTTCTGGACCCCTTTAAATTACACAGCCCCCCTGCATATTACACAGCCCCCTGCACATCACACTGCCACTTAAAAGCATTCAAAACGCCAAGTTTGGCTGTTTTGAATGCTGTCATTTTTTAAAATTTGGCTCCTTTAAGTCTTCTGTAAACCGGAAGTGATGTCATGACATTGCTTTCGGGTTGCTAGATCCGAGACCCGATCAAAGCCGATTCCGGATTCATTTGGGTCTCCGGCCAGCCGCCGGACTTGCTGACTGGTCACTCAGGCCTCCCGGTCGGACAGAAGAGCCTGGGCAAGCCGCGGAAGGCGGCAGAAGGGGGGACAACCCCATCCCGCTGCTTGGGATAACAGCCAAGCGGTTGTTATCCCAAGAAAGCCAACCACCGGCTCTAAATAACGGTAATAGGGTGATGCGTGCCGCTGCACACATCACCCGGTACAACCTCTTCAAGCCGAGGCGTGAAGGGGTTAAAATGTCCGTGGGCCAGGTGCACGTGAATTCATTACATGCACTGACATTTAGCGGCGGCAGGCCGGGTGCGGCCCGTGGGCTGTAGGTTGCCAACCCCTGGTCTAAAACTACCACAAGATAAAAAGTAACAATGTATCAACAATGTAGGTAAATGAAAACAAAATATCAAGGTGAAAAAAACTAAATAGATCAAATCCCAGAGGTGTAGCATGAACTAGACAAAAGACTAAGGCCCCTTTCACACTGGGGCGCCGGTGCCGTCGGCGGTAAAGCGCCGCTATTTTTAGAGGCGTTTTTGCAGAGGTTTTCGGCCGCTAGCGGGGCGCCTTTAACACCCGCTAGCGGCCGAAAAAAGGTTAAAACGACCCACAAAGCGGCGCTTTGCCGGCGCTGCCCATTCATTTCAATGGGCAGGAGCGGTGTATACACCGCTCCAAAGATGCTGCTTGCCAGAGTTTTTTTAACGTCCTGCCAGCGCATCGCCTCAGTGTGAAAGCACTCGGACTTTCACACTGAGACTGCAGGGGAGCCGTTTTTCAGGTGCTTTACAGGCACTATTTTTAGCCCAAAAGCGCCTGAAAAACGCCTCCGTGTGAAAGGGGTCTTAGAATAAAGGCTGAGTCTAGGCTGTCTCTTCATAACAGGCTAGGGAACTGCAATCTGCAAAAACACTAGAAAAGAGAAAGGGGTAGCAAGCAGCCATTTAGTGTAATATGTCCCTCTTTTTAAATTGTAGCATATTGATAGTAGGCAGGGTTGCTAACAAATTTAGCTTGCTAGGTGGTAACTAGCTTGGCTGATTGATAGGGATTCACTGGCTTTTCCCTAACTCTGGATTTGATGCACCTCTCTCTTCTGTCACTAGATGGCCTTGTTGCCTGTGACATTAGAATGACCAGGGCATAGTGAATTCAGACTAGGAGTGGATGGGTTGTCTCAGCCAATTGGCAGGGGTTTCTTTAGCCCCTTGGCCTGCTGGGAGAGCCTATTTATTTGGGAGGAGTCAGGTGATTGGGGTTCTGTGCCACCTGGACAGCTGTCTGGGTGGACGTGTGTTACAAGGCTCCAGGTTGCTAAGCCAGAAACCTGAGGCCTATCCCAAGAGCACCTGGCTGCTAGGCTGTCTGGGGCCTATCCAGGTTTGAGAGAAGCAGCGTGGGGTTGGGGCTTTCGGCCGAAAGCCCAACCAAGTTGCAGAGGTTCCACCGGATGGGGAAACACATTGTTGCCAGCGGTGAGGGAGAAGCAGTTGCCACAAGGGACCACCACTCCTGTCGCCAGCGGCAAGTGATGATCAAGGCCAGTGGTAAAGGGAGGAATAGTCGCTAGCAAGGGACAACCATTCCTGTTATCAGAGGCCAGTGTATGGAAGTCTGAAGTACCAGAGCAGCCTTTTCACCAGCCGGGGACGGTGAAGAAGTGGGAAAGCTTCAGCAGAGTGCCAAGCCAGGGATCCAGCAGGTTAGCAGAGGTGACGCTTGAGGAGAATACAGCAGGTTAGCCGTGGAGGAGCTCAGGGGATCCAGTGATGACTGGGATCTTGAAGTCTAGTGAGAGACCGGGAGCTCAGTGAGTGAAGATCTACAGTGGGACACTGCGAGATGTAAGAAAAGATCTATAATGGGTTACTGTGAGTTACGTGTATGGATCTTTGTTGACTGTTCTAAGTTCAGTTGCCATAGGAGACAGCAGTTCTACATATACAGTTGCTGCATCCAGCTTAAAGGCCCTCTACCTGTATAGCTGTCTGCCTATTTTTTTGTCTCGGAGTCTGCCAATTACTATTGCATCTGCCTAAGGGGGTGTCCTGGCCCTAACCCTCTCTCCCCCAGTTCTGTTTAAGAGACATTAAATCTATTTTCTTACATTCCAAAAAGTGACTGGCACCCATGTTTCCAACTTGCTACACACCCACCATGCCTAATAACCCACACTACAAAGAAGGATGTCAGCTCTCCCTGACTCTGGAGGTCACGATTAGGCTTTTGGAGGTCGAGGATGCCGCGACAAAATAAACCTGTATAAAACTAAGGGGAGAAACACCACCACAGGGAACCGCTGAAAGGTCTAGAGAGCAGAGAACCGCTGAAGCTGCCAGTAAGAAGCGGGACTCCACACAGGATCACAGCCGGACACTCTTCATTCTCTCAAGGGATGCTGGGATATGCTTTTTGTGAGACAGATCGCCCCTTTCATAAGTCTACCTAACTGCTACCCTCCGGGAAATTAATAGGAAATTCTCTTAGCAGAAATTAATCCTTTGTAAACCAAGAGCTAATGCGATTGTAGAACCGGTCCGCAATCTATAGTCCTAAAGTATATGGAAGACAATAAATGGATCAATAAATGAACAAATGAATGAAAATATTTTATATATGTCTAAGTTGATGTTTTTTCTAGCTAAGTCTCACTTATAATATTCACATCTAGTTTGAGACTCTTTTTCCTTATAGTTTTTTTATTCATTTGTTTATTGATATATTTATTGTTTTCCATATACTTTTGAACTATAGATCGTGAGCTTACAGTCGTGGTAGCCCTTTGTTTATAAAGTGTTAATCTCCGATAAGAGAAGTCGCTATTTATTTTTAAGGGTAGCAGTTAGGGTACACGAAGGGGGCATCTTGTCTCCCAAACTGCGTATCCCAACAAGCCTTGAGAGAGAGAAGAGTTTCCGGCTGTGATCCTGTGTGAAGTTTCTGCTTCTCACTGGCGGCTTCAGCAGTTCTCTGCAGTTGTGGCATCTCTCCCCTGCATATTGACTGTGCCAGCCCCGCTGTGCCCATTAATTCATCTATGGTTTGAATTTCAGTTTTGGGCACCAGTTCACAAAAGCAAGGTAGCGAATGTAGCGTGCTTAGTGGTGTGGCATGCTTACCATTGTGCAGCTTTACAGCCCTCCTCAGACAATTGTCCAGAGCACTGTGCAGAATTTACAGGCCTCCCAAGTCCCAACTGTTCATAGACCAGACCACTGTGTGTGGCATTACAGGCCTCCTCAGATGCCCGCTTAGAGCACTGTGTACATTACAGGCCTCGCCAGACTGTCCAGAGCACTGTGTGCATTACAGGCTTCCTCAGACTGTCCAGAAAACTCACTGTGCATTATAGTCCTGCTCAGACCATAAAGTGCACTCACTGTTCATTACAGGCCTCCCCAGACAATCTAGAGCACTCACTGTGCATTACAGGCCTCCTCAGACCGTCCAGAGTGCTCACTGTGCGTTACAGGCCTTTTCAGACCGTCCAGAGCACTGTGTGCATTACAGGCCTCCAGAGACTGTCCAGAGCACTTTGTGCATTACAGGCCTCTTCAGAATATCCAGAGCACTCACTGTGCATTACAGGCCCTTCTTAGACTGTCCAGAGCACTGTGTGCATGTCAGGGCTGGGCTCAGCCCTTCCTTCTTTGAGCTGACCGCTCAGCTGTCAGCTAATGGCTAGCTCCTATCTCTCCACAGTTACTCAGCTGTTGATGATATCCTACTCGTCAGCCCTGCCTACTTAAGCCATCCAGCCCAGAGGATCTCTGCCTTCGCCTTAGTCAACATCACAGAGACGCTCTCCTGCATTCCTGTTAAAAGACTTGCTTGGCTGACATCCCTTCTGGCTCCAGATCCTGCTTTCTGTTTTACTACTACTCATCTCCGGCTCCATGACATTTGGCTTGTCTGACTATCCATTCCGGTTCCTGAACTCTGGCTATGTTTTGACTATGTTTGTTCTATTTACTTTTATTATTAAACAAGTGTGATTTAACGGTACGTCTGTCTCGGTCTGATTTCATGGTTTCTGACAGTGCATTACAGGCCTCCTCCGACTGTCCAGAGCACTCACTGTGCATTACAGGCCTCCTCAGACCATCCAGAGCACTGTGTGCATTACATGCCTCCTCAGACCATCCAGAGCACTCACTGTGCATTACATGACTCCTCAGACCATCCAGAGCACTCACTGTACATTACAGGCCTCCTCAGACCGTCCAGAGCACTCACTTTGCATTACAGGCCTCCTCAGACCCTCCAGAGCACTCACTGTGCATTACAAGCCTCCTTAGACTACCCAGAGCACTGTGTGCATCACAGGCCTCCTCAGACCGTCCAGAGCACTCTGCACATAACAGTCCTTCCCCCTAATTCAACCCCACAGATACAGATACAAATACAAAATTTACTCTAATGCTCCGTACATACGGTTGGAGTTTCCAACGGAAAATGTTCGATGGGAGCTTGTTGTCGGAAGTTTCGACCGTGTGTAGGCTCCATCGGACATTTTCCATCTGAATTTCCACCACACAAAATTTGAGATCTGGATCTCAAATTTTCCGACAACAAAATCCGTTGTCATTAAATTCTGATCGTGTGTACAAAATTCAGATGCACAAAGTTCCACGCTGCATGAATCAAGCAGTAGAGCCGCACTGGCTATTGAACTTCATTTTTCTTGGCTCGTCGTACGTGTTGATCATGGATTAGATCGGTTCCTAAGAGTCAGTTCCTGCGGTTGCGCTGGAATTGCACAGATCTAAATACCTTTAAGTTTCAGGCTAATATTTTGAGAGAAAGATTTCTCGAAAAAGGTTATGACCCTTCTGTTATAGATAGAGAGATTACTAACGCTTGTGATATTGACCGTTCATTACTGTTGGAGGATAAACCTCGGCAGGAAAGCAATTACTTTAAATCATTGGGATGTCCTAAAGACCAATAAGATCCTGGGCCCCTTATTGCCTGAAATACCTAAAGTGGTTTTTAGGGAAGTACCTTCACTCCAGAATAAGTTGGCACCCAATATCATCAACCCTCCAAGAAGGCCATCTTTTTTCCATGATTGGATTGGGTTCCATCCATGTAAAAAATGTTTGGTGGGCCAGTTCAATACGTGTGGTAGGAGAGCTAGTCATAGCATTCTTTCTACCATAAACGGCCGCACATATCAGATCAAACATTTTTGTACCTGTGCCACTACAGCAGTAGTGTATCTGCTGACTTGCCCGTGTGGCAAACAATATGTGGGCCGGACTATTAGATCTTTCTCGATGTGAGTATCCGAACATATAAATTTGATTAAGGCGGGTAGTACCAAGCATACGGTTCCCCGGCATTATAGGGAATTTCATGATCGGAACCCTATGAGCACGCAGTTTCTTATCATCGATAAATATGTTGCCCCATGGCGGGGTGGGGCTTCTCTAAGGGGTGTCTCTCGTTTAGAGATGTACTGGATATATGAGTTGCAGTCCCACTTCCCACAAGGTATTAACGTGGAGTGGGACATCAACTCATTTATCAATCAAGCTTAATAGGAGTGATTTTTTCCTCTTTTTTTTTCTTTCTTTTATTGCCTAAGTTTTATTACATATTTTATATCTATGGTTAATGTCAATGTTTTCCCTATTGAAATTACTAATACTGCCTGATAATTGCATTATTTTGTAAACTATTAATGACCCCTACTGGTTGTTGTCATTTATTTATGTAATTTTAGGACCTCTAGTGAATTTAGGCCTTGAGGTTTATTTATAATCTTGCTTGGATGTGTTTCTGACCAAGTATTTTTTAAGTATGATCATGTTATTATGGTATCTATTATTTTAATTTAATCCTATATATGATTGGTTCTCTGACTCTCAGCTTTGGAGGTGATTGTATCCAATTGCTGGGACCCAAATTAATAGCTCTCCGATTCATCCTCCTCTATGGATTTTGTTGGTTAGTTCTAACCATATTTACTGTTCCAGTGAGTCTTACTGTTTACTACAGGGAAGGTCATATGACCATCCCCATAATGAGGCTTGGTTTGCTTCCCATGTGCCCCTGTCACACCGCTGTTGTAACTAGTGACGTCACAATGTACGGCGCTGAAGCTACTTGGCTCCGCCTTTTGCTTTTCGCGTGCTTGACATGTCAGTGTCAGCGTGTCATGTGACTGACCTCAGATCGAGGCTTGGTCTCGTTTGTGTGGAACGCCGCGACGCTGCACTGTTTATGCGGGTCGTGACGCCACACCGGTATGCAGGAACGAGGCTTGGTTTGTGTAGCCTCTTATGACCTGTTATGAAAACGAGGCTTGGCTCAGTTTTTCATTTAATAATGTTTGCGGCCAGTTTCTCTAAACATTTAGCTGTTCAGTATAGTTTAAAGATTACTTCTCCTCTGTGGGACAAATACCTCCTGAGCTTATTGTTTATATATGGGCCAGATTAAAATTAGATGTTTATCAAACCGGAAGTAATACAATCTTATTGCACTTCCGGTAGCATGACACTTTCATGAGGGGTCATTATTGTTTTATAAAGCGGTGAGGTGGGGGGGGGTTCCGCACCCCAGATGACGGCTCTTTAGCAGAAACGCGTTGGGTGGACCCCTCTCATTTACCGCTACTTGAACTTTGTACCTTTTATGATCTTCTAATATGTGAGTCTATTTTTATTAGTTTTAAATAACCCAGTGTTTACGTTATAAGGCTATGTGTGTTTTTTTATCCATTTCGCGCCTGGCATATGAATATCTGTTTGTGAGCTCTATTGGAATTTTTATGTTGTGAGGATAATTGTGGAGGTTGAATTGCCATCTTCATTTGCAAACCATTGAAGACATCTGAGAAGACGTATCATCCTGAACTGTTGGTCATTAAGCCTTTTTTGACTTGGATGACGTATATCCTCTCAAGTCAACAACCTCTGGTAAGCCTCTCGACCCCCCCCAACGTCCCACTTTCTTCCATGACTTAGTAGGGTACTTCCCATGTAAAAAATGTACTGTGTGCCACTATAACATTAGTGGCAGGCACAAAACTCTAGAGTTCAAGTCTAATGTAACTAACAAAACCTACCCAATTAAGAGGTTCTGCACCTGTACAACTAAAAACGTGGTTTACCTGATCACCTGCCCGTGTGGAAAACACTATGTGGGTCGTACCACTAGGACCTTCTCCACACGGGTTGGTGAACATGTGGCCAAAATCCTAGGAGGGGACACTAAACATACTGTTCCCAGACATTACCGACAGTATCATCATAGAGACCCTTCGGGATCACAATTTCTTATCATAGACCGTTACGTCCCCCCTTGGCGAGGCGGGGCAATAATTTGCGGGGTATCCCAATTAGAAACGTATTGTATATATGAAATTCAGTCCCATAAACCATTGGGACTTAACGTTGAATGGGATATCAACGCGTTTATTAATCAATCATAAAATATAGTACCTTCTCCCCTGTCTCTTTATATATTATCGTAATTTTTCCCCCCCTTTTTTTCTTTTATCAATGTCAATACCATATTTAGTCATACAATAAGGACTACTGTAATCCTGTTCTATTTAGACTGAAATATTGACATGTACATTTTGCTTTATTGTATGATTTTTGGATCCCCCTGTGAAACTGTGGCTCCGTTAAATGGAATCTATTTTTCTAGTTTATTTATCAAAAATATTTTCCATATTTTTCCTTCATTTGGACTGGGTTATCATATAATGTACTTTTTTAAGTTTTCCACCAGGATTTTTTATTGTATTCACGTCCAGTATCGTTCTCCCCTCCCCTTTTCAGCAAATTAATTGGGTGCCGCTAATGCGAGATCATCATATTTCTCCCTTATGCGGTCCACCGGTCAGCCAGAACGAGGCTTGATGAGCGGCGTCATGACGTAGGTCATGACTGTGAGTAACGCTCGGCCTCGTTCAGCGGTTCACCTACAAGAACGAGGCTTGATGCGCAGCGTCAGGACGTTCGTCATGACTCGGAGCTACGCACCGCCTCATTCCCATCTAGATAGTGGTATACTTACGAGCATGTGACGCACGTGATGTGTTGCTAGGGCGACGCACACGTTTGCGCTTGACCAACCTTACCAAAATGAGGCTTGTAACGCACGCGACCGGCGCCATCTTCCCAATACCCGGAAGTGGCAGGGTATTTTCAGCGGCACAGATTGGAGCCACATTAGAACATGGGGGTCTCTCACCATATATAAGGGGCAGTGTTTGAAGTAGTGCAGCACCCTAGATGATGTCCTGTAGGATGAAACGCGCCGGGAAAGCTTGCTGACACTACTACACTGCCATTTTTACTCTCTCTCAGCGCTGTATTTTATCTTCACAAATGTGAGTGTTTTATCTTAATAAATACGCTTCATAGCTTTTTTATACAGTATCACGCTATGTGCCTTTATACTTTTTCTTTTTATGCTGTGGATACGTGATTTGTCTTCACCATATATACTCTTCACAAGTACCTTGGCTACCCTCATCCTGTTTCCAGGGATCTACAGTTATACAAGCTCAATAGACACAGTGGGTGTATAACCATCCGTGTCCATTTGTTCTGGTAAGCCCCCCACTTTTACCTATGGTGGTGGACCTACTATTACCACTTGATGATTTTGTCATTTACACTTCTGGGTGTTTAAAATCTTCCACCTTTATTGGTCAACTCATGGATCTGTTCACATGCAACTATTTGTACTAACATTTACCTCAAAGCTATCCACGCAGTATTACGCTATGTACTTTCATGTTTTTTCCTTACATGCTGGTGATACTTGATTGGATTTGCCTTTATCGTGTACACCTTCTACAAGCATTTCTACTACTCCCATTCCATCTCCAGAGATCTACAACCATACAAGCTTTATTGACACAGTGAGTGTATACCCATCTGTGTCCACTTCTTCTGGTAAGCCCCCCCACATTTTCAATTACGGTGGTGGATCTACTATCAACACTTGATTACTATATTTTTTACACTTTAGGTGTATAACATTTTTGAATTGTCTTGATATCTTATGGACTTCTATATGTATGATTACTCACGCTAATCCGTGGACTATTAATATACACATATTTTGTTCAGATATATGGACTCACCTATACAGACAGTTTTTTAGGTATACATCCTATACGGATGTTTCAGAAGTTTAACCCTTTACCTATTTCTGTCTCCAGATTTGTTTGTTTCTCATACATATGTAATCATGAGTACCTCTAGATACTGTATACCACATATTCATGTTTAACTTTTTTGCTTTAGCGCTGCATTTATTCCTTTTTTATATATCACAGGTTAGATCACTTGTTAATGCTAGCTGCTTCTTTTGTTTCCTTGACAGCGCAGTATTTATACATACACTGTTTATAAGCCTCTCGATGCCTTCGGTGACAGCTCTTGAACCACCAACAGCTCTTCTGCTCACCTTTGTTGCTTCCACACTTCTACTTACCTGTTTGATCCAGTTGATCTTTTTTTTTGTAACGTTTGGGTGGACTTCGGTCCTCTGCCTCTGGTAAGCCCCCTCAGACCCTTGGTGGTGGCTTTCTTCACATTTTTTCACCATTCTTGCAATCAACATTGGTGGACATCCTTTATAAGAATTCTGAGTGGTGTCAATTCCATTTGGACTTTTTGGACTTTATTTATATATTTTTTTTCTTATATCTTTTAATCTATTATCTTATATGTGTACACGGTGTACTATATTTGGTTTACATTATATCACTTTGTTTCAATATGTACACAGTAATTGTACTCTATAGGGTACATCATAGCTCTTGATATTAATATTTTTCTGTTTGTCATACACTTCATACTGTGTTTAAATATTACTAATTTAATCTTTTTTTGAGGTTTATAGCGCTACACTTTTTGTATATTGTCTAACACTTGGGTCTATAGGTGTGTTGACTGCTATTCACTTCCATTTTTTAGCGCAGCGCTGTATTTATATTTTTTAAGCATTTACAGGGCTCCCAAGTCCCAACTGTTCATAGACCAGACCACTGTGTGTGGCATTACAGGCCTCCTCAGATGCCCGCTTAGAGCACTGTGTACATTACAGGCCTCGCCAGACTGTCCAGAGCACTGTGTACAGGCTTCCTCAGACCGTCCAGAAAACTCACTGTGCATTATAGTCCTGCTCAGACCATAAAGTGCACTCACTGTTCATTACAGGCCTCCCCAGACAATCCAGAGCACTCACTGTGCATTACAGGCCTCCTCAGACTGTCCAGAGTGCTCACTGTGCATTACAGGCCTTTTCAGACCGTCCAGAGCACTGTGTGCATCACAGGCCTCCAGACACTGTCCAGAGCACTGTGTGCATTACAGGCCTCTTCAGACCATCCAGAGCACTCACTGTGCATTACAGGCCCTTCTCAGACTGTCCAGAGCACTGTGTGCATGTCAGGGCTGGGCTCAGCCCTTCCTTCTCTGAGCTGATCGCTCAGCTGTCAGCTAATTGCTAGCTCCTATCTCTCCACAGTTACTCAGCTGTTGATGATATCCTACTCGTCAGCCCTGCCTACTTAAGCCGTCCAGCCCAGAGGATCTCTGCCTTCGCCTTAGTCAACACCACAGAGACGCTCTCCTGCATTCCTGTTAAAAGACTTGCTTGGCTGACATCCCTTCTGGCTCCAGATCCTGCTTTCTGTTTTACTATGCTCATCTCCGGCTTCATGACGTTTGGCTTGTCTGACTATCCATTCCGGTTCCTGAACTCTGGCTATCTTTTGACTACGTTTGTTCTATTTACTGTTATTATTTAACAAGTGTGATTTAACGGTACTTCTGTCTCGGCCTGATTTCATGGTTTCTGACAGTGCATTACAGGCCTCCTCCGACTGTCCAGAGCACTCACTGTGCATTACAGGCCTCCTCAGACCATCTAGAGCACTCACTGTGCCTTACAGCCCTCCTCAGACCATCCAGAGCACTGTGTGCATTACATGCCTCCTCAGACCATCCAGAGCACTCACTGTGCATTACAGGCCTCCTCAGACCATCCAGAGCACTCACTGTACATTACAGGCCTCCTCAGACTGTCCAGAGCACTCACTTTGCATTACAGGCCTCCTCAGACCCTCTAGAGCACTCACTGTGCATTACAGGCCTCCTAAGACTATCCAGAGCACTGTGTGCATCACAGGCCTCCTCAGACTGTCCAGAGCACTCACTGCACATAACAGACCTTCCCCTAATTCAACCCCACAGATACAGATACAAATACAAAATTGACTCTAATGCTCCGTACACACGGTCGGAGTTTCCAACGGAAAATGTTCGATGGGAGCTTGTTGTTGGAAATTCCGACCGTGTGTAGGCTCCACTGGATGTTTTCCATCGGAATTTCCATCACACAAAATTTGAGATCTGGATCTCAAATTTTCCGACAACAAAATCCGTTGTCGTTAAATTCTGATCGTGTGTACAAAATTCCAATGCACAAAGTTCCACGCATGCTCGGAATCAAGCAGAAGAGCCGCACTGGCTATTGAACTTAATTTTTCTTGGCTCGTCGTACGTGTTGTACGTCACTGCGTTCTTGACGTTCGGAATTTCTGACAAGATTTGTGTGACCGTGTGTATGCAAGACAAGTTTGAGCCAACATCCGTCGGAAAAACTCCATGGATTTTGTTGTCAGAATGTCCGATCGTGTGTACGGGGCATAAGGAACAACAGGCAAGAGCAGAGGCCATAGAAAAATAGATTGGGCGCACCGGATTACCAGTCAGACTGATCTGTTATTCTATGCTGTTTGGGTAGATCCTCTGCCTGCGGCATTTTGAAAGAAACCAAAAGACTGGCTGCTTTGATGTGGAAGGTGCTTTTCCACTTAGTGTGATTTTTCAATGTGCTCCTCTTCCACATCATCTTCAGACAGATCCTCATCTTGTGTGTGGGGCAATGCGGGTTTTCTTACTTCACGGGCATACTCCTCTACCTTTTTAAGCAGTTCCTGAATATTATCATCAGCCACATCAACAAGAGTTTCACAGACAGTAGGGTTGACAAAACAAGCAGCTTCTGCAGTTGGATCTAGGAATGAATGAAGCTTAACGTTTGTTCACATTAGCTTTCATTGTCTGTGCAATTGTGGCAAGATCTTGGTAGCTAGTGTTCTGTTTAACCCTTTTGCCGCCAGGTCCGTACGTCATACAGACCTAACGGCAGGGGGTATTGCACACAATCCAGTGGCTGCAGCCACTGGGATTGTGTATGAAACTGACAGGCAGCCTCCTGCCTGTCAGGTGAGAGCGATTGGGCGGTGCATGTTCTCTGTGTCCTCGGCTCGCTTTGCCAGTGTAGGATGTTTAGCAATTCGATCTGCATTGCAAAACATTTAGTGAAACACAGGAGAGATATGCAGGGTCTTTTAGACCCTGCATATCTCAATAAAGAGAACCTGTCACCAAAAAAGCAAAGCATAGGGGACTGTTTGTTCACTATGTGATGGAAAAAAAAAGTTAAATAAAAAAAAATATTTTTTTTTTTGCAAAACTTTTTTTATTTTTTTGCAAAAAAATAAAGTTACACCCAAGCACATAAAATCCCCCCCCCCAAAAAACAAATTTGAGCCCCCCCCCCACCCCCACATATACACACGCACAAACGTAAACGCATTGCAATACACATGTTGCATATCACCGTGTACGCCGGAGTGAAAGAAATAATTCTAGCACCAGACCTCCTCCGTAGCACTAAACTGATAACTATAGGGGGCCTTTGAAGCGTCGCCGATAGAAAATATAGGGTACTGAAGTTTGACGCCATTTCTTGGGTGCAAAAAAAAAATCAAGGTTTGGCATGTTGGGTATCTATTTACTCTGCTCAACCTCATCTTTTATATTTTACAAAAAATTTGAGTAATTTATTGCATTTCTGTGCCCTAAAATTCATATTAGTGTGTCTTTTACTGAAATATTGTGTTTCCTAGACCTTTGCGGTAATATCATGCAACATAAAAAATTGGAACTACCGCTATTTTATTCTCTAGGGTGTCTGCTTTCAGAAAATATATAATGTTTGGGGTGTTGTGTAATCTTCAGGCCTAAAATGATTTTTTAAACGTGTGCAAAAAACGCAAAAACGGCTCTGGCAGCGAAAGGGTCCTCCAGGTGGCTGAAGTAGATCAAAGAGGGCAAGGGCAGTCAGGGACATGGGGGGTCATTTACTAAGATGAATGTGCTGCGCCTCATACCTTAATTGGTACGCCGGATAAATCCTTAATTGAGCGTGTGAACCGGCGCATTCACAGCAGTACCTGCCCGCGAGAATGTTTCCAGCGCAATCCCATCACGCTTGTTCACGGCGAGGTAAATCTCGCCCTCGCTGCAATAGGAAAAACACATCTTCCTATTAAAGCAGCGTAAGAAAAAACGGCATGGGCTCCCCCTCCAGGTGTATACCAGGCCCTTCGGTCTGGTATGGATTTTAAGGGGAACCCCCTACACCGAAAAAACGGCGTGGGGTGTCGCCCCAAAATCCATACCAGACCCTTATCTGAGCACGCAGCCCGGCCAGTCAGGAAAGGGGGTGGAGACGAGCGAGCGCCCCCCCCCTCCTTGCTGCAGCCCCCCACCCCAAAGCACCTTGTCCCCATGTTGATGAGGACAAGGGCCTCTTCCCGACAACCCTAGCCGTTGGTTGTCAGGGTCTGCGGGCGGGGGGCTTATCAGAATCTGGGAGCCCCCTTTAATAAGGTGGCCCCCAGATCCCGGCCCCCCACCCTATGTGAATGAGTATGAGGTACATGGTACCCTACCCATTCACCTGGGGGAAAAAAGTGTCAAGAAAAAAACACACTAAACAGGTTTTTAAAGTAATTTATTAGGCAGCTCCAGGGGTCTTCTTCCGACTTCAGGGGTCTCTTCTGCGCTCTCCGGCCTCTTCTCCCGGTGTCCGGTTCTTCTCCGCGCTGTCCAGCCTCTTCTCCCGGTGTCCGGTTCTTCTGCCGGGCTCCTCCACTATCTTCTGCTCTTTTGCCGCTATTTTGCTAGTGGTGGCCCAGTCTTCTCCCACTGTCCGGTTCTTCTGTCGCTGTCCGGTTCTTTTCTGTTCTCCGGTATCTTCTGCCGGACTCCCCCGCTATTGTCTTCCAGCTCTTTTGCTAGCGGTGGCCCGGTCTTCTCCTGCTGTCCAGTTCTTCTGTCACTAGCCGGTTCTTTTCCGCTCTCCGGTATCTTCTGCCGGACTCCCCTGCTATCCTCCTCCAGCTCTTTTGCTAGCGGTGGCCCGGTCTTCTCCGTCGTCCTGTTCCCTCTTCTCTTCTTCCGATGTTGACACGACGCTCTCTCCAGCTGTAATGCCGTCTGCATGGTGTGCGCCGACTTATATAGGCATGGGGCGTGGTCACCGTGTGATGTTACCGGGTGACCCACCCCTTATGATGGCACAGTCCCAGGGCATGATGGGACCGCTAAGAACCCAAAGCCCTTTGTACAAAAATCCACGGGAAAGTTTGTACAAAGTCCCATCGTGTGTATGAGGCTTAAACACCAGAAATTCAAGTTTTCATATCTTTAAAGGTCACCATACACTGGCCAATCAGTTAGATCTTCCATAAATTAGATTTAGTGCAAGAGCCTGTTTGATTTTCTACAATTAGAAGTAATTTTTACAGTGCATCTTCCTATTACCGCTTTAGCCTAATGCTCTGTTTCCACTATTTCAACTTGTACCCAAAGTTGCGTGATTTACAATGTGCTTTTTCGGCTCGTATTCCACTATTGCGACTTGTCATGCCACTAGGGACTGAAAAGTTGCATTACAAGTTCTACCCCATGATTTACAATGAGTACCGTTCATATGTGTGCGACTTCAAGCAGCAACTTCAAAGTAGTCCCTGCAGTACTTTGGGCCCACTTTGATGCAACTTGAGGTCCATAGACCTCAAAAATACACAAGCATTGCTTCAAGTTTCGGCAAAAAGTTGCGGGAAACTCGCGGCAAAAAACACGCAACTTTGGGCTTGCAATAGTGGAAACCGAGCCTTAATGCCATGTTATGCGACTAGTTCAAAACACTGGAGAAAAAGTCACACTGAAGTTGGAACAAAGTAGTGCAAGAACTTTTTTTGGAGTTGCACCAATTAGAATGGGGGAACATTGAAATACATGTGTTTTGACTTGTCCTGCGACCTTCACATGTGTCAATTCGCACAACAACTCGCAGTAGTGGAAAGAGAGCCTAAGGCCACTTGGGACTGAAAAGTTGCATCACAAGTTGTACCCCATGATTTACAATGAGTACCGTTCATATGTGTGCGACTTGCTTACGCCCATGCGCACATGCCGTATACACAGCGGGCACACATCTTTATTACAGAAATCCATATTTGGCATGGAAATTAACCACTTGCTTACTGGGCACTTAAACTCCCCTGCTGTCCAGACCAATTTTCAGCGCTGATGCACTTTGAATGTCAATTCCACGGTCATACTTAGCCAAATGTTTTTTTTGTTTTTTTTTAAAGTTCCCACAAATAGAGCATTCTTTTGGTGGTATTTGATCACCTCTGTGGTTTTTTCTTTTGACAGATTTTTATAAATAATTTTGGATATTTTGATATTAAATTTTGCAAACAGGTAATTTTTCTCCTTCATTGATGTACACTGATGAGGCGGCACTGATTGGTTACACTGATAGGCAGCACTGCTTGGGACCACTGGTGGGCATTGATAGGTGGCCCTGGCAGGTGATACTGGTGGGCACAGATGAGGCAGAATTGCCTCTTCGGGACCAATGTCCCTTGCACCTAAGCCAGTGATTAGCTTTTATTTTTATCCTCAAGCTGTTAGCGTGAGGAGAAAAAATAAATAATTACCAAGCTTTGGTTTACATCATGTGATCAGCTGTCATTGGCTGACAGCTAATCGCGTGGTAAGGGGCCGGGATCCGCCCTTACTTTGACCTGCGATCACCCGAGTCTCAATGACTCCGTGTGCGCTGCACGCCCTGCAGGGAGCACACGGGGAGCCCATCCTATGACAGCCTCCCAAAAATTCAGGTCCACGCTGTGGCCGTCGTTTGGCAATAGCACAGACACCAAGTGGTTAATAGAAAAACAGATGCAGATTTCTAGGACTGGCCAAAAATAATGTTTAGAGTCAAAGGCAACTGATGACTTTCTATTAAAGGTCTAAATGGGCCATTAACATGCATCACAATTGAACTTAGGAATGTGTGTTTGCAAAGTTAAACTAATTAAAATCCTTTCTTATTTTTGCTTGGGGATAGACTGCAGAGGGATTAGAAGTTTTGTCAGATGTCTACACCCCTGATAGGGTGAAGACAACTCCCAAATTTTGCCAATTTCTCATTCAAAATTATTCACCTCCTGTCACATAGCCAAACAGGAAGTGAGGGTAAAATCACACCAATGTATGTCCTTGGGGACACACAGGTCAACCTAAATAGTTTCCCCATTCGAGAAATTGCACTCTAGCATTTTGCCATGTACATCCCAATTTATTATGTATCTGGGGTTTATTTACTGAAAGGTAAATTCACTACAAGGGCAGTTGCTGGAGATCCGAGGGGGACATGCAAGGAAAAGAAAAAAAAAAACAGCATCTTTGCCTCTACCTGATTGGATGATAAAATCACCAATGCTTCCCCTCTGATTTTCATCAACTACACTTGTATTGCAGAAAGGATTTGCCTTTAATAAACCCCAAAATACCTAATAATGTGTGGTGTACACAACAAAGTGCTAGAGTGCAATTTGCATAATGGGGACACTAGTTAGATAGACCTGTGTGTCCAAGCAGGAAAAATATTGTTAGGGTTTTACGCTTACTTCCTGTTTGGCTATGTGGCAGGAAGCAAAGCCAATTTTAAGAAAAGGGACACAAATCCCCCCCCCCCCAAAAAAAAAAAATTGATTTCCCTCAAATGTCCACAATTAGAATAGGATTGTCTCCAGCTTGATTTTAGTTCAGTGCTTCTCAACCCTGTCCTCAAGTGCCCCCCAAGAGGCCATGTTTGCAGGTTTTCCTTAATCTTGCACGGGTGCTTGAAATCAAAGTCAATGGCTTTGTATTTTGGACAGCTAATTTAGATAAGATAAATTTCCTAAACATGTCCCCTCGGGACAAACCACTGCTCAAAAAGAGAATTGAATACTTAACATTTCAGAGTGGTACTTTCCTGGTCACTCTCCATGGCAGCATACACACAATCCATACATGTGCTACCATGAAGGCACCAGGAAAGTAACTTAAAGCGGAGTTCCACACAAAAATGGAACTTCCGCTTTTCGGAACCCTCCCCCCCTCCGGTGTCACATTTGGCACCTTTCAGGGGGGAGGGGGGTGCAGATACCTGTCTAAGACAGGTATTTGCTCCCACTTCCAGCATAGACTCCCATGGGAGTCTAAAGCTGGCCATACACTATACAGAAAATCGTCCGAACCCCTTTTCGAAAAACGAACGTTCGACCGTGACCGCAAACGATCGTGCCATCATATAATGACCGATAATCTGTTCAGTGGACATGAATAAATAATTTTGTGTTCGTTTTTTTACATATACCTAGTGCAGAAAGTTCGGACGGGAAACACATTAACCTTGCAATTTATCGTACGTTCGGCAGAAATTTTCCAAACATGCCGTTCGTTTTTTTTCCACAAAAACGTCACAAACGATTATCGATTTGTACCCACTAACTTGCCGAAAAACGAACGAAGTGTCCATTCGAACGATTTTTCGGCCGATTTTTCGTATAGTGTATGGCCAGCATTAGCCACTTCCCGTCCCCACCGCGCTGTCTGCTGGGAACACACAGCTCCCAGGAGGAGAGCGGGGACCACTTGGGACGCGCAGCGCGACTCGCGCATGCGCAGTAGGGAACCGGGAAGTGAAGCCGCAATGCTTCACTTCCTGATTCCCTCACCTAGGATGGCGGCGGCATCTGCCGAGAACCCAAAATTTTGTTGGTCCCAAAAAAAAAAAAAAAAAACACGACTTGGAAAAGAAGCAAGGAAAGCAAAATACACACATGTATGTTAATTTGAGACACCAACAGAATATGTTTGAGGTTTGACCCTTTTTCAGTGTAAATTAACAGGAGTTAAAAGGAGTGCACCCACAAATGGACATCTATTAAGGATTAAAACAACATTAGGCACAACATCTTGAGAAAGAATTTTAAAAATAATGCAGCACAGACATTTAAATCAAAGTGAACGTAAAAACAACAAAAATTGCCAACATAAAAAAGATTTCATGGTAAAATAACCACCACCCAAAAAAATACAACAAACCAAAGTAACAAATAAATTGCATAAAAACACATCTGTTTTGCAACAACATAACAAACAAAATACAAATAGAAAATACATGTGTTAGAAACTCGATAAGGACACCCAAATGTACTCTCTTGCCAGCCCCCCACACACACAATCTTGGCTCTTTTCAAGACAAACTAAAGAATGCTATCTGCAAACTTTATATAACATAGGTTTGTGTGCTAATGAGGCAATTGCAAACACATGGACAGTCCATGAAACACACAAAATGCAAGTTCACCCAATGTAGAGAGAACTTCAAAGTGGGTACACCTGTTAAGGATGTCCTTAAATTACTAACCCAAAAAACACACGCTGAGCATGCCCAGAAGCATCCAAGTGCTGTTCACACACAAAAAGCACCACCAAAAAAAAACCAAAGTTCCTGAGCATGCCTAGAACAACCCAAATGCAGTTAGCACAAAATAAGCCACCCCCCTGTCCAAAATTAAGCACATCATCCAGCATGCAGGAAAATTACAGATGTGACAAAACACCCCCCAGTCCAGGGGGCAACTAAAGAGGCTAACATGTGCAAAAGTTATACAACAAATACCATTGCAGTCTAAGGGCACTGACTTGGCAATTTTACTAGTCCCCACTTGGCTGGCTTATCTTCTAGTTGTTGGCCTTAAAATGGGTATGGGGCCCAGGTCCCACCCTAAGGGACATATATCAATGTCACCTATTGAACAACCCCAAAAACGAAACAATGAGAAATTCCTTTAAATATGCCAAATTGCTTAAGGGCCAGTTCACACCACTGCAGTCCAGTGCATATTTTATGCATCAAAAATACATGGAAAGTCGGTTATATGGTTTTCAATGGCATAGTTCACACCAGTGCTTGCAGTTCCAGTGCGTTCCAGTTCCAGAAAAAAAAGTAGAACATACTGCATTTTTTCTGCACTGGAATGTACTGGAAAGCTGTAAAACGCATCAAAAATGCACTGGAACGCACTTGTCCTTATTTAAGGTTAATAAAAAAGAGGGGGGAAAAAAGCACTGGACTGCATCAAAAACACACCAAAAATGCAAAAAAAACGCATAAAAAAATTGCATAAAAAAAGAAGCGTCACACAGCGGGAGCCTCCCATCATGGATGCGGAGTGGCCCAAGAACGAAGCGGGGAAGAAGACACCGCGGAGGAAGATGCTGGACGAGAACACCGGAGCAAGAAGCAGAGGATCAGAGGAAGAACCAGAGGAAGAAGAAGATGGAGGAAGAAACTGAAGGAAGAAGATGGAAAGAAGAAGCATTTAAATGAAGGAATTGTCAAAAACTGTCTCTTGTCATTTTTAACATTTTTGACACTTTTTTTGTGAAATGGTAGGAGTACATTTTTATCCCATTACCATTTCACACAGGGAAGGGGCCGGGATCTGGGGGTCCCCTTGTTAAAGGGGGCTTCCAGATTCTGATGAGCCCCCCGCCCGCAGACCCTCACAACCACCGGGCAAGGGTTGTGGGGATGAGGCCCTTGTCCTCATCAACATGGGGACAAGGTGCTTTGGGGGGACCCCAAAGCACCCTCCCAAAGTTGAGGGCATGTGGCCTGGTATGGTTCAGGAGGGGGGGCGCTCTATCGTCCCCCCCTCTTTTCCTGCAGCTTGCCAGGTTGCGTGCTCGGATAAGGGTCTGGTATGGATTTTTAGAGGGACCCCACACAATTTTTTTTTTAAATTTTGGAGCGGGGTTCCCCTTAAAATCCAGACCTGAAGGGCCTGGTATGGATTTTGAGGGGCACCCGCACGCCATTTTTTTTTGGCGTGGGGCTCCCCTTAATATCCATACCAGCCCTAAAGGGCCTGGTATGGAAATTTCAGGGGAACCCCACGCATTTTTTTTTCTTAATTTTGTTTTTTTTCTTAATGCCGTTTTTATCAATTAACTTTTATGTGTATTGCCGGACCGACATTTCATTATAGCCATGAAGTGAACCAGCGTTAAAAAAAAAAAAAGTTTAGAGGTGCACCTGTTCATCCTATGCAAATGCATTTACGTTGCTTGACATTTACTAAGATTTTGCGGGCGCACTGAACAAACGCATTTGAACAAGCGCAAATGCCGTTTGAGCATGCGTGGTGCATAAATTGACCTCCCGCAGTACTAAATGTATTTGCCGGCACTGCAGGCTTGTTCAGAGAAAGTTACTTTCTCATTCTATTTTGGGCATATTTGTGACTTGGGCAGTTAGTACTATACTTCCTCACATCACCCCACATCACCCCCATGATATTGGCACTTCCAGCTCGTTTAAATTTTAAGTTAAAGATGCCGTGAGCCATGTCTATAGTGGCGTACCGTTTACCTCCTCCCATGCGCCGGGAAGAGAATAGTAAATGGGGGATTGCGCTGTGTTACCGGCGCAAATGTTTTGTAAATACGAAAATGTCGTGCTTGAAAACCCCGCGCCAAAATTTTTTAAAAAATGGCGTGGGGGCCCCCCCAAAAATCCATACCAGACCCTTATCTGAGCACGCAACCTGGCAGGCCACAGGAAAAGAGAAGGGGACAAGAGAGTGCCCCCCCTCCTGAACCGTACCAGGCCACATGCCCTCAACCTTGGGAGGGTGCTTTGGGGTCCCCCCAAAGCACCTTGTCCCCATGTTGATGAGGACAAGGGCCTCATCCCCACAACCCTTGCCCGGTAGTTGTGGGGGTCTGCGGGAGGGGGGCTTATCGGAATCTGGAAGCCCCCTTTAACAAGGGGACCCCCAGATCCCGGCCCCCCTGTGTGAAATGGTAATGGGGTACAAAAGTATTCCTTTGTTTAAATGCTTCTTCTTTCCATCTTCTTTGGGTCTTCTTCCTTCTTCCATCCTTCGGTTTCTTCCTCCATCATCTTCTTCCTCTGGTTCTTCCTCCGATCCTCTGCTTCTTGCTCCGGTGTTCTCGTCCGACATCTTCTTCCACGGCGTCTTCTTCCCCGCTTCGTTCTTGGGCCGCTCCACAGCCATGATGGGAGGCTCCCGCTGTGTGACGCTTCTCTTCTTCTGACACTTATATAACGGAACCGTGCTTCAGAGGGGGCGGGGTCACTGGGTGGCCCTGCCCTCCGTTATATAAGAAGTGTCAGAAGAAGAGAAGCGTCACACAGCGGGAGACTTCCATTATGGATGCGGAGTGGCCCGAGAACGAAGCGGGAAAGAACACACCGCGGAGGAAGATGCTGGACGAGAACACCGGAGCAAGAAGCAGAGGATCGGAGGAAGAACCAGAGGAAGAAGAAGATGGAGGAAGAAACCGAAGGAAGAAGGAAGAAGATGGAAAGAAGAAGCATTTAAATAAAGTAATTGTCAAAAACTGTCTCCTGTCATTTTTAACATTTTTGACACTTTTTTTGTGAAATGGTAGGGGTACATTTGTACCCCATTACCATTTCACACAGGGGAGGGGCCGAGATCTGGGGGTCCCCTTGTTAAAAGGGGGCTTCCAGATTCTGATGAGCCCCCCACCCGCAGACCCCCACAACCACCGGGCAAGGGTTGTGGGGATGAGGCCCTTGTCCTCATCAACATGGGAACAAGGTGCTTTGGGGGGAACCCCAAAGCACCCTCCCAATGTTGAGGGCATGTGGCCTGGTATGGTTCAGGAGGGGGGGCGCTCTATCATCCCCCCCTCTTTTCCTGCAGCCTGCCAGGTAGCGTGCTCGGATAAGGGTCTGGTATGGATTTTTAGGGGGACCCCACACCATTTTTTTTTTTAATTTTGGAGCGGGGTTCCCCTTAAAATCCATACCAGACCTGAAGGGCCTGGTATGGATTTTGAGGGGCACCCCACGCCATTTTTTTTTGGCGTGGGGTTCCCCTTAATAGGGCCTGGTATGGAATTTCAGGGGAACCCAACGCATTTTTTTTCTTAATTTAGTTTTTTTTCTTAATGCTGTTTTTATCAATGAACTTTTATGTGTATTGCCGGACCGACATTTCATTATACATTTCATTTAATTTCATTATTAAAGTGAACCAGCGTTAAAAAAAAAAAAAAAAAAGTTTAGAGGTGCACCTGTTCAACCTATGCAAATGCATTTACGTTGCTTGACATTTACTAAGATTTTGCCGGCACACTGAACCAACGCATTTGAACAAATTGACCTCCCGCAGTTCTAAATGTATTTTCCGGCGCTGCAGGCTTGTTCAGAGAAAGTTACTTTCTCATTCTATTTTGGGCATATTTGTGACTTGGGCAGTTAGTACTATACTTCCTCACATCACCCCACATCACCCCCATGATATTGGCACTTCCAGTTTGTTTAAATTTTAAGTTAAAGATGCCGTGCGCCATGTCTATAGTGGCGTACCGATCACCTCCTCCTATGCGCCGGGAAGAGAATAATAAATGGGGGATTGAGCTGTGTTACCGGCGCAAATGTTTTGTAAATACGAAAATGTCATTTGCGCATCGGTGTGTGCTGCAACTCATGGTGCAAAGGCCTCGTAAATCAACCCCTTGGTGTCACTCTAGAGGGTTTTAATATGTTCTGCAAAAGGCAGCAGTAAGTTATGCAATAATTTGAGCTTTTGCCATTGACTTAGGAGAAAGCTGTCCCATCCCATGTTTGTGATTTGACAGACCAACTCTTTCAGTTTGAGGAGTCTTGCGATCATGTTGAATGTACTTGACCAGCGTGTGGGGCAGTCATTTAAAAGAGTAAGGCCACACTGCACCATTATCTTCTGTGTTGCAATGGAAGACTTGAAAAAAGACTTGGAAAAGGTTCACTATTGATCATGCTTTATCAAGGATTGTCCTAACACTTGCCTCCTTCTGCACCATGTGCACTACAAGTTGTAAGGTATGCAGTATGCACCACACACAGGGGTTGATTTACTAAAGGCAAATCCACTTTGCACTACAAGTGCAATGCAAGTGCACTTGGAAGGGCAGTCGCTGTATATCTGAGGGGAAGATCTGAAATGAGGTGAGCTCTGCTGATTTTATTATCCAATCATGTACAAGCAAAAATGCTGTTTTTTATTTTCCTTGCATGTTCCACTCAGATCTACAGCGACTGCACTTCCAAGAGCACTTGCAGTGCACTTGTAGTGCAAAGTGGATTTGCCTTTAGTAAATAAACCCCACAGTGTCCATTCCCTGTCGATATGTTGGTACCTAACAAGAGGAACACTGCCAAATAAGCATAAAGTATAGAAAAGGTTATCGTTTCCATTCTATTTTAACCCTCAACATCTTACATAGTTACATAGTTAGTAAGGTTGAATAAAGACACCAGTCCATCCAGTTCAACCTAAGCGAGTGTGGGTGCGTGTCTACTATTATTTAAGGTACCCATAGAGCGCCGTAAAATTACGCAGCGCTCCATTTATACATCGCACACTCACATTGGTCCCTACCCTCAAGGAGCCCACAATCCAAGGTCCCCAACTCAAATTCATATACTAGTGCCAATTTTTTGGACAGAAGCCAATTAACCTACCAGCATGTCTTTGAAGTGTGGGAGGAAACCAGAGTACCCGGAGGAAACCCACGCAGGCACAGGGAGAACATGCAAACTCCAGGCAGGTAGTGTCATGGTTGGGATACGAACCAGCAACCCTTTTTACTGCTAGGCGAAAGTGCTACCCACTACACCACTGTGCCGCCCAATACTTTGGGAATGGGAATACTTTTACACAAGATTACAAATAAAGTAAAAAAATAACAAAGATACACAAGTAAAGTAGAGCAGACAGCCCTATAATCAATCATCTCATATCCATGTGATAATTGGCTGTCATCATGTAAAAGAATAATCACAAACATTTTTTGGCTCACCCCAGATCATTATTAGAGATGGGCCAAACACCCCCCCGGTTCGGTTCCAGAACTCTCGAACATGGTGTAGCAAGGTCCCAGGCCTCCTTCGGTCTGATGAGAACCTCCAAGGCCAGAGATGGCTGACATCCTACTGTATATAGTGGGTTGTGAGGCATGGTGGGTGCAAGATGATTAAAGTCATTGGGCGCCAGACACTTCTTGAATGCAAGAGAGATTTTATTTCTCTTAACCACTTCAGCCCCGGAAGGATTTACCCCCTTCCTGACCAGAGCACTTTTTACAATTTGGCACTGCATTGCTTTAACTGCTAATTGCGCGGTCATGCAATGCTGTACCCAAACAAAATTTGCGTCCTTTTCTTCTCACAAATAGAGCTTTCTTTTGATGGTATTTGATCACCTCTGCGGTTTTTTATTTTTTGTGCTATAAATGGAAAAAGAACAAAATTTTTGAAAAAAAATTATATTTTCTAATTTTGTTTAAGAAAAAATCCAATAAACTCAATTTTAGTCATACATTTAGTCCAAAATGTATTCGGCCACATGTCTTTGGTAAAAAAATGTCAATAAGGGTATATTTATTGGTTTGCGCAAAAGTTATAGCGTCTACAAACTAGGGTACATTTTCTGGAATTTACACAGCTTTTAGTTTATGACTGCCTATCTCATTTCTTGAGGTGCTAAAATAGCAGGGCAGTACAAACCCCCCCCCAAATGACCCCATTTTGGAAAGTAGACACCCCCAAGGAAATTGCTGAGAGGCATGTTGAGCCCATTGAATATTAATTTTTTTGTGCCAAGTGATTGAATAATGACAAAAAAAATTTTTTTACAAAAAGTTGTCACTAAATGATATATTGCTCACACGGGCCATGGGCATATGTGGAATTGCACCCCAAAATACATTTAGCTGCTTCTCCTGAGTATGGGGATACCACATGTGTGGGACTTTTTTGGAGCCTAGCCGCGTACTGGGCCCCGAAAACCAAGCACCGCCTTCAGGATTCCTAAGGGCGTAAATTTTTTATTTCACTCCTCACTACCTATCACAGTTTTGAAGGTCATAAAATGCCACGATGGCACAACCCCCCCCCCCCCCCCCCCCGCAAATGACCCCATTTTGGAAAGTAGACACCCCAAGCTATTTTCTGAGAGGCATGTTGAGTCCATGGAATATTTTATATTTTAACACAAGTTGCGGGAAAATTACAAACTTTTTTTTTTTTTTTGCACAAAGTTGTCACTAAATGATATATTGCTCAAATATGCCATGGGCATATGTGGAATTACACCTCAAAATACATTCTGCTGCTTCTCCTAAGTATGGGGATACCACATGTGTGGGACTTTTTGGGAGCCTAGCTGCATACGGGGCCCCGAAAACCAATCACCGCCTTCAGGATTTCTAATGCCGCGTACACACGAGCGGACTTTACGGCAGACTTTGCCCGGCGGACTTTTCAACCTACTTTACGACGGACTTTCTGAATGAACGGACTTGCCTACACACAATCCACCAAAGTCCGTCGAATTCGTACGTGATGACGTACGACCGGACTAAAACAAGGAAGTTCATAGCCAGTAGCCAATAGCTGCCCTAGCGTGGCTTTTTGTCCGTCGAACTAGCATACAGACGGCGGACTTTTCGACCGGACTCGATTTCGACGGATTAATTTAAAACATGTTTCAAATCTAAGTCCGTCCAACTTTTGAGAAAACAAAGTCCGCTGGAGCCCACACACATCGAATTGTCCGACGAAATCCCGTCCGCCGGGCAAAGTCTGCCGTAAAGTCCGCTCGTGTGTACGTGGCATAAGGGCGTAAATTTTTGATTCACTCCTCACTACCTATCACAGTTTCGAAGGCCATTAAAAGATAGCACAAACCCCCCGCCAAATGACCCCATTTTGGAAAGTAGACACCCTAAGCTATTTGCTGAGAGGCACTGTGAGTATTTTGCAGATCTCATTTGTTTTTGAAAATGAAGAAAGTCAAGAAAAAATTTTTTTTTTCCTATTTTCAGTTTTCAAAACTTTGTGACAAAAAGTGAGGTCTGCAAAATACTCACTATACCTCTCAGAAAATAGCTTGGGGTGTCTACTTTCCAAAATAGGGTCATTTGGGGGGGTTTTGTGCCACCTGGGCATTCCATGGCCTCCGAAACTGTGATAGGCAGTGAAGAGTGAAATCAAAAATTTACGCCCTTAGAAAGCCTGAAGGCGGTGCTTGGTTTTCGGTGTCCCGTACGCGGCTAGGCTCCCAAAAAGTCTCACACATGTGGTATCCCCGTACTCAGGAGAAGCAACAGAATGTATTTTGGGGTGTAATTTCACATATTCCCATGGCATGTTTGAGCAATATATCATTTAGTGACAACTTTGTGCAAAAAAAAAAAAATGTGTCTTTTTCCCGCAACTTGTGTCACAATATAAAATATTCCATGGACTCGACATGCCTCTCAGCAAATAGCTTGGGGTGTCTACTTTCCACAATGGGGTAATTTGGGGGGGTTTTGAACTGTCCTGGCATTTTATGCACAACATTTAGAAGCTTATGTCACACATCACCCACTCTTTGAACCACTTGAAGACAAAGCCCTTTCTGACACTTTTTGTTTACATGAAAAAATTATTTTTTTTTTGCAAGAAAATTACTTTGAACCCCCAAACATTATATATTTTTTTAAGCAAATGCCCTACAGATTAAAATGGTGGGTGTTTAATTTTTTTTTTCACACGGTATTTGTGCAGCGATTTTCCAAACACATTTTTTTGGGGAAAAAAACATACTTTTTTAAATTTTAATGCACTAAAACACACTATATTGCCCAAATGTTTGATGAAATAAAAAAGATGATCTTAGGCCGAGTACATGGATACCAAACATGACATGCTTTAAAATTGCGCACAAACGTGCAGTGGCGACAAACTAAATACATTTTTAAAAGCATTTAAAAGCCTTTAAAGGTTACCACTTTAGATTTACAGAGGAGGTCTACTGCTAAAATTACTGCCCTCGATCTGACCTTCGTGGTGATACCTCACATGCATGGTGCAATTGCTGTTTACATTTGACGCCAGGCCGACGCTTGCGTTCGCCTTTGCGCGAGAGCTGGGGTGGACAGGGGTGCTTTTTTTTTTTTTCTTTATTATGTTTTTTCTTTTTTATATTATTTTTAAACTGTTCCTTTCATTTTTTTTAATCATTTTTATTGTTATCTCAGGGAATGTAAATATCCCCTATGATAGCAATAGGAAGTGACAGGTACTCTTTTTTGAAAAAATTGGGGTCTATTAGACCCTAGATCTCTCCTCTGCCCTCAAAGCATCTGACCACACCAAGATCGGTGTGATAAAATGCTTTCCCAATGGCGCTGATTACATCTGGCGAAATTTAAGTCATGAAATGCTCATAGCTTCCGGTTTCTTAGGCCTTGGTGATGTTTGGAGCCATTCTTGTCTCTAATCAGCTCTATGGTCAGCTGGCTAAATCACCGGCTGCATTCTCAGGTTCCCTGTTGGGACAGGAGAGCCAGAGAAAAACATGAAAGACGGTGGGGGGGGTCATTCCCTCCCACTGCTTGTAAAAGCAGTCTAGAGGCTAACTAGCCGCTGGGATTGCTTTTACATGAAAGCCGACCGCTGGCTGAAAAGAATGATACCAAGATGATACCTAAACCTGCAGGCATCATTCTGGTATAACCACTCAAAATCCAGCAACATACCAGTACGTTGCTGGTCTTGGTCTGGGCATTTATTGTAAATTTTTTTTTCAACCAGCCTGTGGGCTGACCGAAAAAAAAGAGATTGATCGGTGGGTATGCCCACCATTAGAATACCTCCCTTCATCCACCCACTTCCAATGATGGGCATGCATGCACCGTTTATATATGCCGAAGCATGGGGGCATCCTCCCGCAAAAGGTAGGAGCAAATCGCTCCTCCGCCCACTGCTGCCCCCAGGCTTCAGCATATATGCTGAAGTATGTAACTGTGGTGGTGAAATCACCTCCGACAGCGCTGGAGTCACGGCTTTATGTATCGTGGGAGCAAATGCTGTTGCTGTCAAGATAAATAAATCCGCGCTGCAACTGAATGGCGTACCTGCTAAGCAAATGATGGTTAACAATAAAACAATGTAACATTACAGTATAACAGTAAGACTTACTATACCTGAAAAGCAAATACAAAAAAAATAGTAAAAAATAAAACATTTAACGCAACCTGTGCCTAAAATATATATATGCCGAAGCATGGGGGCATCCTCCTGCAAAAGGTAGGAGCAAATCGCTCCTCCGCCCACTGCTGCCCCCATGCTTCGGCATATATGCTGAAGTTTGTAACTGTGGTGGTGAAATCACCTCCGACAGCGCTGGAGTCACGGCTTTATGTATCGTGGGAGCAAACGCTGTTGCTGTCAAGATAAATAAATCCGCGCTGCAACTGAATGCCGTACCTGCTAAGCAAATGATAATTAACAATAAAACAAAGTAACATTACAGTATAAAAGTAATGCCCCGTACACACGATCGGATTTTTTCCGACGGATGTTGGCTCAAACTTGTTTTGCGTACACACGGTCGCACAAAGTTGTCGGAATTTCCGATCGCCAAGAACGCGGTGACGTACACCACATACATTATCCCAGAGACCTGTTCTGCCATCATACAGGTCCTGCAGAAGGAGTATATTAAGGTAAGATTTTTATCCTTAAATATCACATTTAATTGTATTTAATGTTTGCTAATATATTGTATTTCTTTCCTCATTCCCTAATTACCATGATTGGAATATGCTGTGAATGTCCCCTTTGTTCTCATGCATGCTGGATTTTTATTTAATTATTTTTGTCGTCCTTCATACATATTTGCCTTCACTTACCTCCCCAGCATGGTCTCCTGGCCCTACATTCACCTCATGTAGTCACTTAATGTATTTTATCAGCTCCATAGTAGTACTTTACCCCAAACACCCCCTAAAATGTGTTTAAATGTGATTTGTGCTTTAAATTCAGGCAGAGTGCCAGAGGCTTTTTTTGGGGGGTCCCCAAATAATTTTTAATCCTCCCTCCCCCCAACTGCTAAGTCAGCTGATAACAATTCTCTATCTATCCTCAATCATCTATCTGCTGACTTTGCCAAACCCATACACACTACAAGTTTCTGTATACTATTATTATCTTGATAGGTGTAGTAATCGATATAATTATAAATATTATAGCTGTGTATTAATTTGTCTAGTCCCTATAATTAGTTGGCCTATTAAACTCTGAGCACATGCTATTCTTAATATAACAATAATACCAGGTTAGCTATGAAACCAAACACACGGTGCTGCTAGTAAAACAAGTTACATTTATTTCCCAATAAAAATAGGAATGTATTAAAACAGCATAATTAGGAAAACGAACATAAAGATACTACAAGAAATTGCAATATTACAAGGCCTACAATCATAACACAATACAAGATTGATACTTAGCACATCCTCCTCGGCTGGTCCTCAGGTCTTCAAGAGACTGTTTCTTTAGCAAACATTAACTTTTAACAAACATACCTCATCCAGACCCCCCCTTTTTGCCTGCCCAACTTTGCCTTTGGACGAATCACAGTGTCTCTGGGGCGTTCCCTCAATAGGCCATCATATGGTCCGCCCTGTCATAGCAGTCCTCTGGGGGGCAGTGTTGGCCCATGAATTGCCATCGTCCGACCGATGTCAGATTTCACAAACACTTGGGCCCTTGATCTCCTGTATCTCACCTCATCCATCATCCCTGTCAGTTTATCTGCCTTTGAAGCCTGTGTGGATAGTAGTTAATCAGGAAATTCCCATAGACAGGTCGGAGCCAGCATTGTCATGCGCAATGGGAGCTAAACAGGCCACATTCCAACCTGGGAGGCCACATCCTGTCCTCCCGGAAGTGTGACACTTTCAGCCTTTTCAAAAACCATGTGAGTTTTCTTCTCTTAGGTATAGTAATGAAATATATGTACAAATACGATATTCATGTTGAATTCCAACATATGCCGCTTTGCGCCTGAAGGGCGCATACCAGCCTTCTTCAGACACGGCTCCTATTGAACAGCCATAACTGTCTTAACGTGTGTTGCTCCCCAACATGTGCTTCTGAACCAGTACCTATGGAACAGTCCTTAACTGTCTTAACGTGTTGTATTTTCAACATGTGCAGAAACAGCCCCTATGGAACAGTCCATAAATGTCTTAACGTGCTGTCTTTCCCAACACGTACCGCTTTGCTACTGGGTGACACACCAACATCATTCTTCCGTGACAGCTTCCATGTCACCACTCTGTGTCTTCTTCTCTCCGATATCTTCAGGACGGGGTGCAGTACAGGCAAGGGGTGTCCATTCACTCACCATTCACCAACACACATTCAGAGCAACCTATCAACCAGCTTTCCAATATAGAGTCTCGAGGAGGGCCTGGGGCCCATGTTATTAGCCTAAAATACACGTTTATCACACTATACCATAACATGAAATCAACCCATTACCATAATATATACATATATACCTATGATCCATCAGACTACACATCCCATTCCCAACCTCCTATACCTCCTCACTGTAGATACGGGCCGGGATTAGGCAGGTTCGCTCACAATGGCCTTTCCTACCACAATTCTGGCACGTCAGTGGTATTTCAGGGTTCTGAACTGGCAGCAGAGCCTCTACCATATATGAAGAGACCTTACCATCAATTCGTCCCTCCACTTGTATAGATAAATGCGAGACTTTCCTATACAAATGTCGAGTCCAACAACACATACCAACTTGAACCAATGATGAAACTGCAGCAATAATGAGTAATATTACCACGGGATGTATCAAATAATTCAAAATACTGTTAGCCTTACTGGAATGTCCGAATATTACTTCCCACCAAGACCCTCCCACATCATTTTCTAGTTGATGTACTACCTCCTTTATTACATTCTGGTCATTGTAGATTGCTATAGTAGCATTAGCTCTCTCTTGCTGCAGCATCCTCATAAGGCTCTCATCTCTATCCCAATCTGTTAACCATTCCTGTATCTTCCTTCCCATACCAAGGTTCAGGGCTCTCAGATTAACAGGGCGGTTCTGGTTGACATCCACAGACAGATTGGCAATATGCGGTACCACATAATTCCATTCCTGTGTCTGGATTTTCAGAGACACCGCCAAGGGTACACCATGCTCCTCTAGCTATTGTCAGGTTCACAGAACATCCTAGTTTCATGACTAACGATACATTAGTATCCTTTAGGACAAAGAAACAAACTCTCCTATGTCCCAAATAATACACCGGTGTTCCCTTTGAGGCAATGTTCTCCCCATCCAGAACACAGAGTGATGAATCTTCCCAACATTTCTCATCCACCACCGTGTATTGACCTGGCATACAAAGGATATCATGGTCATGCCTCCGACAGAGGGAAATATCAACCTGCCTCCAGCTCCCGTCCTCTCTGATCACATGTGGGTAAGTTAGCCTCAGATGCAACAAAGTAGAATCCCCAGTCAGCAAGCCCATCGATACCCCCGAATACACAGATTGAGCCAGGCATTCGACCACCAACTTGGATTAGTGTAAGAGATGTGCTTTGGTAAAATCTTACTGAGCTGTGATGCCAATTCATAAGGTCACTGTCCCTCATATGGAGGCTGTACAATCAGCTCAATGCTGGTTGACACTTCCACCTGCCATTTCGTGCACGCAAGAGCCAATGACAGATTCCTGTCCTATACCATCACATTCTCTACCAACCACTCAACATGGTTGACAAAATCTTGAACCACTTTAACCGGGGTATTTATGTGACTTTGTTGAATATTATTAAGGATGCCACCAATCTCTGAGTAACAAGGCCCCGCTTATTCTCTGACGCTATGGCTGCGAGTTTGTTCCTCAGGAGGCCGATGTCCACCCCATTAACAACACCCATCCCAGCTCCTATTCCCCCAATATAGTGCTGAATACATCCCTCCTCTTCCGGTTACTTCTCAGACATACGCGCCCTGCATAAACCTCATTCTGTGTCCGCACATCTCTGGGAGCAAGTCACTGGTACAATGATCGCACTTGATTCAGTGTATACTCAGCACATATAGGGTAATAGGATTTTATCAACCACTGTGAGATGTTGCAGCTCCATGTGGTGAAGGCATGTACCCTGGTAGCCAGTGTTTGTTCCCTTCATCTAACGGAGCATGCTCCTGTGTGTATTCACTGGCCTTCCCTGTGCCGGGTTTCAACCTCTCAGGTGAGACATCAGCCAGGCGTATCTCCCCATACAAGGAAATTTTCACCCCATTGATGTGTCACCTGGCCAACCTCTAGTCTGGCCAACCGACACCTTATTATGTATAAGCGCCAGTCTCCTGGGTACCTGCACCATATTACTTCCGTTACGTCAATGCATGTCATACATTAAACACCTTTTCTTCTTTTAATTCCTTCCTTCAACAAAAAAAAAACATATTTTACATTTCAGGTTCTGACAGATTGGATGTGTTAATTCCTTCCCCAACCTCCAACCCATTGCACATGTATTAATAGCATGTTTGCATTCCTCAGGAGAGACTCCGGTAAAAATGTTTCACAAGTCTCGTTGATGGGCAAAGTCCTTCAGATCCAGCATTAGCCCTAAATTGTCCATAAGCAAAAACAAGTATTAAACTGAATCTTTTCGTTTGTCCCTTCTCTCCTGATGTTTATCAGAACAGATTTGCGGTGTAATATGGCAGAAACAAACTGCCAACCAGATGAACATCTGTCATCCCTGTTCCAGAGACCTCTCCAATCACGCTTCACCAGGACTCTGGAAGTGAAAAAAACAAGAGCAGAATCAAATTCTTATCCATAATATCTGCTCGCTTACTACGTTTACTTATAGTTCCTTCCTTGGAACCCAGGAACTTAGTATTCCTGGCTTCTGCAACTCTGACCAAACTATCAAAACAACCATGACCCCTTTAGGCTGAACCCACTCTAAAATGGATCCCCATGGTATGATCAACAATTTAAAAACAAAACAAACGTCAATGTTGACTCTCAAAAATTCTCAATTTAAGCATCAAAAACACAATGCATTGTCTGTATTTTCAGACCTATGCACCAACCCCCCTTTCAGGTGGACAAAGCGTACACCTTGTAACTTTTCCCACCTGAATGAACATAAAACAAAGAGAAAAAACAAACTCCAGAAGCTAGAATGGCTTCCTACCAACAACTCTTGTCTTAAATCAACAACATGTATTCAGCTGCAGGACATATCCCTTGACCATCTATTCAGCTGCTAATTGACGGAATAGCCAATTACCCCCCTTTCAGGTGGACTAAACAATAATTTCTCCACCTGAACAAACAAAAATAAAATGGATGACTAAACAACTACCAAAAATATTTAAAAAATAAAAAAAAACTTAATAACAAAAGAAATTAAAATTCTGGCCATTATCACACAAAAACAACATGACAAGACAACCACCATAAGACAATGACAAACACTCAACTTTTAACTAAAGACATCCATGGATTTTCCTCCTGAGAAGAGTAAGTGCTCATTTCCATCTGAAAGACAATTAGTTAATGGGAAAAACAAAAAAAACAAAACATCTGTACCTCATCACATTTGTAACTTCACTTGTAACACTTGAAACCCTTAATGCCTGACTATTGTTTATCTTACTTTTTTTCATTGTTTGCAAACAATTACTAATTAATGAGCTCATGGTACCATTTGATAATCGATTATGCCTTTACCATAACCTAACCCCTGTTTTGCTAAATGTGCCCACTGTTGTTCTCTCTTTGAAGAACCTGTAAACAAACACAGACATTAGTATCCAAACCAGTTTTATCTTCTTCCAAGGTCTCTGGAAAAAGGAACACAAAGACAGTGATTACACATAATTATCACGACAATTGACTTTTTAAGTCCCCCAAGCCTTTTCCCATTAATTGTAACGTAGGGGAACATTTGCTATGTATAAGGTTTAGATATGAGCGTCGTATTTAAATAAAATATGGCAAGGAAACATTGACCATAAAATTGTTAGCATCCATGCAGCTCACTAAGTGCTGCCAACTTTGTTTTCCCCAGTGCTACATTTGAATAACCATGTGGCTACCTCCATTTTGACTTTACGTAACTGTTCCGTATACTGATGATTATCAGTCTGTAATCTCCGCATTTGGGTCTTTAAAGGGATATGGGTTTGATTACTACGGCCTCCATGCTTTGGGTTGCTACCCCATCGGGCAGAATATACTTCATAATGCCTTGGGGTCGTTTTGGGGTACTGCGATCTTCTTTTGATACCATTATTCGCCGCCCAACAATACTTAGCGATGTGACCCCCCCTTTTACACAAAAAACATTTGAGGGCTGGTCTCTCTGCATAGGCCCTTCTTTGAGCATACGGCAGTGGAAACTCACATTGCTGGACATTATTACTACAATTACTATGCTTGGAATAAGCAGACTTTATACTTTCATCGTCTGAGGAGTCATCAGAAGTTTCAACTCCTGAATCACTTTCAAGCACAGTTATCGCACTTTTATTTACATCTCCACCATTGATTTCTGTCTTAGCAACATCACTTGCAGCAATAAGAGCGTCTGTTTTTTCTGCATGCTTCACTTCTATCTTTGCTGAGCACTGTGCATGTGTGGAGGGTACCTCCACCATTGCACATTCAGCTTTTGCATGTTTGGAGGATAACTCCATTATGGCTGCCTGTGCACCCTGTAATTCCTCCCTGAGCAGTGTGATAACATGCAAATTCTCAGCCTCTGTTTGATTCAATGATGCGATACATTGTTCCTTCAACATACATGTTTTTTCTAACTCATCTAATCTCTGTTCCAATACACACTTCTCAGTCACTAATTGTTGAATGTGATCAGCAACATTTGCATCTGCTTTTGCAACCATTGCCAATATATTCTCTGTTACACTTTGTACCTGTTCAAATAATTGTTTCCTCTCACTATACCATTCTAATTCTTTTTGTTCCGCAATGTCTTTCTTCTTCACCAAGATGCATATGGCATTGGCAATTCTCTGTTTCTTGGCTTTTTGGGAATATTTTTTATGCTTTATGGCATCATTATGGGTATTGCATTGTTTTAATAGGTCATTGTATTGGTGTGTTAATGCATTCTCTTTTATAGACTCAAATCTAACACAACCATACTAGTTAACAAAACCTTCAATGGCTTCCATTGCTATGCTAATTCGCACCTAGCTACACTGAAGTTGCTTACACGATGCCCACAGATATACAACAAAACACACACAGATAAAACTGTTTGAAAACAAACTTTGACTAGTAGTTCCACAATCAAGAGCAAAAAAAATAAATAAATCCAAAAGCCGTTTAAAAACAACTTTGTTCCTTGCAGCTCTACAGCTTGCAAAACACCAGGCACACTCTTAGTCAATGCCTTATTATATTCCCACTGATTTCTAAACCCTTAGATTGCAGGCCACATTGAACTTCTGTTGGAACAGAGTGCTATTTCACACTCACGTGGGGACCAAATAAAAAATACACTAGTAATGAAATTAATAAAAAAAAAAAAAAATGAAAAAACGAAAATCAAAAAAAAAATCAAAATAAAAATCTATATTTCTCCCACTTTTTCCTCAAAGATGTGTGGTATATCCTGTCAATCTGCTGGCTATATCAGTACCAGGGATGATCAATCCCTTCACTCACCAGTACCGTTTACTGGCTACAGGCCTAAAACACATTAACGATACAAACGTTTAACATATATACATATATCAGCCGAAGATCTCACCAGGTTCTACGCGTCCGTCTCCCTGATGAAATATTTCACAGAATCTTCATGACCATCCAAGCGTGGTTTCAGAATTTGCGAGCCAGCGCCAATCTTGTCCACACTAGAGACGATTTTCAGTTCTGGGTGTATTTGAGGATTTATTCTTGCTTACAGGGTCTCAAGACAAAAAAATACATTAGGTTTTTGTGGATTCTGTGTAAAAATACAATTCACAGTCTGGGGTGCCAAATGTAGTAATCAATATAATTATTAATATTATATCTGTGTATTAATTTGTCTAGTTCCTATAATTAGTTGGCCTATTAAACTCTGAGCACATGCTATTGTTAATATCACAATAATACCAGGTTAGCTATGAAACCAAACACACGGTGCTGCTAGTAAAACAAGTTACATTTATTTCCCAATAAAAATAGGAATGTATTAAAACAGCATAATTAGGAAAACGAACATAAAGATACTACAAGAAATTGCAATATTACAAGGCCTACAATCATAACACAATACAAGATTGATACTTAGCACATCCTCCTCGGCTGGTCCTCAGGTCTTCAAGAGACTGTTTCTTTAGCAAACATTAACTTTTAACAAACATACCTCATCCAGACCCCCCCTTTTTGCCTGCCCAACTTTGCCTTTGGACGAATCACAGTGTCTCTGGGGCGTTCCCTCAATAGGCCATTATATGGTCCGCCCTGTCATAGCAGTCCTCTGGGGGGCAGTGTTGGCCCATGAATTGCCATCGTCCGACTGATGTCAGATTTCACAAACACCTGGGCCCTTGATCTCCTGTATCTCACCTCATCCATCATCCCTGTCAGTTTATCTGCCTTTGAAGCCTGTGTGGATAGTAGTTAATCAGGAAATTCCCATAGACAGGTCGGAGCCAGCATTGTCATGCGCAATGGGAGCTAAACAGGCCATAACCCAACCTGGGAGGCCACATCCTGTCCTCCCGGAAGTGTGACACTTTCAGCCTTTTCAAAAACCATGTGAGTTTTCTTCTCTTAGGTATAGTATTGAAATATATGTACAAATACGATATTCATGTTGAATTCCAACAATAGGTAATAGCAGAATGTCCAAATGTGCTCAAATGTGTACAATGTGTATTTATATCTTTGTATTATTACACTTCTTACCTGTCCAGTGGGCTGTCAATAGTGTAACTAAGGAGGGGCTGTTCGGGGGCGTGACCGGATGTCATTGTGAGCGGGTGTGTGTGAGAGCTCCCTCCCAGCTCCGGCTCTCATGCTGCCCAGCCCCATCCCTAGCAGCTCAACCTAGCCCGCTATCTGCCTGCTTACTTTCTGGCTTACCTTTCTGCCTTTGTGTGCACCGCTCCATCTGACGGCGATTGTGATCGGCCAGCCGCATCTTACTTCCAGGAGTGGGGGCGCTGCATTGCGCTGCCGTGTATCGGCTTGATCCCTGCCCTGCATACCGCGCTCAGGCCGCGCTGCAGGCTCCCCCCCGACGCCGCCAGACTGGTCGCCTGGCAACGCTGTGAAAAACTCTCGGTGATCCGGACAGAGACTCGGGAGTGACAGCTGTGACGCTCCGCTTCGGTCCCAGCCTCCCTCCCCCTTGCATTGCGCTGCCGTGTATCGGCTTGATCCCTGCCCTGCATTCCACGCTCAAGCCGCGCTGCAGGCTCCCCCCCGACGCCGCCGGACTGGTCGACTGGCAACGCTGTGAAAAAACTCTCGGTGATCCGGACAGAGACTCGGGAGTGACAGCTGAGACGCTTCGGTCCCAGCCTCCCTCCCCCTGCTTCAGCCACAGCTATAGCAGCAGACGCCAGATACAGCAAAAGACACACACGAGGAGAGAGCACGCAGCTCTGAAAATACCACAGGACAGGTATGAGAACACTTGGGCACAGTTTAAAAGCCCTGGGGCTATAGAGGTGGACTGCATGGTATCCTGTTAAACTATGCCCTGTTATATCTGGAGGGGAGGGAGGGGGGCAGGCGGAGGTTGATGGGTGGGTATGGTTGTTACTAGTTGTGGTATGGAGATATGGGTTAGAATGGGTCACAATAAAGGCTCCTAGGGCTAGCCGAAATAGGCACGGGAGGGGCAAGGGGAGGTCGCGGGGTAAAGAGCTAATTATTCCCCATATGGGACTTAAACACATTAGTAAACAGAAGCAGGAGTGGGGGGAGGGTAACAACTTAAATAAGGGTTTGTGTCACTTATACACGCGGGCGGAAAGAATTGGAGTATTGGGGGCATGGGGGAGACAAGAGGGGAAGGGTATTTGCCTTCTCCCTCTGCCCCTCACGCCCCTAAAATATGGTTCCAGCACTGTTTGTGGACCTAGGAATTACAGAGGAGTCACAACAAAAGTAAAAAAATTTGAAGTGTTCGGTTGGGGCTTAAAAAGTGGTTTATATTTTATATTGCACAAGATGGTTGTATCTTATTTTTTATTTTTGTGTTAAAAATTTCTCATTTTCTTTCTGATGCTTAGCCTAGTCGGAATAGGATCGTGGAATGTTAGGGGTTTAGGTGATCCCGATAAGAGAACTGCTGTATTATCAGAGCTGGAGGCCCAGGGTGTCGATCTGATCTGTCTGCAGGAGACGCACTTGACAAATGAAACCAGGATACAAATTGGGGGTAGGAAATTCCAGACGCAATTCCATTCTGTCTACTCTTCCTACTCGAGAGGAGTGTGTATATTGGTTAAAAAAGGGGTATCGTTCACCTGCAGAGGCGTTCGGATCGACACGTTGGGCTGCTATATTTTTTTGCATTGCCTGTTAGACGGTAGAGAATTTGTTATCGCAAATATATATATTCCTCCTCCAAGTAGGTTGGAAATTCTATATTGTCTGTTGGAATATATGGAGAACAAAATAGGGATTCCGTTGATCCTGGTTGGCGATTTTAACACAGTCCTCGATAGTCGGCAGGATAGGCCCCCATCTGGTACCCGGACAGCGAGGGCAATGGAGGGTAGGCTTAGGCAATTTTTAGAGGAAGTGGGGTGGTGTGATCTATGGAGAATTCGTAACCCAAATGCGAGACAATATTCTTGCTACTCAGGGACACACCACACACTATCCCGAATAGATCTAGCCATAGGTAATAAGGAAGCGCACCCCCTAGTACATAAAATAGAATACGGCCCAAGAGGACTATCAGACCACTCGCCCTTAAAACTGGTGATGTACACCGGTGATAGACAAATACATAGGCCTTGGTCAGTAAATCCAGTATGGTTAGAGGTAATAGGGAACATGGAAGAAATTTCTATTAGTCTAAAGGAGTTTATGGTAGGTAACTCAGGTACAGCGGCAGGGGGAGTGGTCTGGGACGCTTTAAAGGCCTTTCTCAGAGGGCTTCTAATTCAGCAAATAGCAAGGGTAAAGCGGAAAACAAGAATGCAGGAAGATCGCATTAGAAATGAGGTTATGGAGCTGGAGAGGCAGTATGTTCTGGGCCCCACTATAAAGCTAGGGGAGCTATGGATTAGGAAGCAACAGGAATTTAATGCGATAATAATGAGAAAGGCTGAATAATGAGAGTGGGCCGAATCCTGGCCGTAGTGGCAAGCTCCAACTCCCCGACCTCAACAATCTCTGCGATTAGATCCCCAAATGGGGAAATCGTGACGGATCCTGTGAAAGTCAAGGAGATATTCTTTGATTTCTACAGCTCCCTGTACAAGTCAAAACAGCCTACAGCAAGAGGAGAGCTGGATAAATTACTGGAGGGACTGGTATTACCTACCTTAACTACAGTAGATAAAGTTAACTTAGAATCCCCTATAACCCTAGAAGAATTAAGGATGGCTGTGGCTGCTATGCCCAATCATAAGACCCCAGGCCCAGACGGACTCCCCCTGGAAATATATAAATATTATGGGGGGATCCTGCTCCCCACTCTCTTGAGGACACTAGAGGAGGCGTTTATAGACGGTGGTCTCCCCGCCTCAATGACAGAGTCTAATATTATACTTATTCATAAGGAAGGGAAGGACCAACTGGATGTAGCGTCATATAGACCAATTTCTTTGCTTTGCTCGGATGTTAAAATACTAGCAAAGGTACTAGCAACCAGGCTAAGTAAATGTATTAATAACCTGGTACATCCGGACCAGGCAGGATTTATCCCCCATAGGTCTACCAGTGTCAATATTAGGAGAGCATATCTGAACCTGCAGACCCCAGTTGTAGAAAGGGACGCCAGAGCCATTATGTCCCTGGAC
The DNA here is from genome assembly GCA_037952835.1 of Lithobates septentrionalis. NCBI lineage: Eukaryota > Metazoa > Chordata > Amphibia > Anura > Ranidae > Lithobates > Lithobates septentrionalis. The sequence goes on along the minus strand of JBBDGP010001253.1, from coordinate 953,559 downwards.
ATTTCTAAAGCATTTGATAGCTTGGAGTGGGGCTACCTCTGGGGAATAATGGACAAATTTGGGTTTGGCCCGACTTTTATCAACTGGGTAAAAATTTTGTACAGCCGACCAACTGCTAAGCTAAAGATTAACAACGAGTATACAGACAGCTTGACATTAGAGAGGGGTACAAGACAGGGGTGTCCATTATCGCCCCTCCTGTTCGCTCTGGCAATGGAGCCGCTGGCGGAGGCTATAAGAAGGGCACCGGGTCTGCGGGGTTTTAGGAGGAAGGGTAGCGAAGAAAGAGTCGCACTTTACGCAGACGACGTCTTGGTATTCCTGGGGGATATGGGTCCATCTTTGGAAAAAACGATGCAACTGGTAGAAGGATTTGGGAAGGTATCGGGCCTAGTAGTTAACTGGGATAAATCTTCATTGCTACAGATTGACTTAATCAATAATCCCCTCCCTGATGGTCTCCCTGGGTTAAAAGTAACTGACAAGATAAAGTACCTGGGAATAGTAATGACTAGGGACCCCAATAACTATATTCGTGATAATCTGGCCCCCTTGCTTGAGAAGTTTAGAAGAAAATGCAATATCTGGTGTCGGCTCCCCCTGTCGCTGGCAGGACGCTCAAACCTGATTAGAATGATCTGGTTGCCGCAACTACTCTATATTCTCCATAATTCCCCGGTATGGATCGGGAGAAAATGGTTCATGAAAATAAATTCTCTATTTAGGGAACTTATCTGGAAGAAGGGACAGGCTAGGATCAAATTGCAGACATTGCAGCGACCTACCTGGGAAGGAGGATTGGCAATTCCCCATCCGTATGGTTACTATTTAGCTGCTCAAATGCAGCATTTAGGGGGCTGCGAATCCCTGGGCGAAGCAAGCGCTAGCAATAAAATAATGTTAGAAGGTAGCTCACACAGACGCTTGGTGGATGCACTAGAGGCGGGCTCACTCCAGAGAAAGCTGCCAACATACAAATTAGTAAATAAGACCTGGCAGACAGTCAAGAAGATCATGGGGTATAGAGGCATTACTGAGTTCTCACCCATATGGTCTAATGAATCCCTGGGGGAATTAAGGGCTATAGAAAAGAACCCCGTTTGGGAAAACTACGGAATCCATAGATTGGCCCAGCTGTACAGCGACACCAACTTGAAATCCTTTATGGAACTGAGAATGGAGTTCGGAGTTCCATATAATATATTCTATAATTATCTACAGATCAGGCACGCACTGAATACCCAATTTAGGTCCTCCCCTATGAAGCGATGTAAAACACCGCTTCTTAATAAAATAGTTAAAGCAACAAACACCAAGGGGCTGATTGGAGATGTGTATACGCAGTTATTGGACAAGATCCTGATTCAAAGCGTGCCCCTCGGGTCTAGAGAAGGATGGGAGGCGGATGTGGGGGAGTTGTCGGACGCCCAGTGGAAAAAAATACTGGAACTTGGGCAGATGGTGTCCGTTTCTCCGTCACAGAAGGCCTCACACCTCCTCCTTCTACATAGAGCATATTACACTCCTAGAAGACTGTATAGGTTTGGGAGTAGGCCAGACGACAGATGCCCCAGGTGCTATAGGTCAGGAGATCTTATACACATGGTTTGGAGATGTCCAAAATTGGTAAGATATTGGTCGGAAGTGGTCGGGACAATAAACCGTAGATTCAAGGTAAACTTGGAATTAGACGCTAAGGTGTGTGTGCTGGGGCTAGTGGGAGCTAACATAGGAAACACCAGCACAACCACTGCCATAGTAAGATGTCTATACCAAGCGAGAAAGCTAATAGCACAATCCTGGCTCTCAACAAAACCCCCAACTATAGGGGAATGGCTTAAAACAATGGACTCTTTGGTCTGGACAGAAAGGACAGTATACACTAAAAAAGGGAACTACACTAAATTTCTTGGTATATGGAAGCTCTGGCTCCAGGAGCTGAACATTCGACACCTACTTTGAATTAATTACCCTGGAACCCCTCACGAGGGCGGGGGCGAATAATGCCTCAGACCAGTTAACACTGGGTGTAGGAATAGGCCTCACTGGGGCTTAGACAGTTGTAGTACGCCGTAAGCCCTAGTGTTAACGAATTTAATCTTTGAGCTGTTTATAAGGGAAGGGAGGGGGGTGGTAAGGTGGGTAGTAGATAAAGTGTGGGTGGAAAGAGTAGGGATGGAAAGGGTGAAGGAAAAGAGGGGGGAAAAAAAAAAAATATAGCACATTGCAAGCTAATACTATTTACATATTTATCACTGTTTGTATTTACCACAGCACACAGCAGAAATGCGAGGTACTTAGCTCTATTTTTTATTTGCCTTTGTAGTTTGTTTCATCGTTTTTGCTATTTGCACCTTAAATACAATATGCTATGAAAAGTATGTAACTATTTTATATTGCTACTAATAAAAAGATTGAAAAAAAAAAAAAAAAAGGAGGGGCTGTTCAAAGTAATACACATTATTTAGGCATTCATCCTTCAATGAAGTGGAGAGGGTTACCTGTCCAAGAGTCCCCCCCCCCCCTATAATGTTAGAAATGGCCCATGAGAGGGGGGAGGGGGAATCTGATAGGTGTACCTTATACTTTGATCTTTAAAAACTCCCTCAAATAAATGTTATCTTGATGTTGGCCAAGAATGTTTGTGTCTAATCAGCTTTCCCTGTTTATGTGCAAAATGACAATTTTTTTTTTGTTTGACTCCACAGTTTCCTTTCACGCCACAGGAATGGCAGACTGTGGCCTCCCACTTTGCCCAGCGGTGGGACTTTCCTAACTGCGGAGGGGCAATTAATGGGAAACAGGTCCACATCGTCCCACCCCCCAACTCGGGGTCGTACTATTATAATTATAAGGGGTTCAATAGTATTGTGATGTTGGCGGTGGTGTCGGCTACTTATGAGTTCCTGTATGTGGACGTGGGGAAGAATGGCCGGATGTTCGATGGTGGAGTCATCGCCCAGACGGAGTTCTACAGGCGTCTCCAGAATGGCAGCTTGGACTTGCCACCTCCAGAAGACAATGTGGAAGAACTCCCATTTGTCTTCGTTGCGGATGAAGCGTTTGCGCTGGGGGACCATCTTATGCAGCCATTCCCGAGAGGGCCCTCACCCCGGACCAGAGGGTTTTAATTACCGGTTGGCCAGAGCCAGAAAAGTGGTGGAGAACACGTTTGGAATCATGGCCAGCCGGTTCCGCCTATTTCTTACACCCATACACATGGTGGAGTACAAACTGAATCATATTATCCTGCCGTGCTGTGTTCTGCACAACTTTTTACGGCAACATTCTGCCAACTATGCTGGCTCAGTTGGGCCTGAGGCTGGACTTCTAAATTAAACAACCCTGACGGCGCTTGAAAGTGGCCGTCCTGGCTTGCCCCCCCTGAGTGCTGGTGATGTTCGTCTAAGATACCTTGAATACTTTGCGGGTAGGGGGGCCATCAATATGCCAGACAATGTCTGAAACCTTTTTCAAATAAAAAAAAAACAAATAACTACTCAAATCTTTGGTGACATTTACTGCTTGTGTTTGTTTTAGCTGACCCTGACAGAAATGTGATGAGTCCTGAAAAGGGCGTGATTGTGTAACCTTACAAAGCACTGGTGGGTGTTATTTACTAAAGGCAAAGACACTTTGCACTACAAGTGCACTTGAAACTGCACTTGTAGTGCAAAGTGGATTTGCCCTTAGGATATAACACCCATTGTCACCAAAAACACCAATTAGAGCACCACAAAAGTGTTGGAGCATTGAAACAATAATCTACGCATTCTTGATTAACAATCTTTTTAATACCAGCACAATGACATGTGCATTTAGAAAAGGTTTTTAAAACAAACCAACATGTTTGTTGTATAACAAATTTTGGGGTCACATTAGAAAAAGTAGAAATGTCCATTTAAGATAAAACAGGCATGTTTAAAACCAACAAGAAAGACACAAATCTTGAACTTACAAAGTTCACATTTGGTAGAACTTGAAGGCAATATCAGATATGAGTATTTACAAACTGTGTTTGATATTGCGTTCAGATGGGGTGAAGTCACCCCAGGAAAAGCCAAAATTTGAAGATGCACACAAATTTCCGAATGTCAACATGTGCTACCTGCCATCACGGGGGATCAAGGGATGTGTTTTGGGGGTGCAACCCCTTCCTCACAGCTACTTTATTATTGAGGAAGGGGTTGCACCCCCAAAACGCGTCCATTGATCTCCCGTGATGGCAGATAGCACATGTTGACACACTGTGTGCATCCTCAAAATTTGGCTTTTCTCAAATTTGTCAAAAAATGTCAAAAATTTGTAGCACACAAAAAAACAAAGGGATTTTGAGGGGTTTTAAACTCTCCCTAAAACATCAATGATGTTCTTCATTTTTTGAAGAACATCATTGATGTTTTTCTTGATGTTTTCCAAGTCCCTATTACACCCCAAGATCTCCCCGATCAGGATCTGTGCACTTTCCAAGGTGAAAGGATCTGGATCCACAACATCACGATCACCTAAAAAGATAGAAACCAAAAAACACCATGTACTATAAATATGCCGGCATTCATCTCTTACCCGAGCCTGTGGTCACAGACACTTACCTTTTGTGGTGCCAATTTCCACCACATCTTCCTCCTCCTGCTCTGCTTGTTCTGGGTGGATTTCCCCTTCTTCCAGAGGTGGGGGGTCTCTGGTCTCCTCGGATGAGGGGTGTCCTCCGAGTCTTTTCTCCCCTATGTAAAAAAAAATATGTCTACTTAGCACACAGATATTTGATGGCAGAACTAAAAATATGAAACATTGCTTGGAAGTGGGGTACAATTGTCTGTTTTGGCAGAGTTCCAAGATGTTGCATTTTTCTTGTACTTTGTGAAGCTTCAATACTTACCTGTTTTGTACAAGCTTCACAGATGGAGACACCCCTATAGTATACACTGGAGCACCTGTGGGGGCCCCCTAATAAAAAGGGTGTTCTGGGGTCCCACACTAGTGCTCCAGCGTCCAGATGTGTAAACAGCTGCTGAGTGTCCTCTCCTTACACAGAATCTAGTTTGCATTTCATTCTAGTTACAAACCCATCTACACAACCAAATTAGTTTCACACAAGTAGGCCCTAAAAAATGTGGGCAAATGCATATGGCCAAAACAATGGTGTTTTATAGGCCGAAAGAAAAATGTTTGATACGAATGAATAATGTGCCCATGAACATGAAAGTTGACATTTTAAACTGGATAACAGTTAAGAAGAGCACATGGTGCAGCACGAACGTAATAAACATAAAAAGAATAGGAACACAACTACTTACTTTTTTGCAGCACTCTCCGGATCTTTCTGTACTGCTCATGCTCTCTTAATTTTAGGTCCGACCACCGCTTCCTGAGCTGATCTTTCGATTGACGTACCCCGAAATTCCTGTGCAGACTTTTGACCACTTTCGCCATGATCTTGGGCTTTCGGACATTGGGGTTGGGGTAAGGTCCATACTTCCTGTCATAGTCGGCCTTCTTTAGGATGTCCACCATCTCCAACATCTCGCCAAAGGACATATTTGATGCCTTAAATCGTCTCCTTCTGGATCGGGACATTTCAGGCTCTGGGCTTTCCTCCTCCTCCTCCTCGTTGGTGTAATTATCAGACACCTGCTCTGACTCCGCCATGTGCTCTTCCCCACTGCGACGAACGAGAAGGGGCGGGGAATAAACTAGAAAGAACGTCAGGGGCGGGCGGAGTTTCACGCATGCGCAGTGTCTATAAAGCGTAACACGCGTGCATAGTACGTACGATCTGTGAGCGGAGGAAGGAGTAATGGAGGCGCCGATCGTTATTGCGAAGGTAAGATTTAACATTGGGCCTATACTGCTTCTAGATTGAGGCCTGTATTTGCACAAGTTTAGAAGACTTTAGGCTGACATTATGGTTTGTCTTGTGTTGTGTCTTGCAGTGTTCGGCACCGGGACCACGTGCCTTCATCAGGGGGAATCTGGACGGAGCTGTCAGCAGAGAGGGAGAAGGAGAGTTTCGATACACACACCGCATTGCACGCCACACCGCGAGATTGTCCGCTCTTTGTTTGTTAAGGATGGTGCACTCACGCACCCACAGTATGTGAGTACCCCAGCAAGGGGAGAGAATTTTTTATTAAAATCCTTTTATTACACCTTGCAATATTGCGCTATGGAGTTTTTTTCTTTTGCATATATTATCTTCATTTGAGAGCATTGGAGGTCTGCACAGCTGGTTCCAAATGAGCACAAGAGTGGCTCCAAGGCTTTGTTTGACATAGTTTAATCACTGTGTCACACACAGGAAGGTGAGCATATATACCTGTGGGGGTGGCTGGAAGACACTACAGCATGTTTCTTGGTGACACACTTTTGGAAGGAAGGATATGCGAATTTCACTAAATCTTCGGACTATGTTTTTTCTGGGCACTCCTATATTTCTGGATATATACTGTTGTGGACTTTATTTCATTCACCATTAGTCTTATCCCTTTATATTTCATTTGATCCAATATCTATGTGATATGTTCTTTGATTGATCACTCACATTGTGTGTTTTATATAGCACTGTGCACTTTATACTTTAACACTTAGGGGTATTTTCACTCAAGTGTATTATTTGTTAATACCTATGTTGTTTATGTTTATGTTCATTATTGCTGCACTTTTGATTGATGTGATTTTTTTCTAGCGCAGACACATTGTTGTGGTACTATGACAGACTGCATTTTCTGGCAGGTCAGACTGAACCCAGGCCAGCACTCTCCAATCTTCCTTCCACACTTCCTTCCCCCCCGGCTGAGGCTTCAGACGCCCAACCTGGGCCTTCCAGGCAGCAACATGTGGAGGAGCCCAGCTTGAGTCAGGTATAGCATTCCTCTAAATCTTCATGGTTGTCCAATCAATGATGTTAACTAGATGTTAGTTTGGAGTACTAATTTATGATTGTGATTGATGATGCAAAAACTAAAACCATGTCCCTTTTTCATACACAGTCTCAGCCAGGAGGTGGCCGGGCCAAGCAGTCTGCCTGATATCCAGGTCCCTCCCCTACACCTTCAAAGACAAAGTGACAGGAAGAGGAGTAACTTGGAGGAGGCTGCCATAGGCCTCTTTTGGAAGGCTACAGAGGCCCTGAGAAGCCCCCACAGTGTGGAGGAGGACTTTGCTGGCATAACTGCCTGCAAACTGATGCAGATGGAGGAGGGCCAACGACTCCTGTGTGAGTCCTCAATTTTGGAAGCTCTCAATAGGGGTTGAGGGGCCAAATAACATGTGCTACCCACATTTGTAACCTCACACATAGTCCTCCTCCTCCTCCTCCAGGTCCTACTACTCCTCCTCCTCCTCCTCCTCCAGGTCCTACTCCTCCTCCTCCTCCTGCCACATCTCCAACACCAGAGCCACAGCCGGGAAGGAAGCATGGAAAGAAGACCAGAGAGTGATGACCCTGGGTTCAATCTGGTCTGGCAAAAGATGCAGCCTCTTGTAGTACCACAGCCTGGGGACATAGATGTCATCTGCTGCTTTCATGATCTCTGGGACTTCTGGACCAGACTGCACTCCCTTAGATATGGACTCCTCAGGCCACCAATTTTGCAGTAAAAGAATTGATGTCTGCCCTGGGGGTCCAAGGCTTCCCCAATTTATGATGTTTCTCCAGCGTTGTCTCCCTCTTTGTTTGGTTCTGAGCCCTTAATAAAGGAATTTTTGTTTCAATTATACTCGCCTATGTGTGTTTTCCTTCAAAAAGGACAGTTTGTTTGTGAGGATTCAGGTACATTTCAAAAATACAATGTGAAATTAACAAGGGACACCAACACCAAACAATCTCCTTGAGATTAAATAATACAAGCTATCAATGGTGTTGTGGTAACTTGACACTCAAAACACACACAAAAATATTATGGAGTAAAACTAAAAATAAAATCAAACAAAGATCAGCCTTGAAAAAAATACAAACCCAAAAAAAAAAAAAAACAGCCTTGAAAATAATAAATAAATAAATAAAACAACAAAAAAGAAATTTGGTCAGATGTGACAAATCAAAATATATTGAGGAAATCACGATAAATAATAAAGAAAGAAGTTTGTGAGAAGTCTGTGTGAATATGAGCAGCAAAACTACTTCATTCTTCTCACATTATAAAGAAGAAGAGAGTGCGCTGTATTAAACCATTTTTTACATTGCAGTGTGACGAAAGTGCTCGATCCATTCCGAACGCTAATTTTACCAGACCGAGCTGTTCCGTCTCGGAATTTCTTTTGAGCATGCGTGGCACTTTGTGCATCGGAATTGTCCACACACGCGATCGGATTTTGTTGTCGGAAAATTTTATAGCCTGCTCTCAAACTTTGTGTGTCGGAGAATCCGATGGAAAATGTCCGATGGAGCCCACACACGGTCGGAATTTCCGACAACACACTCCGATCGCACATTTTCCGTCGGAAAATCCGACCGTGTGTACGGGGCATAAGACTTACCATACCTGCAAAGCAAATACAAAAAAAACATAGTAAAAAATAAAACATTTAACGCAACCTGTGCCTAAAATATATATATGCCGAACCAAAAAAAAGAGATGATCGGTGGGTATGCCCACCATTAGAATACCTCCCTTCATCCACCCACTTCTAATGATGGGCATACATGCATGGTTTATATATGCCGAAGCATGGGGGCATCCCCCTGCAAAAGGTAGGAGCAAATCGCTCCTCCGCCCACTGCTGTCCCCATGCTTCAGCATACATGCTGAAGTATGTAACTGTGGTGGTGAAATCACCTCCGACAGTGCTGGAGTCACGGCTTTATGTATCGTGGGAGCAAATGCTGTTGCTGTCAAGATAAATAAATCCACGCTGCAACTGAATGGCGTACCTGCTAAGCAAATGATGGTTAACAATAAAACAAAGTAACATTACAGTATTACAGTAAGACTTACCATACCTGCAAAGCAAATACAAAAAAAAAAATAGTAAAAAATAAAACATTTAACGCAACCTGTGCCTAAAATATATATATGCCGAAGCATGGGGGCAGCCTCCCGCAAAAGGTAGGAGCTAATCGCTCCTCCGCCCACTGCTGCCCCCATGCTTCAGCATATATGCTGAAGTATGTAACTGTGGTGGTGAAATCACCTCCGACAGCGTTTATACAGTGGCTTGCGAAAGTATTCGGCCCCCTTGAACTTTTCAACCTTTTGCCACATTTCAGGCTTCAAACATAAAGATATAAAATTTTTATTTTTTGTGAAGAATCACCAACAAGTGGGACACAATTGTGAAGTGGAACGAAATCTTTTGGATTTTTGAAACTTTTTTAACTAATAAAAAAATGAAAAGTGGGGCGTGCAAAATTATTCGGCCCCCTTGCGTTAATACTTTGTAGAGCCACCTTTTGCTGCGATTACAGCTGCAAGTCGCTTGGGGTAAGTCTCTATCAGTTTTGCACATCGAGAGACTGAAATTCTTGCCCATTCTTCCTTGCAAAACAGCTCGAGCTCAGTGAGGTTGGATGGAGAGCGTTTGTGAACAGCAGTTTTCAGCTCTTTCCACAGATTCTCGATTGGATTCAGGTCTGGACTTTGACTTGGCCATTCTAACACCTGGGTACGTTTATTTGTGAACCATTCCTTTGTAGATTTTGCTGTATGTTTGGGATCATTGTCTTGTTGGAAGATAAATCTCCGTCCCAGTTTCAGGTCTTTTGCAGACTCCAACAGGTTTTCATCCAGAATGGTCCTGTATTTGGCTGCATCCATCTTTCCCTCAATTTTAACAATCTTCCCTGTCCCTGCTGAAGAAAAACAGGCCCAAACCATGATGCTGCCACCACCATGTTTCACGGTGGGGATGGTGTGTTGAGTGTGATGAGCTGTGTTGCTTTTACGCCAAACATATAGTTTTGCATTGTGGCCAAAAAGTTTGATTTTGGTTTCATCGGACCAGAGCACCTTCTTCCACATGTTTGGTGTGTCTCCCAGGTGGCTTGTGGCAAATTTTAGACGAGACTTTTTATGGATATCTTTGAGAAATGGCTTTCTTCTTGCCACTCTTCCATAAAGGCCAGATTTGTGCAGTGTACGACTGATTGTTGTTCTATGGACAGACTCTCCCACCTCAGCTGTAGTTCTCTGCAGTTCATCCAGAGTGATCATGGGCCTCTTGGCTGCATCTCTGATCAGTCTTCTCCTTGTCTGAGCTGAAAGTTTAGAGGGACAGCCAGGTCTTGGTAGATTTGCAGTGGTCTGATACTCCTTCCATTTCAAATGATCGCTTGCACAGTGCTCCTTGGGATGTTTAAAGCTTGGGAAATCTTTTTGTATCCAAATCCGGCTTTAAACTTCTCCACAACAGTATTAGGGACCTGCCTGGTGTGTTCCTTGGTCTTCATGATGCTCTCTGCGCTTTCACCAGAACCCTGAGACTATCACAGAGCAGGTGCATTTATACAGAGACTTGATTACACACAGGTGGATTCTATTTATCACCATCAGTCATTTAGGACAACATTGGATCATTCAGAGATCCTCGCTGAACTTCCTGAGTGAGTTTTCTGCACTGAAAGTAAAGGGGCCGAATAATTTTGCACGCACCACTTTTCAGTTTTTTAATTGCTAAAAAAGTTTAAAATATCCAATAGATTTCGTTCCACTTCACAATTGTGTCCCACTTGTTGGTGATTCTTCACAAAAAATTAAAATTTTATATCTTTATGTTTGAAGCCTGAAATGTGGCAAAAGGTTGAAAAGTTCAAGGGGGCCGAATACTTTCGCAAGCCACTGTATATGCCGAAGCATGGGGGCATCCTCCCGCAAAAGGTAGGAGCAAATCGCTCCTCCGCCCACTGCTGCCCCCATGCTTCAGCATATATGCTGAAGTATGTAACTGTGGTGGTGGAATCACCTCCGACAGCGCTGGAGTCACGGAGTTATGTATCGTGGGAGCAAACGCTGTTGCTGTCAAGATAAATAAATCCTCTCTGCAGCTGAATGGCGTACCTGAAAACAAAAAAATAGTTAACAATAAAACACAGTAAACAGTAAAGTATAAAAAAATTGCATACCTATAAAGCAAACATGATAAAAACATAATAACAATAAAACATTGCAGAATAGAATACAGTAAAAAAGAGCAGAACAATAGAGAGAATAGAGAGAGAACAATAAAACGATAACTATTTTTGGTTTTTTTATTTTATATATTTTTTTGTGTTTTTTTTTAAATTTTGTTTTGTTTTTGTTTTTTACACTTTGTTTTGTAACTTTTGTAACTGTAACCGTTTCCAGGTTCGGGTCTCTCAAAATGCGATGGCATCTTGGGAGACCCTGTGAAAGTGTGTCCTAGTCTGTGCAGTGCTGTACCCTACGCTAATACTCAACTAGTGTATGGTAGCGTTCAAAACATTCGCCAATGCAAAGACCAGGATTGTCAGGACAGGAGGGACAATAATAGCGGGTGTCACACCTATATCCGTGCTTTCTGCAGACACGACATTTTCTTTGAGGGGCTTGTTTGGTAGGGGTACGCGGGAGGACATAAGGAAAATGCCTCTCATGCAGCCGGCTTCCTGCATTTGGTTGGTGAAGGTGAGGTGGAGCACCGTCTAGAAACAGGGCTCTGACGATCTCTTCCTGGAATTTAAGGAAGGATCCAGTCCGTCCTGAAGCTCTGTACAGCACATGAGCGTTCAGCAAAGCCAATTGAAATAAGTATACAGACACTTTTTTATACCAGCGTCTGGCCTTACGGGCAACTAGGTACGGCGCCAACAACTGGTCGTTGAGGTCCACCCCTCCCATATTGAGGTTATATTCGTGGACACAGAGGGGATTCTCCACAACACCAGTCGCTGTAGTAATTTGGACCGTCGTGTCTGCATGAAGGGAGGTAAGAATGAAAACATTCTTATTATCCCTCCACTTCATAGCGAGCAAATTATTACACTGCAAGCAGGTTCTCTCCCCCAGCCTAAGACGGGAATCTATAAGCCGCTGGAGAAAGCCCCGGCGATTAGATCGCAGGGTGCCGCATGCTCCAATCTGATGATCAAAAAGGTGACTAAAAAGTGTCACGTTCGTGTAATAATTGTCCACATATAAGTGGTACCCCTTTCTGAATAAGGGTGACACCAAGTCCCACACAATCTTGCCAGCGCTTCCTATGTAGTCAGGGCAGTTTGTCGGCTCTACGTGACTATCTTTTCCCTCGTAAACCATAAAACTACATGTATAGCCTGTGGCCCTGTCACAGAGCTTATACATCTTGACCCCGTATCTGGCACGCTTGCTGGGAAGGTACTGTTTGAATGACAAGCGGCCAGAAAACTTAATCAGGGACTCATTAATGCAGACAACTTGATGGGGAGTAAACAAGTCTGCAAAACGTTATTTGAAGTGGTTTACGAGGAGCCAAATTTGTAGAGCCGATCGTATCCAGGGTCTCTACGTGGACGACAGAGTTCATTGTTGTTGAAGTGCATGAACCTGCAAAATCTGCTCGTATCATGCCCTGCCCATGGAAGCAGAGAACACGGGCATATGGTGAATTGGGTCAGTGGAGCAATATGACCGCAAATCACTCTTTTTTGTTATGCCCATGAGGAGGGAAAGGCCCAGAAAGATCTTAAATTCGGAAACCGTAATTGGTTTCCAATCTCTGGCAAGGGAGGACTGGGGAATAGTGGCGATGTGTTGACCAGCGTACAAATTGCTTTGGTCCACAATAGATCTATAGTGATCTTCGGTGAAAAACAGCGAATACAAATCAAGTGGTGTAAAATCAACTGTTTCCACATGAATGCCGGGTTGGCCAGTGAATGGGGGAAGTACAGGTGCTGCAGAAGTGGTGGGTTCCCAATTCGGATTGGCGAATGCAGCAGGATGGGCACTATGGGCACGACGGGCCTGTGTTCGTCTTCTTGGTGGCAGCAGGACACTACTTGTGCTTGCCACCTCTCCAGCTTGAACTGCACTTATGGGACTTGCCACGTCACCAAGTGTTACTGCAGTGCTGGATGTACGACCAGGGTGTACTAGGCCGCTGGTGCTTGCCAGTTCACCAGAAGGAAAAGCGGCGCTAGTACTTCTCTGCTCCATACGAGATCCCTGCGGTTCTTGCACCTCAACAGCAGAAGAAGAAGTTCGGGGTCTGGTACGCCTGACCTTGGCAGGGACCACAACTCCGTCATCAGAGCTATTTGTCATGGAGCTGCTGCTGTCTACAGGTTCGTATTCTGAGCCTGAATCTGACAGATGAGTGACTTCCTCTTCACTATCTGTCATGCTCAGAAACGTGTAGGCCTCTTCACTAGTGTACCTTCGATTTGCCACTTTGGGCTCTAAATTTAGTGGTACACTAGTGAGACTCGCAGGCAAAAAAGCTCCTGACTGTTAGCGACTGATTCAAAACGCTACCAAAAAAACTGTTAGTGATCGCAGGGATCAGGCCTGACTCTGCAAACGCTGCAGTTATGTGTTTAGTGTTTTGTAAGTGACAGTGATCGATCGATACTGCACTTGGGTGGGCTGGGCAGGACTGGGCCGAGGGGCAAAATGCAGGTGCTAGCAGGTATCTGGGCTGATCCCGCTAACACTGCATTTTTGGGGACCCTAAACTGCTGGGGATGCTAGTATAGATCTGATCAGATCAGATATTGATCTGTTCAGATACTATACCACTAAGGGAGGTGTATACTGCGTGCGTGGGTGTTAGCGGTACTGGTGCTAACCTGACGCTGCCTGGGGCAACGCAGACCTTATCTGACCCTAAAAACTTAACTTATATCACCGCCGGGCAATTAGGGGGTTAAACCTTTATTAGGTAATAAACGGCGGGTGCCCAAAAACTGTAATAAACAAACTAACTAACCAGCGTAATCCGTAACACTTATACAGTGATCACTGGTGAAAGGGTTAACTAGGGGGCAATCAGGGGGTTAAAACCCTTATTAGGTAGTATATTGGTGTCCCTGTCGCTATAAAACACTGACGGCGAACCTATATACTTACCTCCCTAACTAGCGTCACCTGTGACACTAATGCATCGATCAGAAAAACGATCGCTTAGTGACACTGGCAACGGGGTGTGATCACGGGGTTAAAACTTTATTAGGGGGGTTAGGGGGGTACCCTAGACCTAAAGGGGGTTAACCCTAGCTGCCCTACCACTTATAACTGTCACAAACTGACACCAATGCAAAAAAAAAACTGCTATTGGTGTCACTGTGACAGGGGGTACAGGAGGGTGATCGGGGGGGTGATGGGGGGGTGAAAAGTGTGCCTGCGTGTTCTACTGTAAGTGTAGTGTTGGTGCAAACTTACTTGATGTTTTCTCTCCTCAGCGCCGGAACGAAAAGACCGTCTCGAGCAGAGATGACATCACTTCCTCTGCTTAAGTTTACATTACAGAAGCCAAGGAAGCCTGTCATTCGCCAGAAGCGATCGTGAGGGGGTGGCCACGAATGAGTGGCCTCCCCCTCACCTCTGATTGCCCCTGACCTGAATCCGACCACCGCAGGCAGGCAGGGACGTACAGGTAAGCCCTTATGCCTGCCCTTGCCATTGTGCCCATGTACATCGGCGTGCGGCGGTCGGCAACTGGTTAACAAACTTTTTGGGGGGAAGAGGGTTAGGGCCAGGACACCCTTGAGTAGTTGGAAGTTCAATTGGCAGACTCGAGACTTCAATAGGATGGGAGGACAGCCATGCAGGAAAAGGCATCCAGCAAGACGCCACATCTGTATGTGCGGTAATGCTGTCTACTATGGCAATAGTCTTTTAAGAGTTCCTAAAACAAAGCTCAACAGTTTCTTTTACTTCCACTACAATCTCACCTTGTAGTTCTTCAGCCCAATGAGCTCCTGGTCTCTCACTAGAACCGCTGATTCACTGCCACTGAATCCCTTGAGCTCCTCCAATCTTCATGGTGCTATCTTCCTCAAGTGTCACCCCGCATCTTTGCTGAGTCCCTAAGCTTGGCACTCAAGATACCTCTCAAGCTTCACCCCACTGGCTTGCTCGGTCCCTGGCTTGACACACAAGGCTACTTCAACCACGACAGGCTGTCTGGCCAGCAGAACTGTCACTTTTGGTTTGACTGCAACCGCAGCCCCAACCCTGTACTGCTCTCCTGCTTCTGGATAGGTCCTCAGACAGCCTAGCAGCCAGATGTGCCTGGGATTGGCCCAATCTCCGACCTAGCAGTCCGGGCAGTACAACACATGTCCACCCAGACAGCCGTCTAGGTTGCACAGAACATAGATCACCTTGTTCCACCCGAATATATAGGCTCTCCCAGCAGGCCAAGGGATTTAAGAACACCCCTGCCCATTGACTGAGATACCCCATATATCCATAACCTGACCTTGCGTTGCCCTTCTCGTATCTAGTACCACCAAGTACCTAGTGGTAGAAGAGAAAAGTGCAACAAGGTCGCACTTAGGGAGAAATCAATAGATCTCTAACAATCAACCAGGAAAATTATTCCTGGCAACTAAATTTGTGAGTAGCAACCCTACCTAAACTCCAGGATGCTACATCCTCCCCCTGCCCCAGAAACTATGTTTCAGAGTTTGCAGAAAAATCATTTCTTTTTAAGATCTCCAGCCTGAGAGCGAGTGTCCTGGCAAAAAACTGGGATGGGTAGGGAAACAGGAAAGGGTTAACAATATAACAATATATATATATAAGAGTGGCGTACCACATGCAATAAACATAGGTATCAAATAGACATAAAAGAAGTTATGATGGGTCATATAAGATAATAAAGTATCAAATATACCTATGTACAATTTTAAAGGCAGGCCTAAGCAACAGCCTTAATTCCTCACTATCTATCTAAAATATATATACAGTGATAATATAGAAATGGGTTAGTGTTGATGGCGGGTTAGATCCCTGTCTCTGGGGTGTGATCAAGATGGCGACCTAGACGGACGTATGTGACCAGAGCTCCGTGCTGGATGGCCCAATTATCAGATTAAAAAGGATCTGGATTGCTATTTAACTGCGGCTGTGGAGCTGTCTATCACCGGGCATGAAAAGGGGGATGACCGGCTCGCAATGTAGGCGACAATCGGCCCAGAAAACTCTGCAGTCTCCCCGGGGCCCACGTGGGTCGTATCTATCAAACATGGCGTCCCAAACTGAGCACTCAGAGCCATCGACTCTGACAGCGAAGATAGAGCAGATGCAGATGGAGATGGGTCTGATCAGGAGAGACATGGACAAATACCAGGACAGGCTCTCCGAGGCTGAGCGGCGGGTGGGAGATACAGAGGACACGCTTAGGGCCCATGGTGACTCCTTCCACACGTTACAGGTGAAGATGAAAGTAATGGAATCCCGGGCGGAGGACCAGGAGAATAGGAACCGAAGGAACAACCTCCAACTTCCGGAGGGTGCTGAAGGTCGGGACCTTCACTGAACAACTGCTGCGCACACTCCTGCCACAGGCTGCCTTCTCCCCTTACTTTGCCGTGGAGAGAGCGCACAGAATGCCATTGGCCAGGGGCCCACCCGGAGCGCCGTCGAGGACATTTATATTCCGGTTACTGAATTTTCGTGACCGGGATCTGGTCCTCCGAGAAGCAAGGAAAACCGGGAAGTTACGCCATGAGAATGTAAAACTTATGTTATTCCCGGATTTTTCAGGGGAAACACAACGGCTCCGACGGACATTCGATCAGGTCAAGGCCCAGCTCCACGCCAAAGGTTTGAAATATAACATGATGTTTCCAGCTCGCCTACGAGTGGAGGATGGCAGATCAACTAAATTTTTTACGTCCCCGGAGGAGGCATCCCGCTGGATTGAATCTCGTCCCCGGGATCATTGACAGAGATACCTGAGGTCAGTACTGCTACCCTTACATTCTTACCCTCGGCACCCATTACCCCTATTTCAGTGTCCTGCCAACCCTCTTGGCTTCCCTGGCTATAATGACTTCCACCCTTTGTCCGTTTTAACCGGTGAAAATCCGATGCCTACATACCTTCCTGGCAGAACTTGGTGACTGTGCACCCACATAATGTAAGACTTTCATGGTTGGTATCTTGCATCACCGGAACTATTCCTGCATGTGAAAGGCTGGAGTGTCTATCTGACCTATGTCCTGTTCTGGCTGCCATCATGACCTTATCCACAGAGAAGGCTTGCCTGACACAGAACTATTGGAGGAGCCCCCTATACTGCTTATACAGCCCTAGCGTGTCGGCGCTGGGAGGACAGGGACGGAGGGTCCTATGCAGGCATGATACTCCTAGTTCTGCTAGAGGTTATTAACTACAACCCTTACAGAGTTAACTGGTTAAAGTTATTGTGTCCTCATGCCCCAGTGAATATGCCTATGTATGAGACACCGCAACTAAGATAGAGCCCTTAGTAAACAACTAAGAGAGAGTTGATGGCCAGTTTGTGACGGTCGTTTATCCACATTATGATCCACACTTAGATATGGCCTCCAGAGAGACTGTTCTGCGGAGCCTCCTGCTCCCCCTCCTGCTTCATAGCAAAAGGGTCCCTGGTGTGTCATCTGGTCGCACTGCCCCAATAGGAGACCTTCCTATCCAGAGGTTCTTGTTTAGTTCGTTTGGGTATTAGACACCCCTTGCTATGTTTAGTGGGGTGTGGGGAGGGATGGGATGGGTGTTTATGGTTCGTTTTGATTTATGTTTGCTTTTTTTTGTGTAACTATTTTTTATGTAAGACAGATGCGTGACATTGTGTGCTATACACGGGTACGATGGATTGAGGCCCAGCCACTGCCTTGTCAGGGCCGGTCCTAGACGGGGTGCACGGGGTGCAGTGCACCCAGGCGCCAGAGAGGTGGGGGCGCTGAAGCGCCAGAGTGCTCCACTGCTCCCTTCCCTCCTCCTCCTCCCCTTGATTGTGTCCGGCGGCGGCTCCAAGAAGAAAGAGGCGCTGTTTGCTGCTCAAGCCCCTCCTCGGAGAAAGAGAGCAGCTGCCAGCCGGAGATGACATCGGAGGCAGAGCGGCTGGTCTCTGCGTGGAGAGAGACCAGCCGCACAGTGATGTCGCGGGGGGGAGCGGAGGAGCGGTGGAGCGGTCCGTGCCTGACACATTCTCCTCTCTGTGTCTCCCGCTCCCGCTCCTGCCTGCTTTGATCTGCTCTGCTCTCCACCCGGGCGGCGCGGCTGGCTGCACATTGTCCTCTCCTCTCCAGCTGCCGCCCGGGTATATTTATGTACCCTAATGGAGGGGAGGGGGCTGTACTGTACTAATGGAGGGGGGGGGCTGTACTGTACTAATGGAGGGGGGGCGAGGGGGGCTGTACTGTACTAATGGAGGGGGGCTGTACTAATGGTGGGGGGCTGTACTAATGGAGGGGGGCTGTACTGTACTAATGGAGGGGGGCTGTACTAATGGAGGGGGGCTGTACTAATGGAGGGGGGGCTGTACTAATGGAGGGGGGTTGTACTGTACTAATGGAGGGGGGGCTGTACTAATAGAGGGGGGGCTGTACTAATGGAGGGGGGCTGTACTAATGGAGGGGGGCTGTACTGTACTAATAGAGGGGGGCTGTACTAATGGGGTCTGTACTAATGGAGGGGGGGCTGTACTAATGGGGGGCTGTACTAATAATGGGGGGGTCTGCACTAATAATGGGGGTCTGTACTAATAATGGGGGGCTGTACTAATGGAGGGGGGGCTGTACTAATAATGGGGGGTCTGTACTAATAATGGGGGGTCTGTACTAATAATGGGGGGGCTGTACTAATGGGGGGTCTGTACTAATCCAGAGGGGGTCTGTACTAATGGGGTCTGTACTAATGTAGGGGGTCTGTACTAATGGGGTCTGTACAAATCCAGCGGGGGTCTGTACTAATGGGGTCTGTACTAATGGAGTCTGTACTAATGGAGGGGGTCTGTACTAATGGGGGGTTCTGTACTAATGGAGGGGGGTCTGTACTAATGGGGGGTCTGTACTAATGGGGGGGTTCTGTACTAATGGAGGGGGGTCTGTCCTGGGGGGTCTGTACTAATGGAGGGGGGTCTGTACTAATAGAGAGGGGGTCTGTACTAATGGAGGGGGGGTCTGTACTAATGGAGGGGGGTCTGTCCTGGGGGTTTGTACTAATGGAGAGGGGATCTGTACTAATGGGGTCTGTACTAATGGAGGGGGGGTCTGTACTAATGGAGAGGGGGTCTGTCCTGGGGGGTCTGTACTAATGGAGAGGGGGTCTGTACTAATGGGGTCTGTACTAATGGAGGGGGGGTCTGTACTAATGGAGAGGGGGTCTGTACTAATGGGGTCTGTACTAATGGAGGGGGGTCTGTACTGGGGGGTCTGTACTAATGGAGGGGGGTCTGTACTAATGGAGAGGGGGTCTGTCCTGGGGGGTCTGTACTAATGGAGGGGGGTCTGTACTAATGGAGGGGGGTCTGTCCTGGGGGGTCTGTACTAATGGAGAGGGGGTCTGTACTAATGGGGGGTCTGTACTAATGGGGGGGGTCTGTACTGTGGTGGGGTCTGTACTAATGGGGTCTGTACTAATGGAGGGGGGGGTCTGTCCTAATGGGGGGGTCTGTACTGGGGGTCTGTACTAATGGAGGGGGGTCTGTACTAATGGAGAGGGGGTCTGTCCTGGGGGGTCTGTACTAATTGAGGGGGGGTCTTTACTAATGGAGGGGAGCTGTACTAATGGAGGGGGGGGTCTGTACTAATGGAGAGGGGGTCTGTACTAATGAGGGGGTCTCTCCTGGGGGGTCTGTACTAATGGAGGGGGGGTCTGTACTAATGGGGTGGTCTGTCCTGGGAGGTCTGTACTAATGAAGGGGTGGTTTGTCCTGTGGGGTCTGTACTAATGGAGAGGGAGATCTGTCCTGGGGGGTCTGTACTAATAGAGGGGGGGTTACCTGGGGGGGATCTGTACTGGGTAAGGTCTGTACTGAGGGAGGGGTTTATACTTAGTGTGGGTTCTGCACTGACGGAGGGGGGTCTATATGTAGTGGAGGGGGGTCTGTACTGAGGGGCGACTATAGTTGGTGGAAGGGGGGTGACCCTAACCCTAGTGAAGCCAATGCAGCTGCGGGCTCTCCTTTTCCCCCTCCCTCTCCTTTCCCCCCTCCCTCTCCTCCTGCGTGCTGCTGTACTAGTGAGCGGTGCTTGCCAGCACAGCTGCCCACAATGTTTCTTCCCCCGCCTTCATATCAACCAGGGAGGAAACAGTATAGAAAAAGGAGCAGAGAAGAGGATTGTGGGACATATAGTCCCGAGGACTGGCAGCCCCACAGAAACTGGAGCCCACACAGCATGCTCAGGTGAATGGGAAAGAAAGAGAGAGACAGGAGCCCGGGAAAGCTTTCAGGGAAGTACACCCAGGACTCCAGAGGGAGAAGACAGTGCTGAGAGAACACCATCAGAGAGAGAACCCCGCTGCCCTGCGCCACCAGAGAGAAAGCCACACAGCCTGGTGCCATCCCTGGCAGAGAAAGGAATGGAGTCTTTGCAGGAATACAGATCTGGGTGCTACCCAACGGAGTCACCATGGGCAATTCAGAGTGAGCTGACTCCTGATCAGAGGAACCGTTGCTGTATCGCTGGGTCAGGTGAGAGGGCCGATTGGCCATTATGTACTAGTGTCCATAGGAACTGCAGTCTCTGACCATCTCCTGTAGTATGTCTGCAGTCTCTGACCATCTCCTGTAGTATGTCTGCAGTCTCTGACCATCTCTTGTATTATGTCTGCAGTCTCTGAGCATCTCCTGTACTATGTCTGCAGTCTCTGACCATCTCCTGTAGTATGTCTGCAGTCTCTGATCATCTCCTGTACTATGTCTGCAGTCTCTGAGCATCTCCTGTACTATGTCTGCAGTCTCTGACCATCTCCTGTAGTATGTCTGCAGTCTCTGGCTATCTCCTGTACTATGTCTGCAGTCTCTGACCATCTCCTGTACTATGTCTGCAGTTTCTGACCATCTCCTGTACTATGTCTGCAGTCTCTGACCATCTCCTGTACTATGTCTGCAGTCTCTGACCATCACCTGCACTATGATTGCAGTCTCTGATCGTCTCCTGTATCATAACTACAGTCTCTGACCATCTCCTGTACTATGTCTGCAGTCTCTGGGCATCTCCTGTACTATGTCTGCAGTCTCTGGCTATCTCCTGTACTATGTCTGCAGTCTCTGACCATCTCCTGTTCTATGATTGCAGTCTCTGACCGTCTATTGTATCATAACTACAGTCTCTGACCATCTCCTGTACTATGTCTGCAGTCTCTGATCATTTCCTGTACTATGGCTACAGTCTCTGACCATCTCTTGTACTATGCCTGCAGTCTCTGGGCATCTCCTGTACTATGCCTGCAGTCTCTGGGCATCTCCTGTACTATGTCTGCAGTCTCTGACCATCTCCTGTACTATGTCTGCAGTCTCTGACCATCTCCTGTACTATGTCTGCAGTCTCTGGGCATCTCCTGTACTATGTCTGCAGTCTCTGATCATCTCCTGTACTATGTCTGCAGTCTCTGATCATCTCCTGTACTATGTCTGCAGTCTCTGATCATCTCCTGTACTATGTCTGCAGTCTCTGATCATCTCCTGTACTATGTCTGCAATCTCTGACCATATCCTGTACTATGTCTGCAGTCTCTGGGCATCACCTGTACTATGTCTGCAGTCTCTGATCATCTCCTGTACTATGTCTGCAGTCTCTGATCATCTCTTGTATCATAACTACAGTCTCTGACCATCTCCTGTACTATGTCTGCAGTCTCTGGGCATCTCCTGTACTATGTCTGCAGTCTCTGATCATCTCCTGTACTATGTCTGCAGTCTCTGATCATCTCTTGTATCATAACTACAGTCTCTGACCATCTCCTGTACTATGTCTGCAGTCTCTGATCATCTCCTGTACTATGTCTGCAGTCTCTGATCATCTCTTGTATCATAACTACAGTCTCTGACATCTCCTGTACTATGTCTGCAGTCTCTGATCATCTCCTGGACTATGTCTGCAGTCTCTGATCATCTCCTGTACTATGTCTGCAGTCTCTGGGCATCTCCTGTACTATGTCTGCAGTCTCTGATCATCTCTTGTATCATAACTACAGTCTCTGACCATACCCTGTACTATGTCTGCAGTCTCTGACCATATCCTGTACTATGTCTGCAGTCTCTGACCATCTCCTGTACTATGTCTGCAGTCTCTGATCATCTCCGGTACTATGTCTGCAGTCCCTGATCATCTCCTGTACTATGTCTGCAATCTCTGACCATATCCTGTACTATGTCTGCAGTCCCTGATCATCTCCTGTACTATGTCTGCAGTCTCTGACCATATCCTGTACTATGTCTGCAGTCTCTGGGCATCTCCTGTACTATGTCTGCAGTCTCTGATCATCTCCTGTACTATGTCTGCAGTCTCTGATCATCTCTTGTATCATAACTACAGTCTCTGACCATCTCCTGTACTATGTCTGCAGTCTCTGGGCATCTCCTGTACTATGTCTGCAGTCTCTGATCATCTCCTGTACTATGTCTGCAGTCTCTGGGCATCTCCTGTACTATGTCTGCAGTCTCTGATCATCTCTTGTATCATAACTACAGTCTCTGACCATCTCCTGTACTATGTCTGCAGTCTCTGATCATCTCCTGTACTATGTCTGCAGTCTCTGATCATCTCCGATACTATGTCTGCAGTCCCTGATCATCTCCTGTACTATGTCTGCAGTCTCTGGGCATCTCCTGTACTATGTCTGCAGTCTCTGATCATCTCCTGTACTATGTCTACAGTCTCTAACCATCTCTTGTACTATGCCTGCAGTCCCTGATCATCTCCTGTACTAAGTACAGGAGATGCCCAGAGACTGCAGACATAGTACAGGAGATGGTCAGAGACTGCAGACATAGTACAGGAGATGGTCAGAGACTGCAGACATAATACAGGAGATGATCAGAGACTGCAGACATAGTACAGGAGATGGTCAGAGACTGCAGACATAGTACAGGAGATGCCCAGAGACTGCAGACATAGTACAGGAGATGGTCAGAGACTGCAGACATAGTACAGGAGATGCCCAGAGACTGCAGACAATGTCTGCAGTCTCTGACCATCTCCTGTACTATGTCTGCAGTCTCTGGGCATCTCCTGTACTATGTCTGCAGTCTCTGACCATCTCCTGTACTATGTCTGCAGTCTCTGATCATCTCCTGTATTATGTCTGCAGTCTCTGACCATCTCCTGTACTATGTCTGCAGTCTCTGACCCTCTCCTGTACTATGTCTGCAGTCTCTGACCATCTCCTGTACTATGTCTGCAGTCTCTGATCATCTCCTGTACTATGTCTGCAGTCTCTGATCATCTCTTGTATCGTATCATAACTACAGTCTCTGACCATCTCCTGTACTATGTCTGCAGTCTCTGGGCATCTCCTGTACTATGTCTGCAGTCTCTGACCATCTCCTGTACTATGTCTGCAGTCTCTGATCATCTCCTGTACTATGTCTGCAGTCTCTGATCATCTCCTGTACTATGTCTGCAGTCTCTGACCATCTCCTGTACTATGTCTGCAGTCTCTGACCATCTCCTGTACTATGTCTGCAGTCTCTGACCATCTCCTGTACTATGTCTGCAGTCTCTGATCATCTCCTGTATTATGTCTGCAGTCTCTGACCATCTCCTTTACTATGTCTGCAGTCTCTGACCATCTCCTGAACTATGTCTGCAGTCTCTGACCATCTTCTATATCATGTCTGCAGTCTCTGACCATCTCCTGTATCATGTCTGCAGTCTCCGACCATCTCCTGTTTCATGTCTGCAGTCTCTGACCATCTCCCGTATCATGTCTGCAGTCTCTGACCATCTCCTGTATCATGTCTGCAGTCTCTGACCATCTCCTGTATCATGTCTGCAGTCTCTGACCATCTCCTGTATCATGTCTGCAGTCTCTGACCATCTCCTGTATCATGTCTGCAGTCTCTGACCATCTCCTGTATCATGTCTACAGTCTCTGATCATCTCCTGTATCATGTCTGGGGGCTCTTTCTAACAGACTCTCTAACAAAAGCCCTCTTTGTGTGCATCAGAGAGACTCCCCTCCAGGTCTCATTAGTGTACGCTCTTCCTGTATTTTTTTTATTGTTAAAAGATCAGGGGAGGATCTATTCCTAGGGTAACAAAGACTTCTTAGGGGAGCATCTCTGTGTTTGAGTCGTTGCCATAGAAACATTTATAAAGGGGAGGAGTTGGTAAGATGACCACACCCATGTGGGGGCGCCAGAAATATTTCTGCACCCAGGCGCCGGTGACCCTAGGATCGGCCCTGTGCCTTGTCTAGACTTGTGGCGGGCCCATATGTAAAGTATGTTGGGGATGGTGCCGGCTTCTCAGGGTCCAGCTGACTGTGAATCAATCCTTATATATTTTTGCCCCCCCACATCATGTCCCCTCTGAAAATCTTTTCCCGGAATGTCCGGGGCCTTGGTGATAAAGTAAAGTGCTCCCTGGTATTTGAATTTATTAAGAAATATAACCCTCATATATGCATATTGCAAGAGACACATCTAGTGGGGAGTAAGATAATGAGTCTTAAACGTCCCTGAGTGGGGTGGCATTTTCATGCCACCCACTCCGGATACTCCCGTGGAGTTAGTATTTTGACCCACAAAATGGTGGTGGTGGGCATATACTTGCCACCCCCGGCTGACATCTCCCTTCTACATAGTCTTGTCCCCCTCCTAGCTCAATATCCTACAGATAATGTCCTCCTGGCAGGG
The DNA here is from genome assembly GCA_037952835.1 of Lithobates septentrionalis. Classification (NCBI taxonomy): domain Eukaryota; kingdom Metazoa; phylum Chordata; class Amphibia; order Anura; family Ranidae; genus Lithobates; species Lithobates septentrionalis. The sequence goes on along the minus strand of JBBDGP010001253.1, from coordinate 928,827 downwards.
GACTTCAATATTGCTCCAGACCCATCTCGTGATAGACTCACCCCTGACCCAGCCACAAACTCTTTCCTATCTAGATGGGCGGACATGTTTGGATTTGAGGATGTGTGGAGATGGAAGTACCCCAAGGAACGCGCATATACCTGCTGTTCCCTTTCCCATAATACACTGTCTCGTATTGATCTCCTCTACACCAGTGGCAGTCTGCTGCCTAGGATTAGGGAGATCAAGATCCTGCCCAGAGGGATATCGGATCATTCACCAATGTTTTGTGCCAAAACGGTGACACCCCCAACGGATAGAATCTGGCGCCTATCTAGATTCTGGATAAACAACCCGACTATAGAGTTCGAGATAGCCACAATGATTAAACAATACTGGTTGATAAATGCCAATTCCACCTCACATGGTAATGACTAGGATGCCTTTAAGGCCTATATTAGAGGATGCTATATGTCTTCTATAGCTACGGAACATAAAAATAACCAGATCACACTAGAGGAAGCTGAAGCCAAGGCCCAATCTCTTGAATCTGACATTGCCCTCACGGCTAATCCCATTACAGGACAGGACATGAAAGCGGCCTATAGAGAGGTTTTGCTCCTAAGGGTGGCCAAAGTACATAAACGACAGTTAGTTCAATCACTAAGAATCTTTGAACAGGGGGAAAAAACGGGTAGGTTGCTAGCCTGGCTCGCTAAAGAACAATCCCCGACTTCCACAATAGCTAGTATTCAGGCAACGGACGGAACAATAATGACAGAACCGACAGCAATAAACAACTGCTTTATGGAGTTTTACTCCACACTATACTCGTCAAAAGCAGGATACTCTGGGGAAGAGTTGTCTAGGTTCCTGGATGAGGTGGAATTCCCCACTCTTACCCCGGAGGCACAGGACTCCCTGGATAGCCCAATCTCACTAGAAGAGGTACAGCTGGCATTGGGCTCACTACAGTCAGGCAAGACCCCGGGAGCGGATGGGTTTCCGCCCGAGTTCTATAAACAATATGTAGAGGAAGTGGCACCTAGACTACATAATATGTTTATCAAGACACTGAAAGAAGGAGCCCTCCCCCTGTCCATGGCACAAGCCATAATCGTTGTTATACCGGAACCAGGGAAGGATCCCCAACTATGTTCATCCTATAGGCCCATTTCTCTCCTGAATTCTGATGCCAAAATTCTAACCCAAATCCTTGCTCGACGCCTTAATGAGGTATTACTGTCGCTAGTACATGAAGATCAATCAGGTTTCATGCCAGGCAAGGGCACGGATATCAATCTGCGGAGACTGTATGCGGTCATGTCCTCGGGGGCTGGAGACGTTGATCAAGCGGTAGTGGCCTCCCTGGATGCAGAAAAAGCTTTCGATTCCGTGGAATGGAACTATCTATGGGAGGTCCCCCGCAGATTTGGATTTGGTCCCGTCTTCATCTCCTGGGTCGAGGCTGTGTACAGATCTCCGGCAGCCAGGGTGCGCACTGAAAATGTACTCTCTCTACCTTTTCCCCTTCGAAGGGGAATGAGACAGGGCTGCCCGTTGTCTCCGGGGCTCTTTGCACTGGAGATAGAACCCATGGCTATCCACATTAGGTCCACCTCCCAAATACGGGGTATAGACATAGGTCCGCTACAAGAAAAGGTGTCATTGTACGCGGATGACACCCTATTATATCTCAAGGATGACGGAAGTTCCTTACAACAGGCACTTCAGGTCATAGATGGATGCGGGCGTTATTGGGGAATATGTATTAATTGGGGAAAATCAATTCTGTTCCCACTGCACTCTGGGGTTGCTCCTTTATACTAGGATGCTCAGCTCCGAAGGGTGTCCCAGTTCAGATACCTCGGAGTGGAGATCCATAGGAACCTTCACCAATTCATCGGCCTCAACTTGACCCCGGTGATGTCTCAGGTGATCCACCGATTTGCATCATGGAGATCCCTTCCCCTTAGTCCAGTGGGTCGCGTAAATTTAATTAAGATGTCAATCCTGCCCAAGTTCAACTACCTTTTTAGACAAACTCCCGTTCCCATACCGATCTCCTTCTTTAACAAACTGGATAGTCTGGTCATCTCCTTCATATAGAAACAGGTTTACCCAATTGAAATTTTTACATCGAGCCTACTACTCCCCGTCGCGTTTAGCCAAAATCTACCCAGATAGAACAGCAGTATGTCCTAGATGTGGCTCAAACAATGCAGATTTTTATCACACAGTGTGGGCCTGTCCGGAGATAGTGAGTTTTTGGAAAGCAGTCCTGGATGACATCAACTCTATAGGTAAAATCAGGGTCCCATATACTCCTATCCCCCTCCTTCTGGGCATATGCGACTCTCTAGAGGCCCCACAAAGGAAAAAATTATTTGTCTTTTACACAGCGTTGTATGCCAGGAAGGCGATCCTCCTTCACTGGAATCCGCCTCGGCCACCCACTAAACAATTTTGGCTCTCCCTCATTAATGCAGCCCTGCCTCTGTATAAACTAACATATATGGGAAGAAATTGTCCGAAGAAATTCGACAAAATTTGGGCGGGTTGGGTGATTGGGTTAGGTTGGGTGATGCCCTGGGCATAACCTCTCCATTAAGATGCTAGGCCCTAAATAAGATCGGGGCTCCGCGCCGGGACCCCCCCACACATGGTCTCCTCTCTTGTTACAGATCTGATTTCTTAGATGTCTACTACAGCTAATGGTTAGGACATTGCTCTGTATCATTATCCGCTTCAGCCCCGGAAGATTTTACCCCCTTCCTGACCAGAGCATTTTTTGCGATTCGGCACTGCGTCGCTTTAACTGACAATTGAGTGGTCGTGCGACGTGGCTCCCAAACAAAATTGACGTCCTTTTTTTTCTACAAATAGAGCTTTCTTTTGGTGGTATTTGATCGCCTCTGCGATTTTTATTTTTTGCGCTATAAACAAAATAAGAGTGACAATTTTGAAAAAAACGCATTATTTTTTACATTTTGCTATAATAAATATCCCCCAAAAATATATAAAAAAACATTTTTTTTCCCTCAGTTTAGGCCGATCGTATTCTTCTACATATTTTTGGTTAAAAAAAATTGCGATAAGCGTTTATTGATTGGTTTGCGCAAAAGTTATAGCGTTTACTAAATAGGGGATAGTTTTATGGCATTTTTATTAATAATTTTTTTTTTACTAGTAATGGCAGCGATCAGTGATTTTTATTGTGACTGCGACGTTATGGCTGACATGTCTGACATTTTTGACACATTTTTGGGACCATTGTCATTTATACAGCGATCAGTGCGATTAAAAATGCACTGATTACTGTGTAAATGACACTGGCAGTGAAGGGGTTAACCACTAGGGGGCGGGGAGGGGTTAAGTATATCCTAGGGGAGTGATTACTAACTGTAGGGGGATGGGCTGTGTGTTTGACGTCACTGATCTCTGCTCCGATGACAGGGAGCAGAGATCGAGTGACACTTGTCACTAGGCAGAACGGGGAGATTGAAAATGTATACTTTATTTTGCAAGAAAATATACAAAAAAACAAATACTTAAACAGGGTACATTCCAATCTGTACTGCGACGCAGCGCATAAATACACTACATAACAATACATTGCCAAGCATACAAATAAATTACATTCATCCTGCGGTATTATGCCTAATGTGTTGTGCAGAGTAGTAATACCCCGAAACATCACATCATGCATGACGCCGCATTATCCTGAAAGCAGTACTTCAAAAACATTTCACAAAAAGTCCGGTCATACAGTCAAATAACATTCAAATGGGCAACGGGTGTGATGGGGGGGGGGGGGTGGAGAAGGTGGGGTAGGGGAGGGAATAAAGAGTTCACAGGCCCGAAGCTTTATTTGAACTGCCAAAGGGTACATGGGGGAGAGGGGGGGATGGGGAAATCTTCAGACCTCCTCTTCCTCCTTGAAGTCCATCAAGTGATAGTCTCTGAGCAGACTGTTAACCAGTCTGCGGCAGTCCTCGATGGACATCCTCTCCCGCTGGTGGATGAGGCGCTTTCTGGCGTACCATAAAGCGTCCTTAAAGCAACACAGCACCTGCCAGGCACCGTCAATGTCCTCCTGTGAATGAGTTCCACAGAAGAGTCCGTTCAGCACACCAAAGTGTGTGATAGCAGTCTGTGGTACAAAGTCTTTGAGTTCAGGTTCCAAAGCCCTCAACAGGTCCTGTGCAAACGGGCACTCCCAGAAAACATGCAGAGCAGTTTCCTCTTGGATGATGCAAAAGGGGCAGTGCCTGTATCTGCACAGGTTTCTGGCATGCATGAATGTCCTGAGTGGCAACCCCCCTTGGATTGCCATCCATGCCAGATCTTTGTGCCTGTTGGTGAGTCTCTTTGAAGAAACGTTCCTCCAGACCACTTTACAAGTGGCTGAAGGGAGGCCTGGAACAGTCTCAACATTGTCCGATGCTCTAATCAACTTGTGGATAGTTTTTGGCTTCCACAAGTCGGGCTTCACTCCATGTAGCCCCAGCTCCTTAATAAACTTGAAGGTGTCCAAGTAGTACCAAGGGGTGTCCCAGTTGTAGGGGATGGAGCTGTCCCATTTGTCCCAGCCAAGGGTCCTCCAAAGAGGCAGGAGGAAGAAACGGGACATGGAGTTACCGCCAGAGTCCACAGTTCTGTCAACCAATGTCCTGCGGATGCAGGACATGGAGTTACCGCCAGAGTCCACAGTTCTGTCAACCAATGTCCTGCGGATGCGGTTACAAGCAAAGCACACCCTCAGTATGGTAGCGATGTCGGGCACGCCCTTACCGCCCATGAGGGGTTCCTTGAACATAACCACCTGCTTCACTCTGTCCATTTTGGAGCTCCAGATGAAGTGAAACACCGCCCTGGTGATGGCCTTGCAGGTGTTAACCCGAGGGGGCCAGGCCCGGGCGAGGTACTGCAACACAGATAGGATCTCGCTGTGGAGTACCAGTGTTTTGCCTTCGATGGTGAGTTCTCTGAGGCTCCAAAGTCCAAACTTCTGTCGCATCTTTGACAGTCTTTCCTCCCAGGACTTCAGGGCTGCGCCCTCAGCTCCAAACCAGACCCCAAGGATTTTGATGAAGTCCGTCTTGACGCTGAAAGGAATGGGTGCAGTAGAAGGCAGGAACCACTTTCCGAAGAGCATGACTTCCGACTTCCCGCAGTTGACCTTTGCCCCTGAAGCTTGGCCGAAGTCCTCACAGGTCTGGGCAAGTGTGTCGATGGAGCACCGATCAGCACAGAACACTGTCACGTCGTCCATGTAGAGTGAGCACTTGACCTCCCGTCTGTCCGGTCCTGGTGCGGTGATCCCTCTGATCTCTGAGTTCTGTCTGATGCTTTGGGCGAAGAGCTCTATACAACAAACAAAAAGCAGAGGTGAGAGAGGGCAGCCTTGTCTGACCCCAGACAAAATTGGAAAGGGGTCAGTTTTCCAGCCATTTACCAGCACCAAACTAAAAATGTCAGTGTACATTACATTCACATACGAACAAAACATTTCCCCAAGACCAAACCTGCGCAGAGCTCTGCACATAAACTCGTGGGAGACACGGTCAAAGGCCTTCTCCTGGTCAAGACTGACCAGGGCCACGTGCACACAGCGGCCATGAATGTACTGGACCGTGTCCCGGACAAGCGCAAGGCTGTCCGCAATCCTGCGACCAGGAATGACGCAAGTCTGATCCGAGTGGATGATCTGTCCGATGACAGACTTAAGCCTGTTGACCAGGACCTTGGCGAGGATTTTGTAGTCCACATTCAGAAGAGAGATCGGACGCCAATTTTTAAGATCCGATCTCTCCCCCTTCCGCTTATACAAAATCGTGATCATCCCCTCCCTCAGTGACGGAGGCATTCTGCCCTCCACCACCATCTCCTCGTACAGCTCGAGAGGCAGAACGGGGAGATGCTGATTACAACGCCATCTCCCCGTTCGTCCTCTCCGTGAGGCGATCACGGGTATCCCCGCGGCGATCGAGTCCGCGGGACCCGCGGCCCAACTCACGGAGCTCCCGGCCGGCGCGTGCGCGCGCCGCCGGCGGCGCGCACGCAATGGCACGGCGGGGAACTCAAATGGACATACCTGTAAGTCCATTTGCCCAGCCGTGCCATTCTGCCGACGTACATCGGCATGCGCCGGTCGGGAACCGGTTATCAATGTACTTCTTTGACCTGATATTGTATGACTGATTAATGTACATCATCTGTCTTAAACTAATGTAACTCATTTTTTATTCTGTTTGTTTGTGACAAATAAATAAACTCCCAGAGTTAAGCAACCGCCCTGCAGCTGTCATTCGGCTATGGGCCGGTTGTTAAGTGGTTAAAATCCAGGGTGCTACAATTGCAAAAGTTCGGACCCGAACCACAAACCCTATTAAAGTCTATGGGACTCGAACTTGAAAAATCAAAAGTCCCCATTTTAAAGGCTTATATGCAAGTTATTGGCCATAAAAAGGGTATGGGGGCAAAGTGAGGCAAAGTGATTTTAACCACTTAAGGACTGAGACTCTTTCTGAGATTTGGCGTTTACAAATTAAAAACAGTTTTTTTTTTGCTAGAAAATTACTTAGAACCCCCAAACATTATATATATTTTTTTCTAACACCCTAGAGAATAAAATGACGGTCGTTCCAATACTTTCTGTCACACCGTATTTGTGCAGCTCACTTTTTTTTATAAAATACACTTTTTTAAATTAAAAAATAGGACAACAGTGAAGTTAGCCAAATTTTTTTTATATTGTGAAAGATAATGTTACGCCGAGTAAATTGATACCCAACATGTCGCTCTTCAAAATTGCGCCCAAATTGGTGGCAAACTTTTACCCTTAAAAATCTCCATAGGCAAAAGGTTGCGAGTTACAGAGGAGGTCTAGGGCTAGAATTATTGCTCTCGCTCTACCGATTGCGGCGATACCTCACATGTGTGGTTTGAACACCGTTTTCATATGCGGGCGCTGCTCGCTTATGCGCTCACTTCTGCGCACGAGCTCGGCGAGACGGGGCGCGTTTAAAAATGTATTTGTTTATTCATTATTTATTTTACCTTTTATTTTTACACTGTTCTTTAAAAAAAAAAAAGCGTCACTTTTATTCCTATTACAATGAATGTAAACATCCCTTGTAATAGAAAAAAAGCATGACAGGACCTCTTAAATATGAGATCTGGGGTCAAAAAGACCTCAAATCTCATATTAACACTACAATTCAAAAATAAAAATAAAAAATGTCATTGAATAAAAAAATGTTGCTTTAAGAGCTATGGGCGGAAATGACGTTTTGACGTTGCTTCCGCCCTGCAATGGTAGGGAGACTTCCCCTCACTCGTCTCCGTACCAAGCATGGGAGAGGACCCGATCGCCTCCGCCGCTACCGACAGCTCCAGTAAGCGTCAGAGGGCACCGGAGAGCGGCGGGAAGGGGGGGCCCTCTCCTGCCACCAATAAAAGTAATCTTGCGGTGAATCCGCCACAGAGACCACTTTTATCTGAAACTGGACCGCTCACTGAAGAGAAGGATACTAGGGTTATGGTAGCTAGCTGCTGCCATAACAATGATTTCCTTCTTCAAAGTGCCGACGTATATCGGCGTGAGGTGGTCCGGAAATTGCTAATGATGCTTAAAGTGAAACAATAAAAATGAAAAAATAATTTAAATGTATTTTCCCTGCAAGCTTTCTTTATTTAGTAAACAATGACTTGGGGCCATTCAGAGCAAGATTTGAGATTTTTTAGATAAAATTCTGGTGTCTTTTTGGCAGACTTTGGATGGAAATAACAAGGTTTTGCACCACAGTGAGCATGCCTTCTGTGAATAAGCCAAATTATAGTACACTCTGGCCAAGATTGACAATTTTTTTTAGATAAAGTCTGGTGTCTCTTTCGCAGACTTTGGATAGAAGTAACAGGTGCGGTGGTGCCTTCACATCGTAACCCTATAGAGGTGCTCTTGATGAAAGCAAGAATTGGCTTTGTTGTAAAAAATTTAAAGTTGATGCCCCTGTCACACAGTTGCCGAAAAATTGGTCTTTGCGTGTTGGTGGTGCCTTCACCCCGTAACCTTCTAGAGGCAGAATAAACCACTCTGGCAGCTGCGGTGGACTGCACATTAGTGTTAGCTTGGGGGCGTCATAGAGGATGAGGAGGATAGTTTAATAATCCAGTCCACCACCTACTTTGCATGTATGGGCAATATCACTAAACAGGGACAAATGTGCCCTGCCTGAGGGCTCTGACAGTGCTCTGTGCTCTAATTGGCAAAGCTTTGCACCTGACCAGCAGTCAGGTGCAAGGCTTCATCCAATTAGGGCCCTAGAAAGCACTGTGCAGCATGCAGTGCATCGTGGGGCGTTTGGCGGGCAAACATCCTGCCGAGCGCCCCACAAATTCGGGTGAACAGCCGATGTTCAGGCCGAACTCCTGCTCGGCCCAAACCGTTCGCCCAACACTAATCATCAATTTTGGACTCAGTCTCAGAGTCACTGTCTGTCATTGAGGATTCTTCCTCACTGTAGTTGGGTGGTTCTTCTGCAGTGCTGCTTCTGTGGTTTGTTAAAATGCTGCCACCATATCACTCCTGTTATCACTGTAAGGGTCTTCCTCTTTGGTTTGTCCCACTCTTGCAAACAGTTGTCCACACATTATTTAATTGACTGTGCAGTGTGTGGGTGGGCTACTTGTTCAAGGGCCAACAATATGTGTTCAGGTTTATTTTGTTCAACACAAAAGTAGCATGCACTTATTATTGCAGGGAATGAAGCTGTGAGTCCTTTTTTTGTCCACAAATCAGTGCAAATAGATACTCTCAGGGGTCCTCTATCTCTCTTGGCATTGACAAACTTAACAATAGAAGTAGATATCACACTAAGGAAAAAGAAAATGGATCAGTAACTGGCAATTAGATGCATACTGTTGTTGCTATGAATGCTGTCAATAGCAGTGAATAGTATTTACTGCTATTGACAGTACTTCCTAAACCTGTACGCAGGGCCAGATTTAAAATGATGCAGAGTAGGCACGTGCCTAAGTGCCCTCCATAAAAGGGCACTGTGTAGGTGCCTTCTCTGTTTATTTTCTGAGATGTCTGATGTCCTGTGGTGCATTGAAAGGACACCAAACACCTCAGTGTAAGGCTGCCCTATACAATGCCTGTCCTGCACATTGTATAGGGTAGCCTTACATTGGAGTCCTGTGTGATATTTACCTCTATTGTCAATGCTGACAGAGTGAGGAATTTATAAAAAGTGGTGATTGTTATAATCTACACACTAATGGCATTTTACACTGTGAACTGTTGAAATAATAAATTGTGAACAGTAAACTTATTCTTATTGTAGAAATAAGTGTAGCACCCTGTAGTTAAGGCAGGGAGCTCCTCACAAATTTACTTGCCAGGAGTAGTCATCCTGGTTGATTGATAGAGATCCATTAATTTCTCCCTAAGTTTGGCCTTGTTGCACTTTTCTCTTCTACCACTAGATGGCCGGGTACTTGGTGGTACTAGATATGAGAAGGGCAACCCATGGTCAGGTTATGGTTATGTGGGGTATCTCAGCCAATGGGCAGGGGTTTTCTTGAATACCTTGGCCTGCTGGGAGAGCCTATATATTCAGGTGGAGTCAGATGATCTCTGTTCTGTGCCACCCGGACGGCTGTCAGGGTGGACGTGTGTCATGTTGCCCAGGGCTGCTAGGCTGGAGATTGGGCCTATCCCGGGGGTATCTAGCTGCTAGGCTGTCTGAGGGCCTATCCAGAAGCAAGAGAGCAGTGCAGGGATGGGATTGCGGCTTGCAGTCCAACCAGAAGTGACAGTTCGGTCGGCCGGAGAACCTGTCAGTGGTCGGAGGTAGAGGGGAAGTTGTCGCCACAAAGGGACCATCCACCTTATTACCAGGGACCACAGTGAGTAACTGAAGCAAGTACCGGAGACACATTCTCACTGAATTGGCTCGGTGGAGAATCTGGAAACTTCAGGCGGTGATCAAGTCAGGGACCCAGCCAGCAGAGGTGACGCTTGCAGAGCAGCCTTGAGTGTCAAGCCAGGGACCGAGCGGGTCAGCAGGGGTGAAGCTTGAGAAGTATCTGGAGTGCCAAGAAGCTAGGGACCCAGAGAAGCGGGGGGTGACACTTGAGGAAGATACCACCGCAAAGATCGGAGGAGCTCAAGGGATTCGGAATTAGCGAATAAGAGGGTCTAGTGAGAGACTGGGTGCTCAGTGGTGAAGAACTACAAGGAGAAGTTGTAGTGAAGCTGAAGGAATTGTTACGTTGAGTTAAGAACTGTTAAAGACTGTTGCCATAGGAGACAGCATTCCTGCACGTGCAGATGTGGCTTCTTGCTGGGCCTTTCCCTACACGGCTGTCCTCCTATTGAAGTCTCGGAGTCTGCTAATTGAGTTTGCAACTATCTAAAGCTATCCTGGCCCTAACTCTCTTTCCCCCCAAAAATACAAAAAGGACTGTTGAGAGAAATAAAGCTTCTTTTACATCCAAGAAGTTTCTGGCACCCTATGACTTTCACCATCTTTGCACCCACTATGCCTCACAACCAGCCACATACAGAAGGATGTCAGCTATCTCTGGAGGTTCTCATTAAACCAAAAGAGGCCTGGGACCTTGCTACATTTGGTGCCACCCAACGTGGGGCTAAGGCGTTGTCCATGCAGCAGTCACCCATAGCAACCGGCTTTGGCTCCATCGGGGCTCTGTGGGAAGGTGACAAGTAACCTTTACCTTTCTTATAGACTGTGCTGTTGGGTGTAGTATCAATGTGGGGAAGAACCAACAAGTCTCATTGCTCAGGGGAGAGGATCAGCCTGGTCTTTTGACACTTCCCGCCAGTGCTGTGAGGGTTAGATCAGACTCCAAAATGGACTCCAGTACAGTTTTGGCGCAACACAGCATGACGAAGGTGGGCGTCACAGTTCCCAAAGAACCTTTGCACCAATCTGTTGGCAGGGGAAGGAGTTTCCGCTCTGCAGGGGAGGATAAGGAAGTGCTGCCACGTGTGTCTGATTGTGAGCTAGAGAGAGAGATGGCGCAGTTCGTAAGCGAGATGGCGGATTGGAGAAAGTATGCTCCTGGTGTTGGTGTTAGTCCGAGTGATGTGAAACCAGTCCTGACCGACACCACAGTGTGGTATACACCGAAAGGCAAATAAAAATTATAAATATATAATTCACTCACCCTATCAAAATTAAAGCAAATAATCAAACTGTGCTAAATGAATCTCAAACTGCAGTGAAAAAGTACTTCACAGCAATAAAAACCATCATAAATGTGATAAAGTGCAAAAACACTCACAAATGAAATAAGAATACTACCGCACAATATAACGTGAAAAAACTGCTCATAAAGTAAAATGCTAGATATACAAAATTCCAATAAAATACAGCATATAACTGGTAAAGTGCGGAAAAATATATAAAGTGACACTGTGCATAAGAAGAAACGTGACACACTGATGTATATAATCAATATCCCAAGTGAGCAATAATGTGATAAATAAATCTCTTGCAGTGAAAAAATACTTCACAGCGATAAAAACCATCATAGATGTGATGAAATACAATAACACTCACAAATAAAAAATATAATGAAAAATATACACTACCGCACAATAAAAAGAAAAAACTGCTCATAAAGTAAATGCTAAATATTTATGTAGGCAGCTCCTTTCCAGCTCATTTGATCATTGTGTTTGTGCGCATTAGTTATTTTTAGATACACCGAAAGGCAAGCTTGACTTGTATACGGCTGGAGGATACGAGTCTCTGGGACTGATCTGTGAAAAATGTTCTGGCCTCAACACGCAGTTGAGGCCTTGGATCGTCTGTGGACGCTGTGGAGAGCATCTGTTCGAGGTTGTCCCTCAAACTCTACTTCTGCGAATCCTACACGTGGATTGGGATAAGAATGTTGCTATCCTGGCTGGGAGTGATATCCTGAGCCCCCCTGCCATCACCAGGCTGCTGCCTTTGCCTCAATGACTACCCCAGGACCCAGCTCACCGATCACTCCTTGTGGCCGGGCCCAACTGTTCGCCAACTGTGTGCGTGAAGTTACACCGTGGGACATTTTCAGTTTTTAAATAAAGGACTTGTCCCAAGCTGTCTCTTGTCTTTTTTACCATTTTGACACTTTTTTTGTGAAATGGTAGGGGTACATTTGTACCCCGTTACCAGTTCACTCAGGGGGGAGGCCAGGATCTGGGGTCCCCTTGTTAAAGGGGACTTCCAGATTCCGATAAGCCCCCCACCTGCAGATGGATTTTGGGGGGGACCCCTACGCCATTTTTTTAAAAAAATTGGCACAGGGTTCCCCTTAATTTCCATATCAGACCTGAAGGGCCTGGTATGGATTATAGGGGGACCCCCACGCAATTTTTTTTTTAAATTTTGGTTCGATGTTCCCCTTAATATTCATGGGGCAGATCCTATGCTTTTTCAATGAGTTTTATCTTTATTGCCGAGACCCGACAATTCATTACATTACATTACAGCTTCGACCAGTTTTACATGACAATTTTTCCTTTAGAAATGTCATTTTGCTGTGGTACTGTTCTAAACACGGGAAAAATGCGCCACTTTACAGGCATACTATAGACACCCCCCAGGCATGATATTTAAAGGAATATTTCATTTTTATTGTTTCACTTTAAGCATTAAAAAAATCACTGCTCCCAAATTTTTCTTTTTAAATTATTTGCATTGATACATGTCCCCTGGGATAGGACCCAGGTCCCCAAACACTTTTTATGACAATAACTTGCATATAAGCCTTTAAAATTAGCACTTTTGATTATTCATGTTCGTGTCCCATAGACTTTAACGGTGTTCGTGTGTTCTGCCAAATTTTTGGCCCGTTCACATGTTCTGCTGCGAGCCGAACAGGAGGGTGTTCGGCTCATCCCTACTGTTATATGCACTATAACACTTTATGATTCATGTTTGTGGCACCATATATAGAACTTTTATACATTTATTATTTTTATTTTGTCTGTGGAATGTGACACTTAACACAGAATTTATCATCACAGCAATCATAAAATTCTATATACAGTTTTGTAATATAACATATTTTTTGTCAGTTTATCACAAGTTTTTATTATTATTATTTTTCTCATTTTTGCAAAGTTGGCACTTTAATTATTTGTTGGAACTAATATTAGGAGATAGCGCAGCATAGTAATTTTCTATTTATGCTGAAAAACATCCCCACAGCATGATGCTGCCACCACCATGTTTCACTGTGGATGGTGTTCTGTGGGTGATGTGATGTGTTGGGTTTGCTCCAGACATAGCGTTTTCTTTGATGGATAAAAAGTAAAATTTTAGTCTCATCAGACCAGAGCACCTTCCTCCATTTTGGGAGTCTCCCATATGCCTTTTCGCAAACTCAAAACGTGCCATTTTGTTTTTTGCTGAAAGTAATGGCTTTCTTCTGGCCATTCTGCCATATAGCCCAACTCTATGGAGTGTACAGCTTATTGTCGTCCTATGTACAGATACTCCAGTCTCTGCTGTGGAACTCTGCAGCTCCTCCAGGGTTACCTTAGGTCTCTGTGCTACCTTTCTGATTAATGCCCTCCTTGCCCGGTCTGTGAGTTTTGGTGTGCAGCCGTCTCTTGGCAGGTTTGCTGTTGTGCCATGTTCTTTCCATTTGGTTATGATAGATTTGATGGTGCTCCTAGGGATAATCAAAGGGGGTGAATACATACGCACATACCAATTATCAGTTTTTTATTTCTGAAAAATAGTTTTATGTATATATTTTTCTAATTTTACTTCACCAACTTAGACTATTGTGTTCTGATCCATCACATATAATTCAGATTAAAAAAACATTGAACTAAAGGCTGTAATGTAACAAAATGGGTAAAGGGTGAACACTTTTGCAAGGCACTTTACACTAGTGACCCAATACTACATGATACTCTTTTAATCTTTTTGGGTCAAACTATTTTTGATGTCTTCTAACTCTGGCCCCTTTTCAGGTGGACCTCTGTAGAGTCATCCTCTACCCTGGGGGTAGCCATATTCTTATCTTGAGGGTCTGGCTTAGATTGTATCCAATGACTCTCTGTAGGTCTTTTGCTTTTACCAAATTGCATGAAATCAAAAGATACTAATTGGTATGTGATATTCAACATAGCTGAACATATTTTGGTCCCTAGTTAGGGTCTACTTTGATGTTTTCTATAATATTATATTTTTTTTATTGATAGATTTACTATACGATTACAGCTCTCTGTATAAACCCCTGAAGAAAGGCGCTCAAGCCAGAAACACCAGAGATGATACAAGTATCTATATATGTCGTACGGTGATTCATGCACACTATTTATTTGTCTTTGTTGAGATAATTTTATCGTATTCTATTTTTGTAATAAAATTTACTTTTTATAATATATGGTGTTCTTGTCAGCTTTAAAGTCCCATCCCTTAAAGGGGGTCATTTTCTTGTGTTGCTAATATTGGGACGTGGTGACCAGGACACCTGGACAGGACACCTGGTTCTGTTGATGGTGGAATCTTTTATGAATATTCCTTGAATCACCTTTACCTACTGTATAAATGTTAGCATCCAGTTATATTATGTACATTTAGGAAAGAATCCAAACCTTTTTTAAAGCAATCTACTGAGTTGGACAGAACCAACTGAGGGAATCTATTCCACATTTTCACAGCTCTTACTGTGAAGAAACCTTTCTCTATTTGGAGATTAAATCTTTTTTCCTTTAGACGTAAAGAGTGTTCCCTTGCCCTCTGTGATGACCTTAAAGCGGTGTTCCGGCAAAAAAAAAAAAATTAAAAGCCAGCAGCTACACATACTGCAGCTTTTAATAATAGGACACTTACCTGTCCTGGAGTCCCGCGATGTCAGCACCGCAGCTGATGTTTCCATCACTGTCGGGTGTGCTGCCGCGCCATTGTGGGTAAGGGCACCCGGCGGTGTAGCCTTACGGCTTCACACCGGGAACCCTACTGCGCATGCGCGAGGCCCCGCTCCACTCTCCTACTGGCCCGGCCACAGGGAGAGGAGGGAGCCCCACGGTGATGTCACACGGCCGTGGCCCGGACTCCCAGAAGTGGGAATAGGATACCTGTCTAAGACAGGTATCCTGTCCCCCCTCCCCCCGAAAGGTGCCAATTGTGGCACCAGAGGGGTGGAGGAAACAAATGAGCAGAAGTTCCACTTTTGGGTGGAACTCCACTTTAAAGTGAATAACTCAACACCAAGTTCACTATATGGATCACGTATGTATTTATACATGTTACCCCCCCAATCTACTCTCCTCAAGAGAGAATAAATTCAGTTCCTCTAATCTATTCTCATAGCTGAGCTCCACCATGCCTCTTTTTTAGGGATGGGCGAACGGTTCGGCCCAAGCATAAGTTCGAGCCGACCTTTCTTTTTTTAGTTGTTTTGGCAAATTTGTCGCCCCCTCCGAACTGACCACAATGCATTGCGGCGCTGAACAGTGCATTGCAAGCCCTGATTGGCTGAAGCAGTGAAAGCTTCAATCAGGGCACAGAACACTGTCAGAGTCATGATTGGACACTGTCATGACTTTATCCAATCATGGCTCATTCTCACCCCACAGTATAAAAGTATTCTTTCAATGGCAGCCATTTTCAGTGTGATTTCGGCATGGAGAGAGATAGAACAGGGCTCTGTTCAGTGCTAACAGTTAGTTAGTGTGCTATACTGTGCTATTTTGCTTCAATTGTCAGTGTAGAATATTAGTTTAGTGTCAGTCTAGGGATAGTGTGAGTGCAGGGAGGAGGACCATCATTCAGCTTTGCATAGTGTGCAGCTAGAGTAAGGACAGCTCAGATAGTTTCACTGTAGTGTAGTGAGACTGTGTCATTCATACATACATTAGTGTGGAGTAGGGACAGCTCATATAGTTTCAGTGTAGTGTAGTGAGACCGTGTCAGTAATCTTGACATTAGTGTATAGCTAGAGTAGGCACAGTTCAGATAGCGCCAGTGTAGTGACGGTTGAACACCATCTACTTGATTGCGTTACTGCCAGTTTAACGCCATTTACTTCTGTGTGTGTTACTGCCAGTTTAACACCATATAGTTCTGTGTGCGTTACTGCCAGTTTAACGCCATATAGTTTTGTGCGTTACTGCCAGTTTAACTCCATATAGTTCTGTGTGCGTTACTGCCAGCTTAACGCCATATCGTTTCGCGTGCGTTACTGCCAGCTTAACGCCATATTGTTTTGCGTGCGTTACTGCCAGTTTAACGCCATATCATTTTGTGTGCATTACTGCCAGTTTAACGCCATATAGTTCTGTCTGTCTTACTGCCTGTTTAACACCATATCGTTTTGCGTGCGCTACTGCCAGTATAACGTCATATAGTTCTGTGTGCGTTACTTCCAGTTTAACGCCATATAGTTTTGCGTGCATTACTGCCAGTTTAACGCCATATAGTTTTGTGTGCATTACTGCCAGTTTAATGCCATATAGTTCTGTGCGTCACTGTATGTTTGGCGCATTATATTACAGTATAATATAGTGTATCCGTGGAGTGTGTCTGTGCAGTGTGAGTACTTAAATTAAAGTGTACCAAACACCTCTTTACATTGATTAAAGTGCATCTATGTACATATTTCAACTTCTTCTTTACATTTGCTTATAAGCACCACCCCCTCCCTCCCAATAATGTCTGAGATGACAACAAGGAGAGACAGACATTCCCTTGGCACTGTAAGGGGGCCAGCAACAAATGTGTCCACAGGCAAAGGTGGACGTGGTGGTCAGTCCTCAGGCAGGGCATAATTTTTTCTGTTTAGTGAGTTTGCCCTTGCTATCCAGCCAAAGGAGGTGGTGGATTGGCTTACTAAACCTTCCTCATCCTCTGTCACGCAAGTAAAGTCAAGTGTGCAGTACCCTACAGTTGTCAGAGTGGATAAACCTGCCTCCTTGTCCACATCTATTCCTTCCATAGCCCCAACATCAGCCATTGAGGAGTCAGCTGAGTTATTTGACCACAGCATCAGCCACTTGCCCCTTGATGATGCCCAGCTATTACTGGATTCCGATGTTGGTTCTGAGGTTGAGGATGACAGGAACATGAGCCTAGAGCAGTGTTTCTCAACTCCAGTCCTCAAGGCGCCCCAACAGGTCATGTTTTCAGGCAAACCAATATTTTGCACAGGTGATTTAATCAGTATTTAATCAGTATGACTGCCTTAGTAATTACCACAGCCGTTTTATCTGAGGGAAATCCTGAAAACAAGACCTGTTGGTGCGTCTTGAGGACTGGAGTTGAGAAACACTGGCCTAGAGGGAGGGAGGAACACTGGTAGACAAATTGGCATTCATGTTCCCCAAGCTGCAGCGTATTGCCAAGTTGTCTCCAGTAGTAATAATGAAGATGGAGGAGATGCAGATGGTGATGATACTGATGAGGTCACCGATGCGACTTGGGTGCCAGATAGAGCAGAGGAGGGAACTAAAGGTGAGGTGGTACAACCCCAAGAAGGCCGACATCAAGAAAGAGTCGAGAGCAGCATTCCATCTCATTCTGCAGCTGTTATCTCCCAGCCCACTCCCCAAAGCTCAGCTGTCTGGGCCTTTTTCAGCACATCTGCAGCAGATCGCACTGTTGCTATCTGCAAACTGTGTCTCAGGCGCATCAAACGTGGCAAAAACACCAACCATTTGGGTACCACATGCCTAACAAGGCATTTAACCCACATGCCACCCACATGCTCAGCGTCTGTTGGCTCTCCAACTTCTGCTTTTCAGCCTGGTAGATTCTGTGCCCTTCTGTGAATTCGCACAATGTGCTGTACCACAATGGCAAGTTCACATAAGGCCATTCCATCTCTCTACCATTACATGAAGGGAATGTTCTGGCATCCTTGGGCAAGGCAGTCAGCCGTAAAATCCACCTTACTGCTGACATGTGGTCCAGCAAGCATGGGCAGGAACGATATATTTTGTTCACAGCACACTGGGTAACACAGTGTGTATGATGAGGCCACAATCTAGTGCCCAAAAACTGGTGCCCAAAACTGAACTACATATTCCATGTGGGGTCTAACTAGTGATTTGAACAGGGGAAAAATGATATCTTTCTCTCTCTCTCTGGAGTCCATACCTCTCCTAATACAAGAAAGGACTTTGCTTGCTTTGGAAACCGCAGCTTGGCACTGCATGATAATTTAAAGCCTATGATCTACCAAAATCCCCAGATCCTTCTCCACCATTGATTCCCCCAGTTTTACTCCCCCTAGTATGTATGATGCATGCATATTCTTAGCCTCCAAGTGCATAACTTTACATTTATCAACATTAAACCTCATTTGCCACATAGTTGCCCAAGTAAACGGTGCATTAAGGTTGGCTTGTAAATTGGAGACGTCATCCTGTAAGGATTTTACTCCACTTCATAGCTTGGTGTCATCTGCAAAGACCGAAATGGTACTTTTAATTCCAGACCCTATATCATTTATAGGTGTATTAAAAAAGTAAGGGACCCAACACTGAACCTTGGGGTACACCACTAACAACCCTAGACCATTCAGAGTAAAAATCATTAAACACTACTCTCTTAATATGGTCTTTTAGCCAGTTTTCTATCCATTTACAAACTGATTTTTCGAAGCCTGTAGACTTTACCTTACACGTTACCGTGTGTGGGGAACTGTGTCAATGTCAGAAACCATGAACCAGACCGAGACAGAAGTACAGTAAAATCACACTTGTTTATTAATAAAAATAAAAAGGTAAATAGAGTAAGCCTAGTCAAAGCATAGCCAGAGTCCAGTAACCGGATCGGGTAGTCAGCCAAGCCAGAGTTCAGTAACCAGATCGGGTAATCAGCCAAGCCAGAGTTCAGTAACCAGATCGGGTAATCAGCCAGGCCAGAAGTCAAGGATCCAAGTAGAGGAACAGCAAGCAGGATAATGAGCCAGAAGGGATATCAGCAAAGCTAGTCTTTAAACAGGAAGCAGGAGTTCTTTTGATGTGACCAAAGGCGAAGGGAGAGATGAAGTGAGCTGGACGGCTTTAAGTAGCCAGTACTGACGAGCAAATCATCAACAGCTGAGTCACTGAGAAAGGAGAGAGAAAGGAGCTGGCAATTAGCCGACAGCTGAGCGGCCTGCTCAGACAAGGAAGGGCTGAGCCCAGCCCTGGCAGTCAAACGCTTTTGCAATATCCAATTATACGACATCCACAGCCACCCCTCTTTCCAAGGTTTTACTTACCTCCTCATAAAAAGAAATACGATGTGTTTGACAACTTCTGTCTTTTATGAATCCATGCTGTCTGTTGCTTAACCACTTGCCGACCGCTGCACGCCGATATACGTCAGCACAATGGCAGGGATGGGCAAAAGCGGGATACCTTTAATTGGCGGGGCTAGCAGGCGCGCACATGCCCGCCGCGTACAGCGTGACCGTGCCCGCGAATTCAATGTCCGCCGGTGTCCTGACGATCGTGTCACGGAGCCGCAGAATGGGGAGATTCCCATGTAAACAAGGCATTTCCCCGTTCTGCCTTGTTACATGACAGAGATCACTGCTTCCTGTCATCGGGAGCAGTGATCACTGTCATGTGAGTGAAAGCCCACCCCCCCCACAGTTAGAATCACTCCCTAGGACACACTTAACCCCTTGATCGCCCACCTAGTGTTTAACCCCTTCCCTGCCAGTGTCATTTACACAGTAATCAGTGCATTTTTATAGCACTGATCTTTGTATAAATGACAACGGTCCCAAAATAGTGTAAAAAGTGTCCGTTGTGTCCGCCATAATGTCACAGTCACGATAAAAATCGCAGATCGCCCCTATTACTAATAAAAAAAAATTAATAATAAAAATGCCATAAAACTATCCCCTATTTTGTAGACGCTATAACTTTTGCGCAAACCAATCTATATATGCTTATTGCGATTTTTTTACCAAAAATATGTAGAAGAATACATATCGGCCTAAACTGAGGAAAAAACATTTTTATATATTTTTGGGGGATATTTATTATAGCAAAAAGTAAAAAATATTGCTTTTCTTTTTCAAAATTGACACTCTTTTTGTTTATAGCGCAAAAAATTAAAACCGCAGAGGTGATCAAATACCACCAAAAGAAAGCTCTATTTGTGGGAAAAAAGGACGTCAATTTTGTTTGGGTGCAACGCTGCACGACCGCGTAATTGTCAGTTAAAGCGACGCAGTGCCAAATTGCAAAAAGTGCTCTGGTCAGGAAGGGGGTAAAATCTTCTGGGGTTGAAGCAGTTAATATATTTTTTTCCTGTGTAGCACCCTTTTCCTAAAACAGGGCTACAGGTAAATTTAAATTTAAATGTGCTGGGTGGTAGCTAGCCTGGCTAATTTGTAGTCTTTATGGATCAAATGGGTTTCCTCCTAATCCTGTTTCAGCTGTGTCTTCTCCCTTTTGTCAGTAGGTGACATTGTTGCTTTTGGCATTAGTGTGATGAGCTACAGTGAATTCAGGTTATGAATAAACATACTTTTCTCAGCCAATCAGACTGACCGCTATGCCTGCTGGAAGAAGGAATTTATTTTGAGAAGGTCAGATGATCTGGATCTTCTCCACCCAGACCACAGTCTGGGTGGGTGTTTGAGGAACAGCTCCTGCTGGGTAGGCCTCAAGCCTGAGGCCTAACCATGTGCTCAAGGTTCTGCAAGGGAGAGCCTGCTCACTACCTGGAGGCAATGCTTAGTGGAATGGAGGTCTAAGGCAACACCAGAGGGGACTTTTCCTAAGCTGAGTTCTATGAAGTGTCTGGGAGGACTTCAATAGAGAACTCATTAATATTATTATTATACAGGATTTATATAGCGCCGACAGTTTACACAGCGCTTTACAACATTAGGGCAGACGCCATATCATTTTGTGTGCATTACTGCCAGTTTAACGCCATATAGTTCTGTCTGTCTTACTGCCTGTTTAACACCATATCGTTTTGCGTGCGCTACTGCCAGTATAACGTCATATAGTTCTGTGTGCGTTACTTCCAGTTTAACGCCATATAGTTTTGCGTGCATTACTGCCAGTTTAACGCCATATAGTTTTGTGTGCATTACTGCCAGTTTAATGCCATATAGTTCTGTGCGTCACTGTATGTTTGGCGCATTATATTACAGTATATTATAGTGTATCCGTGGAGTGTGTCTGTGCAGTGTGAGTACTTAAATTAAAGTGTACCAAACACCTCTTTACATTGATTAAAGTGCATCTATGTACATATTTCAACTTCTTCTTTACATTTGCTTATAAGCACCACCCCCTCCCTCCCAATAATGTCTGAGATGACAACAAGGAGAGACAGACATTCCCTTGGCACTGTAAGGGGGCCAGCAACAAATGTGTCCACAGGCAAAGGTGGACGTGGTGGTCAGTCCTCAGGCAGGGCATAATTTTTTCTGTTTAGTGAGTTTGCCCTTGCTATCCAGCCAAAGGAGGTGGTGGATTGGCTTACTAAACCTTCCTCATCCTCTGTCACGCAAGTAAAGTCAAGTGTGCAGTACCCTACAGTTGTCAGAGTGGATAAACCTGCCTCCTTGTCCACATCTATTCCTTCCATAGCCCCAACATCAGCCATTGAGGAGTCAGCTGAGTTATTTGACCACAGCATCAGCCACTTGCCCCTTGATGATGCCCAGCTATTACTGGATTCCGATGTTGGTTCTGAGGTTGAGGATGACAGGAACATGAGCCTAGAGCAGTGTTTCTCAACTCCAGTCCTCAAGGCGCCCCAACAGGTCATGTTTTCAGGCAAACCAATATTTTGCACAGGTGATTTAATCAGTATTTAATCAGTATGACTGCCTTAGTAATTACCACAGCCGTTTTATCTGAGGGAAATCCTGAAAACAAGACCTGTTGGTGCGTCTTGAGGACTGGAGTTGAGAAACACTGGCCTAGAGGGAGGGAGGAACACTGGTAGACAAATTGGCATTCATGTTCCCCAAGCTGCAGCGTATTGCCAAGTTGTCTCCAGTAGTAATAATGAAGATGGAGGAGATGCAGATGGTGATGATACTGATGAGGTCACCGATGCGACTTGGGTGCCAGATAGAGCAGAGGAGGGAACTAAAGGTGAGGTGGTACAACCCCAAGAAGGCCGACATCAAGAAAGAGTCGAGAGCAGCATTCCATCTCATTCTGCAGCTGTTATCTCCCAGCCCACTCCCCAAAGCTCAGCTGTCTGGGCCTTTTTCAGCACATCTGCAGCAGATCGCACTGTTGCTATCTGCAAACTGTGTCTCAGGCACATCAAACGTGGCAAAAACACCAACCATTTGGGTACCACATGCCTAACAAGGCATTTAACCCACATGCCACCCACATGCTCAGCGTCTGTTGGCTCTCCAACTTCTGCTTTTCAGCCTGGTAGATTCTGTGCCCTTCTGTGAATTCGCACAATGTGCTGTACCACAATGGCAAGTTCACATAAGGCCATTCCATCTCTCTACCATTACATGAAGGGAATGTTCTGGCATCCTTGGGCAAGGCAGTCAGCCGTAAAATCCACCTTACTGCTGACATGTGGTCCAGCAAGCATGGGCAGGAACGATATATTTTGTTCACAGCACACTGGGTAACACTGCTTGCAACTCGAAAGGATGCAGGACAGGGCTCAGTGCTGCAGCTTGTTGTGCCCCCACGTCTCCATACAGCTGGTGGTGATGATGCCGGACCTGTGAGCTCTACCCCCTCCTCCTCCTCCTTCACCACCTCCATGCCCTCCTCTGCAGAATTGTTCTATGAACAACAGGTATTCCCTAAGCATTCAAAGGGCTATTCCCAGAGCCAGGCTAAAAGGTGCCATGCAGTGCTTCAGCTGGTGTGTTTAGGGGACAGGAACCACACCGGAGCAGAGATTCTTGCAGCTCTGCAGGGACAGGCCCAGAGGTGGTTCACACCACGCCAGCTGGAGCCAGGAATGGTGGTGTCCGATAATGGCTCAAACCACCTGTCCGCCCTTAGACAGGGAAAGTTGACACATGTGTCCTGCCTGGCACATGTCCTCAATTTGGTGGTGCAGCGCTTCCTAAGTACATACCCAGAGTTGCAAGATGTACTAAAACAGGCCAGAAGAGTCTGTAGCCATTTCAGGCGGTCATACACAGCCAGTGCTCGGTTGGCTGATATTCAGTGGGAATTCCACCTGCCCGTAAACCGCCTGATTTGTGACATGCCCAGGTGGAACTCGACTTTGGGAATGCTGCAGCGGCTATACATACTATACATGCAGCAGAGGGCCGGCAACGGGTATCTGTGCCAGTACGGCACGACGACAGGCTCAGACCGCCTCAGCTTTTTTTCCCCATGCCAATGGCTGATCATTAAGGATGCATGCACTGTATTGTCACCACTTGAGGAGGCCACAAGGATGGTGAGCAGTGACAGTGCATGCATCAATGACACAATCCCTGTTTTGTTCCTGCTGGAGCAGACTCTGCATGGCATTATGGACAGGGCACTAGAGGCAGAGCAGCAGGAGGAAGAGGAGGACTTCCTTTCCTCTCAAGGCCCACTTTATCCAGACACCATCATTCCTATGTCACAGAACACATAGGAGGAGAGAGGGATAGAGGATGAGGAGGAGGATTCTGGCACTTTCATAGGCTTCAAAGAAGAAGACATGCGTCAATCTGTAAACAATGGCTTTCCAACCCCAGGACCCTTGGGAGTACTAGGTGGCTGGGAGGAGGAAGTTCCAGATGCTGTCATCCTGAGTGACCCCGAGGAGTCTGCTTCTCAAGCCTCTGCAAATTTGAGGCGCATGGGCAACCTCATGCTTCAAAGCCTGTGAAAGGCCCCAAGAATACATGGCATAAAGTAGAAGGATGATTACTGGTTGGCAACCCTCCTTGACCACCGTTATAAGGGGAAGGGAGAGTGCAGAAGATAACATATATTGAGGACACGTTAAAGGGTATTTTTTGAACGTTTTTCCTGACTCCAGTAGGTTACAGTGTGGTGGAAAACATCGTTTTCAGTCTTCTGTTGGTCAAGAGAGGAGCATTGGAGAAGGCGTCCACCTAAGTGAGGCATTTCAGAATTTTTTTAGTACTTGCCGCCCAGGGCTGTGAGCTTCCACATCCCATTGGCAGTGTCTGCATCACATGGTGGACGATTACCTCAGGGGCCAAAACAGAGATGGAGAGATTTCCAGCTGATAATCCACTGACTTACTGGGTCATGAGAATAGACCACTGGCCAGAACTTGCCCAGTATGCTATTGAGTTGTTGGGCTGCCCTGCATCCAGCGTGCTTTCAGAACGGGCATTCAGTGCTGCAGGAGGTTTCGTTACTGATCATAGAAAGCATCTGTCCACAGACTCTGTGGACCATTTGACTTTAATAAAAATGAATCAGTCCTGGATTACTAGCTATGAAGCCCCTGTTGCCGATATCACTGATTAAGTCTTTTTGGGATGTGGAATCTCTGCAGGACTTCAAGGCTGCCTAGCTTTGAGGGTGTTCAATCATTTCACCTGGAAGAATGTTTTTGGTATAGATTTCATGGGCACAATTAACACCCAAAGACCAATTTTTCAGCACCTGTTTGACAGCTGCATATCATTGCAATTTTTTACAGCAAGGCCAATTTTTGCTTTCATCAAGAGTACCTCTATAGGGTTACGGTGGGAAGGTGCCCCCGACACCCACAGAGTAAATTTTATGCACCTTTTTGACAGGTGCATATCATTGCAATTTTTTACAGCAAGGCCAATTCTTGCTTTCATCAAAAGTACCTCTATAGGGTTACGGTGGGAAGGCACCACCAACACCCAAAGACCAATTTTTCAGCACCTGTTTGATAGGTTCATATCATTGCAATTTTTTACAGCAAGGCCAATTCTTGCTTTCATCAAGACTACCTCTATAGGGTTACAGTGGGAAGGCGCAATTTTTACGCACCTGTTACTTCTATCCAAAGTCAAAGTGAAACCAGAATGTATCCAAAAAATCTCTAATCTTTTTCCCAGTGCACTAGATTGTGGCCTCATCATACACACTGGCTCCGCAGCTGTTGCTGAGCAAAATAAAGGCAGCTTGCAGGGAAAATGTCATTTTTTTTGGCTTTATAAATGCAATTATTGCTGCAGCAGATTCTAGACACGGTACACTGAATTTATTGGGGTTCGTTATTCGGGTCCAAACTTTTGTGGTGTTCGAAAGTTCTGGTGCAAACCGAACAGGGGTCCGTTTGGCACTTTCTCCAGTTCCCCGATATCCTTTTTGTGAACTGGTGCCCAAAACTGAACTACATATTCCATGTGGGGTCTAACTAGTGATTTGAACAGGGGAAAAATGATATCTTTCTCTCTCTCTCTGGAGTCCATACCTCTCCTAATACAAGAAAGGACTTTGCTTGCTTTGGAAACCGCAGCTTGGCACTGCATGATAATTTAAAGCCTATGATCTACCAAAATCCCCAGATCCTTCTCCACCATTGATTCCCCCAGTTTTACTCCCCCTAGTATGTATGATGCATGCATATTCTTAGCCTCCAAGTGCATAACTTTACATTTATCAACATTAAACCTCATTTGCCACATAGTTGCCCAAGTAAACGGTGCATTAAGGTTGGCTTGTAAATTGGAGACGTCATCCTGTAAGGATTTTACTCCACTTCATAGCTTGGTGTCATCTGCAAAGACCGAAATGGTACTTTTAATTCCAGACCCTATATCATTTATAGGTGTATTAAAAAAGTAAGGGACCCAACACTGAACCTTGGGGTACACCACTAACAACCCTAGACCATTCAGAGTAAAAATCATTAAACACTACTCTCTTAATATGGTCTTTTAGCCAGTTTTCTATCCATTTACAAACTGATTTTTCGAAGCCTGTAGACTTTACCTTACACGTTACCGTGTGTGGGGAACTGTGTCAATGTCAGAAACCATGAACCAGACCGAGACAGAAGTACAGTAAAATCACACTTGTTTATTAATAAAAATAAAAAGGTAAATAGAGTAAGCCTAGTCAAAGCATAGCCAGAGTCCAGTAACCGGATCGGGTAGTCAGCCAAGCCAGAGTTCAGTAACCAGATCGGGTAATCAGCCAAGCCAGAGTTCAGTAACCAGATCGGGTAATCAGCCAGGCCAGAAGTCAAGGATCCAAGTAGAGGAACAGCAAGCAGGATAATGAGCCAGAAGGGATATCAGCAAAGCTAGTCTTTAAACAGGAAGCAGGAGTTCTTTTGATGTGACCAAAGGCGAAGGGAGAGATGAAGTGAGCTGGACGGCTTTAAGTAGCCAGTACTGACGAGCAAATCATCAACAGCTGAGTCACTGAGAAAGGAGAGAGAAAGGAGCTGGCAATTAGCCGACAGCTGAGCGGCCTGCTCAGACAAGGAAGGGCTGAGCCCAGCCCTGGCAGTCAAACGCTTTTGCAATATCCAATTATACGACATCCACAGCCACCCCTCTTTCCAAGGTTTTACTTACCTCCTCATAAAAAGAAATACGATGTGTTTGACAACTTCTGTCTTTTATGAATCCATGCTGTCTGTTGCTTAACCACTTGCCGACCGCTGCACGCCGATATATGTCAGCACAATGGCAGGGATGGGCAAAAGCGGGATACCTTTAATTGGCGGGGCTAGCAGGCGCGCACATGCCCGCCGCGTACAGCGTGACCGTGCCCGCGAATTCAATGTCCGCCGGTGTCCTGACGATCGTGTCACGGAGCCGCAGAATGGGGAGATTCCCATGTAAACAAGGCATTTCCCCGTTCTGCCTTGTTACATGACAGAGATCACTGCTTCCTGTCATCGGGAGCAGTGATCACTGTCATGTGAGTGAAAGCCCACCCCCCCCACAGTTAGAATCACTCCCTAGGACACACTTAACCCCTTGATCGCCCACCTAGTGTTTAACCCCTTCCCTGCCAGTGTCATTTACACAGTAATCAGTGCATTTTTATAGCACTGATCTTTGTATAAATGACAACGGTCCCAAAATAGTGTAAAAAGTGTCCGTTGTGTCCGCCATAATGTCACAGTCACGATAAAAATCGCAGATCGCCCCTATTACTAATAAAAAAAAATTAATAATAAAAATGCCATAAAACTATCCCCTATTTTGTAGACGCTATAACTTTTGCGCAAACCAATCTATATATGCTTATTGCGATTTTTTTACCAAAAATATGTAGAAGAATACATATCGGCCTAAACTGAGGAAAAAACATTTTTATATATTTTTGGGGGATATTTATTATAGCAAAAAGTAAAAAATATTGCTTTTCTTTTTCAAAATTGACACTCTTTTTGTTTATAGCGCAAAAAATTAAAACCGCAGAGGTGATCAAATACCACCAAAAGAAAGCTCTATTTGTGGGAAAAAAGGACGTCAATTTTGTTTGGGTGCAACGCTGCACGACCGCGTAATTGTCAGTTAAAGCGACGCAGTGCCAAATTGCAAAAAGTGCTCTGGTCAGGAAGGGGGTAAAATCTTCTGGGGTTGAAGCAGTTAATATATTTTTTTCCTGTGTAGCACCCTTTTCCTAAAACAGGGCTACAGGTAAATTTAAATTTAAATGTGCTGGGTGGTAGCTAGCCTGGCTAATTTGTAGTCTTTATGGATCAAATGGGTTTCCTCCTAATCCTGTTTCAGCTGTGTCTTCTCCCTTTTGTCAGTAGGTGACATTGTTGCTTTTGGCATTAGTGTGATGAGCTACAGTGAATTCAGGTTATGAATAAACATACTTTTCTCAGCCAATCAGACTGACCGCTATGCCTGCTGGAAGAAGGAATTTATTTTGAGAAGGTCAGATGATCTGGATCTTCTCCACCCAGACCACAGTCTGGGTGGGTGTTTGAGGAACAGCTCCTGCTGGGTAGGCCTCAAGCCTGAGGCCTAACCATGTGCTCAAGGTTCTGCAAGGGAGAGCCTGCTCACTACCTGGAGGCAATGCTTAGTGGAATGGAGGTCTAAGGCAACACCAGAGGGGACTTTTCCTAAGCTGAGTTCTATGAAGTGTCTGGGAGGACTTCAATAGAGAACTCATTAATATTATTATTATACAGGATTTATATAGCGCCGACAGTTTACACAGCGCTTTACAACATTAGGGCAGACGCCATATCATTTTGTGTGCATTACTGCCAGTTTAACGCCATATAGTTCTGTCTGTCTTACTGCCTGTTTAACACCATATCGTTTTGCGTGCGCTACTGCCAGTATAACGTCATATAGTTCTGTGTGCGTTACTTCCAGTTTAACGCCATATAGTTTTGCGTGCATTACTGCCAGTTTAACGCCATATAGTTTTGTGTGCATTACTGCCAGTTTAATGCCATATAGTTCTGTGCGTCACTGTATGTTTGGCGCATTATATTACAGTATATTATAGTGTATCCGTGGAGTGGTGTCTGTGCAGTGTGAGTACTTAAATTAAAGTGTACCAAACACCTCTTTACATTGATTAAAGTGCATCTATGTACATATTTCAACTTCTTCTTTACATTTGCTTATAAGCACCACCCCCTCCCTCCCAATAATGTCTGAGATGACAACAAGGAGAGACAGACATTCCCTTGGCACTGTAAGGGGGCCAGCAACAAATGTGTCCACAGGCAAAGGTGGACGTGGTGGTCAGTCCTCAGGCAGGGCATAATTTTTTCTGTTTAGTGAGTTTGCCCTTGCTATCCAGCCAAAGGAGGTGGTGGATTGGCTTACTAAACCTTCCTCATCCTCTGTCACGCAAGTAAAGTCAAGTGTGCAGTACCCTACAGTTGTCAGAGTGGATAAACCTGCCTCCTTGTCCACATCTATTCCTTCCATAGCCCCAACATCAGCCATTGAGGAGTCAGCTGAGTTATTTGACCACAGCATCAGCCACTTGCCCCTTGATGATGCCCAGCTATTACTGGATTCCGATGTTGGTTCTGAGGTTGAGGATGACAGGAACATGAGCCTAGAGCAGTGTTTCTCAACTCCAGTCCTCAAGGCGCCCCAACAGGTCATGTTTTCAGGCAAACCAATATTTTGCACAGGTGATTTAATCAGTATTTAATCAGTATGACTGCCTTAGTAATTACCACAGCCGTTTTATCTGAGGGAAATCCTGAAAACAAGACCTGTTGGTGCGTCTTGAGGACTGGAGTTGAGAAACACTGGCCTAGAGGGAGGGAGGAACACTGGTAGACAAATTGGCATTCATGTTCCCCAAGCTGCAGCGTATTGCCAAGTTGTCTCCAGTAGTAATAATGAAGATGGAGGAGATGCAGATGGTGATGATACTGATGAGGTCACCGATGCGACTTGGGTGCCAGATAGAGCAGAGGAGGGAACTAAAGGTGAGGTGGTACAACCCCAAGAAGGCCGACATCAAGAAAGAGTCGAGAGCAGCATTCCATCTCATTCTGCAGCTGTTATCTCCCAGCCCACTCCCCAAAGCTCAGCTGTCTGGGCCTTTTTCAGCACATCTGCAGCAGATCGCACTGTTGCTATCTGCAAACTGTGTCTCAGGCACATCAAACGTGGCAAAAACACCAACCATTTGGGTACCACATGCCTAACAAGGCATTTAACCCACATGCCACCCACATGCTCAGCGTCTGTTGGCTCTCCAACTTCTGCTTTTCAGCCTGGTAGATTCTGTGCCCTTCTGTGAATTCGCACAATGTGCTGTACCACAATGGCAAGTTCACATAAGGCCATTCCATCTCTCTACCATTACATGAAGGGAATGTTCTGGCATCCTTGGGCAAGGCAGTCAGCCGTAAAATCCACCTTACTGCTGACATGTGGTCCAGCAAGCATGGGCAGGAACGATATATTTTGTTCACAGCACACTGGGTAACACTGCTTGCAACTCGAAAGGATGCAGGACAGGGCTCAGTGCTGCAGCTTGTTGTGCCCCCACGTCTCCATACAGCTGGTGGTGATGATGCCGGACCTGTGAGCTCTACCCCCTCCTCCTCCTCCTTCACCACCTCCATGCCCTCCTCTGCAGAATTGTTCTATGAACAACAGGTATTCCCTAAGCATTCAAAGGGCTATTCCCAGAGCCAGGCTAAAAGGTGCCATGCAGTGCTTCAGCTGGTGTGTTTAGGGGACAGGAACCACACCGGAGCAGAGATTCTTGCAGCTCTGCAGGGACAGGCCCAGAGGTGGTTCACACCACGCCAGCTGGAGCCAGGAATGGTGGTGTCCGATAATGGCTCAAACCACCTGTCCGCCCTTAGACAGGGAAAGTTGACACATGTGTCCTGCCTGGCACATGTCCTCAATTTGGTGGTGCAGCGCTTCCTAAGTACATACCCAGAGTTGCAAGATGTACTAAAACAGGCCAGAAGAGTCTGTAGCCATTTCAGGCGGTCATACACAGCCAGTGCTCGGTTGGCTGATATTCAGTGGGAATTCCACCTGCCCGTAAACCGCCTGATTTGTGACATGCCCAGGTGGAACTCGACTTTGGGAATGCTGCAGCGGCTATACATACTATACATGCAGCAGAGGGCCGGCAACGGGTATCTGTGCCAGTACGGCACGACGACAGGCTCAGACCGCCTCAGCTTTTTTTCCCCATGCCAATGGCTGATCATTAAGGATGCATGCACTGTATTGTCACCACTTGAGGAGGCCACAAGGATGGTGAGCAGTGACAGTGCATGCATCAATGACACAATCCCTGTTTTGTTCCTGCTGGAGCAGACTCTGCATGGCATTATGGACAGGGCACTAGAGGCAGAGCAGCAGGAGGAAGAGGAGGACTTCCTTTCCTCTCAAGGCCCACTTTATCCAGACACCATCATTCCTATGTCACAGAACACATAGGAGGAGAGAGGGATAGAGGATGAGGAGGAGGATTCTGGCACTTTCATAGGCTTCAAAGAAGAAGACATGCGTCAATCTGTAAACAATGGCTTTCCAACCCCAGGACCCTTGGGAGTACTAGGTGGCTGGGAGGAGGAAGTTCCAGATGCTGTCATCCTGAGTGACCCCGAGGAGTCTGCTTCTCAAGCCTCTGCAAATTTGAGGCGCATGGGCAACCTCATGCTTCAAAGCCTGTGAAAGGCCCCAAGAATACATGGCATAAAGTAGAAGGATGATTACTGGTTGGCAACCCTCCTTGACCACCGTTATAAGGGGAAGGGAGAGTGCAGAAGATAACATATATTGAGGACACGTTAAAGGGTATTTTTTGAACGTTTTTCCTGACTCCAGTAGGTTACAGTGTGGTGGAAAACATCGTTTTCAGTCTTCTGTTGGTCAAGAGAGGAGCATTGGAGAAGGCGTCCACCTAAGTGAGGCATTTCAGAATTTTTTTAGTACTTGCCGCCCAGGGCTGTGAGCTTCCACATCCCATTGGCAGTGTCTGCATCACATGGTGGACGATTACCTCAGGGGCCAAAACAGAGATGGAGAGATTTCCAGCTGATAATCCACTGACTTACTGGGTCATGAGAATAGACCACTGGCCAGAACTTGCCCAGTATGCTATTGAGTTGTTGGGCTGCCCTGCATCCAGCGTGCTTTCAGAACGGGCATTCAGTGCTGCAGGAGGTTTCGTTACTGATCATAGAAAGCATCTGTCCACAGACTCTGTGGACCATTTGACTTTAATAAAAATGAATCAGTCCTGGATTACTAGCTATGAAGCCCCTGTTGCCGATATCACTGATTAAGTCTTTTTGGGATGTGGAATCTCTGCAGGACTTCAAGGCTGCCTAGCTTTGAGGGTGTTCAATCATTTCACCTGGAAGAATGTTTTTGGTATAGATTTCATGGGCACAATTAACACCCAAAGACCAATTTTTCAGCACCTGTTTGACAGCTGCATATCATTGCAATTTTTTACAGCAAGGCCAATTTTTGCTTTCATCAAGAGTACCTCTATAGGGTTACGGTGGGAAGGTGCCCCCGACACCCACAGAGTAAATTTTATGCACCTTTTTGACAGGTGCATATCATTGCAATTTTTTACAGCAAGGCCAATTCTTGCTTTCATCAAAAGTACCTCTATAGGGTTACGGTGGGAAGGCACCACCAACACCCAAAGACCAATTTTTCAGCACCTGTTTGATAGGTTCATATCATTGCAATTTTTTACAGCAAGGCCAATTCTTGCTTTCATCAAGACTACCTCTATAGGGTTACAGTGGGAAGGCGCAATTTTTACGCACCTGTTACTTCTATCCAAAGTCAAAGTGAAACCAGAATGTATCCAAAAAATCTCTAATCTTTTTCCCAGTGCACTAGATTGTGGCCTCATCATACACACTGGCTCCGCAGCTGTTGCTGAGCAAAATAAAGGCAGCTTGCAGGGAAAATGTCATTTTTTTTGGCTTTATAAATGCAATTATTGCTGCAGCAGATTCTAGACACGGTACACTGAATTTATTGGGGTTCGTTATTCGGGTCCAAACTTTTGTGGTGTTCGAAAGTTCTGGTGCAAACCGAACAGGGGTCCGTTTGGCACTTTCTCCAGTTCCCCGATATCCTTTTTGTGAACTGGTGCCCAAAACTGAACTACATATTCCATGTGGGGTCTAACTAGTGATTTGAACAGGAGAAAAATGATATCTTTCTCTCTCTCTCTGGAGTCCATACCTCTCCTAATACAAGAAAGGACTTTGCTTGCTTTGGAAACCGCAGCTTGGCACTGCATGATAATTTAAAGCCTATGATCTACCAAAATCCCCAGATCCTTCTCCACCATTGATTCCCCCAGTTTTACTCCCCCTAGTATGTATGATGCATGCATATTCTTAGCCTCCAAGTGCATAACTTTACATTTATCAACATTAAACCTCATTTGCCACATAGTTGCCCAAGTAAACGGTGCATTAAGGTTGGCTTGTAAATTGGAGACGTCATCCTGTAAGGATTTTACTCCACTTCATAGCTTGGTGTCATCTGCAAAGACCGAAATGGTACTTTTAATTCCAGACCCTATATCATTTATAGGTGTATTAAAAAAGTAAGGGACCCAACACTGAACCTTGGGGTACACCACTAACAACCCTAGACCATTCAGAGTAAAAATCATTAAACACTACTCTCTTAATATGGTCTTTTAGCCAGTTTTCTATCCATTTACAAACTGATTTTTCGAAGCCTGTAGACTTTACCTTACACGTTACCGTGTGTGGGGAACTGTGTCAATGTCAGAAACCATGAACCAGACCGAGACAGAAGTACAGTAAAATCACACTTGTTTATTAATAAAAATAAAAAGGTAAATAGAGTAAGCCTAGTCAAAGCATAGCCAGAGTCCAGTAACCGGATCGGGTAGTCAGCCAAGCCAGAGTTCAGTAACCAGATCGGGTAATCAGCCAAGCCAGAGTTCAGTAACCAGATCGGGTAATCAGCCAGGCCAGAAGTCAAGGATCCAAGTAGAGGAACAGCAAGCAGGATAATGAGCCAGAAGGGATATCAGCAAAGCTAGTCTTTAAACAGGAAGCAGGAGTTCTTTTGATGTGACCAAAGGCGAAGGGAGAGATGAAGTGAGCTGGACGGCTTTAAGTAGCCAGTACTGACGAGCAAATCATCAACAGCTGAGTCACTGAGAAAGGAGAGAGAAAGGAGCTGGCAATTAGCCGACAGCTGAGCGGCCTGCTCAGACAAGGAAGGGCTGAGCCCAGCCCTGGCAGTCAAACGCTTTTGCAATATCCAATTATACGACATCCACAGCCACCCCTCTTTCCAAGGTTTTACTTACCTCCTCATAAAAAGAAATACGATGTGTTTGACAACTTCTGTCTTTTATGAATCCATGCTGTCTGTTGCTTAACCACTTGCCGACCGCTGCACGCCGATATACGTCAGCACAATGGCAGGGATGGGCAAAAGCGGGATACCTTTAATTGGCGGGGCTAGCAGGCGCGCACATGCCCGCCGCGTACAGCGTGACCGTGCCCGCGAATTCAATGTCCGCCGGTGTCCTGACGATCGTGTCACGGAGCCGCAGAATGGGGAGATTCCCATGTAAACAAGGCATTTCCCCGTTCTGCCTTGTTACATGACAGAGATCACTGCTTCCTGTCATCGGGAGCAGTGATCACTGTCATGTGAGTGAAAGCCCACCCCCCCCACAGTTAGAATCACTCCCTAGGACACACTTAACCCCTTGATCGCCCACCTAGTGTTTAACCCCTTCCCTGCCAGTGTCATTTACACAGTAATCAGTGCATTTTTATAGCACTGATCTTTGGATAAATGACAACGGTCCCAAAATAGTGTAAAAAGTGTCCGTTGTGTCCGCCATAATGTCACAGTCACGATAAAAATCGCAGATCGCCCCTATTACTAATAAAAAAAAATTAATAATAAAAATGCCATAAAACTATCCCCTATTTTGTAGACGCTATAACTTTTGCGCAAACCAATCTATATATGCTTATTGCGATTTTAATACCAAAAATATGTAGAAGAATACATATCGGCCTAAACTGAGGAAAAAACATTTTTATATATTTTTGGGGGATATTTATTATAGCAAAAAGTAAAAAATATTGCTTTTCTTTTTCAAAATTGACACTCTTTTTGTTTATAGCGCAAAAAATTAAAACCGCAGAGGTGATCAAATACCACCAAAAGAAAGCTCTATTTGTGGGAAAAAAGGACGTCAATTTTGTTTGGGTGCAACGCTGCACGACCGCGTAATTGTCAGTTAAAGCGACGCAGTGCCAAATTGCAAAAAGTGCTCTGGTCAGGAAGGGGGTAAAATCTTCTGGGGTTGAAGCAGTTAATATATTTTTTTCCTGTGTAGCACCCTTTTCCTAAAACAGGGCTACAGGTAAATTTAAATTTAAATGTGCTGGGTGGTAGCTAGCCTGGCTAATTTGTAGTCTTTATGGATCAAATGGGTTTCCTCCTAATCCTGTTTCAGCTGTGTCTTCTCCCTTTTGTCAGTAGGTGACATTGTTGCTTTTGGCATTAGTGTGATGAGCTACAGTGAATTCAGGTTATGAATAAACATACTTTTCTCAGCCAATCAGACTGACCGCTATGCCTGCTGGAAGAAGGAATTTATTTTGAGAAGGTCAGATGATCTGGATCTTCTCCACCCAGACCACAGTCTGGGTGGGTGTTTGAGGAACAGCTCCTGCTGGGTAGGCCTCAAGCCTGAGGCCTAACCATGTGCTCAAGGTTCTGCAAGGGAGAGCCTGCTCACTACCTGGAGGCAATGCTTAGTGGAATGGAGGTCTAAGGCAACACCAGAGGGGACTTTTCCTAAGCTGAGTTCTATGAAGTGTCTGGGAGGACTTCAATAGAGAACTCATTAATATTATTATTATACAGGATTTATATAGCGCCGACAGTTTACACAGCGCTTTACAACATTAGGGCAGACAGTACAAGTACAATACAATTCAATACAGGAGGAATCAGAGGACCCTGCTCGTTAGAGCTTACAATCTAGGAACTCATCCAAAGGAATCTGCGTATGGTGCTGTGAGTTAAGTTCAGTTGCTATAGGAGACAGCTTATGCTACAAAGTTGTCAGGGCTGGGCTCAGCCCTCCCTTCTCAGAGCTCAGCTGTTGGTTAATTGCCAACACTCATCGTTCCACGGTGCCTCACCTGGTGGTAAATTTCCTGCCCGTCAGACAGCCCCTTCTGGTTATTTAAATTGCCTGGTTAATTTCTTCCATGCCTTTGCCTTGCGCAACATATCTGAAGATTCTCTGCTGTGTTCCTGTTAAAGACTTGCCTGTCTGACGTCTTTTCTGGTTCCTGGTTCCGTTTACTGTCTCCGACTATGCTGATTTCTGGCTTCCTGATTTACTGGCTTGCACTGACTACCCGCTTTGATTACCGAACACTGGCTATGTTTTGAATAAGTTTACTATTTTTACCATTATATTAAAAAGGTGTGATTTTTACTGCATTCTCTGTCTCCGTCTGATTAATGGTTTCTGACAGTAGGCAAAGGCCATGGATTCAGAAGGTGCAAGGCAATCCACCTAGTGGCAATATTTTTTTCCAGATTGAATGAGCCGGATAACTGCATGGATCAGTTTGCCACATCACTACAGACGCTCTTGATTCGCATTGTTCACCTGGATCCTTCCACTGTGGCTGTTCCGGTACAACAGGTGGGGCAGGCCATCCCTCCTGCTGCTCCAGTGCAGGCACCCGCCTCAAATATTACCTCTGTAAGAGGTATGTCTGGTTCCGCTCCGCTTCGCCAGCATTTTCCGGGCTGATCCAGTTCAATGCAGAGGGTTTCTCAACCAGGTTGGGATATACTTGAGATGCTGCCCCAGGCATTCCCCACAGACAGAAGTGAAGTAGGCTTCATCCTTTCTTTGCTTTCTGATAGAGCCTTGGCTTGGGCAAACCCTCTATGGGAAACGCAAAAACCCATTGTCCTGAGTTATCCAGTGTTTGTGGCTTCCTTTAAAAGGGTATTTGAAGCTCTGCTTCTGCTGCCAAGAGTCTCATGTCCATCAAACAGAGTACGAGAACTGTTGCTGATTAAGCCATTGAATTCCGTACTCTGGCAGCAGAAGTCACCTGGAACAATGAGGCCCTCCTTGCTGTTTTTTCTCATGGTCTCTCAGATAACATCAAAGATGAGATCGCAAGCCAAGACATAACTACAGATCTGGAGAAGTTGATCATGTTTGCCATTCTGATTGACTCCAGACTCCGAGAGAGACCTTCTTTTAAGGAGCACTTGCGGAAGTCTCCTTTACATTTGGCTCCACGTTTTTGCAGTCCGGGAACTGGAGAAAGTGCAGAGAAAGGCAACCAAACTGATAAGAGGCATGGAGGAGCTTAGCTTTGAGGAAAGATTAGAGTAACTGAACCTATTCCCTCTTGAGAAGAGGAGATTAAGGGGGGGATATGATCAACATGTGCAAATACATAAGTGGTCCATATAGTGAACTTGGTGTTGAGTTATTCACTCTAAGGTCATCACAGAGGACAAGGGAGCACTCTTTACATCTAGAGGGAAAAAAAAATTAATCTCCAAATACGGAAAGGTTTCTTCATAGTAAGAGCTGTGAAAATGTGGAATAGATTCCCTCCAGAGGTGGTTCTAGCAAGCTCAGTAGATTGCTTTAAAAAAAGGCTTGGATTCTTTCCTACAGTATCTCACAAAAGTACACCCCTCACATTTATTGTAAATATTTTATTATATCTTTTAATGTGACAACACTGAAGAAATGACACTTTGCTACAATGTAAAGTAGTGAGTGTACAGCTTGTATAACAGTGTAAATTTTGTGTCCCCTCAAAATAACTCAACACACAGCCATTAATGTCTAAACTGCTGGCAACAAAAGTGAGTACACCCTTAACTGAAAATGTCCAAATTGGGCCCAATTAGCCATTTTTCCTCCCCGGTGTCATGTGACTCGTTAGTGTTACAAGTTTCAGGTGTGAATGGGGTGCAGGTGTGTTAAATTTGGTGTTATCGCTCTCACTCTCTCATACTGGTAACTGGAAGTTCAACATGGCACCTCAGGGCAAAGATTTCTCTGAGGATCTGAAAAAAAATGTTGTTGCTCTACATAAAGATGGTCTAGGCTATTAGATGATTTCCAAGACCCTGGAACTGAGCTGCAGCATGGTAGCCAAGACCATACAGCGGTTTAACAGTACAGGTTCCACTGAGAACAGGCCTTGCCATGGTCGACCAAAGAAGTTGAGTGCACATGCTCAGCGTCATATCCAGAGGTTGTCTTTGGGAAATAGATACATGAGTGCTGCCAGCATTGCTGCAGAGGTTGAAGGGGTGGGGGGTCAGCCAGTCAGTGCTCAGACTATATGCCGCACACTGCATCAAGTTGGTCTGAATGGCTGTCGTCCCAGAAGGAAGCCTCTTCTAAAGATAATGCACAAGTAAGCCTGCAAACAGTTCGCTGAAGACAAGCAGACTAAGGATATGGATTACTGGAACCATGTCCTGTGGTCTGATGAAACCAAGATAAACTTATTTGGTTCAGATGGTGTCAAGCGTGTGTGGCAGCAACCAAGTGAGGAGTAGAAAGACAGGTGTGTCTTGCTTACATTCAAGCATGGTGGTGGGAGTGTCATGGTCTGGGGCTAAATGAGTGCTGCCGGCACTGGGGAGCTACAATTCATTGAGGAAATGCCAACATGTACTGTGACATACTGAAGCAGAGCTTGATCCCCTCCCTCCGGAGACTGGGCCGCAGGGCAGTATTCCAACATGATAACGACCCCAAACACACCTCCAAGATGACCACTGTCTTGCTAAACAAGCTGAGGCTAAAGGTAATGGACTGGCCAATCATATCTCCAGACCTAAACCCTACTGATCTGTGGGGCATCCTCAAATGGAAGGTGGAGGAGCGCAAGGTCTCTAACATCCACTAGCTCTGTGATGTCGTCATGGAGAAGTGGAAGAGGACTCCAGTCCCAACCTGTGAAGCTCTGGTGAACTCCATGCCCAAGAGGGTTAAGGCAGTGCTGGAAAATAATGGTTGCCATATAAAATATTGACACTTTGGGCCCAATTTGGACATTTTCACTTAGGGGTGTACTCACTTTTGTGGCCAGCGGTTTAGACATTAATGGCTGTGTGTTGACTTATTTTTAGGGGACAGGCAATTTACACTGTTATACAAGCTGTACACTCACTACTTTACATTGTAGCAAAGTGTAATTTCTTCAGTGGTTTCACATGAAAAGATATAACTAGAAAATGCATTTCCTGGGGAAAATGCGTGGGAATGCTGAATTGCTAAAACGGCCCCCAGCAAAATTGCCCCCATCATATTGCCATCAAAACTGTCCCATCATATTGCCACCATCAAAACTGCCCCATCAGAATTGCCCCATCAAAACTGCACCATCATATTGCCACCATCAAAACTGCCCCATCAGAATTGCCCTATCAAAACAGCCCCATCATATTGCCACCATCAAAACTGCCCCATCATATTGCCACCATCAAAACTGCCCCATCAGAATTACCCCATCAAAACTGCCCCATCATATTCCTCTATTATAAATCAGTACATGGTGTGTCTGTCCCCTCCCCCGGGCTCTGTAATCAGAGCTGAAATGCTCCAACCACCTCCCCCCCTGTGTATAACAGAAGCTTTGGTAACCATGGCAACAAAACAAACACTAACAGTACACTCTGATTAATGGCTAAAATTTCCTGAAATGACCTCTAAACAAATGGCTGTATTTTAAAAACTATACATCCTACAGCGAAGATCTTTATATTGTGAGAATCACAAGACCCAGACCTAGATTTTGATGTATAGTATGTCTCTGAAATATTAAAATTGAAGGCACGGTCGCAGTTTAGAAATTGCCCTTTAAATTTGAAGGGGCTAGAGTGTAGTTTCAATGAATGTCAATGGACGGTGTGAGTTGCAAACAAATGGTCATATTGTGAAAACTATCAGGACTATGGCTTAGCCGTGGACATGTTTAGTGGCAGCAGGGATAGCTGAACGTTTTGATATAAGATTTGTGTAGGTGGGCTTGAAAATGAGGGAGTGGCGGCAGTTTAGAAATCATGTTCTGATTTTTCAGCTTTTGTCCCCTCCCCCGGGCTCTGTAATCAGAGCTGAGATGCTCCAGCCACCTCCCCCCCTGTGTATAACAGAAGCTTTGGTAACCATGGCAACAAAACACACACAGTACACTCTGATTAATGGCTAAAATTACTTGAAATGACCTCTAAACAAAAAGCTTTTTCTCAAAAACTGTAAAAGATATCAAACTGAAAAGATATAGCCAGATAGCTGAATATTTTGTGAACATTTTAAAGTTTGTTTGGTGTCTCTAGGTGAAAGTATGAAGGAGCTGAAACTTTTGGGAGCGGAAGAAAAATTTAAGGATTTCAAGCATGCTCCCATTGACTTCAATGTTAAAAAAAAGTGATAAAAAGCTTAATATTTTAAAAAATATAAATGGTAGAAAAAAAGTTGAAAAAGAGCACACCTCAGCTAAAAGAGACGAACATTTTGATAGTTGAATGGTTTTAATAGCTGAAAGTATTGCAGGTTTTAATAATTTTGTCTTTTAAATCAAACTGTTATTAATACATCAGAAAAGGGGGATTTATTTAGCAGGACTTTAAGGGTGCCAACAAAAAATGAAAGAAAAAGTCATGCAATGCTCGACATTAGATATGTAGAAATGAAAGATTTTATTATTACATACAGAACATCATAAGAATTCCAATATAGGTTGTACACACATGTTCAAGGATACACCTAAATTTTTTAAAACAGATGATGAGGTATATTCACTCGATAGTAACATAGGAGTGATGATCCTGACATGTTTCGCCACTTTTGGCTCATCAGGTGACGTTTTAAAAGCAAAATAGATGTAACACTGCATATAAAAGAAGTACAGGCATTACATTGACTTGAAATATAATATGAAATTATAAAATATTATAATGATGTACAAACACAATAGGGTATACTGTCAACCACTGGGCCCATCAACAAAAGGCTCACCCACATGCAGAAATCATACCTGCAATAGAGTGTTGGGAACAAATAAAACTCTCACTGAATGGTGCGCATGGAATATGCTGGAAGAGGCCAGATCAGCTTGTCAGTTGCAATCTAGCCAAAAAATATTAATAAACGTGT
Source organism: Lithobates septentrionalis (assembly GCA_037952835.1). Taxonomy (NCBI): domain Eukaryota; kingdom Metazoa; phylum Chordata; class Amphibia; order Anura; family Ranidae; genus Lithobates; species Lithobates septentrionalis. Next base: position 888,269 of record JBBDGP010001253.1, on the reverse strand, counting down.
GTTTGGTTATTAAATAGGAGTGTATATTATATTCACAATGGGGGGGGGAAAGAGGGGGGGAAGAAAAGGGAAAGGGAGGGAAGGAAAGTTAGGGAAAAAGGGAAGGGAAGGGATGGTGAGGGAAGGAAAAAGGTGGGTGTAGGGGGTGGGAGAACGCAAGGTAAACAGGGGAGGATTGATAAGGAATAGTGAAAAGTAAGTGAGTATGAAAATAATATATAAAAAAAAAGAACATAAATCAACAGTGCGTGGACTAGTGTGGAGTGATTAATACGTGTCCAAAAGGGGATGCAATTTACTTACATTCATAGGGACAATGAATAGAAGGAAATGAAAAGGTGCCAGGCTTTGCAGACTGAAGTCTAGGGGGAAGATATATGCAAGATATTTGTAGAGTAGAATAATAAATTTGGGAAGAATATGCTGAAGTGACAAGGCTATATAAATTGGGGTAAAGGTACAGAGAGGGATGGAAAAGGGAATGTAGTTCATATTATAGACTTGTGTAAAGATAAATAGGTCATCTTATATACGAAGATGACCAGAAACTGCTGCAGATCACCTGCCCCCCTCAAATATGGGGAGTAAAGATTCCAACACAGGCGGCAGCAGGTAAAAAATATATAAATAGTTGAATATGTAAACTAAAATCTGAAAATTGGTAATGGTCATAAACCAGAGGGTAAGAGGTAAAGAGAAAGGAAAAAGATTGCATATAGAGCTATACCTTGTGTATGGCAAATTTCCAGCATGGCTAACCTTTGAAATATCTAGCAATGTAGTGTGGTATACAGGCACCATATATATGCAGGTGGGTGTCAAATAGTTAGCGGCTGACGTCATGTAGGGGCCGCCGGCGACTATGCCATACGGCACATGCGCGTAACGTCACAGAGATGGGAGAGATCAGAATACTACAATCCCCATGCTGCAGCGCGGTCCGGGGGCGGGGGGAGAGACAGCGCATGAGGAGCTGACATGCCCCAATCAGTGGGCACGCGTCTCTTAATCCCCTGCACACAGAGCGAGAAGCAGCATGGGTGGGGGGGAAGGGGCGGAACGCATCAAAAAGGAATAACAATAATGCTCAGTTCAATAATGTTAAATAGATAGGAGAAGGCTGGAGAAGAAAAAGAAGAATGATGTAATTGTTAAATTGGAATGGGAGTAGCAGTTTTGAAAGGGAGAAAATAAATGAATAGATAAATAAATAGGGGGCATATGTGTTGTGTGGTAATGTGAAAGGAAGGTGTAGGGATATTGTTAAATGTAGGAAGAGGAGGGAGTGATGGGACAGAGAGAGGTGACAGGTTAGGCATATTGGGGAGGTAAATGCGATGGGACCCAACAGTTGGCAGACACCACCAAAGGAATGCATCAAGAGGGAAAAAGAACAAAACCAACAAAAGGCTCACCCACATGCAGAAATCATACCTGCAATTGAGTGTTGGGAACAAATAAAACTCTCACTGAATGGTGCGCATGGAATATGCTGGAAGACGCCAGATCAGCTTGTCAGTTGCAATCTAGCCAAAAAATATTAATAAACGTGTGTTTAGTGATTAAATAGGAGTGTATATTATATTCACAATGGGGGGGGGGGGAGAGGGGGGAGGAGAAAAGGGAGAGGGAGGGAAGGAAAGTTAGGGAAAAAGGGAAGGGAAGGGATTGTGAAGGAAGGAAAAAAAATAATAATAATATACACTCCTATTTAATCACCAAACACACGTTTTATTTTATTTGTTTTGTCATCTTTATGGACTGTTAGAGGACATGACACAGTATACAGGATTATGATAACTGTAATAGGTTCTCATCACACCAGAGTGGAGACAATGCTGCGGTTTACAGATGAAAATGAGGTCCAGAAGTGTGTTCTTATCTGTGGTGGCAGCAGTGATGAGTTGTACATATCCCCGGGACTGAAACAGGTCAAGGATTGGCTTGCTTGCATTGGATAAGTGATTCTCGTTGAAATCCCCACAGACAATGATAGGGTGGCAATCCATGATCTCCAATGAGTCCAACAGGCTTTCCAGGTTTGACAGAAACGATGTCACACTGTAGTCCGGAGGTCTGTACACAGTTGCAATCAAAGCACTCACTGGAGTTTCAACCTTCAGAGCCAAAATCTCAAGGTCAGTGACATTATGAATGTACTGTTTTTCACGTACTTGAATGTGCTCTTTCACAAAAACAGCAACGCCACCACCACATTTGTTGACCATCTGTGGAACATTTGTGTAGGACAGGTGTCTGTTACGTTTGAACATAGTGTAGCCCTCTAAATGGAGACTGTCTGCAACAAAGGAGCCTTGTAGGTGATTTTCTGTGAGACACAAAACATCTGCTAGACACAGTTCATGGTGGCTCTTGATGTCATTCACGTGGCATGGCAAACCTTCTGTGTTATGGTGAACAATGGTCAGAGTGTCATGTCCATTCACAGCCTGCATTATTTTGAGAAGAGGCATCATGTCATCCAAATTGACTTGTCTCATTGTCCGTAGGGCTGCAGTGATTTGTGAGTTGGCATATATTTTACTCTCATCCATATCCAGAATATGCAGTCCACTCAGAGAGGTCACTCTGCTGACAGCTACATAAGCCATGCCAGGTTCAAAAATGTGTTTCAGTGACACTACAGCTGATATTCTTGTCATACCTTGAACCTTATGAATCGTACAAGCAAAGGCCAGTTTAATAGGAAACTGTCTGCATACCACTCCTTTCTGTTTCATATTCTCCTCTGCTCTGTCGATGTACACTAGATTGTCTGGTCCTCCTGGTGCTCTGTTACGATAATCCCTTCCAGCTGTTTCATCATCCATCTTGAGCCCGAGCATAGTGACATGTGCGACACCATTTTGTTCAGAGGATATTACCCTGACTAGCGTAGAGAAAGATCCATTCACCAATCCTTGAGATACGTCTATGTTTCTGATGAGCATGACTCTGACACCTTCAGCAACGTTTAGCGTATCTGGTAACTCATTTCTGTTTCCTTTAAATGGTTTGGCTTGTCGTGCCATTCTGCCCGTCTGTGGATCCTTTTTGTAGTCATCTGCATCAATATTGGTGATATGAGAATGGAGCAGAGCTAACATTGCAGAGTTGTGTGAATCAACTTGTTTATTAGTTGCAAAAATGTGTAGCACATCAGTTGGACACAGTTCTGGTTTGGTGATGGCCTGTGACAACAAAGCTCTGTCTGGCTCGGACAACTCCTCTGACTTTTCTTTCACACGAATCCTGTTCAACATCTCTGCAAAGGCAACATCATCCTTCTGACGCATAATCTCAGTCAGAGTGATCATCTGAAAGTGTTCCTGCCATAGGTCTATCTCACATGGATCATACACACAGAGGGGCTTGGACTGTCGCACTGGTGGAAGCTGAAAAAAATCTCCGACAGCTATTACCGACATTCCTCCGAATGGTCTCTGACTGCCTTTGATCTGTTTGAGCCTCGCATCAACATAGGCAAAAAGGGGCTTTGAAACCATGGACACTTCATCAATGATGATGATTTCAGCATTTAAAAGTTCAGATCTGACTTCATCCAAATTGTTACCAAGACCTTGAAATGGAGGTTTTAGGCTTCTCGGCAGTTTGAGTAACGAGTGCAGTGTGGAGCCTGATATGTTAAAGGCTGCAGTTCCAGTGAATGCGGTCAACAGGACAGTTGGGTTTGATATGTCGGCCTCCTCAGCGTGTCTCGGCAGTTTGCCCAGTATCTTAGATGCCTCAGAGTAGATGCATTTGATTAAATGTGACTTTCCTGTTCCTGCGCCACCATTGATGTAAAACAAGAACTGGTCTGGATTTAGGCCACAGATTCGCTTTATGCACCACTCTCTAACTGCATAGAACACACAGGCTTGTTTCTTGTTCAGATTCTGATACATTTGGCGTAACACTATGGGGTCAAATGCAGGGGGCTCTCTGATGGCTCTGACTTCTGTTACAGCATTAGCCCGATTACTGTATTCCGGGACATTATCTTGTTCATTTTCACAATCTGGCTCTGTTGCCTCCAGTTCTTCAATACACTCTAACCTCACAATTTCTGATTCTGACACCAGATTACACCATTCATCAATCACACCTCTGTTCTGCTCAAACTCTTCAACAGCATTCTCAATCTCTTCACTGTTTTTCTCATATTTGTCTCTGTTTCGTTTCACAATGTGTTGGACACTCTCCAGATGATCACAACCTGGTAGTTGCACACATCCATTGCTGTAAAATGACTCATATGTGGGGTAATACGGTCTTTTCAGTTCCTGCTCTGATCGGTAGGGAACGTACAGTTTCAGTAATGTGCCATAAAACTTCTCAGGATATTTTTGCTTGGATGTGCGGTGAAACCTAATGATAGCAGGCTTATCGTCTTTCCGCTTTTGCACAAATCCCATCTCATTCAGGAGGGGCAAAACATTTTTACCTTTCGTCTGTCTGCCATACACAATTCTGCAAGTAGCTGCAAAATCAGCCAAACACATCTCCTCAAACTCCAGTGTTTCAGGTCTGGCTTTGTACTTGTCAGTCAAAGACATCATCCACACATCTGAACATTCAGATGTTGTGTTTTCCAGGAACGAGAGGGGGCGACTCATTTTCACTGCGTTGTCATCTGTCGGTATGAATACGACACCACGTGAACACTTCTTCATGTTAATTCCACATGCACGACTCACACATTCCTGAGCACTGACCTCTCTTTTTTTGGAATACGCCTGCATTATTTCTCTCATTTCATCACATTCATTGACATGATCTCTGTTGGAGTTTTTGATGACTGTTTTGAGGTACTCAGAAAGTCCAGATTCTTTCTTGGTAATGTAGCTGGTGAGATACATGATGCACGAATATGCATTGAGTATATAACTGACATCAATATTGGCATTCCAGGCTTCAAGTAGATATGGATTATATCCATTTACCCAGCAGTCCTTGGGGTCACGCTTCAGAATGACTGCACTGGATTTATTCACCATGTTAAGGCATTGTTTGTACTCACTGTATGTCAGATTGCATTGAGTTAAGAGCTGCTGCAAACTCAGAGATGCTGTTTCAGGTTCATTTAAAAGCAAGTTAAGTGGTTGAAGTTTTTGCTTTGCTTTTTCCACTTCCACTGGATCGATACACTCACCAGGTCTCGTTATCATTGTGTTTCTGACGGGTGGTTTAGGAAATCCAAATCTGCAACCCGAGCTGAGACTTTTGAAACATGTCCTTGAGTGATTTTTGCTGTGTGTCTGCACTTCTGTAACTTTCTTGTACAGAGCAGGTTGTGTATGTGGGTCGGGCAGCTGAGCTGTGATGTATTTGGACACAAAATCTAACACAGTCTGATCATCGTCTTCTTCAAAAACAGGAGCACCATCAACCCATATGAGACAGTGGATGTGTGGACTTCCACGATGCTGAAACTCAACTCTGTAAAAAAAGTCAACGACTCTGCCTAGGGGCTCTGCAGGAGATAAGATCAAATCCCTGAATAATGCCTCAACACGCTTATCAAACATGCGCATTGCTGTCACAGGATTGCTTCGCAGTATGTCACACTTAGCTGACCAGTCAAGCCCTTCAAAGTCAACATCTTCACCTTGCTGCCTTTTTATTGCCTCAATAACCTCAGGCCATCGCATTTCAGCTGCAGAAAATGTACAGAAGAATGTAGGAGTTCCCAACTGTCTGATCATGGCAAAAAGATCTCTTGTAGTTTTCTCCCAGTAGGCGGGGGTTCCCCTCAAGGGCTGCATAAATCTCAAAGCTTCCTTGTTTCGCACCAGTCTCTCCACCTCACGTTTGTCTTGCAACATTCCCGAGGTAATATTTCTTCCATCCCTCGTAAAAGGTTTTCCTTTCCTTAGCTGTATTGTCATGCTCGATGTTGCCAAATGAATTTCTGTCACAAACTGTGCAAAGAACAAGTAATTTGTGTCTCTGGCAAAACGATCATCAACACCAAAAAGCCTTATTTTGAAATATTTACTGGGTGTTAATTTAATAGTTCTCTCTTCATTCAGTGTGTTCTGACCAGTCGATAACTGTACAGGGAAAGCCATGGCCTCCAGTTTAGGCGTTTTGAAAAAGCTGACAGGATTATTTCTTTCAGCAGGCGCAACGGAATAGATTCCTTCGCTGAAACATAAAATCTCCTCTGCCACGTCACAAGGCTGAAGGCATGATTCCAGAGCAAAACCACCATTAGGCATTTCACCTTCCTGGTCTTCATCACCTCTCTGCTCATTTGGTTGTTCACCATCACATGACACCATGTCTATATCGTGTTCATTTTCAGGCTCATTTTCTGCCTCACACAGAGCATTACTCTCACACCTGTCAATTTTCATTAAATCTGTTTCATCATAATCATCTTCCTTCATTTTAGCATCCACATCATCATCATCATCTTCATCATCCTTATCAGGAAGTGTTGGGTCACATAACTCAGCCTCATCTCTGATCGTTATGTCCTCGTACTGTGGATGGATCTCTTTGAGTTTATGCAAAGCCTGAATGAGCTTCGACCAACTAACTGTCTGAAAAAGTTGGTGTCCTTTATAACACAATCGTCTCTTCAGTTTTACTCTCATCACCTGAGACTCACTTCTCAGTCTGGGTAAAGATTCAATCGTTTCCTGCACCTCAGACGGGACACACACAACATTTCCTCGTATTAGTCTCTGGCGGCCTTTAGGAAGAGGTATAATTTTGGCAAATGCTATACATCTGGATGCGAGATGCCTTTCCAATATGTTAAGATCTGACAGCTCGGGTGGAATGTCAGCAAGCATTAAGTTGTTGGCTACAGCAAGAGCTGGCATAGCTCCATCTTTAAGATGATTGTGACAGGTGTAACAAATCCACTCACTTCTTCTCTCATCAGGCACCTTGCAGTGTTCACAGCCTTCATCGCAAACATGCACGTACTTCCCTGTCAAGCATGCTGCAACTATATGTGGATTTTTGACATAATTTGATCTTGTGCAGGGGCGTACTTGGTTTGGAAACGAGGCTTTATGGCAGATAGTGCAGACATAGGTGGGACCTTCCCGTATTTGTGATTTGAAAAGAGATATGGCCTCTTTGATTAAAGAGTTGTCATTTTCTCTGTCACTCTCACATGTTTGTCGATTTATCAATCTGTATTTCTTTTTTATTTTATTTGCACATCTCATTTTAAACATACTTTTAAACAGAATGTTGTTCTTCAATTGTTCTCGCATTCTTTGTCCCATTAGTTGTCTGTGTCTATCTCTGAAAGCTTTGTCATTTGCATAACGCTGAGTTATATAAGATCGCATAAAAGATCGCTGGCTCACTCTAAAGTCAACGTCTTTTCTGTAAAATGTTGTCATTCTTTCTCTTTTTTTCATTCGAAACTCAAGGTTTTCTCTGTATAAGCTGTTCATTCTTTGTCTTTTTTTCATTCGAAACTCAAGGTTTTCTCTGTATAAGCTGTTCATTCTTTGTCTTTTTTTCATTCGAAACTCAAGGTTTTCTCTGTATAAGCTGTTCATTCTTTGTCTTTGTTTCATTAAAAACTCAAGGTTTTCTCTGTAAGAGCTGTTCAATCTTTGTCTTTGTTTCATTCTAAATTCACGGCTTTGTCGGTATTGGGTCGTTATAGATATTTTTTTCTGTTCTTTATATGTTTCATTTGAAGCATAAATTTTTCTTTCTTTCCTTTTTTGATTCTCCTTTCTTTGCGATACCTTTTCAGAGAGCAACAGTCTGCTCTTAAGTTTTCTCCTTCGTTGTTTATTAATTTTTTTCAGTTTACGCATGACATCATCACTTGCAACAGTATTTATAAATGGAGCAGTTAAGTTTGACTTACTCTCAGTTGCAGAATTCACACTGAATTTAGATGATAATTCTGGTTCACTTTGGATATCATCATGAAAAATGACATGAACCTCTTTATGTTTCACAGATGGTACAGACGTGATGTTGGTGGACACTCTCTGTAATATGTTATCAGAGACATCTGTTGCATCAGTGTTTACCTTTGAAATAGTTGAGTTTGAATCATTCAGCACAGCATCATGTGATGCGACACAATTCAAGCTGATCTGTCTAGACATTTGTGGTTCAGTTTCCATATGAGTAAATACTTCATGTACAGATTTGTCACTGATGTGAGCACTCAGGCCTGTCTCCTTTTGAAGAGCAGTTGGTACAGCAGCAGCGTGAGTTGTAGGGTGACTGTCTCTGTCTGAGATAGCAGTATTCAGGTTGGCAGTGTTCATATTGTAAAACTCCACAGGCTTCAACTCATAGTTACAGGAGGACTGTGTACCCAACATTCTGTGATATTTCAGAAGATGATCAATCATATCACGAAGACATGTAAATGTCAGCATAACAGCAGTACCAGGAGTGCGAGAACCAGGGGGTAGGGGCAAACCTTTGGCTGTTCTCGAGTGTGGATCAAAGAAACCGTATCTGCCGGACTTTGTTTTGAATACGGCAATGCATAATACTCTCATCAGGAGCAATCCATACTGGATATCGGATAGCAAGCAGCTGAGTCCAGCCTCTAGGTCCAGAAAACTGTCTAAAGCTCCAGGTAACTTTTCTCCTAATGTGCCATATCTAGAAAGTTGTTCCATGTCCACATAATGTGTATGTGTGCGTGCAGGTACTTCATGAGGGAGCTCGTCAGTAGTCAGATAGATGTGATTAGGAAAGATTTTCCTGACTTCTTTATACATCGTATTACCTTTATCCAAAACAAGGTCTAGATCTGATCTGGTGATGTTCTCATTCTCGTGAAGGAACGCCAGAAATGTTAGTGAATTGCAGGTACACTGCTGATTTCTGTTTTTACCATATTTGAGAGGCCTGGCTGCGGGTTGCATGGACATGTCTTACAGAAGACTGACCTGCCGGATTTACATAGTCTGCATGAGAAGGGCCTGCTACACACTGAGGGTGTCCACTCTTTACATTAGCATAAAATGCCTCTGGTGACATGACACTTTGACCTTTGTGGTTTACCTGGTTAGCTTCAGAGGAAACTGTAACACATCTTTTCTTTACCATGTCAGCATAAGATACCTGTGGTACACCTGGCTCATCACTTTGACCTCTGAGCTTTACCAGGGTCACAATAGAAGGCCTTGCTTCACCATCGCTGTGACATCCTCTCTCGTCAGCAGAAACCTTTGGTGCATCGCTCTGACTTCCCTGTCTCGCACTTTCATCATCACGAGACGCTGCAGCCATTGTCACCTCTCCACAGCTCTGAGGACCAACACAGTCTACCTGTTCACCTGTAGTACACTTAACCTCCTTCGACCTCTGCCGGCGCAGGCTTTGAGCTTGTGACCGCTTACTCTTCCTCGGCATTGTTGATGTGATCCAAAACCACAATTCTAAAAAACACGTCACATCACTTAGAGCACCTTTAATCTACAGCAATGCATCATATCCAGCAATACATATACAATACATATCCAGTTTTACTTTAGAAAACTAACCTCACAGCTTATTTTAATGAGTACTTTTCAGGCTGGACAACATATTAACTTATTCATTATCAAAGCGTCCTTTGTGATTCGTATTTAAAAAAAATGTGTGTGTTGTGGGGATGTGTGTGTCTCTCTGTGTCTGTCTACGTCTGTGTGTGTCTGTGGGTGTGTGGTGAGTGAGTGTCTGTGTGTGTGGCTTTTTTCAAAACAAAACTTAAACGTGTACAGATGCTAAATACATCAAGTGATGTGATGTATTTGTAATTTCAGATATAGCATTACTATACTTACCAACCAATTACCAATTACACACAGCAGTATCAATGTTCTGTCGAGAAAACCAGTGACAAACTGTGAGTTAGTTGGGTCAAGCAACTGTTGGGTAGTTTAAAGGTGCTTTAAAAGTGATGCAACTAAACTTAAACAGCTTTTTCACAAATTATTGCCACACTGCCTCATCAAAACTGCCCCATCAGAATTGCCCCATCAAAACTGCCCCATCATATTACCACCATCAAAACTGCCCAATCAGAATTGCCCCATCAAAACTGCCCCTTTATATTGCCACCATCAAAACTGCCCCATCAGAATTGTCCCATCAAAACTGCCCCATCATATTCCTCTATTATAAATCAGTACATGGTGTGTCTGTGGGTGTGTGGTGAGTGAGTGTGTGTGTGGCTTTTTTCAAAACAAAACTTAAACGTGTACAGATGCTAAATAGTTATCTACAGTCAAGTGATGTGATGTATTGGTAATTTCAGATATAGCATTACTATACTTACCAACCAATTACCAATTACGCACAGCAGTATCAATGTTCTGTTGAGAAAACCAGTGACAAACTGTGAGTTAGTTGGTTCAAGCAACTGTTGGGTAGCTTAAAGGTGCTCTAATGCCGCGTACACACGAGCGGACTTTACGGCAGAATTTGCCGGCAGACTGGATTTCGTCAGACAATTTGATCGTGTGTGGGCTCCAGCGGACTTTGTTTTCTCAAAAGTTGGACGGACTTAGATTTGAAACATGTTTTAAATCAATCCGTCGAAATCGAGTTCGGTCGAAAAGTTCGCTCGTCTGTATGCTAGTTCGACAGACAAAAAGTAACGCTAGGGCAGCTATTGGCTACTGGCTATGAACTTCCTTGTTTTAGTCCGGTCGTACGTCATCACGTACGAATTCGACGGACTTTGGTGGATTGTGTGTAGGCAAGTCCGTTCATTCAGAAAGTCCGTCGTAAAGTCCGTCAATGTCCGCCGGGCAAAGTCTGCCGTAAAGTCCGACCCTTTGTACGCGGCATAAGTGATGCAACTAAACTTAAACAGCCTTTTCACAAATTATTGCCACAGTCATAACTGCCTCATCAAAACTGCTTCATCAAAACTGCCCCATCAAATTGCCACCATCAGAATTGCCCCATCAGAATTGCCCCATCAAAACTGCCCCATCATATTCCTCTATTATAAATCAGTACATGGTGTGTCTGTGGGTGTGTGGTGAGTGAGTGGGTGTGTGGCTTTTTTCAAAACAAAACTTAAGTGTACAGATGCTAAATAATTATCTACAGTCAAGTGATGTGATGTATTGGTAATTTCAGATATAGCATTACTATACTTACCAACCAATTACCAATTACGCACAGCAGTATCAATGTTCTTTTGAGAAAACCAGTGACAAACTGTGAGTTAGTTGGTTCAAGCAACTGTTGGGTAGTTTAAAGGCGCTCTAAGTGATGCAACTAAACTTAAACAGATTTTTCACAAATTATTGCCACAGTCATAACTGCCTCATCAAAACTGCCTCATCAAAACTGCCTCATCAAAACTGCCCCATCAAATTACCACCATCAAAATTGCACCATCAAAACTGCCCCATCATATTGCCACCATCAAAACTGCCCCATCAGAATTGCCTCATCAAAACTGCCCCATCATATTCCTCTATTATAAATCAGTACATGGTGTGTCTGTGGGTGTGTAGTGAATGAGTGGGTGTGTGGCTTTTTTCAAAACAAAACTTAAACATGTACAGATGCTAAATAGTTATCTACAGTCAAGTGATGTGATGTATTGGTAATTTCAGATATAGCATTACTATACTTACCAACCAATTACCAATTACGCACAGCAGTATCAATGTTCTGTTGAGAAAACCAGTGACAAACTGTGAGTTAGTTGGTTCAAGCAACTGTTGGGTAGCTTAAAGGTGCTCTAAGTGATGCAACTAAACTTAAACAGATTTTTCACAAATTATTGCCACAGTCATAACTGCCTCATCAAAACTGCCCCATCAAATTGCCACCATCAAAATTGCCCCATCAAAACTGCCCCATCATATTGCCAAAATCAAAACTGCCCCATCAGAATTGCCCTATCAAAACTGCCCCATCATATTCCTCTATTATAAATCAGTACATGGTGTGTCTGTGCTATCCCCTCCCCCGATCTTTGTAATAACCCACCGCCCATCACTGTGTATAAGAAGCTTTGGTAACCATGGCAACAAAATCCTGGTTGCCCTCATTTAAAATGGCTCTGGCCGCCTTGCACAAAATGATCACTAAACTTAAACAGCTTTTTCACAAATTATTGCCACAGTCATAACTGCCCCATCAAATCTGCCCCATCAAAACTGCCCCATCAAAACTGCCCCATCAAATTGCCACCATCAAAACTGCCCAATCAGAATTGCTCCACCAAAACTGCCCCATAATATTGCCACCATCAAAACTGCCCCATCAGAATTGCCCCATCAAAACTGCCCCATCATATTGCCACCATCAAAACTGCCCAATCAGAATTGCCCCATCAAAACTGCCCCATAATATTGCCATCATCAAAACTGCCCCATCAGAATTGCCCCATCAAAACTGCCCCATCATATTCCTCTATTATAAATCAGTACATGGTGTGTCTGTGCTGTCCCCCGGGCTTTGTAATAACCCACCACCCATCACTGTGTATAAGAAGCTTTGGTAACCATGGCAACAAAATCCTGGTTGCCCTCATTTAAAATGGCTCTGGCCGCCTTGCACAAAATGATCACTAAACTTAAACAGCTTTTTCACAAATGATTGCCACAGTCATAACTGCACCATCAAAACTGCCTCATCAAATTGCCACCATCAAAATTACCCCATTAAAACTGCCACCATCAAAACTGCCCCATCATATTGCCACCATGAAAACAGCCCCATCATATTCCTCTATTATAAATCAGTAAATGGTGTATCTGTGCTGTCCACTGAGCTCTGTAATAACCCTCCGCCCATCACTGTGTATAAGAAGCTTTGGTAACCATGGCACCATATCCTGGTTGCCCTCATTTAAAATGGCTCTGGCCGCCTTGCACAAAAATGATCACTAAACTTAAACAACTTTTTCACAAATTATTGCCACAGCCATAACTGCCTCATCAAAACTGCCCCATCAAATTGCCACCATCAAAATTTCCCCATCAAAACTGCCCCATCAAATTGCCACCATCAAAATTGCCCCATTAAAACTGCCACCATCAAAACTGCCCCATCAGAATTGCCCCATCAAAACTGCCCCATCATATTGCCACCATCAAAACTACCCCATCATATTGCCACCTTTAAAACTGCTCCATTAAAATTGCCACCATCAAAACTGCCCCATCAGAATTGCCCCATCAAACCTGCCCCATCAAATTGACACCATCAAAGCTGCCTCATCATATTGCCACCATCAAAACTGCCCCATCAGAATTGTTCCATCAAAACTGCCCCATCATATTGCCACCATCAAAACTGCCCCATCATAATTGCCCCATCAAAACTGCCCCATCAGAGTTACCTCATCAAAACTGCCCCATCATATTCCTCTATTATAAATCAGTACATGGTGTGTCTTTCCCTTCCCCCGGGCTCTGTAATCAGAGCTGAGATGCTCCAGCCACCTCCCCCCCTGTGTATAACAGAAGCTTTGGTAACCATGGCAACAAAACAAACACTAACAGTACACTCTGATTAATGGCTAAAATTTCCTGAAATGACCTCTAAACAAATGGCCGTATTTTAAAAACTATACATCCTACAGCAAAGATCTTTATATTGTGAGAATCACAAGACTCAGACCTAGATTTTGATACATAGTATGTCTCTGAAATATTAAAATTGAAGGCACGGTCGCAGTTTAGAAATTGCCCTTCAAATTTGAAGGGGCTAGAGTGTAGTTTCAATGAATGTCAATGGACGGTGTGAGTTGCAAACAAATGGTCATATTGTGAAAACTATCAGGACTATGGCTTAGCCGTGGACATGTTTAGTGGCAGCAGGGATAGCTGAACGTTTTGATATAAGATTTGTGTAGGTGGGCTTGAAAATGAGGGAGTGGAGGCAGTTTAGAAATCATGTTCTGATTTTTCAGCTTTTGTCCCCTGCCCCCGGGCTCTGTAATCAGAGCTGAGATGCTCCAGCCACCTCCCCCCCTGTGTATAACAGAAGCTTTGGTAACCATGGCAACAAAACACACACAGTACACTCTGATTAATGGCTAAAATTTCTTGAAATGACCTCTAAACAAAAAGCTTTTTCTCAAAAACTGTAAAAGATATCAAATTGAAAAGCTATAGCCAGATAGCTGAATATTTTGTGAACATTTTAAAGTTTGTTTGGTGTCTCTAGGTGAAAGTATGAAGGAGCTGAAACTTTTGGGAGCGGAAGAAAAATTTAAGGATTTCAAGCATGCTCCCATTGACTTCAATGTTAAAAAAAAGTGATAAAAAGCTTAATATTTTAAAAAGTATAAATGGTAGAAAAAAAGTTGAAAAAGAGCACACCTCAGCTAAAAGAGACGAACATTTTGATAGTTGAATGGTTTTAATAGCTGAAAGTATGCAGAAGTTACGCATTACCGAAAAACGTACGGAATAAGAAAAATAACTAGAAAAGGTACAATTTCTGGGGAAATTGTGAAAAGTGTTCTTGCCTCTACAACTGGAGTGGGCGGAGTAACTGGGTGGGGTGGAGTGGCTTGAGTAACTGTGAAAAGTGTTAAAAAGCTTAATATTTTAAAAAGTATAAATAGTAGTAAAAAAGTTCCATCATTCGCTGAAAGAGCTGAACATTTTTTTCAAAAGTAATTTTTTTTTCAAAAATGAATTTTTTTTAATCAAAAATGATTTTTTTTTTCTTCAAAAATGATTTTTTTTTTCAAAAGTAATTTTTTTTTTCAAAGGTAATTTTTTTTTTCAAAAATTAATTTTTTTATTTCAAAAATAATTTTTTTTTCGAAATTATTATTTTTTTTAAAGTAATTTTTTTTTCAAAAATAATTTTTTTTTTCAAAAATATTTTTTTTTTCAAATATTTTTTTTTTCAAAAATAATTTTTTTTTTAAAAGTAATTTTTTTTTCAAAAATATTTTTTTTTTTCAAAAATAATTTTTTTTTTTCAAAAATAATTTTTTTTTCAAAAATATTTTTTTTTTTTCAAAAATGATTTTTTTTTTTTCAAAAATTATTTTTTTACTTTTTTCAAAAATATTTTTTTTTTCAAAAATATTTTTTTTTTTACATGGGGCGGTCATAATGTTTTGGCTGATCATGGGGTGGTCATAATGTTTTGGCTGATCATGGGGTTGTCAGCTTTTGTCACTTCCCACTCTAGTTTTGAACATTTCGCCATTCATTACTATGGGACCAATTTCGCCGCAAAAACGTCATTTCGTGGACCATTCGGCAAAACATTCCACAAAGTAATAACACACCAATCGGGAACAATCCGCTCGTTTCGGTATATTATTTGTCTCTGTAGTGTGAAAACTGTGGGAGGAGTCTACAAGCATTATCAAGTCTAGCAGATGAAGTCACATGCATTTGGGGTGTCAGCATCTTGTGTTTACAACCACTGTTTCCTAGCAACGCTCATGCCCTGTTTATGCTTCCCAAATACTGCTTCATCAAAACTGCCCCATCAGAATTACCCCATCAAAACTGCCCCATCATATTCCTCTATTATAAATCAGTACATGGTGTGTCTGTCCCCTCCCCCGGGCTCTGTAATCAGCTGAGATGCTCCAGCCACCTTCCCCCCTGTGTATAACAGAAGCTTTGGTAACCATGGCAACAAAACAAACACTAACAGTACACTCTGATTAATGGCTAAAATTTCCTGAAATGACCTCTAAACAAATGGCTGTATTTTAAAAACTATACATCCTACAGCGAAGATCTTTATATTGTGAGAATCACAAGACCCAGACCTAGATTTTGATGTATAGTATGTCTCTGAAATATTAAAAATGAAGGCACAGTCGCAGTTTAGAAATTGCCCTTCAAATTTGGAGGGGGCTAGAGTGTAGTTTCAATGAATGTCAATGGACGGTGTGAGTTGCAAACAAATGGTCATATTGTGAAAACTATCAGGACTATGGCTTAGCCGTGGACATGTTTAGTGGCAGCAGGGTTAGCTGAATGTTTTGATATACGATTTGTGTAGGTGGGCTTGAAAATGAGGGAGTGGCGGCAGTTTAGAAATCATGTTCTGATTTTCCAGCTTTTGTCATCTCCCACTCTAGTTTCCCCATTAATTCCTATGGGACCAATTTCGCCGCAAAAATGACGATATTTCGTGAACCATTCGGCGAAACGTTCCACAAAGTAATAGCACACAATTCGGGAACAATCCGCACGTTTCGGTATATTACTTGTCTATGTAGTGTAAAAACTGTGGGAGGAGTTAGGGTGGTAAATTTGGCTATAATAATAATATATATGTGAGATAACAGTAAGTGGTCTTGCTATGCAAGAACACTTAATAAAAAAACGAATAACAATTCCGTACGTTTTTCGGTAATGCGTAACTTCTGCATACTTTCAGCTATTAAAACCATTCAACTATCAAAATGTTCGTCTCTTTTAGCTGAGGTGTGCTCTTTTTCAACTTTTTTTCTACCATTTATACTTTTTAAAATATTAAGCTTTTTATCACTTTTTTTTAACATTGAAGTCAATGGGAGCATGCTTGAAATCCTTAAATTTTTCTTCCGCTCCCAAAAGTTTCAGCTCCTTCATACTTTCACCTAGAGACACCAAACAAACTTTAAAATGTTCACAAAATATTCAGCTATCTGGCTATATCTTTCCAGTTTGATATCTTTTACAGTTTTTGAGAAAAAGCTTTTTGTTTAGAGGTCATTTCAGGAAATTTTAGCCATTAATCAGAGTGTACTGTGTGTGTTTTGTTGCCATGGTTACCAAAGCTTCTGTTATACACAGAGGGGGGGGAGGTGGCTGGAGCATCTCAGCTTTAATTACTGAGCCCGGGGGGAGGGGACAGACACACCATGTACTGATTATAATAGAGGAATATGATGGGGCAGTTTTGATGGTGGCAATTCTGATGGGGCAGTTTTGATGGCGGTCATTTTAGCAATTTAGCTATTCAGCAATTATTTTTGAAAAAAAATATATATTTTTGAAAAAAAAAAAATATTTTTGAAAAAAAAAATTATTTTTTAAAAAAAATTATTTTTGAAAAAAAAAATTATTTTTGAAAAAAAAAAATTATTTTTGAAAAAAAAAAAATATTTTTGAAAAAAAAATTATTTTTGAAAAAAAAAAATTTTTTTGAAAAAAAAAATATATTTTTGAAAAAAAAAATCATTTTTGAAAAAAAAAAATTTTTGAAAAAAAAAATTTTTGAAAAAAAAAATTTTTGAAAAAAAAATATTTTTGAAAAAAAAAATAATTTTTGAAAAAAAAATTATTTTTGAAAAAAAAAAATATTTTTGAAAAAAAAAATTATTTTTGAAAAAAAAAATATATTTTTGAAAAAAAAAAATATTTTTTGATGGGGCAGTTTTGATGGTGGCAATATGATGGTGCAGTTTTGATGAGGCAATTCTGATGGGGCAGTTTTGATGGTGGCAATATGATGGGACAGTTTTGATGGCAATATGATGGGGGCAATTTTGCTGGGGGCCGTTTTAGCAATTCAGCATTCCCACGCATTTTCCCCAGGAAATGCATTTTTAGTGGGAATGCTTTAGCAGTCCCACTATTGTTATTCGATTTTATTTATTAGTGGGAATGCTTTAGCAGTCCCACTATTGTTATTCGTTTTTTTATTTATTTTTCTTATTATTATTCCGTACGTTTTTCGGTAATGCGTAACTTCTGCATACTTTCAGTTATTAAATCCATTCAACTATCAAAATGTTCGTCTCTTTTAGCTGAGGTGTGCTCTTTTTCAACTTTTTTTCTACCATTTATACTTTTTAAAATATTAAGCTTTTTATCACTTTTTTTAACATTGAAGTCAATGGAAGCATGCTTGAAATCCTTAAATTTTTCTTCCGCTCCCAAAAGTTTCAGCTCCTTCATACTTTCACCTAGAGACACCAAACAAACTTTAAAATGTTCACAAAATATTCAGCTATCTGGCTATATCTTTTCAGTTTGATATCTTTTACAGTTTTTGAGAAAAAGCTTTTTGTTTAGAGGTCATTTCAAGAAATTTTAGCCATTAATCAGAGTGTACTGTGTTTGTTTTGTTGCCATGGTTACCAAAGCTTCTGTTATACACAGGGGGGAAGGTGGCTGGAGCATCTCAGCTCTGAATACAGAGCCCGGGGGAGGGGACAGGCACACCATGTACTGATTTATAATAGAGGAATATGATGGGGCAGTTTTGATAGGGCAATTCTGATGGGGCAGTTTTGATGGGGCAATTCTGATGGGGCAGTTTTGATGGGGCAATTATGATGGGGCAGTTTTATTGGTGGCAATTATGATGGGTCAGTTTTGATGGTGGCAATATGATGGGGCAGTTTTGATGGGATAATTCTGATGGGGCAGTTTTGATGGTGGCAATATGATGGGGCAGTTTTGATGGGACATCCTGGGGAAAATGCGTGGGAATGCTGAATTGCTAAAACGGCCCCCAGCAAAATTGCCCCCATCATATTGCCATCAAAACTGTCCCATCATATTGCCACCATCAAAACTGCCCCATCAGAATTGCCACCATCAAAACTGCCCCATCATATTGCCACCATCAAAACTGCCCCATCAGAATTACCCCATCAAAACTGCCCCATCATATTCCTCTATTATAAATCAGTACATGGTGTGTCTGTCCCCTCCCCCCTGTGTATAACAGAAGCTTTGGTAACCATGGCAACAAAACAAACACTAACAGTACACTCTGATTAATGGCTAAAATTTCCTGAAATGACCTCTAAACAAATGGCCGTATTTTAAAAACTATACATCCTACAGCAAAGATCTTTATATTGTGAGAATCACAAGACTCAGACCTAGATTTTGATACATAGTATGTCTCTGAAATATTAAAATTGAAGGCACGGTCGCAGTTTAGAAATTGCCCTTCAAATTTGAAGGGGCTAGAGTGTAGTTTCAATGAATGTCAATGGACGGTGTGAGTTGCAAACAAATGGTCATATTGTGAAAACTATCAGGACTATGGCTTAGCCGTGGACATGTTTAGTGGCAGCAGGGATAGCTGAACGTTTTGATATAAGATTTGTGTAGGTAGGCTTGAAAATGAGGGAGTGGAGGCAGTTTAGAAATCATGTTCTGATTTTTCAGCTTTTGTCCCCTCCCCGGGCTCTGTAATCAGAGCTGAGATGCTCCAGCCACCTCCCCCCCTGTGTATAACAGAAGCTTTGGTAACCATGGCAACAAAACACACACAGTACACTCTGATTAATGGCTAAAATTTCTTGAAATGACCTCTAAACAAAAAGCTTTTTCTCAAAAACTGTAAAAGATATCAAATTGAAAAGCTATAGCCAGATAGCTGAATATTTTGTGAACATTTTAAAGTTTGTTTGGTGTCTCTAGGTGAAAGTATGAAGGAGCTGAAACTTTTGGGAGCGGAAGAAAAATTTAAGGATTTCAAGCATGCTCCCATTGACTTCAATGTTAAAAAAAGTGATAAAAAGCTTAATATTTTAAAAAGTATAAATGGTAGAAAAAAAGTTGAAAAAGAGCACACCTCAGCTAAAAGAGACGAACATTTTGATAGTTGAATGGTTTTAATAGCTGAAAGTATGCAGAAGTTACGCATTACCGAAAAACATACGGAATAAGAAAAATAATAAAAAAACGAATAACAATAGTGGGACTGCTAAAGCATTCCCACTAAATAGTGGGACTGCTAAAGCAGTCCCACTAAACTAGAAAATGCATTTCCTGGGGAAAATGCGTGGGAATGCTGAATTGCTAAAACGGCCCCCAGCAAAATTGCCCCCATCATATTGCCATAAAAACTGTCCCATCATATTGCCACCATCAAAACTGCCCCATCAGAATTACCCCATCAAAACTGCCCCATCATATTCCTCTATTATAAATCAGTACATGGTGTGTCTGTCCCCTCCCCCGGGCTCTGTAATCAGCTGAGATGCTCCAGCCACCTCCCCCCTGTGTATAACAGAAGCTTTGGTAACCATGGCAACAAAACAAACACTAACAGTACACTCTGATTGATGGCTAAAATTTCCTGAAATGACCTCTAAACAAATGGCCGTATTTTAAAAACTATACATCCTACAGCGAAGATCTTTATATTGTGAGAATCACAAGACCCAGACCTAGATTTTGATACATAGTATGTCTCTGAAATATTAAAAATGAAGGCACGGTCGCAGTTTAGAAATTGCCCTTCAAATTTGAAGGGGCTAGAGTGTAGTTTCAATGAATGTCAATGGACGGCGTGAGTTGCAAACAAATGGTCATATTGTGAAAACTATCAGGACTATGGCTTAGCCGTGGACTTGTTTAGTGGCAGCAGGGATAGCTGAACGTTTTGATATAAGATTTGTGTAGGTGGGCTTGAAAATGAGGGAGTGGCGGCAGTTTAGAAATCATGTTCTGATTTTTCAGCTTTTGTCCCCTCCCCTGGGCTCTAATCAGAGCTGAGATGCTCCAGCCACCTCCCCCCTGTGTATAACAGAAGCTTTGGTAACCATGGCAACAAAACACACACAGTACACTCTGATTAATGGCTAAAATTTCCTGAAATGACCTCTAAACAAAAAGCTTTTTCTCAAAAACTGTAAAAGATATCAAACTGAAAAGCTATAGCCAGATAGCTGAATATTTTGTGAACATTTTAAAGTTTGTTTGGTGTCTCTAGGTGAAAGTATGAAGGAGCTGAAACTTTTGGGAGCGGAAGAAAAATTTAAGGATTTCAAGCATGCTCCCATTGACTTCAATGTTAAAAAAAAGTGATAAAAAGCTTAATATTTTAAAAAGTATAAATGGTAGAAAAAAAGTTGAAAAAGAGCACACCTCAGCTAAAAGAGACGAACATTTTGATAGTTGAATGGTTTTAATAGCTGAAAGTATGCAGAAGTTACGCATTACCGAAAAACGTACGGAATAAGAAGAAGAAAAAAAAGAACTAGAAAATGCATTTCCTGGGGAAAATGCGTGGGAATGCTGAATTGCTAAAACGGCCCCCAGCAAAATTGCCCCCATCATATTGCCATCAAAACTGTCCCATCATATTGCCACCATCAAAACTGCCCCATCAGAATTGCCATCATCAAAACTGCCCCATCATATTGCCACCATCAAAACTGCCCCATCAGAATTACCCCATCAAAACTGCCCCATCATATTCCTCTATTATAAATCAGTACATGGTGTGTCTGTCCCCTCCCCCCTGTGTATAACAGAAGCTTTGGTAACCATGGCAACAAAACAAACACTAACAGTACACTCTGATTAATGGCTAAAATTTCCTGAAATGACCTCTAAACAAATGGCCGTATTTTAAAAACTATACATCCTACAGCAAAGATCTTTATATTGTGAGAATCACAAGACTCAGACCTAGATTTTGATACATAGTATGTCTCTGAAATATTAAAATTGAAGGCACGGTCGCAGTTTAGAAATTGCCCTTCAAATTTGAAGGGGCTAGAGTGTAGTTTCAATGAATGTCAATGGACGGTGTGAGTTGCAAACAAATGGTCATATTGTGAAAACTATCAGGACTATGGCTTAGCCGTGGACATGTTTAGTGGCAGCAGGGATAGCTGAACGTTTTGATATAAGATTTATGTAGGTGGGCTTGAAAATGAGGGAGTGGAGGCAGTTTAGAAATCATGTTCTGATTTTTCAGCTTTTGTCCCCTCCCCTGGGCTCTAATCAGAGCTGAGATGCTCCAGCCACCTCCCCCCTGTGTATAACAGAAGCTTTGGTAACCATGGCAACAAAACACACACAGTACACTCTGATTAATGGCTAAAATTTCTTGAAATGACCTCTAAACAAAAAGCTTTTTCTCAAAAACTGTAAAAGATATCAAATTGAAAAGCTATAGCCAGATAGCTGAATATTTTGTGAACATTTTAAAGTTTGTTTGGTGTCTCTAGGTGAAAGTATGAAGGAGCTGAAACTTTTGGGAGCGGAAGAAAAATTTAAGGATTTCAAGCATGCTCCCATTGACTTCAATGTTAAAAAAAAGTGAT
The DNA here is from genome assembly GCA_037952835.1 of Lithobates septentrionalis. Lineage (NCBI taxonomy): Eukaryota > Metazoa > Chordata > Amphibia > Anura > Ranidae > Lithobates > Lithobates septentrionalis. The sequence goes on along the minus strand of JBBDGP010001253.1, from coordinate 866,311 downwards.
AAAAAGCTTAATATTTTAAAAAGTATAAATGGTAGAAAAAAAGTTGAAAAAGAGCACACCTCAGCTAAAAGAGACGAACATTTTGATAGTTGAATGGTTTTAATAGCTGAAAGTATGCAGAAGTTACGCATTACCGAAAAACGTACGGAATAAGAAAAATAATAAAAAAACGAATAACAATAGTGGGACTGCTAAAGCATTCCCACTAACTAGAAAATGCATTTCCTGGGGAAAATGCGTGGGAATGCTGAATTGCTAAAACGGCCCCCAGCAAAATTGCCCCCATCATATTGCCATCAAAACTGTCCCATCATATTGCCACCATCAAAACTGCCCCATCAGAATTGCCACCATCAAAACTGCCCCATCATATTGCCACCATCAAAACTGCCCCATCAGAATTACCCCATCAAAACTGCCCCATCATATTCCTCTATTATAAATCAGTACATGGTGTGTCTGTCCCCTCCCCCCTGTGTATAACAGAAGCTTTGGTAACCATGGCAACAAAACAAACACTAACAGTACACTCTGATTAATGGCTAAAATTTCCTGAAATGACCTCTAAACAAATGGCCGTATTTTAAAAACTATACATCCTACAGCAAAGATCTTTATATTGTGAGAATCACAAGACTCAGACCTAGATTTTGATACATAGTATGTCTCTGAAATATTAAAATTGAAGGCATGGTCGCAGTTTAGAAATTGCCCTTCAAATTTGAAGGGGCTAGAGTGTAGTTTCAATGAATGTCAATGGACGGTGTGAGTTGCAAACAAATGGTCATATTGTGAAAACTATCAGGACTATGGCTTAGCCGTGGACATGTTTAGTGGCAGCAGGGATAGCTGAACGTTTTGATATAAGATTTATGTAGGTGGGCTTGAAAATGAGGGAGTGGAGGCAGTTTAGAAATCATGTTCTGATTTTTCAGCTTTTGTCCCCTCCCCTGGGCTCTAATCAGAGCTGAGATGCTCCAGCCACCTCCCCCCCTGTGTATAACAGAAGCTTTGGTAACCATGGCAACAAAACACACACAGTACACTCTGATTAATGGCTAAAATTTCTTGAAATGACCTCTAAACAAAAAGCTTTTTCACAAAAACTGTAAAAGATATCAAATTGAAAAGCTATAGCCAGATAGCTGAATATTTTGTGAACATTTTAAAGTTTGTTTGGTGTCTCTAGGTGAAAGTATGAAGGAGCTGAAACTTTTGGGAGCGGAAGAAAAATTTAAGGATTTCAAGCATGCTCCCATTGACTTCAATGTTAAAAAAAGTGATAAAAAGCTTAATATTTTAAAAAGTATAAATGGTAGAAAAAAAGTTGAAAAAGAGCACACCTCAGCTAAAAGAGACGAACATTTTGATAGTTGAATGGTTTTAATAGCTGAAAGTATGCAGAAGTTACTCATTACCGAAAAACGTACGGAATAAGAAAAATAATAAAAAAACGAATAACAATAGTGGGACTGCTAAAGCATTCCCACTAATAATAAAAAAACGAATAACAATAGTGGGACTGCTAAAGCATTCCCACTAACTAGAAAATGCATTTCCTGGGGAAAATGCGTGGGAATGCTGAGTTGCTAAAACGGCCCCCAGCAAAATTGCCCCCATCATATTGCCATCAAAACTGTCCCATCATATTGCCACCATCAAAACTGCCCCATCAGAATTGCCCTATCAAAACAGCCCCATCATATTGCCACCATCAAAACTGCCCCATCATATTGCCACCATCAAAACTGCCCCATCAGAATTACCCCATCAAAACTGCCCCATCATATTGCCACCATCAAAACTGCCCCATCAGAATTACCCCATCAAAACTGCCCCATCATATTCTTCTATTATAAATCAGTACATGGTGTGTCTGTCCCCTTCCCCGGGCTCTGTAATCAAAGCTGAGATGCTCCAGCCACCTCCCCCCCTGTGTATAACAGAAGCTTTGGTAACCATGGCAACAAAACAAACACAGTACACTCTGATTAATGGCTAAAATTTCCTGAAATGACCTCTAAACAAATGGCCGTATTTTAAAAACTATACATCCTACAGCGAAGATCTTTATATTGTGAGAATCACAAGACCCAGACCTAGATTCTGATACATAGTATGTCTCTGAAATATTAAAATTGAAGGCACGGTCGCAGTTTAGAAATTGCCCTTCAAATTTGAAGGGGCTAGAGTGTAGTTTCAATGAATGTCAATGGACGGTGTGAGTTGCAAACAAATGGTCATATTGTGAAAACTATCAGGACTATGGCTTAGCCGTGGACATGTTTAGTGGCAGCAGGGATAGCTGAATGTTTTGATATAAGATTTGTGTAGGTGGGCTTGAAAATGAGGGAGTGGCGGCAGTTTAGAAATCATGTTCTGATTTTTCAGCTTTTGTCCCCCCGGGCTCTGTAATCAGAGCTGAGATGCTCCAGCCACCTCGCCCCCTGTGTATAACAGAAGCTTTGGTAACCATGGCAACAAAACACACACAGTACACTCTGATTAATGGCTAAAATTACTTGAAATGACCTCTAAACAAAAAGCTTTTTCTCAAAAACTGTAAAAGATATCAAACTGAAAAGATATAGCCAGATAGCTGAATATTTTGTGAACATTTTAAAGTTTGTTTGGTGTCTCTAGGTGAAAGTATGAAGGAGCTGAAACTTTTGGGAGCGGAAGAAAAATTTAAGGATTTCAAGCATGCTCCCATTGACTTCAATGTTAAAAAAAAGTGATAAAAAGCTTAATATTTTAAAAAATATAAATGGTAGAAAAAAAAGTTGAAAAAGAGCACACCTCAGCTAAAAGAGACGAACATTTTGATAGTTGAATGGTTTTAATAGCTGAAAGTATGCAGAAGTTACGCATTACCGAAAAACGTACGGAATAATAATAAGAAAAACTAGAAAATGCATTTCCTGGGGAAAATGCGTGGGAATGCTGAATTGCTAAAACGGCCCCCAGCAAAATTGCCCCCATCATATTGCCATCAAAACTGTCCCATCATATTGCCACCATCAAAACTGCCCCATCAGAATTGCCCTATCAAAACAGCCCCATCATATTGCCACCATCAAAACTGCCCCATCATATTGCCACCATCAAAACTGCCCCATCAGAATTACCCCATCAAAACTGCCCCATCATATTCCTCTATTATAAATCAGTACATGGTTTGTCTGTCCCCTCCCCCGGGCTCTGTAATCAAAGCTGAGATGCTCCAGCCACCTCCCCCCCTGTGTATAACAGAAGCTTTGGTAACCATGGCAACAAAACAAACACTAACAGTACACTCTGATTAATGGCTAAAATTTCCTGAAATGACCTCTAAACAAATGGCCGTATTTTAAAAACTATACATCCTACAGCGAAGATCTTTATATTGTGAGAATCACAAGACCCAGACCTAGATTTTAATACATAGTATGTCTCTGAAATATTAAAATTGAAGGCACGGTCGCAGTTTAGAAATTGCCCTTCAAATTTGAAGGGGCTAGAGTGTAGTTTCAATGAATGTCAATGGACGGTGTGAGTTGCAAACAAATGGTCATATTGTGAAAACTATCAGGACTATGGCTTAGCCGTGGACATGTTTAGTGGCAGCAGGGATAGCTGAACGTTTTGATATAAGATTTGTGTAGGTGGGCTTGAAAATGAGGGAGTGGCGGCAGTTTAGAAATCATGTTCTGATTTTTCAGCTTTTGTCCCCCCGGGCTCTGTAATCAGAGCTGAGATGCTCCAGCCACCTCGCCCCCTGTGTATAACAGAAGCTTTGGTAACCATGGCAACAAAACACACACAGTACACTCTGATTAATGGCTAAAATTACTTGAAATGACCTCTAAACAAAAAGCTTTTTCTCAAAAACTGTAAAAGATATCAAACTGAAAAGATATAGCCAGATAGCTGAATATTTTGTGAACATTTTAAAGTTTGTTTGGTGTCTCTAGGTGAAAGTATGAAGGAGCTGAAACTTTTGGGAGCGGAAGAAAAATTTAAGGATTTCAAGCATGCTCCCATTGACTTCAATGTTAAAAAAAAGTGATAAAAAGCTTAATATTTTAAAAAATATAAATGGTAGAAAAAAAGTTGAAAAAGAGCACACCTCAGCTAAAAGAGACGAACATTTTGATAGTTGAATGGTTTTAATAGCTGAAAGTATGCAGAAGTTACGCATTACCGAAAAACGTACGGAATAATAAGAAGAAAAACTAGAAAATGCATTTCCTGGGGAAAATGCGTGGGAATGCTGAGTTGCTAAAACGGCCCCCAGCAAAATTGCCCCCATCATATTGCCATCAAAACTGTCCCATCATATTGCCACCATCAAAACTGCCCCATCAGAATTGCCCTATCAAAACAGCCCCATCATATTGCCACCATCAAAACTGCCCCATCATATTGCCACCATCAAAACTGCCCCATCAGAATTACCCCAACAAAACTGCCCCATCATATTGCCACCATCAAAACTGCCCCATCAGAATTACCCCATCAAAACTGCCCCATCATATTCCTCTATTATAAATCAGTACATGGTGTGTCTGTCCCCTCCCCCGGGCTCTGTAATCAAAGCTGAGATGCTCCAGCCACCTCCCCCCCTGTGTATAACAGAAGCTTTGGTAACCATGGCAACAAAACAAACACAGTACAATCTGATTAATGGCTAAAATTTCCTGAAATGACCTCTAAACAAATGGCCGTATTTTAAAAAACTATACATCCTACAGCGAAGATCTTTATATTGTGAGAATCACAAGACCCAGACCTAGATTCTGATACATAGTATGTCTCTGAAATATTAAAATTGAAGGCACGGTCGCAGTTTAGAAATTGCCCTTCAAATTTGAAGGGGCTAGAGTGTAGTTTCAATGAATGTCAATGGACGGTGTGAGTTGCAAACAAATGGTCATATTGTGAAAACTATCAGGACTATGGCTTAGCCGTGGACATGTTTAGTGGCAGCAGGGATAGCTGAACGTTTTGATATAAGATTTGTGTAGGTGGGCTTGAAAATGAGGCAGTGGCGGCAGTTTAGAAATCATGTTCTGATTTTTCAGCTTTTGTCCCCCCGGGCTCTGTAATCAGAGCTGAGATGCTCCAGCCACCTCCCCCCTGTGTATAACAGAAGCTTTGGTAACCATGGCAACAAAACACACACAGTACACTCTGATTAATGGCTAAAATTTCTTGAAATGACCTCTAAACAAAAAGCTTTTTCTCAAAAACTGTAAAAGATATCAGACTGAAAAGATATTGCCAGATAGCTGAATATTTTGTGAACATTTTAAAGTTTGTTTGGTGTCTCTAGGTGAAAGTATGAAGGAGCTGAAACTTTTGGGAGCGGAAGAAAAATTTAAGGATTTCAAGCATGCTCCCATTGACTTCAATGTTAAAAAAGTGATAAAAAGCTTAATATTTTAAAAAGTATAAATGGTAGAAAAAAAGTTGAAAAAGAGCACACCTCAGCTAAAAGAGACGAACATTTTGATAGTTGAATGGTTTTAATAGCTGAAAGTATGCAGAAGTTACGCATTACCGAAAAACGTACGGAATAAAATTATTAAAATTAAGTTTAAAAATAAATAAAATCGAATAACAATAGTGGGACTGCTAAAGCATTCCCACTAACTAGAAAATGCATTTCCTGGGGAAAATGCGTGGGAATGCTGAATAGCTAAATTGCTAAAATGGCCGCCATCAAAACTGCGCCATCAAAACTGCCACATCAGAATTGCCCCATCAAAATTGTCTCCATTAAAACTGCCCCATCATATTGCCACCATCAAAACTGCCCCATTGGAATTGCCCCATCAAAACTGCACCATCATATTGCCACCATCAAAACTGCCACCATCAAAACTGCCCCATCATATTGCCACCATCAAAACTGCCACCATCAAAACTGCCCCATCATATTGCCACCTTTAAAACTGCTCCATTAAAATTGCCACCATCAAAACTGCCCCATCAGAATTATCCCATCAAAACTGCCCCATCATATTGCCACCATCAAAACTGACCCATCATAATTGCCACCTATAAAACTGCCCCATCATAATTGCCCCATCAAAACTGCCCCATCAGAATTGCCCCATCAAAACTGCCCCATCAGAATTGCCCTATCAAAACTGCCCCATCATATTCCTCTATTATAAATCAGTACATGGTGTGCCTGTCCCCTCCCCCGGGCTCTGTATTCAGAGCTGAGATGCTCCAGCCACCTTCCCCCCTGTGTATAACAGAAGCTTTGGTAACCATGGCAACAAAACAAACACAGTACACTCTGATTAATGGCTAAAATTTCTTGAAATGACCTCTAAACAAAAAGCTTTTTCTCAAAAACTGTAAAAGATATCAAACTGAAAAGATATAGCCAGATAGCTGAATATTTTGTGAACATTTTAAAGTTTGTTTGGTGTCTCTAGGTGAAAGTATGAAGGAGCTGAAACTTTTGGGAGCGGAAGAAAAATTTAAGGATTTCAAGCATGCTCCCATTGACTTCAATGTTAAAAAAAAGTGATAAAAAGCTTAATATTTTAAAAAGTATAAATGGTAGAAAAAAAGTTGAAAAAGAGCACACCTCAGCTAAAAGAGACGAACATTTTGATAGTTGAATGGTTTTAATAGCTGAAAGTATGCAGAAGTTACGCATTACCGAAAAACGTACGGAATAATAATAAGAAAAACTAGAAAATGCATTTCCTGGGGAAAATGCGTGGGAATGCTGAATTGCTAAAACGGCCCCCAGCAAAATTGCCCCCATCATATTGCCATCAAAACTGTCCCATCATATTGCCACCATCAAAACTGCCCCATCAGAATTGCCCTATCAAAACTGTCCCATCATATTGCCACCATCAAAACTGCCCCATCAGAATTGCCTCATCAAAACTGCACCATCATATTGCCACCATCAAAACTGCCCCATTAAAAAATTTTTTTTTTTTTTTTAAAATATTTTTTTTTTTCAAAAATAATTTTTTTTTTCAAAAATATTTTTTTTTTTCAAAATATTTTTTTTTCAAAAATTTTTTTTTTCAAAAATTTTTTTTTTTTCAAAAATATTATTTTTTTCAAAAATATTTTTTTTTTCAAAAATATTTTTTTTTTTTTTCAAAAATATTTTTTTTTTTTTCAAAAATATTTTTTTTTTCAGAAATATATATATATTTTTTTCAAAAATAATTGCTGAATAGCTAAATTGCTAAAATGACCGCCATCAAAACTTCCCCATCAGAATTGCCACCATCAAAACTGCCCCATCATATTCCTCTATTATAATCAGTACATGGTGTGTCTGTCCCCTCCCCCGGGCTCTGTAATTAAAGCTGAGATGCTCCAGCCACCTCCCCCCCTGTGTATAACAGAAGCTTTGGTAACCATGGCAACAAAACATACACAGTACACTCTGATTAATGGCTAAAATTTCCTGAAATGACCTCTAAACAAAAAGCTTTTTCTCAAAAACTGTAAAAGATATCAAACTGAAAAGATATAGCCAGATAGCTGAATATTTTGTGAACATTTTAAAGTTTGTTTGGCGTCTCTAGGTGAAAGTATGAAGGAGCTGAAACTTTTGGGAGCGGAAGAAGATTTTAAGTTTCTCAAGCATGCTCCCATTGACTTCAATGTTAAAAAAAAGTGATAAAAAGCTTAATATTTTAAAAAGTATAAATGGTAGAAAAAAAGTTGAAAAAGAGCACACCTCAGCTAAAAGAGACGAACATTTTGATAGTTGAATGGTTTTAATAGCTGAATGTATGCAGAAGTTACGCATTACCGAAAAACGTACGGAATAAAATTAAAATTATTGAAAATAATAAATAAAATCGAATAACAATAGTGGGACTGCTAAAGCATTCCCACTAACTAGAAAATGCATTTCCTGGGGAAAATGCGTGGGAATGCTGAATTGCTAAAACGGCCCCCAGCAAAATTGCCCCCATCATATTGCCATCAAAACTGTCCCATCATATTGCCACCATCAAAACTGCCCCATCAGAATTGCCCTATCAAAACAGCCCCATCATATTGCCACCATCAAAACTGCCCCATCATATTGCCACCATCAAAACTGCCCCATCAGAATTACCCCATCAAAACTGCCCCATCATATTCCTCTATTATAAATCAGTACATGGTGTGTCTGTCCCCTCCCCCGGGCTCTGTAATCAAAGCTGAGATGCTCCAGCCACCTCCCCCCCTGTGTATAACAGAAGCTTTGGTAACCATGGCAACAAAACAAACACTAACAGTACACTCTGATTAATGGCTAAAATTTCCTGAAATGACCTCTAAACAAATGGCCGTATTTTAAAAACTATACATCCTACAGCGAAGATCTTTATATTGTGAGAATCACAAGACCCAGACCTAGATTTTAATACATAGTATGTCTCTGAAATATTAAAATTGAAGGCACGGTCGCAGTTTAGAAATTGCCCTTCAAATTTGAAGGGGCTAGAGTGTAGTTTCAATGAATGTCAATGGACGGTGTGAGTTGCAAACAAATGGTCATATTGTGAAAACTATCAGGACTATGGCTTAGCCGTGGACATGTTTAGTGGCAGCAGGGATAGCTGAACGTTTTGATATAAGATTTGTGTAGGTGGGCTTGAAAACGAGGGAGTGGAGGCAGTTTAGAAATCATGTTCTGATTTTTCAGCTTTTGTCCCCTCCCCCCGGGCTCTGTAATCAGAGCTGAGATGCTCCAGCCACCTCCCCCCCTGTGTATAACAGAAGCTTTGGTAACCATGGCAACAAAACACACACAGTACACTCTGATTAATGGCTAAAAATTCTTGAAATGACCTCTAAACAAAAAGCTTTTTCTCAAAAACTGTAAAAGATATCAAACTGAAAAGATATAGCCAGATAGCTGAATATTTTGTGAACATTTTAAAGTTTGTTTGGTGTCTCTAGGTGAAAGTATGAAGGAGCTGAAACTTTTGGGAGCGGAAGAAAAATTTAAGGATTTCAAGCATGCTCCCATTGACTTCAATGTTAAAAAAAAGTGATAAAAAGCTTAATATTTTAAAAAGTATAAATGGTAGAAAAAAAGTTGAAAAAGAGCACACCTCAGCTAAAAGAGACGAACATTTTGATAGTTGAATGGTTTTAATAGCTGAAAGTATGCAGAAGTTACGCATTACCGAAAAACGTACGGAATAAAATTATTAAAACTAGAAAATGCATTTCCTGGGGAAAATGCGTGGGAATGCTGAATTGCTAAAACGGCCCCCAGCAAAATTGCCCCCATCATATTGCCATCAAAACTGTCCCATCATATTGCCACCATCAAAACTGCCCCATCAGAATTGCCCCATCAAAACTGCACCATCATATTGCCACCATCAAAACTGCCCCATCAAAAAATATTTTTTTTTTTTAAAAAAAAAAATTTTCAAAAATATTTTTTTTTTTCAAAAATATTTTTTTTTTTCAAAAATATTTTTTTTTTTTAAAAATAAATTTTTTTTCAAAAATTATTTTTTTTTTCAAAAATATTTTTTTTTTCAAAAAAATTTTTTTTTTTCAAAAATTTTTTTTTTCAAAAATGATTTTTTTTTTCAAAAATGATTTTTTTTTTCAAAAATAATTTTTTTTTTCAAAAATATTTTTTTTTTCAAAAATAATTTTTTTTTTTCAAAAATAATTTTTTTTTCAAAAATATTTTTTTTTTTCAAAAATATTTTTTTTTTTTTAAATAATTTTTTTTCAAAAATATTTTTTTTTTTCAAAAATAATTTTTTTTTTTTTCAAAAATAATTTTTTTTTTTTCAAAAATTTTTTTGTTTTCAAAAATGATTTTTTTTTTTTTAAATATATTTTTTTTTTCAAAAATATTTTTTTTTTCAAAAATAATTTTTTTTTTCAAAAATATATTTTTTTTTCAAAAATAATTTTTTTTTTTCAAAAATAATTTTTTTTTTTTCAAAAATAATTTTTTTTTCAAAAATATTTTTTTTTTCAAAAATGATTTTTTTTTTTTTTCAAAAATATTTTTTTTTTTCAAAAAAATTTTTTTTTAAAAAATAATTTTTTTTTTTTTAAAAAAAAATTTTTTTTTTTTTCAAAAATATATATTTTTTTTCAAAAATAATTGCTGAATAGCTAAATTGCTAAAATGACCGCCATCAAAACTGCCCCATCAGAATTGCCACCATCAAAACTGCCCCATCATATTCCTCTATTATAATCAGTACATGGTGTGTCTGTCCCCTCCCCCCGGGCTCTGTAATTAAAGCTGAGATGCTCCAGCCACCTCCCCCCCCTCTGTGTATAACAGAAGCTTTGGTAACCATGGCAACAAAACACACACAGTACACTCTGATTAATGGCTAAAATTTCCTGAAATGACCTCTAAACAAAAAGCTTTTTCTCAAAAACTGTAAAAGATATCAAACTGAAAAGATATAGCCAGATAGCTGAATATTTTGTGAACATTTTAAAGTTTGTTTGGTGTCTCTAGGTGAAAGTATGAAGGAGCTGAAACTTTTGGGAGCGGAATAAAAATGTAAGGATTTCAAGCATGCTCCCATTGACTTCAATGTTAAAAAAAAGTGATAAAAAGCTTAATATTTTAAAAAGTATAAATGGTAGAAAAAAAGTTGAAAAAGAGCACACCTCAGCTAAAAGAGACGAACATTTTGATAGTTGAATGGTTTTAATAGCTGAAAGTATGCAGAAGTTACGCATTACCGAAAAACGTACGGAATAAAATTAAAATTATTAAAAATAACTAGAAAATGCATTTCCTGGGGAAAATGCGTGGGAATGCTGAATTGCTAAAACGGCCCCCAGCAAAATTGCCCCCATCATATTGCCATCAAAACTGTCCCATCATATTGCCACCATCAAAACTGCCCCATCAGAATTGCCCCATCAAAACTGCACCATCATATTGCCACCATCAAAACTGCCCCATCAAAAAATATTTTTTTTTTCAAAAATATTTTTTTTTTTCAAAAATATTTTTTTTTTTCAAAAATAATTTTTTTTCAAAAATTATTTTTTTTTTCAAAAATTTTTTTTTTCAAAAAATTTTTTTTTCAAAAATTTTTTTTTTCAAAAATGATTTTTTTTTTAAATATTTTTTTTTCAAAAATATTTTTTTTTTCAAAAATAATTTTTTTTTCAAAAATATTTTTTTTTTCAAAAATAATTTTTTTTTTTCAAAAATAATTTTTTTTTTTTTCAAAAATAATTTTTTTTTTTCAAAAATGATTTTTTTTTTTTTTCAAAAATAATTTTTTTTTTTTCAGAAATATATTTTTTTTTTCAAAAATATATTTTTTTTTTCAAAAATAATTGCTGAATAGCTAAATTGCTAAAATGACCGCCATCAAAACTGCCCCATCAGAATTGCCACCATCAAAACTGCCCCATCATATTCCTCTATTATAATCAGTACATGGTGTGTCTGTCCCCTCCCCCCGGGCTCTGTAATTAAAGCTGAGATGCTCCAGCCACCTCCCCCCCCTCTGTGTATAACAGAAGCTTTGGTAACCATGGCAACAAAACACACACAGTGCACTCTGATTAATGGCTAAAATTTCCTGAAATGACCTCTAAACAAAAAGCTTTTTCTCAAAAACTGTAAAAGATATCAAACTGAAAAGCTATAGCCAGATAGCTGAATATTTTGTGAACATTTTAAAGTTTGTTTGGTGTCTCTAGGTGAAAGTATGAAGGAGCTGAAACTTTTGGGAGCGGAAGAAAAATTTAAGGATTTCAAGCATGCTCCCATTGACTTCAATGTTAAAAAAAAGTGATAAAAAGCTTAATATTTTAAAAAGTATAAATGGTAGAAAAAAAGTTGAAAAAGAGCACACCTCAGCTAAAAGAGACGAACATTTTGATAGTTGAATGGTTTTAATAGCTGAAAGTATGCAGAAGTTACGCATTACCGAAAAACGTACGGAATAAAATTAAAATTATTAAAAATAACTAGAAAATGCATTTCCAGGGGAAAATGCGTGGGAATGCTGAATTGCTAAAACGGCCCCCAGCAAAATTGCCCCCATCATATTGCCATCAAAACTGTCCCATCAGAATTGCCCCATAAAAACTGCACCATCATATTGCCACCATCAAAACTGCCCCATCAAAATTGCCACCATCAAAACTGCCCGATCAGAATTGCCCCATCAAAACTGCCCCATCATATTGCCACCATCAAAACTGCCCCATCATATTGCCACCATCAAAACTGCCCCATCAGAATTGCCCTATCAAAACTGCCCCATCATATTCCTCTATTACAAATCAGTACATGGTGTGTCTGTCCCCCTCCCCCGGGCTCTGTAATCAAAGCTGAGATGCTCCAGCCACCTCCCCCCCTCTGTGTATAACAGAAGCTTTGGTAACCATGGCAACAAAACAAACACTAACAGTACACTCTGATTAATGGCTAAAATTTCCTGAAATGACCTCTAAACAAATGGCCGTATTTTAAAAACTATACATCCTACAGTGAAGATCTTTATATTGTGAGAATCACAAGACCCAGACCTAGATTTTGATGTATAGTATGTCTCTGAAATATTAAAATTGAAGGCACGGTCGCAGTTTAGAAATTGCCCTTCAAATTTGAAGGGGCTAGAGTGTAGTTTCAATGAATGTCAATGGACGGCGTGAGTTGCAAACAAATGGTCATATTGTGAAAACTATCAGGACTATGGCTTAGCCGTGGACATGTTTAGTGGCAGCAGGGATAGCTGAACGTTTTGATATAAGATTTGTGTAGGTGGGCTTGAAAATGAGGGAGTGTCCCCTCCCTAGGGCTCTGTAATCAGAGCTGAGATGCTCCAGCCACCTCCCCCCTGTGTATAACAGAAGCTTTGGTAACCATGGCAACAAAACATACACAGTACACTCTGATTAATGGCTAAAATTTCCTGAAATGACCTCTAAATAAAAAGCTTTTTCTCAAAAACTGTAAAAGATATCAAACTGAAAAGATATAGCCAGATAGCTGAATATTTTGTGAACATTTTAAAGTTTGTTTGGCGTCTCTAGGTGAAAGTATGAAGGAGCTGAAACTTTTGGGAGCGGAAGAAGATTTTAAGTTTCTCAAGCATGCTCCCATTGACTTCAATGTTAAAAAAAAGTGATAAAAAGCTTAATATTTTAAAACGTATAAATGGTAGAAAAAAAGTTGAAAAAGAGCACACCTCAGCTAAAAGAGACGAACATTTTGATAGTTGAATGGTTTTAATAGCTGAAAGTATGCAGAAGTTACGCATTACCGAAAAACGTACGGAATAAAATTAAAATTATTAAAAATAACTAGAAAATGCATTTCCTGGGGAAAATGCGTGGGAATGCTGAATTGCTAAAACGGCCCCCAGCAAAATTGCCCCCATCATATTGCCATCAAAACTGTCCCATCATATTGCCACCATCAAAACTGCCCCATCAGAATTGCCCCATCAAAACTGCACCATCATATTGCCACCATCAAAACTGCCCCATCAAAGAATATTTTTTTTTTTCAAAAATATTTTTTTTTTTCAAAAATATTTTTTTTTTCAAAAATATTTTTTTTTTTTTCAAAAATATTTTTTTTTTTCAAAAATAATTTTTTTTTCAAAAATTATTTTTTTTTCAAAAATTATTTTTTTTTCAAAAATATTTTTTTTTTCAAAAAAAAATTTTTTTTTCAAAAATTTTTTTTTTCAAAAATGATTTTTTTTTTTCAAAAATAATTTTTTTTTTCAAAAATAATTTTTTTTTTTCAAAAATGATTTTTTTTTTCAAAAATATTTTTTTTTAAAAATTTTTTTTTCAAAAATATTTTTTTTTTTTTTCAAAAATATATTTTTTTTTTCAAAAATAATTGCTGAATAGCTAAATTGCTAAAATGACCGCCATCAAAACTGCCCCATCAGAATTGCCACCATCAAAACTGCCCCATCATATTCCTCTATTATAATCAGTACATGGTGTGTCTGTCCCCTCCCCCCGGGCTCTGTAATTAAAGCTGAGATGCTCCAGCCACCTCCCCCCCCTGTGTATAACAGAAGCTTTGGTAACCATGGCAACAAAACACACACAGTACACTCTGATTAATGGCTAAAATTTCCTGAAATGACCTCTAAACAAAAAGCTTTTTCTCAAAAACTGTAAAAGATATCAAACTGAAAAGATATAGCCAGATAGCTGAATATTTTGTGAACATTTTAAAGTTTGTTTGGTGTCTCTAGGTGAAAGTATGAAGGAGCTGAAACTTTTGGGAGCGGAAGAAAAATGTAAGGATTTCAAGCATGCTCCCATTGACTTCAATGTTAAAAAAAAGTGATAAAAAGCTTAATATTTTAAAAAGTATAAATGGTAGAAAAAAAGTTGAAAAAGAGCACACCTCAGCTAAAAGAGACGAACATTTTGATAGTTGAATGGTTTTAATAGCTGAAAGTATGCAGAAGTTACGCATTACCGAAAAACGTACGGAATAAAATTAAAATTATTAAAAATAATAAATAAAAAAACGAATAACAATAGTGGGACTGCTAAAGCATTCCCACTAATAAATAAAATCGAATAACAATAGTGGGACTGCTAAAGCATTCCCACTAATAAATAAAATCGAATAACAATAGTGGGACTGCTAAAGCATTCCCACTAATAAATAAAATCGAATAACAATAGTGGGACTGCTAAAGCATTCCCACTAATAAAAAAACGAATAACCATAGTGGGACTGCTAAAGCATTCCCACTAATAAAATATTTACAAAAATGTGATGGGTTTACTCACTTTTGTGAGATACTGTAAATGTACATAATATAACTGGGTACTAACATTTATAGGTACGGGGCGTGGCCTGGAGAGCGATGGGGTAGGACGTGTGCAGTGAGAGCTCCGCTTGCCCATACTCCTGCAACACCATCCTGCTGTAATCCTGGTGATCCTAACTTAACTACAGTGCTCAGCAAGCCTGCTTTGTTCCCTGACTGGCCATCGGAGTTATCCAGCCTTCTGGAGCGCCATCCGCGGCCGCGATCGCCGGATCTCCCAGGGACTGCCTGTAGGACAGACCGCGGCTTCGGCCTAGCCCGTGGAGCGGCGGCCATCTTGCTGCACCCGGCGGCGGCTCCTACACATTTTCTGGCCACATCTTGCTCCCCAGAGACTCCTGGTTACCTGCCCTGGCCACCGGACTACCTGTGGGCACTGCCACAGCATCTTTATACCCTGTAGCAGCTGGCTGGAAGGTCTGAGGCCCCGAACTGGTGCCTGGAGCGGCGGCCATCTTGCTACACCCGGCGGCAGCTCCTACACATTTCCCTGCCACATCTTGCTCCCCAGAGACTCCTGGTTACCTGCCCTGGCCACCGGATTACCTGTGGGCACTGCCACAGCATTTCTACACCCTGTAGCAGCTGGTTGGAAGGTCTGAGGCCCCGACCTGGTCCCTGGAGCAGCGGCCATCTTGCTACACCCAGGGTCACCTCCGCCCCTGACAACTCACTTGTGGAAGATTCTTAAAAGCAGCATCAGCAGCAGGTCTTTAAGCCGACGGATTTCTTCACATGCACCGCCGATCATCCCGGCCAGCCAGAGGAAGGGGTAAGAAGTTGAAATTTCCCCCCGAACCGGTGGAGACAGAGGCGGCATGTGCAGGCCGCGCGGGGCCCGGGAGGCGCGCTAGTGGCAACATGGCGTCCCAGACAGAGCAGCCAGAGCAGTCCCCCTCTACACAGTCAGGCCTGGCTGATGTCCTGGCTGCTATAGGAAATTGCCAAGCCTCCCTTACTACCCTTACCTCCAAGGTAGATGCTGTGCAATTAGATGTTGGTCCAATAAGGCTGGACATAGATAAAATAAGGGGCAGACTTTTGCGGAACAGCGTCTGGGGCAAGTGGAGGACACTGTAGAGTCTCATGGAGCAGACTTAAGGGCCCTGCAAACCAAAATTAGAGCACTGGAATATAAATCCAAGGATGCGGAAAACCGTAATAGGAGGAACAACCTCCGTATTGTAGGTCTGGCGGAAGGAGCTGAGGGCAAATGTCCGACGGAGTTTATTGAAGGCCTACTACGTTCCCTCCTACTAGGGGCTCAATTTTCACCTTTCTATGCGGTGGAGCGGACTCACCGGATCCCTCCCAAGCCGGGCCCCCCTGGAGCACCGCCACGCACATTTATCCTAAAGTTTCTGAACTTCCGTGACAGGAATGAAGTGCTCCGGGCTGCTAGAGTGCAGGGAGAAATACGCCATCAAAATAACAAGCTACTTATCTTCCCTGACTACTCTGTTGAAACTCAAAAGCTTAGACGCTCCTTTGACCCGGTGAAGGCAGCCATGCGTCTTAAGGGCATTCGATACAGTGTTCTGTTTCCAGCACGGTTAAGGGTTCATGATGGGGAAACTACCAGATTTTTTACCTCCCCCAGGGATGCTAACGCATGGCTGGAATCATTGCCCCCCAACCGTTAAACGCTGCAACATGCTCTTCTGTACTTCTGCTCTGAATATTGGCCGCTGATTGTTTAAATCTCAACAGGGGAATTAATCTTGCACCCGTTGTGCCTTTTGTATTCCCTGTCGGTATACAGTATAAGTGTTGTGCCCCTGGCTATGCCAGGTGATATCAACTTTCAAGCTTGCCACTGTTTGAATCTACTGTGGGATAACCTTTTTTGCCCTCTACAAGATGTTCCAGAGATGCTGGGATTTTTAGAGATGAAGATTGCCTATGTTATACTGACTTACTGCAGCAATGACTTGTTTGGCTCTTATAGAAGCTCAGATTTCAGTGATGATCTTAATTCCTGAAGGATGGTCACTGGCGGACTCTAGTGACCGTTACACGTATTGCAGGATCACTTCTTCCTCTTCTTTCACTTGCAAGTGATATACACCTTTTATTATGATTGCCTAGTCTGAAATTCCACTCTAGGAGACAATCAATTGCTAACCGCATTCGAAGGAGAAAGCACTTTGCCAGATTAACTGCCTAGAGTATGGTATACCCTGTCTTCCTGAGCTACAGGATGATCTTCCTCATTTATCCTAAACAGAGAACATTTTTTTTTTCTATTCTTCATGTGCTGCTAGTTTTATCCACACATCTACTCACCCACATTGGTCCGAAATGAGACGGTCCGAAATAACCTTTGTTGGTTGGAACACTATTTTTCTCCTAATTCCTAATGGCGGCGGAGTCTTTCGTCACCTTACGTGGACAATCCTCTCCACTAAGGGTCTACACCCACTGGTTCACGCTCCCTGAACTTGGGGTTTTATTTTTCTTTTTTGATGTTTGGGGAACAAGGCATTCCTAGATTGGGGTGGGGGATGCGGGGTGGGGGGCGGGGTTTAATGCTGGGTTTGTTTTTGTTAACACTTTTTTGTTGTTTCAGGTGCTTTAGATTTGACTCATGTTTGAACAGAACCATTTACACAGTGCTATGTAGAATAATATATGTGTGGCTGGACTGGGATGCTACCTGTCTGGTATGTTACATAACTGCATATCCACTATACCTCATACTTCATGGCTGAGTTAAAGGTAATTTCATGGAACGTTCGAGGGCTTAATACTGCTGTTAAGCGTTCCCTGGTGTTTCGTTTCCTTCGCTCCCACAACCCGCAGATCTGTATTCTCCAGGAGACACATCTGCCGCAAAACAAAACGGTATGCCTTAGGGAAGCCTGGGTGGGCCCTAATTATCATTCCACCTTTTCCACCTATGCCCGAGGGGTTAGCATCCTGGTCCACAAGACACTACCGTTTAGGCTGATTGAGGTTAAAACAGATAAGGAAGGGAGATTTGTTGTTATACATGCTAATATATTTGATAAAAATGTGGTACTAGTTGGGCTTTATGTTCCTCCGCCAGCATCTGGCAGGGTCCTTCACGAGATCATGCAAATAGCGGTGCAATTTGATACCGCATTGGTATACCTCATGGGGGACTTTAACATGGTTCCACTGGTGGAACTTGACCGGCTACAATCCTCGGCTCGGGACACTCCGGACCTCAGGCAGTGGGCGGAAACTTTTGCCCTCACTGACGTTTGGAGGCACCTGTACCCGACATTGAAAGTCTTCACCTGCCATTCAGCCTCACACAAAACGCTGTCCAGAATAGATCTTGTCTATGCTTCGGGCCCTGCACTACAATATGTACATGACCTATCTGTGCTTCCCAGGGGAATTTCAGATCACGCACCATTGTGTTTGACACTGACACTGTCTGTTCCACCAGGGACTCGCCTGTGGCGCTTATCCAGATTTTGGGCTAATGATGAGAGATTGTTGGAACCCCTAACGGCCTCTATCTGCAATTTCTGGACAGACAATGCTGAATCAGCTGCCCCTTCTGTTGTATGGGACTCCTTTAAAGCTTGGATACGAGGGGAGTATGGGCATAGTATCACTCGGCTCAAGCGTGACTCTACTCGCTCCATAGATGAGCTGGAGGCACTGGCAGGCAGGTTGGAGGCTGAATACGTTTCTGCTCCTGGGGAGGACCAGTACAGGGCGTGGAAAAAGGCTCTGCGTGACCTATCCACCACTAGGATGGCCCAGACGGACAAGTCCTTGTTATACTCCGCTCAACGCGTGTTCGAGCATGGTGGTAAAAATGGGAAGCTTCTTGCGTGGCTGGCTAAGGGAAACATGCCTTCAACCCCCATAGGCTCCATTAGAGACAATACTGACCAGATCCTTACTGCCCCTGTTAATATTAATGACCGTTTTCGAGAATACTTTCAGGAGGTTTACTCCTCTAGAGATGTTGGATCGGATTCATGCATGTCCTCTTTTTTTGACTCCCTGTCTATCCCTGTTTTGTCTGAGGAAGCAAGGGAGGGGCTGGAGGCTGACATCACACTTGAGAAGATACAGGTTGCCATGGGACATCTCAAGGGAGGGAAGGCCCCGGGTGCAGATGGGTTACCATCTGAATTTTACTCCAATTTTTCTGAACTACTGGCCCCTAAGTTGACTTCACTGCTTTCTAAATTTGCAAATCTGCCAGCCCTACCTGACTCAATGAATGAGGCGGTTATTGTACTGGTTCCTAAACCAGGAAAAGACCCTCTTAATTGTGCATCGTACAGGCCCATCTCGTTGCTTAATGTCGATGCCAAGATCTTTGCTAAGGTCTTGGCCACCCGACTATCTCATGTAATAGAAGACCTAGTGGGTATAGACCAGACGGGATTTATGCCAGGCAAGGGCACAGATATAAATATTAGGCGCCTATTCCTTAACTTAGCAACATCGCATGACAACATGGGGTCCAGGGTTATTGCCTCTTTAGATGCCGAGAAGGCTTTCGACTCTGTTGAATGGAAATTTTTATGGGAAACTTTGCGTAGATTTGGATTCTGTCCCAAATTTATTCACGGAGTACGATTGCTGTACCGATCCCCCCGGGCACGGGTTCGCACCAACAATTGGGTCTCAGACTCCTTTGATCTGTTTCGCGGTACGAGGCAGGGATGCCCGCTCTCCCCCAGCCTGTTCGCCCTGGCGCTGGAGCCTCTGGCAATTGCCATTAGGAGTGCACCGGACGTTCTGGGCCTGCGGGTGGGTATGATGGAAGAGCACCTCTCCCTCTATGCTGACGACGCATTATTGTACCTAAATGATGCTGGGCCCTCTCTTCAAGCTGCCTTGCGTATTTTTGACAGTTTTGGTGGACTCTCGGGAGTTAAAATAAATTGGACCAAATCAGTCCTATTTTTTATAGATGATGGAGTTAACTCTGGACCCCTCTCCTCCCCATTACAAAGGGTTAGGGAATTTAAATATCTTGGAGTTGTGATCACTAGGAATCCCTCTGATTTTATTGTAAAAAACCTGGCCCCTGTCCTGAACACCCTACGTTCGAAATGTGCTGCCTGGGAGAATCTTCCTCTGAATCTTCTGGGTCGCATTAGTCTCCTTAAAATGATGATACTGCCCAAATTTAACTATCTGTTTAGGAATTGCCCGGTCTGGGTCCCCGCCTCGTTTTTTAGGGAGATTGACCGTATAGTGGGATCCTTTATTTGGTCGGGAGAAACCCTAGGTTGGCACGTACTATGTTGTGTTTACCTGCAGATTTGGGCGGACTTGCCCTCCCAAATTTCCAGATATATTTTTGGGCAGCCATGTTGGTGACGGTACACTGGTGGTTCCAGGGTTCTAGATCCAATGTGGCAACCTGTCTCGAGGCGAATATTCTGGGTTCCCTGACGGACCTTTGGAATTTTCCCTATAGAGGACCAAAGGCATATTGTGAGGTCCCTGGGCCTACTAGAGCAACTTGGAGAGTATGGGAGGCGGCTAGGCGCAGATACTTGAGACCTGGCCAATTGTCTCCAGCTCATCCCCTATGGGGGAACCCACGACTCAAACACTTCCGTATGATACCGGACCCACAGGTGTGGGCCAGATATGGTGTAACCTTGTTGGAACACGTAATGTCTGGGGGACAACTGCTCTCCTTGCATGAGCTTACGGCTAAATTTGGACTGCCCCGTTGGATGGGGTTCTAATACCTACAGCTGAGACATGCGGCCAGGGCTCAATTCCCGCAAACTCCCCTGTTACAGACGGACCCCATCGAAGATCTCCTATCTCCTGGAGACTTGACTAAACCCCTATCCTCTCTATATAATGCGTTGCTGGGAAGAGATTCCCCTAAGATTAATGAATTATGGGAAAGATGGCGGGCTGATATCCCGTCGCTGGATAAGGAGGGATGGGAGGACTGTCTAGAGTATGGCCCGAAATTAGTGATAGCATCCAAGGACAAACTGATTCAAGTTAAATTTATACACAGGGTCTACTATACCCCGCAGAGACTTCATCGCATATTTCCTCAGAGAGACCCCATGTGTCCTAAATGCAAAGTCCATATAGGCACATTTATACATATGTTCTGGGAGTGCCCAGTTGTTACACTATTTTGGACTAAGATTGTAGGTGAAATCAACTCCAGATTGCAGACCTCTATTCTGCTCTTGCCGGCCATGGCGTTGCTGGGGATACACGATGATGAGCAGAGGCCATATCATCTTAAATTACTAATTTCCTTCCTTCTTTTCTATGCCAAAAAAGAAATACTCATGAAATGGATAGATTCTTCCCCTCCATCCTTTTCAGCCTGGGAGGCACAGATTGAGGCAGTAATCCCCATGTATAAAATGACATATATAAACCGTGGCTGTCCGTGGAAATTTGAAAAAGTTTGAGCTCCGTGGATGGCCTCGTAGAGAAACATTCAGTT
The DNA here is from genome assembly GCA_037952835.1 of Lithobates septentrionalis. Classification (NCBI taxonomy): domain Eukaryota; kingdom Metazoa; phylum Chordata; class Amphibia; order Anura; family Ranidae; genus Lithobates; species Lithobates septentrionalis. Next base: position 845,074 of record JBBDGP010001253.1, on the reverse strand, counting down.
CACTACGATCATTTGCCCCAATAGGGGAGGGTTTTGGAGGGTGGAGGGTGGACGGTACTTGTTGAGAATGGTACTATTAACCTTACGTATTGCTTGCGGGTTTTGCATATTATTTTCCCTATCCTCAAATATGTAATCTACGTATGTAATGTATTGTACTCTGTTGAATGGTATTCTGTAACTCTGATTATCTGTTACAACAATAAAGCACCACTGTTTTTGTTAAAAAAAAACATTTTTAGGTAAATTTGATCCAGGAAAAATCCGATTGCCTTGGGGGACCAGGAAGGAATTTTTCCCCAGCTGTAGCAAATTGGAGCATGCTTTGCTGGGATTTTTCGCCTTCCTCTGGATCAACTGTGGGTGAAGGATTGTGTATATGGGATTGTATTTTTTTTTTTGTTGAACGTGTGCCTTTTTTCAACCTGATTAACTATATAACTATGTAGCAAATTGGAGTCCCACCATTGCCTCCCTCACCTCCCATGCCTCCTGGTACCGAGTCTGTCAGTGAAGTAGAACCCATGCAGTCACTTCTCTCTGCAGAGGAGAGGGCCTTTAGGAGGAGGGAGAGTTTGTGCCTTTATTGTGGCCAGGCAGGTCACTTGTTGAAGTCCTGTCCTACCCATCCGTGAAACGCTTTCACCTGAGGTCCTGTAGGGGACAGACCTTAGGTGGTGTTGTTACGTCCTCAGTTATCCTGAAGGATAAGCCTTTTGTTCCAGGTACCCTTTCTTGATCTGAGTCGTCCATCGAGACACAGGCTCTAATTGACTCCGGGGCTGCAGGCCTGGTCATAGATAGTGCCTTTGTGCCTAAGCACTCGATTCCGCTGCAGCTTCGTGCCACTCCACTTGCCATTGAGGCTATTGATGGGAGACCTCTACAGCTTGCCCATGTGACTTATGAGACTGCTCCATTGACCATGGCTGTAGGGGCTCTTCACCATGAGATAATCCAATTTCAAGTTATTTCCAGAGGCACAGCCCCTCTTTTGATTGGCTTCGGGCTGAGGTTCTTTCCTGGTCCCCACAATGCAGTAAGACATGTTTTAGGAAAGTGGTCTTGTGCAATTATTCACTCACCTCCCTGCCAGAGGAGTACCATGAATTTGGCAATGTCTTTGACAAAGGTCAAGCCGGTAGTTTGCCTCCACACCGGTCATATGTTTGCGCAATTGACCTTCAGTCTGGTCCCATGCCTCCTTATGGCCGGGTTTACCCTTTGTCGGTCTCGGAGGATAAAGCCATGGAGGACTATGTTGCCGATGCACTGTCTCAAGGGTTCATCCGCAAATCCTCATCTCCTGCTGGTGCTGGCTTCTTCTTTGTGAAAAAGAAGAGTGGAAAACTGAGACCTTGTATCGATTCTAGGGGTCTCAATTGCATCACGATTAAGAAAGCGTATTCGATTCTGTTGATTACAGGAATTGTTTGACCGCCTCAAGGGAGCAACGGTTTTTACGAAGCTCCATCTGAGTGGAGCATACATTCTTTTGAGGATCAAGGAGGGAGACGAAAAGAAAACTGCGTTTAATATTAGGACAGGACGGGGCATGGCCTTGGAACGGCATGACGTGAGGAGCACTGATCAGGAGCTCTGACAATGATATATCCTATTTTATATATCCTGTGACTTTCGCACTCTCTTCTTGGACACTGGGGGACACCCCTACCTTCCCTCTGGCTGTCTTAATACAGTATCTCACAAAAGTGAGTACACCCTCAAATTTTTGTAAATATTTTATCATATCTTTTCATGTGACAACACTGAAGAAATTACACTTTGCTACAATGTAAAGCAGTGAGTGTACAGCTTGTATAACAGTGTAAATTTTCTGTCCCCTCAAAATAACTCAACACACAGCCATTAATGTATAAACCGCTGGCCCCAAAAGTGAGTCCATTAAGGCCTTTGAGAGTCTCAAGGCTGCCTTTGTTTCTGCTCCTGTGTTGGCACATCCTGATCCTACATTACCTTTTTATCCTTGAGGTTGATCCTTCTGAGACTGGTGTTGGCACCCTTCTGTCTCAACGTCCTACCTCTGAGAACACTATGCATCCTTGTGGCTACTTTTCCAAGAAATTGTCACCTGCGGAGTGCAATTACGAGATTGGTGACAGAGAGCTGTTAGTGATCATTTTAGCCCTGAAAGAATGGAGACATCTCCTCGAAGGTACAACTGTGCCGGTTCTCATTCTTACTGACCATAAGAACCTCACATTCTTGTCTGAGGCTAAACGCCTCTATCCCTGAAGGGTGCGATGGGTTCTTTTCTTGTCAAGTTTCAATTACATTGTCTCATTCTTACTCTCTTCGTACTAAGAATGTAAGGGCTGACGCCTTGTCACGACAATTTTCCTCCACTTCCAAGTTGGAGTTGGTTCCGGTTCCTCTGATTCCTTCTGATCGTATTCTGGCTATGGTTCGCACCAGTCTCACTTCTCCTTTGGGTGACAAAATTCTTGCTGCTCAGGTCCATGCTCCTCCTGAGAAACCTTGTGACCGCTGCTTTTTCCCGGAGAGTCTCCGTACTGCCGTGCTCCAGACTTACCATTCTCCCAAGGCTGATGGCCACCCTGGGAAGAATAAACTCTTTTGGGCCATTTCTCAACAATTCTGGTGGCCTAGTCTGCATGCTGATGTAACGTGCCTTCGTAGCTGCCTATTCCGTGTGTGCTCAGAGTAAGACTCCACGACACCTTCCAGTGGGCCTCCTACAACCCATACCTAATGGAGAGAGGCCCTGGACCCACCTGTCTATGGATTTCATTGTGGAGTTACCCAACTCCCAGGGCAACACATTTATCCTAAAGGTGGTCGACCAGTTCTCAAAGATGTGTCATTGTATTCCACTTAAGAAGTTGCCCACTTCTAAGGAACTGGCTTCCATTTTTGCTCGGGAGATCTTTTGCTTACATGGGCTACCCAAGGTGATTGTCTCGGGCAGGAGTAGTCAGTTTGTGTCCCGGTTCTGGCGAGCCTTTTGTGCACAGTTGGGAATTCAGCTTGCTTTCTCCTCTGCGAATCACCCGCAGTCTAATGGGGCCGCAGAACGAGCCAATCAGTCCTTGGAGCAATTCCCACATTGCTATATTTCTGACCATCATAACAACTGGTCAGACCTATTACCATGAGCAGAGTTTGCTCACAACAGTGCCTTGAATTCTGCTTCCTGTTTGTCCCCATTTATAGCGAATTATGGTTTCCAACCTTCCATGTTGCCTGACTTGTTTGTTCTGCAGAATATACCTGCATTAGAGGAGCATCTCCCTGGTCTTCATTCCACCTAGGCACAAGTCTAGTAGGCTTTGTGACATGCTAATGATAGGTACAGACTCCATGCTGACCGCAGACGCCTGCCTGGGCCTTCCTACCAGGTTGGGGACAGGGTCTGGCTGTCATTTCGCAACCTCCGACTTCGTGTTCCCTCTCTGAAGTTTGCACCTCGTTTTTTTGTGCTTTTCCATATTCTTCGCAAGATTAACCCAGTAGCTTACGCATTAGACCTTCCTTCTAGTATACGTATTTCGAATGTATTTCATGTCTTCTTATTAAAACCTTTGGTCTGCAGCCGCTTCACCACCTTGGTGCCACATCCTCACCCTGTACAGGTTGAGAACCATGAGGAGTATGAAGTACTGTCCATTGTTGACTCCCATAGGTTCCATGGGCGTATACAGTACCTGGTGCATTGGAAAGGGTATGGTCCGGAGGAATGCTCTTGTGTCTCATCCTCGGACATACATGCCCCTGTCCTCCTCCGTGATTTCCATAGACGTTTTCCCCTCAAGCCTGGTGATCCTCCGAGGGGGGGGTCGTTGAGGAGGGGGTACTGTTAGGGCTGGGCTCAGCCCTTCCTTCTCTGAGCTGGCCGCTCAGCTGTCGGCTAATTGCCAGCTCCTATCTCTCCACAGTTACTCAGCTGTTAATGATATCCTGCTCGTCAGTCCTGCCTACTTAAGCCATCCAGTCCAGAGGAGCTCTGCCTTCGCCTTGGTCGCATCACAGAAACTATCTCCTGAGATCCTGTTTAACACTTGCTTTGCTGACATTTCTTTTGGCTCCAGATCCTGCTAGCTGTTCCACTACATTGATCCCTGACTTCTGGCTTGGCTGTCTATCCGTTCTGGTTACTGAACTTTGGCTATGTTTTGACTACGTTTGTTCTTTTTACTTTTGTTATTAAACAAGTGCGATTTACCTGTACTTCTGTCTTGGGCTGATTTCAAGGTTTCTGACAGCCAGTTTGTCTGATTTTGCACAGTGCTGATAGCTATTTTGCCTGTGCTACGTCAACTGGACCAGTGTTTTTATATATGCTAGTTACCAAACGGTTTTACTGTTTATTCAATTTTATTACAGTATTGTATTCCTGAAAAGTATGTGTGAGATGATGGGTTATTCTGCAGCACACCTAAGTGCCTGGTACATAATGCGTGTTGGGACAAAATGTGGTGCCTCAGAACTTCAATCACCGGCTGCCTGCCACCTCTGTTGTGGGCATGCCCTTTTTGGATGGTGTGGGGTCTCGGAGCACAAATTTGTTCATGATGTGCTCTCCATGCCTCTGGATCATTCGACTTTCAGTATACCCCCTTTAATGCCATCATGATCCAGCTTAAATTTTTGATGTGGAATGTGGAAGAGGATTGGGGGCTAAACCCAAACAGACAGCAGTCCTGCACATCTCAAAGCGCAACGCACCAATGTTTCAGTCCGGGTAGAGACCCACATTACCGGTCACTTGCAAATTACTCTTAAGAGACCATCGGTGGGCTGGGTGTATCAACCCCCCTCATACCTCTAACTCTCATGGGGTTGCAATATTGATTGCTAAATCTACACAATTTTCCCTATTGACATTACAGTCGAATCCCCAGGGCAGTTACCTCTTTCTATATGTTATGTTCTTTCTCTGCTACGCATAATACAATGTTATTGATAGACCTTATCCTTTTGTCCAGAACCCTCCTACCTGACCTCCTGGAGATTGAATTTGCCCCCAGAATATTGTCAGACCACTTGCCTTATTGGGTATCCCTTAGGCTGCAAGCGTCGCCTTCCACCTACATGTGGCGTTTGAGTCTCTTTTGGCTGACTGTTCTCCCAGATTTTGGGAAGCTTCAGTCCGATTGGGACTCATTCTTTACTATCAACTGGGAGTCTGCCCCGGACAGGGTAGTTTGGGACACCTGCAAAACTCATGCACTCTCCACCCTGGCACAATGCATTTCCAGGTATAAACGCTCTTCTAAACAGATAATTAGTCTGGCAGAGGACCGCTTATTGGAGTTAGAACAAGCATTTCAGACTGATCCCTCAAGAGACATGGCTTCAATGGTCAAACTACCAACCAGATTAGTCGATCATCTCTATATCACCAAGGCTGAACAAGGCATATACTATAGCAAACAGCGGATATACAAGCACAGAGAAAGAGCAGGTCCGTTACTTGCATACCTAGATTACAAACCGCCAACAGTAGTGTCTTTAACCTCCCTGGCGGTATGATTATGTCCGACTTTCGATGCTCAAAGTGGTATAATGTTTCGCATGGAAATTTGGCGTTGTATATTGTAGGCCTGTAATTCTTAGGAATAACTCACTTAAATCTGTCCAAACAAGAGTCTAGTAGACATCCCAGGTATGAAAGTTTGAAACACAAAATCATAAATATAATAAATAACTATAAATAATAATAATATAATAATAACAATTTATTCAATAATGTAATCAAATAAAAAACACAAAAATTTTGCTCAGTTGCAGAATTATAGTTGTCATTACTTTCAGTGTTTGATGAGGAATTTCCCCACAAATCACTATTGCTCAATTGTGCAAGTGATTCTAATTTATTATCACTTTTTCTAACTGGTCTAAAACTGCTTTTGACGTAAATGGACACTTTTTGGTTGCTATGGCCATTCTCAAGTTTACAGGCAGAAAGAACATTATATATAATATAAAACTGCATGCAGGGCACGGGACAAAGCATTAGGGACAAAAGGTATGTGAAATAATTTGATACACTAATGTAATCTGTAAGATTAGAGTGTACTGTATGTGTTATGTGTTTTTCACTTTTTGAATTTGGCGCCGGGCTCCGCCCCATGCGTCGCAACACTTGCAGGGAATGGAGCCTGGCACTGTGGTAGATCGAGCAGAGGACACAGCAGGGAGACATCTCAGGATCCTGGGGAGAAGGTAAGTAACTTTGCCTGGATCCTGCGATGCAATCCCGAGTGTGGCTCGGGTTACCGCTTTTGGTAATGAAAATTCACCCCAAGCCACACTCAGGATTCCCGCTAAGGAGGTTGAGGTCTAGTTCTGGTAGTCTGCTCATTGACCCTGACTTGGTTATCAACAAATTTTCTACTTTTTTCACATCACTTTATGCCTCAATTACTGAACACTCCCGAGGCAATGACGGAATTCTTTAATGACATCTCCTTCCATTCTCTGACCTCTGACCAGACAGATTTGCTGGAGGCTCCTATTTCCAGCGATGACATTGAAGAAGCCATTGCGCATCTTTCCCCATCCAAGGCCCCTGGGTCAAGCAGTTTACCTTTAGAATTCTACACACACTTTCAGGATTTTATGGTCCCCAAGTTACGTAAACTATTTGCAGACATTTTCTAATCTGCCATCCTACCTAGATCTATGACTGGAGCTTTGATAGTGCTTATACCCCAACCCGGGAAGGACCCCCAGTTAATCCTACAGACCTATCTCACTCCTCCAACTAGACATTAAGGTACTAGCCAAGGTCCTGGCTCTCTGTTTAAACAAGGTGATCCTTAGTTTGATCCACCCTGACCAGGTCGGTTTCATGCCTGCTGAAAATACGACCTTCAATCTTCTTGCATCCTCGCATTCAGTCCTCGCGTAATAATGTGGGATCCAGAGTTGTGATGTCTTTGGACGCAGCCAAGGCATTTGACTCGGTTAAGTGGGATTACCTGTGGGAATGCCTTTGCCGCTTTGGCTTCGGGCCAAACGACATCAAATGGATCCAACTTTTATACCAGGCGCCGATGGCCAGGATCTCAGTCAACGGTCGAGTGTCAGCCTCATTTCCTCTAGCTAGAGCTATGCATCAGGACTTTCCCCTGTCCCCGCTATTATATGCCCTTGCAGTTGAACCATTAGCCACAACAATTAGAAACCATGCAGGAATTAGGGGTCTCCGTAGCAACCTGCTAGTGGAAACAATCAGTCTATATGTAGACGATATGTTGTTATACCTGGATCATGATCGAGCAATTTGGGCAATATTCTGGCCTCAAAATTAATTGGGACAAGTCCCAGATGCTCCCAATTGACCTTGGAGTCCCTACGGCTGCACAAGCTGACCTCCCTCTTGCACGCGTCAGTGTTATTAAATATCTTGGAGTGGAAATTATGCGCTCCTCCTACAGAGACTAAATCTAGACCCTTTATTCCCGGTTCTAAAAGTCAAGACCCAGGTCTGGGCTCGATTTCCTCTGGGTGTCATTGGATGTATCAATTTAATTAAAATGGTGCTGTTGCCCAAGCTCCTCTATATCCTTTGGCATGCCCCAGCGTATCTACCACTGCATATATTTAAAAGCCTAGAATCTATCCTCAATTCTTTTGTATGGGGCGCAGCTCGTCACAAACTGTCCTGTCGCGCGGTCACGTACCTGGTGGTAAAGCCTGATATGCAGAGGACAGCCTCTCTTACACCTCTGACTCGAGGCCCTTGGTAGAGCAGACAGGAGGCTTGGGAGTGCAGAGTCGCATGAGTGCCTGGCAGGATCACTGAAAGCAGAGCTGGACTGGAACTCCTAGCGGGACCATGGAGGAACACCGACACAGTGGAAGACCAGGAACAGCGGTAAGCAGGAAGCTGGAACAGACTGGTACTGGAACACCACAGGCTGGGGAGCAGATGCAGCTGCAGGTGGGATGGATGCTCCCAAAGAGCTGGAGAGAAGGCAGGTACAGGCAGGCTGGGTCATACACAGGTGGACAAGTCAGGAACTGATGCAAAGGCTGGAGCAGAGTCAGGGAACAGGCTGGATCGGTAACGGGCTGGCAGCAAAATAGCAGAAGAAGCAGGCAGGTGCAGAGTCAAAGACAAGCCAGGGTCGGATGCAGACAGAAGGCAGGAACGCCAGGAACAAGCCGGGTCAAGCATCAGGAACATATATCAGATACTGGTTAGCAGGGACACATGGGGAACGCTGTAGAGCAGACAGCATTGAGTCTGGGTGCTGACCCAGTTTAAATAGCCTATTTTGGCGCCATTAACTGTTACAAGTTGTGCGCGCGCACCTGCGGCATTCTCCTAACAGGAATTGAAGGTTCGGGATGTCTTCTGCAGCTACCATCTTGGTTGCTGGCATGCCCTTTCTGACATTGCCCCCCCTAATGGGCAGCCACCGGATGCCCAACTTGGGCAATTTGGCAGGGTGGGAGCTTTGCCATGAATATTGCCTTCTGGTTCCCATGAGTTGTCCTCTGGCTCATATCCTTTCCATTTTATCAGGTACTGAACCTGATTCCTCCTGTTCCTGCAATATAAAATTGTTTCAATTTCAAATTCTTCTTCTCCATTGACAATTACAGGTTCAGATGGACCAACATTTCGCAAAGGAAAAGGATCAGGGATGGTGGGCTTCAGCAGGGTTACGTGGAACACGGGGCGAATCCTGAACGAGTCTGGCAGTTCTAACTCGTAAGCAACATTGTTGTTCCGTCTTTTCACAGGGAATGGCCCCACAAACTTAGGGCCCAGTTTTTTTGAAGGGCAGGCTAATTTCAGGTTTGTTGTTGATAACCAAACGTGGTCACCAGGATTTAGGATCAATTCTCCCCTTCTCTTCTTGTCAAAAACCTCTTTGTTATAGGCCTGTGTTTTGGACATTGTTTCCTGTAACAATTTGTTGTAAGTATTAAAGAAATCCCTTGTTTCAAGAACAGCTGGTACAGGGCACTCTGGTATTGTATTGAATAAAAAGAAGGATGGAAACCGTAATTGGCAAAGAATGGTGACTGTCTTGTGGCTGAGTGAACAGAATTATTGTAAGAGAATTTGGCTAAGGGAAGTAGTGAAACCCAGTCATTTTGGGAAAAGGAAGAGAAGCAACATAGATGTTGTTCAAGAGTTTGATTGGTTCTTTCTGTCTGTCCATTCGTTTGTGGGTGATAGGCAGATGAAAAGAATCTGGAGGTGAACTGCACCCCTCTGTTAGACACAATATTTGCTGGAACCCCATGAAGCCTTATAATCTCCTTGATAAAGGTTTGTGCAGTTTCTTGGGCTGATGGTGTACCCTTCATAAGTAGGAAATGTGCCATCTTAGATAGTCGGTCGACTACCACAAAGATAGTATTGTAGCCCTCGGATGTAGGAAGTTCCACAATAAAGTCTATTGAAATCATCCTCCAGGGTCTATTCGTGACAGGTAATGGTTTCAACAGACCCCAAGCCCTGAATTTGCTGTTCTTGTTGCGGATGCAGGCAGTGCAGGATTCCACATATCTCTTACAGTCCTTTTCCATCCTAGGCCACCAGAATGTCCGTTGCACCAGTTCAGAAATCTTACTAAAGTCAAAATGCCCTGCTAGCATGTGATCATGTTATCATGACACAGCCCCATGTGGAAATTCAGAGATCCTCTGGTACAAAGACATAGTTACATAGTTAGTAAGGTTGAATAAAGACACCAGTCCATCCAGTTCAACCTGAGTGAGTGTGGATGCATGTCTAAAATTGTCCCTATCCCTGTACATTGTGTCTCATTAAGATGCTCCTCTGTAATACATATTATTTAAGGTACCCATATAGCGCTGTCAATTTACACAGCGCTCCACACATACATCACACACTCACATCGCTCCCTACCCTCAAGGAGCCCACAATCCAAGGTCCACAACTCACATTCATATACTAGGGGCAATGTTGGACAGAAGCCAATTAACCTACCAGCATGTCTTTGGGGTGTGGGAGGAAACCGGAGTACCCGGAGGAAACCCACACAGGCACAGGGAGAACATGCAAACTCCAGGCAGGTAGTGCCGTAGTTGGGATTCGAACCAGCAACCCTTTTTACTGCTAGGCGAGAGTGCTACACACTACACCACTGTGCCGACCTTGTCTTCGTACCAAAGCAGCCTGTCCTTTGCTAGTAAAGTGATTCTGGGTGGCGGGGAGCTCCTCACTAAAGCTTGTGTAATCAAGAACTTCTAGCCATCAAGTCCCCTTGTAGTAGGAGGAAGTTCCTAGAAGACAGAATGGTATCTGGAGGTGAAACTTCTTTAGACTTACTAAACATGCATGACAACGCATCGGGTTTTGTGTTCTTAGATCCAGGCCTGTACTTTATATGGAAGGCAAATCTAGAAAAGAATAGTGCCCATCTGGCTTGCCGGGGGTTTCAACCTCTTTGCTGTCCTTAAATAATCTAGATTCTTGTGATCTGTATAGATCAGGATTGGGTGTGCAGCCCCTTCTAGTAAGTACCTCCATTCTTCCAGAGCAGCTTTGATGGCTAGAAGTTCACGGTCCCCGACATCATAGTTTCTCTCTGCAGTTGATAGCTTGCGGGAAAAAGTATTCCCGGGAAAGTATTGCTCCAACTGCTGTTTCTGAAGCATCTACTTCTAGGATGTAGGGCAGAGCTGGATCAGGAAGCTTCAGAACAGACACGGAGGTGAATAGCTTTTTTAGAGTCTCAAAGGCAGCCTGAGTGTCAGGGTTGGGCTCAGCCCTTCCTTCTCTGAGCTGGCTGCTCAGCTGTCGGCTAATTGCCAGCTCCTATCTCTCCACAGTTACTCAGCTGTTGATGATATCCTGCTCATCAGTCCTGACAACTTAAGCCATCCAATCTAGAGGAGCTCTGCCTGCCTTCGCCTTGGTCAACATCACAAGAAACTCCTGCATTCCTGTTTAAAGACTTGCTTTACTGACATCCCTTCTGGCTCCAGATCCTACTTGCTGTTCCACTACATTGATCTCTAAATCTGGCTTGGCTGACTATCCGTTTCGGTTAATGAACTTTGGCTATGCTTTGACTACGTTTGTTCTGTTTACTTTTATTATTAAAAAAGTGTGATTTAACTGTACTTCTGTCTCGGTCTGATTTCATGTTTTCTCACAGTAGGCGAAGGCCATGAATTCAGAAGATGCAGTCAATCCACTTGTTGGCAATATTTTTTCCAGATTGGATGAACTGGATCACCGCATGGATCAGTTTGCCATGGTGTTACAAATGCTCCTGAGTCGCACGGCTCACCTGGAATCTTCCACTGTGGCTACCCCGGTATAAGCTATGTTGCACGCCAACCCTGTTGCTGCTCCAGTCTCTGTGCAGGCACCTGCCTCAAGTATTACCTCCGCTTCCCCAGTGATTTGGGGGCGATCCAGTCCAATGCAGAGGGTTTCTCAACCAAGTTGAGATATACTTTGAGATGCTGCCCCAGGCGTTTCCCACAGACAGAAGCAAAGTAGGTTTCGTGATATCTTTGCTTTCTGAGAGAGCCTTGGCCTGGGCAAACTCTCTATGGGAGATGCAAAAACCTGTTGCCTTGAGCTACCCTGAGTTTCTGGCTTTGTTTAAAAGGGTATTTGACGTTCCCGCACACTCCGCTTCTGCTGCCAAGTGCCTCATGTCCATCGAACAGAGTACGAGAACTGTTACCGACTACGCCATTGAATTACGTACTCTGAAAGCAGAGGTTGCGTGGAACAATGAGGCCCCCGTGGCTGCTTTTTCTCATGGTCTCTCAGATACCATCAAGGATGAGATAGCAGCCCAAGATATACCCACTGTGCTGGAGAAGTTGATCACATTTGCCATCCTCATTGACTCCGGACTCAGAGAAAGACTCTTTTAAGGAGCGCTTGCGGAAGCCTCCTGTATGTTTGTCTCCGAGCTTAGCAGTCCCACCCGTGCTTCCCTCACCTCCCATGCCTCCTGATACCAAGTCGGTCAGTGAAAGTGAACCCTTGCACTTGGGTTTCACGTGTCTCTCTGCAGATGAGAGAGCCTTTAGGAGGAGGGAGAGATTGTGCCTTTATTGTGGCCAGGCAGGTCACTTTTTCAAGTTTTGTCCTACCCGTCCAGGGAAAGCCCAAACCTTGAGGTCCTGTTGCGGACAGACCTTAGGTGGCGTTGTTTCATCCCTGGTTATCAAGAAGGATAAGCCCCTGGTTTTGGTCACCCTTTCTTGGGCTGAGTCGTCCATCGAGATACAGGCTCTAATCGACTCTGGGGCTGCAGGCCTGTTCATTGATGCTGCATTTGTATCGAAGCACTCGATTCTGCTGCAGCTGCGCGACACTCCACTTGCCATTGAGGCTCTTGACGGGAGACCTCTACAGCCTGCCCATATGACTCATGAGACGGTTCCGTTTTCCATGGCCGTAGGGGCTCTTCACCATGAGATAATTCAATTCCAAGTTATTTCCTCACCTAAGTTTCCACTGGTTATTGGTTATCCTTGGTTACAGAGGCACAACCCCTCTTTTGATTGACTCCATGCTGAGGTTCTCTCCTGGTCACCAAAATGCAGTGAAACATACTTCCAGAAGGTAGCCAAGGTCCTGTGCACCTCTTCACTCTCCTCCCTGCCGGAGGAGTACCACGATTTTAGCGATGTCTTTGACAAAGGCCAAGCCAGTAGTTTGTCTCCACACCGTCCATATGATTGTGCAATTGACCTTCAACCTGGTGCCATACCCCCTCGTGGCCGGGTTTACCCTTTGTTAGTCATAGAGGATAAGGCAATGGAGGAGTATGTTGCAGACGCACTTCTCGAGGTTTCAAATCCTCGTCTCCTGCTGGGGCTGGTTTCTTCTTTGTGAAGAAGAAGACTAGTTAACTGAGACCTTGTATTGATTATAGGGGTCTCAATCATTTCACGATTAAGAATGCCTACCTGATTCCGTTGATTACGGAATTATTTGACCGCCTCAAGGGAGCAATGGTTTTCACAAAGCTTGATTTGAGAGGGGCATACATTCTCGTGAGGATTAAGGAGGGTGACGAGTGGAAAACTGCTTTTAATACCAGAACAGGCCATTATGAGTACCTCGTAATGCCTTTTGGCCTTTGTAACTCCCCGGCAGTTTTCCATGAATTTATTAACAATGTCCTCCGAGATTTGTTGCAGTTATGTGTGGTGGTTTATCTCGATGATATCCTCATATTTTCCAAGTCCCTGGAGAGCCACCTCACAGATGTCTGTCATGTGCTTTCCACTGCTGGTTTTTCAATGGACCCAGAGAAACTTTCGGCAGTTCTACAGTGGCCCCGACCCGTGGGTTTATGTCCTTTGCAGCATTTCCGGGGCTTTGCCAACTATTATCGGATGTTTAACTAGTAACTTCTCGTCTCTGGTCAATCCCCTGACTGATATGACCAGAAAGGATGGGCACCAACAGAGTTGGTCTCCGGAGTCCATTAAGGTCTTTGAGAGTCTCAAGGCTGCCTTTGTTTCTGCTCCTGTGTTGGCACATCCTGATCCTACGTTACCTTTTTAGCCTTGAGGTTGATGCTTCTGAGACTGGTGTTGGCACCCTTCTGTCTCAACGTCCTACCTCTGAGAACACTATGCATCCTTGTGGCTACTTTTCTAAGAAATTGTCACCTGCGGAGTGCAATTACGAGATTGGTGACAGAGAGCTGTTGGCGATCATTTTAGTCCTGAAAGAATGGAGACATCTCCTCAAAGGTACCACTGTGCCAGTTCTCATTCTAACTGACCATAAGAATCTCACATTCTTGTCTGAGGCTAAACGCCTCTCTCCCAGAAGGGCGTGATGGGCTTTTTTCTTGTCAAGTTTCAATTACATTGTCTCATTCTTAATCTCTTCGTACTAAGAATGTAAGGGCTGACGCCTTGTCACGACAATTTTCCTCCACTTCCAAGTTGGAGTCGGTTCCGGTTCCTCTGATTCCTTCTGATCGTATTCTGGCTATGGTTCGCACCAGTCTCACTTCTCATTTGGGTGACAAAATTCTTGCTGCTCAGGTCCATGCCCCTCCTGAGAAACCTTGTGACCGCTGCTTTGTCCCAGAGAGTCTCCATACTGCCATGCTCCAGACTTACCATTCTCCCAAGGCTGCTGGCCACCCTGGGAGGAATCAACTCTTTTGGGCCAACAATTCTGGTGGTCTAGTCTACGTGCTGAAGTAACTGCCTTCGTAGCTGCCTGTTCTGTGTGTGCTCAGAGTAATGCCGCGTACACACGGTCGTACTTTTCGTCTACAAAAGTCAGACAGCCTGTCCGACAGACTTCCGGCAGACTTTCGGCGGACTTGCGGCGGACTTGCGGCATACTTTCTAACGAACGGACTTGCCTACACACGATCACACAAAAGTCCGTCGAATTCTTACGTGATGACGTACACCGGACTAAAATAAGGAAGTTCCTAGCCAGTAGCCAATAGGTGCCCTAGCGTGGCTTTTTGTCCGTCGGACTAGCACACAGACGAGCGGATTTCGGGGTCCGTCGTAGTTACGAAGTAAAGATTTGAAGCATGTTTCAAATCTAAAGTACGTCGGATTTGAGGCTAAAAAAGTACGTTGAAAGTCCGGAGAAGCCCACACACGATCGGATTACCAGCCAGCTTTAGTCCGTCAGCGTCCGTTGGACTTTTGTAGACGAAAAGTACGACCGTGTGTACGCGGCATTAGACTCCACGACACATTCCAGTGGGCCTCTTACAACCCATACCCAATGGAGAGAGGCCCTGGACCCACCTGTCTATGGATTTCATTGTGAAGTTACCCAACTCCCAGGGCAACACAGTTATCCTTATAGTGGTTGACCGGTTCTCAAAAATGTGTCATTGTATTCCACTTAAGAAGTTCCCCATTTCTAAGGAACTGGCTTCCATTTTTGATCTTTCGCTTACATGGGCTACTCAAGGTGATTGTCTCGGACAGGGGTAGTCAGTTTGTGTCCCGGTTCTGGCGAGCCTTTTGTGCACAGTTAGGAATTCAGCTTGCTTTCTCCTCTGCGTATCACCCGCAGTCTAATGGGGCCGCAGAACGAGCCAAGCAGTCCTTGGAGCAATTCCTACTTTGCTATATTTCTGACCATCATAACAACTGGTCAGACCTATTACCGTGGGCAGAGTTTGCTCACAACAGTGCCTTGAATTCTGCTTCCCGATTGTCCCTGTTTATGGCGAATTATGGTTTCCAACCTTCCATGTTGCTGACTCGTTTGTTCCGCAGAATATTCCTGCATTAGAGGAGCATCTCCGTGGTCTTCGTTCCACCTGGGCCCAAGTCCAGGAGGCTTTGCGACATGCTAATGATAGGTACAGACTGCATGCTGACTGCAGACGCCTGCCTGTGCCTTCCAACCAGGTTGGGGACAGGGTCTGGCTGTCATCTCGCAACCTCCAACTTCGTGTTTCCTCACTGAAGTTCGCACCTCGGTTTATTGGGCCTTTCCGTATTCTTTGCAGGATTAACCCAGAGGCTTTTTGGATTAAACCTTCCTTTTAATATGCATATTTCAAATGTATTTCATGTCTCCTTATTAAAACCTTTGGTCTGCAACTGCTTTACCACCTCGGTGCCACGTCCCCACCCTGTACAAGTTGAGAACCATGAGGAGTATGAAGTACGGTCCATTGTTGACTCCTGTAGGTTCCCCGTGTGCGCATACAGTACCTGGTGCATTGGAAAGAGTACGGTCCGGAGAAACGCTCTTGGATCTCATTTTCGGACATACATGCCCCTGTCCTCCTTGATTTCCGTAGACTTTTCCCCTCAAGCCTGGTGATCCTCCTAGGGGGAGGGGTCATTGAGGAGGAGGTACTGTCAGGGTTGGGCTCAGCCCTTCCTTCTCTGAGCTGGCTGCTCAGCTGTCGGCTAATTGCCAGCTCCTATCTCTCCACAGTTACTCAGCCGTTGATGATCCTGTTCGTTAGTCCTGCCTACTTAAGCCGTCCAGTCAAGAGGAGCTTTGCCTTGGTCAACATCACAAGAAACAATCTCCTGCATTCCTGTTTAAAGACTTGCTTTGCTGACATCTCTTCTGACTCCAGATCCTGCTTGCTGTTCCACTACATTGATCTCTGACTTCTGGCTTGGCTGACTATCCGTTCCAGTTACTGAACTTTGGCTATGTTTTGACTACGTTTGTTCTTTTTACTTTTATTATTAAACAAGTGTTATTTAACTGTACTTCTGTCTCGGTCTGATTTCATGGTTTCTGACACTGAGCTTCTGGGGACCAACGAAATCTAGTGCTTTGTTTGGTTAGTTGTGTAATGGGGGAGATGATTGCTGAGAATCCCCTGATGAATTTTCGATAAAAATTTGTGAATCCCACAAAGCGTTGGATACCTTTTTTATCGCAAATTCGAATACCGCGGAACACCCTTTAAAAGTCTATGGGAGAAATCAAAAGTGCTAATTTTAAAGGCTTATATGCATGGTATTGTCATAAAAAGTGTTTGGGGACCTGGATCCTGTCCCAGGGGACATGTATCAATGCAAAAAAAAGTTTTAAAAACGGCCATTTTTTTGGGAGCAGTAATTTTAATAATGCTTAAAGTGAAACAATAAAAGTGTAATATTCCTTTCAATTTCATACCTGGGGGTGTCTATAGTATGCGTGTAAAGGGACGCATGTTTCCCGTGTTTAGAACAGTCTGACAGCAAAATGACATTTCAAAGGAAAAAAAGTCATTTAAAACTACTCGCGGCTATTAATGAATTGTCGGTCCGACAATACACATAAAAGTTCATTGATAAAAACGGCATGGGATTTCCCCACAGGGGAACCCCGAACCAAAATTTTTTTTAAATGGCGTGGGGGCCCCCCTAAATTCCATATCAGGCAGGCTCTTCAGGTCTGGTATGGATATTAAGGGAAACCCAACGCCAAAATTTAAAAAAAAAATGGCGTGGGGGTCCCCCTCAAAATCCATACCAGACCCTTATTCGAGCACGCAACCTGGCAGGCCGCAGGAAAAGAGGGGGGACGAAAGAGCGCCCCCCCTCCTGAGCCGTACCAGGCCACATGCCATCAACATTGGGAGGGTGCTTTGGGGTAGTGGCCCCCCAAAGCACCTTGTCCCCATGTTGATGAGGACAAGGGCCTCATCCCCACAACCCTTGGCGGGGGGCTTATCGGAATCTGGAAGCCCCCTTTAACAAGGGGACCCCCAGATCCCAGCCCCCCCGTGTGAAATGGTAATGCCATTTCACAAAAAACGTGTCAAAAATGGTAAAAATGACAAGAGACAGTTTTTGACAATTCGTTTATTTAAAGTCTTCTTCTTTCCATCTTCTTTGGGTCTTCTTCCTTCCATCTTCCTTTGGTTTCTTCCTCCATCTTCTTCTTCCTCTGGTTCTTCCTCCGATCCTCTGCTTCTTGCTCCGGTGTTCTCGTCCGGCATCTTCCTCCGCTGCGTCTTCTTCCCCGCTTCGTTCTTGGGCCGCTCCGCATCCATGGGAGGCTCCCGCTGTGTGACACTTCTCTTCTTCTGACACTTCTTAAATAATAGAGGGCAGGGCCACTGTAACCGGGTGACCCCGCCCCCTCTGACATCACGGGAAAAGCCACAGGGAAGTCCCTGTCAAGTCCCCGTGCGTCAGAGAGGGTGGGGTCACCCAGTTACATAACGGGTTGGCTAGAGTGGATGGATTGAAAGCAGCGCAGCCATTGGCTCGCGCTGCTGTCTATCACATCCAATGACGTGGCGCGCCGGGGGGGCAGGGCCGAGTGATACAGTGAGCTGCTATAGCCACCGGCTGTATCACGGGAGCGCGCCCGCAAGAACTAACCACCATGCGAGAGAGCTCGCATGAAGGTGGTTAGTTCTTGCGGGGAGGAGCTGAGACAGCTGCCGAAGGACCCCAGAAGACCAGGTGCACAGTGGAGGTAAGTATAACATGTTTGTTATTTTCTTTTTTTTTTTAATTGCCTTTACATCCCTGTCACGGACACCAGCTGCAAGGACCTTTTTCTGTCCACATTCACCCTGTTATTTGGTATTGCTATATTAATTTTTTTTTTTTTTACATTTTTGAGAGACTTGCCCAAAGAGTATTCTTGGTTGTTAATTCTGAACAATGCATGATTCTTGAAAGAGCTGATCACATTGACATGCGGAGACGAACTGTCTGGTCACCAGGGCTGCCTTAAGTGTTGTGTTAATTAACATCTTAATTATATTATTGTCTTTTAAGTTTTGCTAGAGAGGAGGGGGGAGTATCCATGAGTCAGCCCTACCTCGTTATCTAACCCCTTGTGTTAAATGTGTATAAAAAGGCTGTATTCTGTCCAATAAAGCATTCAAGATTCTACAAGCTATTTTCGGCTAGACTTGTATTTAATGCAGCTATAATAATATATCTCTGTGATGGTTAGACTGGAGGAAGCGGTATTACTGACGGAAGCACTCAGCGGAGTGTGGGATTGGATCCGTCACAGTTGGTGGCAAGCTCTGGGATGCTTCCTCTTGCCTAGGCTCACCCAAATCACCACCGGGACCCCCTGCTCCTAACATCAGATTGAACACCATTACGCCAGACTCAAGCGCAGCACCTTGAAGGATCTCTTGGAAGCCCGTGGAAAAGTCTCCAGCAACAAATCCAAAGCGACTCTCATCACCGAACTAATGGAGATTGACCAGGCCAGCAACCCACCAGCAGATACCTCAGAGGCGACAGAGTTCCAGCGTGATGTCCAGTTGTGACTGGCCTTGTAGGAGGTTATCAGTCAAGTGTTACGAGAGGTGTCCCAGCTGCGAATGGCTGAACTCCAGCGGGACCAAGGAGCGTCAGTTATGTTCAACTGGGAAGCTCCAGCGGCCCGCAAAAAGCTACCCTATGCCGCCTTCCGCATGTTTCAAGATGGTGAAGATGAGATGGATGTTTACCTGCAGCTTTTTGAGCGGCAATGTGGTCTCCAAGGTGTCAATAAAGCAGATTGGGTCACGCTCCTGGTCAGCCGGCTCACAGGAAGGGCTGCAGAGGCGTACAATAATGTCCCTGATGAGATCAGCCAGGACTATGACCAGGTAAAAGAAAGACTATTGGCTCGCTTCGGCATTACTCCAGAGGCACACCGTTTGAGGTTTCGCAACCTCCGCCGAAAGGAGAGAGAGCCATACACAGAATGGGCTCATCAAATGACCCGAGCAGCGGAGAGTTGGATGACCGGGTGCCAAGCTGTTACCATGGCAGATGCGCTCCAGCTAATCCTCCTGGAACAATTCTACAATCATACCCCACATGAAGTTAGAGACTGGGTAAAGGATCGGTGGCCGGTCACAGTAGATGAAGCTGCCACCCTAGCTGACCAATACGTGGATTCAAGGCGGACTGTACAACCAGAGCCTAAGACCCCAGCTCGGCCTGTCCCCAACATTCCACGGAGCGTTGCCCCTCCACACCAGCCGTCGATCCCCGGCCCCACTCAGCTACCATCTTCACGAGGAAAAGGGGACCTCTGCTACAGATGCAACCAAGCAGGGCATGTTAGGAGGTATTGTCCGCAGAATGTTTTCCAGGACGTGCAGAACAACAGGCCCCTTGGACCTGCCCGGGCTGCTGCACACTGTCTGGAGAGAAATGATGCGACTTACCCAAGTGAGGAAAATATTGGAATTCTACATGAGGCAGACCATGTGCAAGCTGCCACTACAGATAATCGTTTGCACCATCGACAAGCCGTGTGGATTAATGGTCGGGCTTCCCAGGGACTGCGGGACACGGGAGCTACTATTACCCTGATACAGTCCCGAATGATAAACCCGGCAGAGCAGACGGGACGGTCTGTGGCTGTGCGGGTGGCCGGGGGAAATGTTATGCGGGTCCCCACTGCCAGGGTTTACCTTGACTGGGGTTCGGGGGCCAAAGAAGTGGAAGTGGGAATAATGCAGAACTTACCTGCAGAGGTTTTGTTGGGCAACGATTTGGGATGTTTAAATTCAGTCTTCTCCCTGGATGTATCCCTGGAAGCCTACCCTGTTACCACCCGCCAGCAAGCCCAGATGGAGGTGCGCTCTCGAGGACGGGACCCAGGTAAGACCTGTCACCCCTGACCTAGACTGTACTACCCCAGCTATTCCTACCCCGACTTGGGCTTCTCCCCAAGACTTTGCTCAGGCAACTCTTAGCGACCCTTCCTTAGCTAGCTATAGGGAAAGAGCAGGATTGGACCCTGGGGGGTTGGAGAGGTAGCGGATAGAGTGGGTCCAGGGATTACTCTATCGGGTTACTGAGGGAAAGACAGCCTCCCATCCACCCAAGCGGCAGCTGGTTGTGCCGCAGAAATATCGGCATGACCTGCTGCGCATTGGGCATGACATACCCTTAGCCGGACACCTGGGGATGTCCCGGACCCTCCACCGTCTGACTCAGTCATTTTTTTGGCCAGGGATTACAGGAGATGTCCGACAGTATTGCCGGACCTGTGACACATGCCAGCGGGTGGATAAGCATGGGGGCCCGCTGAAAGCTCCCCTACACCCTTTACCGATCATTGATGAACCCTTTAGCCACGTTGCCGTAGACCTGGTTGGACCATTGCCCTGCCCTAGTCCTTCTGGGAAGAGATATATCCTTACTGTGGTGGATTATGCCACCCGGTACCCAGAGGCCATTCCCCTGGCAAATATCCATGCAGAAACTGTGGCTGATGCTTTGCTCCGGATCTTTGCCAGGGTGGGTTTCCCTCGGGAAATCATCTTTGACCAGGGGACCCAGTTCACTGCTGAGCTCACTCAGCAGTTATGGAGGCTCTATGGGTTAAAGCCCCTACAGAGCTCTCCCTATCACCCCCAGACCAACGGACTGTGTGAGAGGTTCAATGGAACACTGAAACAGCTGCTAAGGACATTTGCAACCTCTCACAGGGATTGGGAGAGATATCTGCCACACCTTCTCTTTGCTTATCGGGAGGTGCCGCAGGAATTTACCGGGTTCTCCCCATTTGAGTTACTGTATGGGAGGCGGGTGAGGGGGCCCCTAGATCTAGTCAGAGCCCACTGGGAAGGGGGAATTGATCCCCAAGGGTCCACTATCGTAGCATACGTTCTTGAGTTTAGGGACAGACTGAAGGAGCTCACGGACACTGTCCAGGAGAACCTTCGGGCTGCCCAAAGGCGGCAGAAACGAAGGTACGATCGTACTGCTCGGAACCCCACTCTGGAGGTTGGGCAGAAGGTTCTTGCCCTCAGGCCAACCAAGCAGGACAAGTTACAGGCCACTTGGCAGGGACCTTACCGGGTTGTGGCAAAGCTCTGTGACACAACCTACCTAGTGGCTAAATGTTCGGATGAAAGAGTCCGACAGACCTTTCATGTGAACATGTTGAAAGCATACTGGGAAAGATCAGGAGAGGTAGCCGCTATATGTGCTCCAGCTGTGGAAGATTCTGAGAATCTTCCCCTGCTGGTGCTCCCGGAGCTAAATAGAATTACTGCAGGGATAGAGACGGTAAAGTTTGACGACCAGCTAGGGCCGACGCAGAGAGAACAAGCTAGACAGGTCCTTAGACAGAGAAGGGAAATGTTCTCCACAGTCCCTGGGTACACTACTATGGCAGTGCACCGTGTGGAGACCCCGGGACAACTGCCACTAAGACAGGCGGCTTACCGGATACCTGACGCAGTGAGAGAGGGGATGCGTCATGAGATTAAGGAGATGCTTGAGTTGGGAGTCATTGGGCCATCCAGCAGCCCCTGCAGCACAACTCGCTTCTGTGTAGACTACCGCAGATTAAATGAGTGCACCACCACTGATGCTTGCCCTATGCCCCGGGTCGATGATCTGTTAGATTGCATTGCTCTGGGAAAATTTCTGACAACCCTCGACCTATGCAAAGGGTACTGGCAAATTCCTCTGGATGCGGAATCTATTCCGAAATCGGCGTTCATTACCCCATTTGGCTTATACCAGTCTAAAGTAATGCCATTTGGGATGAAGAATGCACCGGCGACTTTCCAGAGGATGGTAGACCAACTCCTTGATGGCCTCCAGGACTATGCTTGTGCATACCTGGACGACATTGTGATCTACAGTGATACCTGGGAGGACCATCTGGTTCACCTGGGTGTCATGTTAGACCGCATCAAGGCTGCAGGACTAACCCTTAAGCCAGAGAAATGCAGCATAGGGATGTCCGAGGTACAGTACCTTGGACATCGAGCAGGCAGTGGACAACAACGGCCCGAGCCTGCTAAGATTGAGGCAGTTGCCAAGTGGCCGACCCCCCGTACTAAAACCCAGGTCCTGGCATTCCTCGGCACAGCTGGGTACTATAGGAAATTTGTCCCGCAATATAGTTCCATCGCTAAGCCCCTGACAGACCTGACTAAGAAGCACCTTCCCCGACAGGTACTGTGGTCCCCTGAGTGTGAAGCTGCCTTCCAACGATTAAAGAATGCACTAACTTCAGCTCCTGTTCTAGCTGTCCCTGACCCAATCAAACGTTTTTGGGTCCACACAGATGCCTCTACATTCGGGCTGGGGGCAGTACTGAGCCAAGTAGGACCTGGTGGCGGTGAGCACCCAGTGGCCTACATCAGTCGGAAGCTGCTACCCAGGGAAGTCGGTTCAAGAAACTATTCAAGAAACTATTAGATAAGCACCTGAATGACCACAACATACAGGGATATACAATGCAATACTGACACATAATCACACACATAGGTTGGACTTGATGGACTTGTGTCTTTTTTCAACCTCACCTACTATGTAACTATGCAGCCGTGGAGAAGGAGTGTTTGGCGCTGGTGTGGGCTCTCAAGAAATCCCAACCTTATCTCTATGGACGATCTTTTACGGTGCTCACCGACCACAATCCATTAATCTGGCTCAATCGGGTCTCCGGGGATAATGGACGTTTGTTACGGTGGAGCTTGGCACTGCAGCCTTACAATTTTATCATACAGTATCGGCCAGAGAAAGCAGAATGGGAACGCTAATGGACTTTCCCGGCAAACTGAACTATAAAACTCTCCCGGACAGCCCCAAGCTGACCCATGGTGGATCTAGTTGGGTCTGCCAGACTATGGGACAGGGGGGGGCACTGTCACGGACACTGGCTGCAAAGACCTTTTTCTGTCCACATTCACCCTGTTATTTGGTATTGCTATATTAATTTTTTTTTGTTACATTTTTGAGAGCCTTGCCCAAAGAGTATTCTTGGTTGTTAATTCTGAACAATGCATGATTCTTGAAAGAGCTGATCACATTGACATGCGGAGACGAACTGTCTGGTCACCAGGGCTGCCTTAAGTGTTGTGTTAATTAACATGTTAATTATATTATTGTCTTTTAAGTTTTGCTAGAGGGGAGGGGGGGGAGTATCCATGAGTCAGCCCTACCTCGTTATCTAACCCCTTTTGTTAAATGTGTATAAAAAGGCTGTATTCTGTTCAATAAAGCATTCAAGATTCTACAAGCTATTTTCGGCTAGACTTGTATTTAATGCAGCTATAATAATATATCTCTGTGACTGGAGGAAGCGGTATTACTGATGGAAGTACTCAGCGGAGTGTGGGATTGGATCCGTCACAATCCCCTTTAAGTTATCATCAATATAGTCCTTTAAAGCGACAAGTTCAAATTCCAGACTAGTAAAGAATGGGGGGGGGGGGGGTTTGAATGACACCTACCTACATACCGTAGAATAAATGATTAGTTTGGGGACCATGTGATCAGTGTCTGAGAACCAGGAAGCTACCTAGTCGCTCCCTGGAACGCACACCATCATTGGTATAGGCGTGGCCACATATAACGGAGGTGATACTTGTGTTCAAAGACCAGCCTAGTCTGTGGCACACCATTCAGAGCCTCCCCTGCCGGAGCAATGGCCTGCAGCGTGCCAAAGCAGCTGACGGCTATGGGGAGTTTGTTAATAAGGAATGAAAGAAAGGGGGTGAAAGGTGGGTCTATCCTCAAAATGGATTCAGGAGTGGTAAAATGACACCAAGCATATATGGTATCTGATACTAGGCTATTCTAATGTGTATCCTTAAGTGGTATTGGTATCATTCACACCACCTCTGATGTGATTACATGAGGGTGATTACTGAAATGAAATTGATGCAAGAGGTGTATCGGGCTGTATGAGCATGTGATTACAGAAATAAGCATAGATGTATATTGATCGATGATCCAATGATACATATAGATGTAAATGTAAGTGAAAGATACATAGCTGGACCAATGATAGACTGAGTAGGAAGGGAGGTTCCAGAGACAATTTGTATGCACGCTGTTTGTAATGGCGCATTTAGACTACCCCATAGACTTCAAGGTCTTCGTTCATCCCAACAGGAGCCAAGTGTGAAGATCCAGAAAGATTCTCGTTTACAGAGTCTCTGGAATCTTCTTCCCGTATCATCATCTTTTTTAATGGCTTCTATGCCAAACACTTGTAAGGGACTGAATAGTTGTATCTCTTCCTGTTTTTCATATGATGATCTTACACATTAATGTTGATAATACTGCATTTATGTTCACTGAATCTTACTCTTAGAGGGCCTGTTGTGCGCCCAACATAAAAGGAAACCACAGGGGCAAATGATACCATAGACCAAATATGAAGTGCCACAATTGATAAACTGACTGATTCTATGACCATTGGACCCCATGACCTCCTTTTTATGGTGTGACGTGTATGCACAAGCTCCACAGTTCCACAGTCTGTCAACTCACTCCATTTTGCAGTAGGCACTCTCACAGGTTTAAACCCTTATGCACATTTTTGCATGCATGCGTCTATGCGTTTAGATACACACAGGTGCGTTTTTTTCAATTTTGTCACCACTGAATATACACTAGTGACTCCCATCATGTGGAATATATGCATTCTCTTTGTGCATGTGTATGCGTATATGTTTGTATATGCATGTGAATATGTACGTGTATGTGTATATATATGCATTTGTGTTTAAACTTTGAAATTTAAATTTTAAACTTTAACTGCGTTTTAGTGAACCGACTATACTAAGTAGAGCTAATGGCTTATTGTTTTAATAGTTCACTGCTCTAATACTTTTCAAGTATTTTTTAGTAATACTTCTAAAATAATCATTTTTAGCTTCTAATGATTTTTAATGCCTTAATGTTTTAATGTTTCAATACTTCAATGGCTCAATGTTCTAATGTTTCAACATTTTTTTTATACGTCTCCTGTCTGTAATTACAATGTATAATTTATAATCCCAACACTTTGTACACATGTGCCTTCTATTAGAACCCCAATTATACACACATACATTTGGTATTTATCTCATCTAAAGTGATGTGATATGGATACCTCTGGAGTAAGGGAGAATACATTACCCACTATGGGATACATCTCCTAATCAGCCACCCCTCTCCATGTACAGTGCCTTGCAAAAGTATGTGAAGGATCAGAACACAATAGTCTAAGTTGGTAAAGTAAAATTAGAAAAATATATTACATAAAACTATTTTTCAGAAATAAAAAAAAATGATAATTGGCATGTGCATATGTATTCACCCCCTTTGTTATGAAGCCCATAAAAAGCTCTGGTGCAACCAATTACCTTCAGAAGTCACATAATTAGTGAAATGATGTCCACCTGTGTGCAATCTAGGTGTCACATGATCTGTCATTACATATACACACCTTTTTGAAAGGCCCCAGAGGCTGCAACACCTAAGCAAGAGGCACCACTAACCAAACACTGGCATGAAGACCAGGGAACTCTCCAAACAAGATTGGACAATGGACAAGGGACAATGTTGTTGAGAAGTACAAGTCAGGGTTAGGTTATAAAAAAATATCAAAATCTTTGATGATCCCTAGGAGTACCATCAAATCTATCATAACCAAATAGAAAGAACATGGCACAACAGCCAACCTGCCAAGAGACGGCCGCACACCAAAACTCATGGACTGGGCAAGGAGGGCATTAATCAGAGAGGCAGCACAGAGACCTAAGGTAACCCTGGAGGAGCTGCAGAGTTCCACAGCAGAGACTGGAGTATCTGTACATAGCAAGAGAATAAGCCGTATGCTCCATAGAGTTGGGCTTTATGGCAGAGTGGCCAGAAGAAAGCCATTACTTTCAGCAAAAAACAAAATGGCACGTTTTGAGTTTGTGAAAAGGCATGTGGGAGACTCCCAAAATGTATGGAGGAAGGTGCTCTGGTCTGATGAGACTAAAATTGAACTTTTTGTCCATCAAAGAAAACGCTATGTCTGGCGCAAACCCAACACATCACATCACCCAACGAACACCATCCCCACAGTGAAACATAATGGTGGCAGCACCATGCTGCGGGGATGTTTTTCAGCAGTCAGGACTGAGAAACTGGTCAGAGTTGAGGGAAAGATGGATGGTGCTAAATACAAGGATATTCTTGAGCAAAACCTGTACCACTCTGTGTGTGATTTGAGGCTAGGACGGAGGTTCACCTTCCAGCAGGACAATGACCCCAAACACACTGCTAAAGCAACACTTGAGTGGTTTAAGGGGAAACATGTAAATGTGTTGGAATGGCCTAGTCAAAGCCCAGACCTCACTCCAATAGAAAATCTGTGGTCAGACTTAAAGATTGCTGCTCACAAGCGCCAACCATCCAACTGGAAGGAGCTGGAGTAATTTTGCAAGGAGGAATGGACAAAAATCCCAGTGGTAAGATGTGGCAAGCTCATAGAGACTTATCCAAAGTGACTTGGAGATGTGATAGCCGCAAAAGGTGGCTCTACAAAGTATTGACTTTAGGGGGGTGAATAGTTATGCACATTGACTTTTTCTGTTATTTTGTCCTATTTGTTGTTTGCTTCACAATAAAAAAAAAAAAACATCTTCAAAGTTTTCGGCATGTTCTGTAAATTAAATGATGCAAATCCTCAAACAATTCATGTTAATTCCAGGTTGTGGGGCAACAAAACAAGAAAAATGCCAAGGGGGGTGAATACTTTTGCAAGGCACTGTAGATCATATCTGACCCCTCTCCACTTGCCCAAGTACCGAACTGACCGCAGTGCCTATTAGGCCTATTCCCTGACCCAGATGCAGAAAAATTCCTCCATATCTTTCTACAAGAATCCCTCTTCACAGCTAGACTGTTGATCGCGAGGAAGTAGTTGAGAGCATTAACCCCACTTTAAAAGAAAGGAAAATTGTAGTAAATATGTCATTACCATACAAGAAAGTCTTATAGACTCACAGGGTGTGCCCAGTCAAATACCATAAAATATGGGACAACTGGTTAGATGTTGCTTCCACTTGTAGAGGAGTCGATACCGTAGATGCTTAAATTCCATTGTTGTGGTATATATGGACCCCCCTTACAATCTCCCAATTGTACTTGGTTCATTTATGTTACATAGTTACATAGTTACATAGTAGGTGAGGTTGAAAAAAGACACAAGTCCATCAAGTCCAACCTATGTGTGTGTTTATATGTCAGTATTACATTGTATATCCCTGTATGTTGTGATCATTCAGGTGCTTATCTAATAGTTTTTTGAAACTATCGATGCTCCCCGCTGAGACCACTGCCTATGGAAGGGAATTCCACATCCTTGCCGCTTTTACAGTAAAGAACCTTCTACGTAGTTTAAGGTTAATTCTCTTTTCTTCTAATTTTAATGAGTGGACACGTGTCCCTTCAGTGAAAAAGTTTTATCCCTATTGTGGGGTCACCAGTAGGGATGGGCGAACGGTTGTTCGGATGCTCGGCCTTTCCACGAACGATGAACATTATGCGGTGTTTGCGGCAAATTCAAAAGCCGAAGGAACCTCGTTAAAGTCTATGGGACACTAACATGAAAAACCAAAAGTGCTTATTTTAAAGGCTTATATGCAAGTTATTGTCATAAAAAGTGTGTGGGAACCCGGGTCCTGCCCCAGGGGACATTTATCAATGCAAAAAAAAGTTTTAAAGACGACCGTTTTTTCGGGAGCAGTTATTTTAATAATGCTTAAAGTGAAACAATAAAAATTAAATATTCCTTTAACCACTTCCCGCCCGGCCTATAGCGGATTGACGGCCGGGCGGTGGTTGTGCTATCCTGACTGGGCGTCATATGACGTCCTTCAGGATAACATGCCGCCGCGCGCCCGCAGGGGCGCGCATCGCGGCGATCGGTGGATCGGTGTGTCAGTCTGACACACCGCTACACCGATCTTGGTAAAGAGCCTCCGGCGGAGGCTCTTTACCACGTGATCAGCCGTGTCCAATCACGGCTGATCACGCTGTCAATAGGAAGAGCCGTTGATCGGCTCTTCCTCACTCGCGTCTGACAGACGCGAGTAGAGGAGAGCCGATCGGCGGCTCTCCTGGCAGGGGGGGTCTGCGCTGATTGTTTATCAGCGCAGCCCCCCCGCAGATCACCACACTGGACCACCAGGGATCGCCACTAGGACCACCAGGGAAGGGAAACATGTGGATGGCCAGGTATGTACCCCATGGCCATCCACATGTGCCCAGTCAGTGCCAAATCTGTGCCAATCAGTGCCCACAAATGGGCACTGATTGGCACAATTATGTTGCAGTGATGCCCAGCAATGCCACACTTAGGGGCATCACTGCCATCAATCAGAATCATCAGTGCCACCCATCAGTGTCCATCGGTGCCACCTGTCAGTGCCCATCTGTGCCCATCTGTGCCCACCTATCAGTGCCCATCCGTGCCCATCTGTGCCAACTATCAGTGCCACCCATAACTACCCATCAACGCCACCTACGAGTGCCCATTAATGCCACCTACAAGTGCCCATCAGTGCCGCCTATCAGTGCCCATCGGTGCCACCTATCAGCGCCACCTACCAGTGCCACCTATCAGTGCCCATTAGTGCCACCTATCAGTGCGCATCAGTGCCACCTATCAGTGCCCATCATCAGTGCCCGTCAGTGCCACCTCATCAGTGCCACCTCATTGGTGCCACCTCATCGGTGCCCATCAGTGCCGCCGTATCAGTGCCCGTCAGTGCAGCCATATCAGTGCCCGTCATTGAAGAAGAAAACGTACTCCTTTACAAAAAATTTTAACAGAAACAAAGAAAAACGTGCTTTTTTTCAAAATTTTCTGTCTTTTTTTATTTGTTGCGCAAAAAATAAAAACCGCAGAGGGGATCAAATACCACCAAAAGAAAGCTCTATTTGTGGGAACAAAATGATAAAAAATTTGTTTGGGTACAGTGTGGCATGACCGCGCAATTGTCATTCAAATTGTGACAGCGCTGAAAGCTGAAAATTGGGCTGGGCGGGAAGGTGTCTAAGTGCCTGGTATTGAAGTGGTTAAATATTGTGCCTGTGGGGTGTCTATAGTACGCCTGTAAAGTGGCACAGTTTTCCCTTGTTTAGAACAGTACCACAGCAAAATGACATTTCTAAAGGAAAAAGTCATTTAAAACTGATGGCGGCTATAATGAATTGTTGGGGCTCGGCAATATGGATAAAACTCATTGAAAAAAAAGGCATGGGTCCCCCCTCCCCCCAGTCCATTACCAGGCCCTTTTGGTCTGGTATGAATATTAAGTGGAACCCTGAACCGAAAATGTTTACATTTGTGTGGGGGCCCCCCAAAATCCATACCAGGCCCTTCAGGTCAGGTCTGGTATGGATTTTAAGGGTAACCTTGCACCAACATTTTTCAAAAAAGGCGTAGGGGCCCCCCTAAAATCCATACTAGACCCCTATCCAAGCAGGCAACCTGGCAGGCCATAGTAAAAGAGGGGGGATGAGAGAGTGCCCCCCCTCCTGAACCATGCCAGGCACATGCTCTCAACATGGAGAGGGTGCTTTGGAGTAGCCCACCAAAGCATCTTGTCCCCATGTTGATGGGGACAAGAGCCCCATACCCACAACCCTTGCCCGGTGGTTGTGGGGGATTGCGGGCGGGGGGCTTATCGGAATCTGGAAGCACCCTTTAACAAGGGGACCCCCAGATCCCGCCCCCACATGTGAATTGGTAACGGGTACATTTATTAAAAAATAAAAAAATAAAAATGTCCCGCAATGTATATCCATCTCACGCTGCCTGAAGGACCGAAAAAAGAAAAAAAAAGCCGCAACAGCTACGCCTCCATGGGAGGCTCCTGCCTAGTGACACTTCCTCTCGATGACAGCTGTTATATAGCTGTGGGCGGGGCCACTCAGTGATGGAAACAAGCGACCCCGCCTTCCTCTGATGTCACGTGGCATCAGAGGGGGGTGGGGGTCACCCATTTACATCACTAGGTGGCCCCGCCCTCAGCTATATAACAGCTGTCACCGAGAAGAAGCGTCACCCGGCGGGAGCCTCCCATGAAGGCAGAGCTGTTGCGGCTTTTTTTTTTTCTTTTTTCGGTCCGTCGGGCAGCGTGAGATCGATATACATCGTGGGACATTTTTATTTTTTTATTTTTTAATAAAGGACTTGTCCCACGGTGTCTCCTGTCTTTTTTACTATTTTTGACATTTTTTGTGAAATGGTAGGGGTACAATGTACCCATTACTAATTCACATGGGGGGGGAGGCTGGGATCTGAGGGCAGAGGCGGCTCTAGGCTTTGTGAGGTCTTAGGCAAATCTGTGGTGGGAAGCTGGTAGATGGGTGCAGGGGGATGAAGATGACAGGGCGTGGGGTGGTGGGAAGCTGGCAGGCGGGTGCAGGGGGATGAAGATGACAGGGGGTGGGGTGGTGGGAAGCTGGCAGGGGGATGAAGATGACAGGGGGTGGGGTGGTGGTAAGCTGGCAGACAGGTGCAGGGGGTGCAGAAGACAGGGGGTGGGGTGGTGGGAAGCTGGCAAATGGGTGCAGGGGGATGAAGATGACAGGGGGGGGAAGGAAGCTGGCAGACGGGTGCAGGGGAATGAAGATGACAGGGAGTGGTGGGAAGCTGGCAGATGGGTGCAGGGGGGTGAAGATGACAAGGAGTGGGGTGGTGGGAAGCTGGCAGACGAGTGCAGGGAGATGAAGATGACAGGGGGTGGGGCGGTGGGAAGCTGGCAGATGGGTGCAGGGGGATGAAGATGACAGGGGTGGGGTGTTGGGAAGCTGGCAGGGGGATGAAGATGACAGGGGTTGGGGTGGGAAGCTGTCAGATGGGTGCAGGGGATAACGATGACAGGGGGTGGGGTGGTGGGAAGCTGGCAGGTGGATGAAAATAACAGGGGGTGGGGTGGGAAGCTGTCAGGCGGGTGCAGGAGGTTGAAGAAGACAGGGGGTGGGGTGGAAAGCTGGCAGATGGGTGCAGGAGGATGAAGATGACAGGGTGTGGGGTGGGAAGCTGGCAGACGGGTGCAGGGGGATGAAGATCACAGGGGGTGGGGTGGGAAGCTGGCAGACGGTTGCAGGGGGGTGAAGATGACAGGGGTGGGGTGGGAAGCTGGCAAACGGGTGCAGGGGGATGAAGATGACAGGGGATGGGGTAATGGGAAGCTGGCAGACGGGTGCAGGGGAATGAAGATGACAGGGGGTGGGGTGGTGGGAAGCTGGCAGACGGGTGCAGGGGGATGAAGATGACAGGGGGTGGGGTGGGAAGCTGGCAGATGGGCGCAGGGGGATGAAAATTACAGGGGGTGGTGGGAAGCTGGCAGATGGGTGCAGGGGATGAAGATGACAGAGGGTGGGAATCTGGAAGATGGGTGCAGGGGGATGAAGATGACAGGGGGTGGGGTGGTGGGATGTCAGGCACAGGGAGATGATTAGGAGGATAATGGTGATGACAGGGGGTCAGTAGGTAAATAAATATATACGCTGCGCTTTCCAAAGTCATACACTATACCAGTGTAAAAAGAAACATATAAAAAACCTCCAGTAGTGAAAAAAACCCTCTTTCCTAACAGTGGGAAGTGACAATAGTGCAATAAATGAACACATATATTAAACATATAAGGACAACCTGCAGTCGTTTTTAGAATTATTAGACTTGCCTCCTACAGATTTTGAAGATTGGAGAAATTACAATTTTGGGAAACCCTTACAGTGCCCTGATCAATGGCAACAGGTGCCCACTGGAATTCGACGGAGAAATCGTTTAAGTGGGCACAGAGAGACATGATAGGCATGGCAGGGCCCATTTAGAGATTGGGACGGAGGGGTGATTAAAGGGAAAGGATAATGGGACTCTAGATTCATTTTTTTTTTTTTTAACATCCTTCCACCCCACCCCCCATTTTTATAGGGGGGGCTGGGGGTTGGGGGACGGGAGGGGATTGGTTGAAGTTTGGGGGAAGCAAGATATCATATATATTTTTTTTTTCTACGATGTTGGGGGTTACTCGGGGGCTTACCCCCTTTTTTTAGGGGGGAATGTAATAGGCTGCCTGGGGGTAGAGGGATGTATGTTAAGGTATTGGGATAACGGTTTGGGTTACCCATTAGGTTAGGTCTGATATAATGGACTTGAGATCCTGCAATATAGCAGGAAGATGGAGAGATTGACGGGTGAGGGTGCCCCCCACACTCGGATTTGTCTCCTGATTAGTATGTATTCCTTGGGGTGGAATACTGAGGTGGGGGTGGAATACTGAGGTGAGGGTGGGGTGGGTGGGGAGAGGAGGCAGGGTTTCATGATTTCCCAATTTCCCTTTTTTTTTCTTCCTCTCCCTCTCCTTCCTCCCAGGGGCATCTGCAGAGAGCAAAGAGAGACAGCGCTTACCAGAGGAATAGAGTAGGTAGTAGGTCTACAAGTAATGGCAGGCCCAATAAAAGTGATATTGTACAATATAAGAGGTTTATGTTCACCCCAGAAAAGGGGTCGTCTCTGGCAGGAGCTGCGCCATCATAGGGTGGATGTGGCTTTCCTGCAAGAGACGCATTTTGTAAAGGGGTCAGTTCCAAATATGCCATTACATTTGTTTAATCAATGGTACCATGCACCATCCCCCATTGCAAGGGCAAGGGGGGTGACAATAACCTTTAGAAGGACATACTCGATGGTTTTAATCTCACAAACGGACCCAGAAGGCCGTTTTCTTTTTGTAAAGGGAAGGTTGCATGGTTATTGTTATACATTTGCCTCAATTTACGCGCCAAATACAGGAACGGTCAATTTCCTTGTAAGAAGTCTGACGCTTTTGGAGAAGTTCAGAGAGGGATTTTTGATTCTGGGAGGGGATTTTAATCTTACCTTAGACCCAAGTAAAGATACGTCAATGGGTAAAACCCCTATATCTTTTAAAGCGTTAAAACATCTAAAACAACTTTTGCGCTCCTTGCATCTGGTGGATGGATGGCGTGCGACACATAATGGGAATAAGGACTATAGCTATTATTCTAAAGTACATGGCACCTATTTTCGTCTAGACCTTTCCTTAGTGGACCAGTTTTACCTGGAAAGGATTCGCTCATTCACTATAGAATCAATAACAATTTCAGACCATGCCCCTATAACTGTCACCTTTTCACCAGTTTCTGCAGGCCACCTAGAAAGGACTTGGCGGCTAAATGAATAATTACTGGATGATAACAGAGTAGTGGAGGCATTGTCTCATAAGATGAAAACATATTTTGAAATGAATGTGCAGGGAGAAGTATCTGAGCAGGCTGTATGGGAAGCCCATCATAAATCAGTGATTAGGGGCGAACTGAAAAAAAAAGAAAAACAAAAAGAGATAGTAGATCTGCTGGAAGAGATTAATGAGTTGGAGATTAAACATAAAAGACACTTAGATCCAGCAGATGTTCAGAAACTGGAGATCCTGTGGTGCAAGTTGGCGCAGTGTATGGATCAGAAAACCAAAAATAAGTATAGATTTTATGATCGGTCCTACGAACAAGGGAATAAAAGTGGTCGGTTATTAGCCAGACAGCTGAAAAACAACAAGACTCCAGACATGTTCATAATCTAATAGTTCATAATAAAAAGATAATGGAAACTCAGGCAATAGCGGCAGAGTTCCATAAATTCTATGGAGCTCTATACAACATTCAGGCTGGTTCCTTGAATGGCAGAGAGGAACAGCGGAAATTGGAGATTAGAGAATACATAGAAGACTCAGTGCTGCCCTCGCTGCCATCCATGGTAATTGAGGAAATAGACCAATTTCCATTAATGAAATAAACGAGGCAATATCGAACCTGTCAATAGGCCCAGGGCCTGATGGGTTTACGACCTTATATTATAAGAAATTTATTTCTAGATTAGGGGTCCCAATATGTAGTTATTTCAATTTGATCAATGCCTCAAATCCATTACCCCCAGAAGCTCTATTGGCATATATCACGATACTCCCTAAACCAGGGAAAGACCCTCAACACTGTACCAACTACAGACCCATCTCCCTGTTAAATTCCGACACTAAGTTGTTAGCCAAAATTTTGTCTCTTAGATTACAGGACCATATAGTGAAGCTTGTTCACCCTGATCAAACAAGCTTTATGAAGGGCCATGAGGCTAGGGATAACACCATCCGGGCCTTACACATCCTTCATTGGATGCAACATGGCCCTGATAATGCCCCGAGAGTGACATTGTCAATGGATGCCGAAAAGGCTTTTGACAGGGTGAACTGGGCATTTATGATTGAAGTGTTGAGGGGGATGGGTCTGGGTGATTGCATAATGGGTTGGATATCGGCATTATATGTGACACCGAGAGCGTGGGTGAAGGTGAATGGCACATTATCGGACTATTTTCAAATACGCAACGGTACCAGACAAGGGTGTCCATTGTCTCCGTTGCTGTTTGTTGTTATAACTGGAGCCCTTTCTTTGTAGAGTGAGGAAAAATACTGAAATCTTGGGGATATGTATTGGACCTGATGAACATAAAGTTTCGGCGTATGCCGATGACTTATTATTTTACCTCTCTTCCCCTCAGACATCATTACCGGCCCTGATGACAGAGGTATATAAATTTGGAATTTTATCCAATTTCAAAATCAGTTTTGAGAAGTCGATACTTCTACCCTCCAGCAATGGCGACTATTTTGCAGGGCTCTTATACGTTCATCTGGAATAAAAATTAATTGGTATACTTGGGAATACATATTACATCAGATCCCAAACTTTTTTATGAATTAAACTATGGCTCTTTAGTGACAGGTATAACAGGGGACTTGCAGAAATGGAAGGGCCAGTTTTTAACATGGTTTGGAAGGGTGAGTGCTATAAAGATGAGTATACTGCCTAAAATAAATTTACACTCTACACACAGTGCCAATTATACTGCCACAGAGTTTTTTCAAAAATATACGGAAGGCTTTTATACCATTTTATATAGAATGAGAAATGGCCCAGATTGGCCCATGACATTCTATGCAGAGGTAAATCTGAAGGAGGAATGGGACTACCAGACGTAGCCTTATATTAGCCTGATGAAGCCATGTGACCCGTGACGCCACGCGTATGGACAGGCACCTTCCACTGTCAGCAGTGTATGAGCTCGCCGCTCGTTTGGATACATTTCACCCTCTGTCACATTACTGTGTGAGTACCCCTGTTTGTTTTATGAATAAAGCTCTGAATATTTTAAATTACTACACTATATGGCATCCTTGTCTCTCCTTTGGTCGTTATGTCCTTGGTGGATCTGAGGTATACTGAAAGATAGTATGGAACCCAGGACCCACCCCCACATGAGACACCACAAGCGCTGATTGTTTTATGCTGTAACCTCAGTATAATGAGGTAAGGGGCCACTACCTTCCAGTGTAGGATTCTGTGCATGAAGAGGACTTTCTTTATACACTTCACATCTCCACCCATGTTAGCAAATGATGCAAAGAATCTAGCTATTGCCTACACCCTTTCACTGTTTGGCACGTTTGAAAAAGTATTGGAGCTGGTTGTTGCTGCACAAGTCACTTTTATCTTTAAAGTTTATAATGTGCTCTAGCAAACGGGGGCGTGGCCAAGATGGCAACTTAGGAGGACGTGTTTCTCAGAGCTCTGCTGAAAGAATTCCTAATATCCTGATTTCTGGCTCTTGCTCCGTGAGGGAAACTACCATCAGTAGCCTGAATGCCATACCGAACAGGGCGGCGGGCAAAAAAGCTACGTTTCCCGCAAAACCTGGAAGATACAGCTCCGATTGAGGACCCCCACGTGGCCGAATCTCCCCGGCGGCTCTCCAATATGGCGTCGCAGACGGAGGCCGTAGACCCGGCCGAGACGGCACAGCTTGGATTCCCGGAGGTAATGGCTGCGATCGCCTCCTGTCAGGCTGCCCTGACTAGCAAGATTGAATCTGTGCAGCACGATGTGAGCCTGATTAGGCAGGACCAAGACAAGCTTCGATCGAGGGTGTCTGAAGTGGAGGAGCGCGTGGGGCTGGCGGAGGATGCGGTCACAGACCATGCTGCATCCATCCGCACGTTGCAGACTAAAGGCCGGGCCCTAGAATATAAGGTGGATGACTCAGAGAACCGGAACCGAAGAAACAATCTTCGGATCGTAGGCATGCCAGGAGCTGAGGGGAAAAATCCTACGGTTTTTGTGGAGGAGCTGCTGAAAACGCGGAACATTAAGTATAGCATACTTTTTCCGGCCAGATTGAGGGTGCAGGATGGTGAGATGGTGAAATTCTTTACATCTCCTCGTGAGGCTGCCACCTGGCTTGAGGCTTTGCCACAGCATCGTTAAATCAGTGGTTACTTTCATTTTCTCTAGACCGTTTTAGAAACTGCATTAATGTTTATAAGCTATTGATTTGCTAAGTTGCCACCCCTTACTCGCAGCAACATGATGGAGACTCTGGCGCAAGCATTTGTTGTTATACAACTCCACTGCACTGGACGCCTTGGCTGTTCAAAACTTTTATTGTGCACCTGGGACAGAGGAGGATCAACCTGTCGGTGGGAATGTTAGTGCAGAATGACTGTACCTGGATATGCTGTCGGGCATTGGGTGACATTGCACGGATATACCTACCACCTTACTTTTTTGGTCTCTCTCATTTTATTTGTTTTTTCAACCTTATGAGGTCCCTCTTAACCGCAGAAGACCCTCTATGAGCCCTTAATTTGCACCAGATGCTGCACGGTTAGCCGTATACGATAAGGATCTCTATCAAACGAGTGTTTAGTGCTCATTCATAGGGGTAATGCAGCCAGTGAACTGTTGAACTGTAGCTATTGTCACCTGTCATTATCCTACAAATGCTGAGGGTATGTGCAGGGAAACAATTCTCCTACAGGTGGTTGCTGTGGGGGGGGGGAGGGGGGTTTCTTCTGTTTTTCATTTTTTATTTGTGTTTTATTTCTCATCTTGAATAGACCTTTTATGCCAGTCTCTCAATTAAGAGTTAGAGAACCGAGGTCGTCAGAACTGTAACTAAGATATGTGCCCCTGCGATAATCCAGGAGAAATGATTGCTATAACTTACTTTTTCTAGGCTGGTCATAGAGCTAAGAGTGAATGAGCCTAGTGCCTCAGTACTGTAACTAAGATATGTGCCCCTGCAACACTCCAGGAGAAATGATTTTTTATAATTTATGTTATTTTGCTAGTATTCGGGTTAAGAGTGAGTGAGCCTAGTGCCTCAGTATTATAAATAAGAAATGTGCCCCTGCAACAATCCAGGAGAAATGATCTGTATAACTTCTGTTATTTTTGCTGGTATCTGGGTTAAGAGTGAGGGAGCCTAGTGCCTTCGTACTGTAACTAAGTTATGTGCCCCTGCAATAGTCCAGGAGAATTGATTTCTATATAACTTATGTCTTTCCAGCATCTCTGTTGTCTGGCTAGACAACTTCATCGTATTTAAGTCCACGCCCCTACTACGGTTGTAATAGTTGGGATTTATGGGTATCTACACATCACCAGTTTCAAGGGGGTGTGGGGGAGGGGGGGGGAGGTTTCTGCCGTTGCAGACACAGGGGAATTAGATGTGTTAGTTTTTTTGAAAAAGGAGTTGCTCTTAACACAAGTGGGTTCTTATGCCCTTCATTACTGTACCAGTCAATTGCAGATATGCGGTTAGATTTATCCTTGCATGGAGTACATGATTCCAAGACGCTAGACAGAGCAGAGGTATTGTCTTTTCAGCAGGCTGGGGGATGGGTGGGACTTGTGGATCCGACACGCTATACTATTGTGATTGGTTAGATGGCCGACATCCCTATTATCTCGTGGAATGTCAGGGGATTAAACTCAGCCGTTAAGAGGTCTCTTGTTTTTAAATACATACAAAAATACGTACCTCACATATGCATTTTACAAGAGACGCATCTGATTGGCTCTAAAATTCTTGTGTTAAAAAAGGCCTGGGTGGGGACACACTACCACTCTACTTACTCCGGCTACGCTAGGGGAGTGAGCGTGTTGATCCGCAGATCCCTCCCATCTCAGATTCTTGATGTCAAAACAGACACCAAGGGAAGATATGTGATTATCCCTATGACTGTTCACTCTAGACGAATGGTATTGGTGGGCTTGTATCTCCCCCCTCCTGCGAGGGCCCAACTTCTATATGATATTATGCAAAATGTCATGGGATACCACACTCAAGAAGTTTTTATTTTTGGGGATTTTAATTTGGTGCCCTCTCAGGAGGCGGATAGACTTAACCCCGGGGCCCACATTTCGTCGGAGCTGCAGAGCTGGGCGACTACTTTTGCTCTGACGGATGCATGGCGACATTTTCACCCTAAGGACCGAGAATATACCTGCCATTCAGCCTCATACAGAGCTCTGGTCCGTATAGATTTGGCATATGTGTCTGGGGATGCGCTCTGCTGGACAAGAGAGGTTAAACACTTACCACGGGGTATCTCAGACCACGCTCCCCTTAATCTTGTCATCTCTTTGGGTAGGCCTACTGGTCCAAGGCTGTGGCGTCTATCCAGATTTTGGGCGCTGGATGACAGGATTCAGGAGGTAATGCCGGAGGCTATATGCAATTTCTGGCTGACAAATAGAGAGTCTGCAGACCCACTGATCCTCTGGGATACATTTAAGGCCTGTGTTAGGGGGGAATATATATCCCGTATATCTTCACTGCAGAGAGAGGCTGCTCGGTCCCTGGAGCGATTGAAGGGGGAGGCGGGGGAGAGTGAGGCGGTTTATGT
The DNA here is from genome assembly GCA_037952835.1 of Lithobates septentrionalis. Lineage (NCBI taxonomy): Eukaryota > Metazoa > Chordata > Amphibia > Anura > Ranidae > Lithobates > Lithobates septentrionalis. Next base: position 806,135 of record JBBDGP010001253.1, on the reverse strand, counting down.
AAGATCCCCTACTGAACCAAATTACCACACATGGCAGAGGGCACTGAGGGAACTTTCCTTATTTAATGTAGAACAAACTAAGAAATCTATGCTGCACTCCACGCAAAGGATATTTGAATATGGCAATAAAAATGGAAGATTGTTGGCCTGGCTAGCACGTGGACAATTGGGAACCACACACATAGCAGGGGTACGGAGTGAGAGTGGGGAGTTGCTAACCTCACCGGAGGACATTAATGATAGATTTTCCTGTTTTTTCAGTGATCTATACGCTTCAAGAACCAGTGGTAGCCCTTTGACGTTGCAGGAATATTTGAACAATGTCCCATTTCCTACGCTATGTGATGAGCATAGGGCAATGTTGGATAAGGATATCTCCTTGGAGGAGGTCCAGACTGCTATTGGGGGTCTGCAGGTGGGAAAGACCCCTGGGGTGAATGGACTTCCTACGGAGTTCTACTCTCAGAATATGGAGCTTCTTGCACCTAGACTCACGTTCCTCTTCACTGGGCTGGCTGGTGGGGGTTCTCTGCCGGAGTCCATGGAAGAGGCGGTCATTGTATTGATCCATAAGCAGGGTAAGGATCCTCAAGAATGCGCGTCATACAGGCCCATTTCTCTACTTAATGTGGATACAAAAGTCTTGGCCAAAATCCTTGCCACTCGCCTGTCATCAGTTATATCGACATTGATACATGTTGACCAGACCGGCTTTATGCCGGGCAAGGGGACAGATATTAATATTAGACGCCTCTTCCTTAACCTGTCCATTGCCCATGAAAACTGTGGGGATAGAGTGATCGCCTCCTTAGATGCTGAAAAGGCGTTTGACTCTGTGGAGTGGGAATATCTTTGGGAAGTGCTAGGGCGTTTTGGTTTTGGCCCTGGCTTTCTCCGATGGATTCAGTTGCTATACCGAGCACCGAGAGCTAGGGTGCGCACCAATAATAGGGTTTCGGATCCCTTCCCACTCCACAGAGGCACTCGTCAGGGGTGCCCGCTGTCACCTAGTTTATTCGCTCTTGCCTTGGAGCCGCTGGCGATTTTAGTTAGAGAATCTTCGGAGGTCAGAGGGCTGCAGATTGGTAGACTTGAAGAGAAAATATCACTATACGCGGACGACGCATTACTTTACTTGAACGATGCCGGACCATCTCTGTTGGCTGCCCTGGCCATTTTCGACAGATTTGGTGCTGCATCAGGGATTCTAATAAACTGGTCTAAATCAGTCCTTTTTCCTTTGGATAGCGGGATCCCTGGTGCGGCGGGCGGTACGCCTCTGCAGTGGGTGTCAGAGTTCAAGTACCTCGGGGTTCGGGTATCCAGGGAAGTTGCCCAATACTGTAATTTAAATATGCTTCCTCTGCTCCGTCTCCTTAAAGAAAGGTGCCGAGCATGGTCTGGACTGCCTCTTAATTTGCTGGGACGTATAAACATTCTAAAAATGATGCTTTTACCCAAGTTCACCTATCTTTTTAGAAATAGCCCGATTTGACTTCCGGCGTCCTTTTTTCGGGAAATAAACAAACAAATTATCTCCTTTATCTGGAATGGAGCTACTCCACGATTGGCCAAATCCACATTACAACTACCTACACAGTTGGGGGGGGCTTGCTCTCCCCAATTTCAAACTTTATTATTGGGCGGCGATGCTAGTGACGACGTACTGGTGGTTTGAGGGGAAACGTTCTAATGCTGCGGTGTGTGTGGAGGCGGCACAGTTAGGTTCTATACAAGATCTGCAAAATCTGGCTTACAGGGGGGTAAAAGCATATGCGGAGCTCCCTGCTCCGACTAGAGCAACACTTCAGGTGTGGAGGATGGCTAGAAGGAGTTTCTCCCTTGTGGGGCGATGGGCGCCTGTCCAGCCTCTCTGGGGAAATCCTCAGTTGCCCCATTTCCGAACAATTCCTGATCCTCAGCTGTGGGCGCAATTTGGAATCAAAACCCTAAGAGACATTATGCCCAATGGGGAATTGATGTCCTTTGCGCTTATGTCAAGGACGTATAGATTCCCGGGATGGATGTTCTTCCGATATGCTCAATTGCGCCACGCCACCAGGGCACAATTTCCTGTCCCTCCTCTCCTACAATTAGACCCGTTGGAGGACCTGCTATCTAGTAATGACTTAGCAAAGCCCCTTTTGGCCATATATAACACGCTGCTGCCTAGGGAGGTACCCAAGATGGACAGGCTGTGGAATACCTGGAAATATGATATCCCCACTCTAGAGAGAGAGGACTGGGAGGCCTGTCTGGAACAAGGTCCCAAACTGGTAATATCAGCCGGAGATAAACTGACACAAACAAAATTTCTACATAGGGTCTACTTCACACCGGCGAGACTATCTAAAATATACCCTGATAGGGATCCACATTGCCCTAGATGCCAAACTCAGATAGGCACGTATCTACACATGTTTTGGGACTGTCCTGCATTGACAAAGTTCTGGCTGGGAGTGTATGATCATTTAAATGTTAGAATGGATTTGTCTGTTCCGAAAACACCTGAGATTGCCCTATTGGGAATACACGAGGATGAACATAGGTCACATCATAGTAAAATTTTAATTTCGCTCCTCTTCTATTATGCTAAAAAGGAGATCCTTGCTAGATGGACCTCTGCTGGTCCTCCGACCCTCTCCTTCTGGGAAAAGAGAGTGAATACCGCTTTGCCCCTTTATAGGCTGACGTATATTAGTCGAGGGTGCCCCTGGAAGTTCGACAAGGTCTGGCTACCGTGGATTGGTGGATAGTGTTATCCTTGATCTCCTCTGTTGGGTGTCAGGTCACGGGGTTATGGGCGGGAGGGGATGGACTACTCTGTGATTATGCTGCTATAAGGGTGTAACTGAATTTTACATGTTCTCCCTCTGGGGTGGTGGATGCCTCCCCTGGCTCCTGACCTTGGGTGTATTGATAAGCCTGATAGGAATACCTAGCATGATCAATAATACAATACTGAAGCGAGTTTATGTAGTTGCATTGGATACAGTAGGATAAATCTTATGTGAGCAAGAGTTTACCTCTAGTCAAATATATGATCCGCATTTCTCTGTAATTGTCTACACATGTCTTGTTTACTTCCTTTTTTTGTACTGCATTTTATACTTTTCAATAAAGCACTCCTGATTGTTAAAAAAAAAAAAAAAGTTTATAATGTATTGCTGCTGCACAAGTCACCTTTTTCTTGAACTTTAATATTGCTTTTATATAATTGCAAGCACTTATTGTTGGCACTGGACACTTTGTTGCATCCGTAATTGATCTCCACGGACATTCATTGTAACATTGCACTTTTGTGTTTTTTGCGCTTTTGTATTTTTGGCTCCAGTAATTTATGTACCTATGTATTTTTACTATAGATGAAGTGTCTATACTGCACAATGTATATACCTATGTCAGTATTTTGATTTAATATTTAGTCGATGCTTGACCACCTTCACTTATGTTCATTTATGTAAATTTTTACTAAGCACAATACGTGCTTACTTTCACCGTTTGTTTAAGTTGCACATTATTTAGTATACTGAGTGTAGGCTATCTACCCCCCAGCCAGTTATTATTCTAGCTTATCTGCATCTATGCACTGGTGTACACATAAGGATTAGCGCAGCACCACTCCCATTTGTGTACTTACGTCTGTTTTTAGGGCCAGGCTGGATCCTATTCGGTGCAAGCTGCTTTTCCCCCATTACCAGTTTTTCCGCATGGTAGCGCAGGAATAAAATACTTGACAGTTTTGACTTAAAATATGGGTCTCTTTAGAACAGATAGTGGCAGGTAGGAAGTTGGTGGGAATTTCTTGGATCCAGAGTGTAGATAGAGGTCTTTCAAAATGGACATCAGCTTTAACTCAGAGTACCTTGGCGACCTGGGATGAAATTAAATCAACTGGGAGATTATGAAGGGTTAGTGTGTGGGTGTGGCGCTGTCCTAGATCATAGAAATACCTTGTGAATCGTATTGGGACATTTATTTATATTATTTATCATCCATATTGCGTTGGATTGATGTGTTTTATTTGCGATATCTAGATCACCTTTAAGCACTGGCACTTTGTACGTTTTGCACCATTTATAAGGATATGTTTTTGATGGTTATTTCTGATTTATTCTATGTATTTTTATTTAGAATTATTCACATGAAGTAGTGTTTATGTCCCTTTGTGCACCTACACATGATTATCTAGATTTATATGTTTTTAGTGTCAACACTTATTTATGCGATTTTTACATGCGATTTTTTTTTTTTCGTCATTTAGTATATACCAACTAGGACATTGCACATAAGATTCAGAGAACATATTACAAATATAAAAAACGGTTTTAAAAAGCATAGTGTATCCAGACACTTTAGAGACCACCACAACAGGGACCCCACAGGCCTTGTCTTCTATGCCATTGATAAGATTAAAGGGCACTGGAGGGGTGACAACAAGAAAATTAAAGTGTCGCAAAATGAAACCAGATGGATTTTCCAGCTAGATACACTACAACCATCAGGAATGAATATAGATGTCGACCTAAATTGCTTTCTCACCAACTATTAGAAGCTAAAAGGTTTTGACGTATGACATTAGACTTACATCTAATTTTTGACTCCATGATGACACAAACACCATCTTCCCTCCTCTGTTTCCTTCCCCCCACCCTCTCTAATTTTATTACTCTTAATTTTATTACTCTTATTTTTAATTTATATATATTTTTATTTTCATATTTAGTATTTTTTTATCCATTTAGCCAGCAATATTGCGTGTACACAGTGACAGGCAATTTATTTTAATACGCATTTGTTTTTTCTGGGGTAATATATATTTCTATGTATGTATTTTATATTTCTATGTGCATTTCGTCAGGGTATACTCAGTTATACTGTGCGAATAACTAATACTGCCCCTGCTTAAGATTTTTACGGCCTTTTTTAATTTATTTTTCATCTTAGTATATTATTCTATGGCTAAGAGTGACACATACACGAGCGGTTATGTTTTCCCGTACGGGGTCACCTTATAGTCCATACATATCCCGTACAACCTACAAGAAAATGGCCGCGGACTCCGGCCTGTAAAATATCTTGCACAACCCACAAGAAAATGGCCGCGGACTCCGGCCTGCAAAACAGCATATAACTGTTTACCTATTAATTGCTTTACCGGGCTTCGGTCTGCAAAATCTTTGACAAAATGGCCACGGACTTTCCTTTGTTTTGTCTTTTGTTTTATTACACAAGGGCCATTTCACCAAAGTTTTATATATATGGCTTTGGACCGCAATAGTCACACGCAAGATGGCCACGGGCTTCGGTCGCCAAAGGTAAAATGGCCGCCGGAGGTCTCCGGTGCGCAGGCGCGCAGCATATCGCACAGTATAAAAGGAGGGGAGGTGACGCAAAGGGGGCACGCTCCAGTAGACGGCCCTATGACGAAACGCGTAGGGCGTGGCCTATTTGACGCTTTTGCATCATCACCCAGAGGATTACCATCTCAAACCTGACGCTCTCCTGTTTTGATGACATTTGGTTGCCTACTATAAACTGCTTAAATGTGAGTACCACTCTGTCACCTGTGTTCAATAAAGAGTGTTTTATGGTTTTACGCTATGGAATCTCCTCTTTCTTCTCCTATGCCTAAAACGTCATCGTGACCCAGAAACAGCCTGTGGATTGCCGCACAGTGGCATACACTGTGACTGCGTATCACCCCCGCAGGGGTTAATGAAGCTGGCGAGTGTCCGCATGATCACAAGACACGAGCACCTGGTCACCAAGATTAATATAGACACCTGCCTAGATTCACAGAGATGTCAAGATTTTCACCTAAGCTGCACTGAGCACTAGCCACTATTTAATCTATGCAATTTATCTAGTAATTTATACGTTCGCTAAAGACTTTATTAATTACTTTAAGGGGTTTCTATGTGGTTGGAATACTTTTTGCTAGCATAGTCACCTTTTGACGTTCATCCTTTGACTTCACCCCCTTTTTTCCCTTTTCTCCCCCCATTCACAGGGGGTCATTTTGTTGTTTCATTTTGTTGTTTCATTCGTTGAATTTGCTATATGCGATTTTGTTTATATGCGACTTTATACATGATAATTTAGTTACACACGATTCACAAGGTATTTCTATGATCTAGGACAGCGCCACACCCACACACCAACCCTTCATTTACCTCTTGTCTTTTCCATCTTGGTGGAAATTACATCTGTGGAGGCAGCAGTCCTTTATGCAATTTTTTCATTTAATCTTCTGTTCCGTTGCGTGGATACACGACTCATATTTCAACTGGGAGATTATGCCCCCTGGATATCACCCCTGACCCCATTAGAGGGGTACCCATGATTCCCTCTGGGAGAAGAGGTGGGATCATTGGGAGCATTGGAGAGGGATGGAGACACGACATGTGGCAAACTTGCCCCACGTGGAATGCTAGCCCCCCTCCCGGATTTGGCATTAAGGCTGGGGGTCAGTAGGTGCCATCATATGCCAGATGGCATACATATGGTACATATCATCAGCTGTGTGTGGGGTGGATGGCAGCAGTGATTATCGGAGCGCCCTCGGTCAGGGGGTGACATCACGGGATGTGTCAGTATCAAGATGTGTCAGTATCGGGCAGGACCATTCTGTACCTTGAAGCTCCGGTGGCAGACAGTCTCCCCGATGATGACCAGGCGCCTGGTCTGGCAGTGACATTAAGAGCAGAGTGGAGTGGAGCAGAGTAAGAGCTGCTCGGCCGCGTCTGGTATTATCCGGGCTCTGCACATGGCAGGAGATCCGCAGAGCCCGGCAGAAGAGGATGAGTCGGGGGAGGGGAGTACATGGATCTACTCACTGATCCTGGGACGTCACCTGCAGCAATGCTGTGCTGAAGTGAACAGTCCACCCCTGGCAGGAGTAGTAGTGGTCAGAGGGACGGCCCTGGGGACACTGACTGGGGGACATTCCCTCCCACTCTGGTAAACTAGGCGGCCGCAAGGCCCCTGGGAGTGTGAGGCCTAAGGCGACCACCTAATTTGCCTAATTAGAGAGCCGCCTCTGTCTGGGGGTCCCCTTGTTAAAGGAGGCTTCCAGATACGATAAGCCCCCCCGACACAGACCCCCACAACCACCGAGCCAGGGTTGTGGGGATGAGGCTCTTGTCCCCATCAACATGGGGACAAGATGCTTGGGGAGGCTACTCCAAAAGCACCCTCCCCATGTTGAGGGCATGTGTCCTGGTATGGTTCAGGAGGGGGGGCACTCTCTCGTCCCCCCTCTTTTCCTCTGGCCTGCCAGGTTGTGTGCTTGGATAAGGGTCTGGTATGGATTTTGGGGGACCCCTACGCCATTTTTTTTAAATATGGCGCAGGGTTCCCCTTAAAATCCATACCAGACCTGAAGGGCCTGGTACGGATTTTGGGGAGACCCTCACACAATTTTTTTTTTAATTTTTGGCGCAGGGTTTCCCTTAATATCCATACCATACCCAAAGGGTCTGGTAATGGACTAGGGGTGGGACCCATGCTTTTTTTTTCAGTAAGTTTTACCTATATTCCCGAGACCTGACAATTCATTACAGCCGCGATCAGTTTTAAATTACTTTTCTCCTTTAGAAATGTCATTTTGCTGTGGTACTGTTCTAAACACGGGAAAACTGCACCGCTTTACAGGCATACCATAGACACCCCCAGGCACGATATTTAAAGGAATATTTCATTTTTATTGTTTCACTTAAGCATTATTAAAATCACTGCTCCTGAAAAAATGGCTCTTTTTAAAACTTTTTTTTGCATTGATACATGTCCCCTGGGACAGGATCCAGGTACCCAAACACTTTTTATGACAATAACTTGCATATAAGCCTTTAAAATGAGCACTTTTGATTTTTCATGTTCGTGTTATATAGACTTTAATCGTGTTCGTCCAAATTTTTTGCCTGTTCGGAAGTTCTGGTGTGAACCAAACCTGTTCGGCTCATCCTTAGTCACCAGTGTGGTATTTGTACATTGAAATCATATCCCCTCTCAAGCGTCTCTTCTGCAGAGAGAATAAGTTCAGTGCTCGCAACCTTTCCTCACAACTAATATCCTCCAGACCCTTTATTATCTTTGTTGCCCTTCTTTGTACTCGCTCCATTTCCAGTACATCCTTCCTGAGGACTGTTGCCAAGAACTGGACAGCATACTCTAGGTGCGGCTGGACCAGAGTCTTGTAGAGTGGTAGAATTATCGTTTTATCTCTGGAGTTGATCTCCTTTTTAATGCATGCCAATATTCTGTTTGCTTTGTTAGCAGCAGCTTGGCATTGCATGTCATTGCTGAGCCTGTCATCTACTAGGACCCCAGGTCCTTTTCCATCATAGATTCCCCCAGAGGTTCTCCCCCCAGTGTATAGATTGCATATTTTTGCCACCCAAATGCATTATTTTACATTTTTCTATATTAAACCTCATTTGCCACCCCATTAATTTGTTCAGATCTTTTTGCAAGGTTTCCACATCCTGCGGAGAAATTATTTCCCTGCTTAGCTTAGTATCATCCGCAAATACAGAGATCCCCATCCTCCAGGTCATTTATGAACTAGTTAAATAGGATTGGTCCCAGCACAGAACCCTGATGGACCCCACTACCCACCCCTGACCATTCTAAATACTCCACATTTATCCCCACCCTCTGAACTCGCCCTTGTAGCCAGTTTTCAATCCATGTACTCACCCTATGGTCCATGCCAACGGACCTTATTTTGTACAGTAAACGTTTATGGGGAACTGTGTCAAATGCTTTAGCAAAATCCAGATATTCCACGTCTACGGGCCTTCCTTTATCTAGATGGCAACTCACCTCCTCATAGAAGGTTAAAAGATTGGTTTGACAAGAACAATTCCATTAGTCCCTTATCATCCCCTCCAAGAGCTTGTATACTATTGATGTTAGGCTAACTGGTCTGTAATTCCCAGGGATGTATTTTGGGCCCTTTTTAAATATTGGTGCTACATTGGCTTTTCTTCAGTAAGCTGGTACCATTCCAGTCAGTAGACTGTCAGTAAAAATTAGAAACAACGGTCTGGCAATTACTTGACTGAGTTCCCTAAGTACCCTCAGATGCAAGCCATCTGGTCTGGATGATTTAATAATGTTAATTTTCCCGAGTCTAATTTTAATTCTGTCCTCTGTTAACCATGGAGGTGCTTCCTGTGATGTGTCATGAGGATAAACATTTTCCTTTGCCAGTGTCTCATTTATACTTTTCTTCAATAAACAGTATTTTTTGTAAAAAAAGAAAAAAAATTAGGACAGGACATTACAAATACCTCTTAATGCTATTTGGTCTTTGCAACGCTCCTGCAGTTTTCAGGAATTCATCAACAATGTCCTCCGAGATATGTTGCAGCAATGTGTGGTGGTTTATCTCGATGACATTCTAATATATTAAAATTCCATAGAGAGCCACCACACAGATGTCTCCCGTGTGCTACAGAGGCTGAGAGATAACAATATTGCAATTTGGAAAAGTGCGGGTTCCATCGTGAACAGGTTCAATTTCTGGGTTATGTCATTTCTACTGCTGGCTTTTCAATGAACCCAGAGAAACTATCTGCAGTTCTACAGTGGCCTCGAGCCATAGGTCTACGTCCGCTACACCGCTTTCTTGGCTTTGCCATTATCGGAAGTTTATTTGTAACTTCTTTTCTCTGGTCAAACCCCAGACTGAAATGACCAGAAAGGAGGGTAACTCACAGAATTGGTCTCTGGATTTAATTAAAGCCTTTGAGTCCCTGAAGGCTGCCTTTGTTTCAGCTCCTGTGTTGGCACATCCTGATCCCACGTTACCCTTCATTCTTGAGGTTGATGCATCTGAGACTGGAGTTGGTGCCCCTTTTGTCTCAATGTCCTACCTTTGAAAGCGCTATGCATCCTTTTGCTACTTTTCCAAGAAATTGTCTCCTGCGGAATGTGATTACGACATTGAGGACAGAGAGCTGTTAGCAATCATTTTAGCTCTTAAAGAATGGAGGCATCTCCTCGAAGGTACCACTGTGCCAGTTCTCATTTTGATTGACCTTAAGAATATCACATTCTTGTCCAAGGCAAAACGTTTATCTTCCAGAAGGGCGCGATGAGCTCTTTTTCTGTGAAGCTTCAATTACATAGTCTCGTTCTTACCCAGTACCAAGAATTTAAGGACTGATGCATTGTTGTGACAGTTGTCCTCTGCTTCCAAGATGGAGTACGTTCCTGTTCCCGATCGTATTTTGGCCACTGTTCGTACCTGTCTTACTTCACCCTTGGGTAAAAGAAATCTTGCCGCTCAGATCCATTCTCCTCCCAAGAAATCTTCCACTTAAGAAGTTGCCCACATCCAAAGAACTGGCGTCCATTTTTGCTCGGGAGATCATTCGATTACATGGGGTACCCAAGGTTTTGACCTTGGACAGGGGTAGCCAGTTTGTCTCCAAGTTTTGGAGAGTCTTTTGCGCACAGTTGAGAATTCAGCTTTCCTTCTCCTTTGCGTATCACCCGCAGTCCAATGGGGCAGCAGAACGAGCCTACCAAGCCTTGGAGCAGTTTCTACGCTGCTATATTTCTAACCATTATAACAACTGGTCAGACCTCTTACCTTGGGCGAAGTTTGCTCACAATAGTGCCGTCAATAGCGCTTCCCGATTGTCTCAGTTTTTGGCAAATTATGGTTTCCAACCATCCATGTTGCCTGACTCATTTGCTCCTCAAAGAATTTTCTGCATTAGAGGAGCATCTCCGCGGTCTTTGTTCCACTTAGGTACAGGTACAAGAGTCCTTGCAACGTGCCAGTGATAGGTATATTCTCCATGCTGACCACGGCTTATTGGGCCTTTCCTTATTCTCCATAAGATCAACCTAGTGGCTTACGCATTAGACCTTCCTTCTAACGTGTATTTTTAATGTATTTCATGGCTCTTTATTAAAACCCTTGGTGTGCAACCACTTCACCACCTCGGTACCACATCCTCGCCCGTTTAAGGTTGAGAACCATGAGGAGTATGAGACACAATCAATCATTGACTCCCGTAGGTTCTGTAGGCGCATTCAGTACCTGGTTCATTGGAAAGGGTACGGTCCAGAGGAGCGCACTTGGATATCATCCTCAGATGTACCTGCTCCGGTCCTCCTCCGTGCTTTCCATGGAGGGTTTCCTCTCAAACCTGGTGGCCCTCCGAGGGCGAGGGGTCGTTGAGAAGGGGGTACTGTCAGGGCTGGGCTCAGCCCTCCCTTCTCAGTGCTCAGCTGTCGGTTAATTGCCAGCACTCATCGTTTCACAGTGCCTCACCTGGTGATCATTTCCTGCTCGTCAGCCAGCCCCTTCAGGATATTTAAACTGCCTGGTTAATTTCTCCCATGCCTTTGCCTTAGTCAACATATCTAAAGATTCTATGCTTGTTCCTGTTAAAAACTTGCCTGGCTGACCTCCCTTCTGGTTACTGATCCTGTTTGCTGTCTCCGACCAGGCTGATCTCTGGCTTCCTGATTAACTGGCTTACACTAACTACCCGCTTTGATTACCGAACTATGTTTTGACTACTTTTGCTATTTGTACCATTTTTACCACTATATTAAAAGGTATGATTTTTACTGCATTTGCTGTCCCTGTCTGATTCATGGTTCCTGACATACAGATTGCTGGTTCCAGCTTAAAGGCCCTTTTCCTGTGCTGCTGTCTACCTTTTATACATATTTTTGTCTAAGGAGTCTGCCGGTTTACTAGTTGCTGCTGTTTTTGACTAAGGGTGTCCTGTGCCCTTCCCCTCTCTCCCACATTTTTCCTATTGTGAGAAATAAACTTCTCTTTGTTCAAGCACAAAAGTGATTGGCGTCATCTTTCTACCTTGTACATCACCCACCATGTCTAGTAACCTGCACACTGAGGAGGAATGTCGGCCCTCCCTGTCTCTGAGGGTCATCAGGCTGCGGGGAATTGGTGGGAAGGCTACACCAGCAAGAACTCATCTATGTGGTCTTTTATTAAGCTCTCCAGTATCTTTCCAGCTTTAGAAGTTAAACTATCAGGTCTATAGTTACTTGGTAAAGACTTTGATCCCTTTTTAACCATCTCAATACAGTGCACTTTCACCCCCTTCCTGCCCAAGCCATTTTTCAGCTTTCATAGCTGTCACACTTTGAATGACATTTTCTCAGTCATGCAACACTGTACCCAAATGAAATTTTTATTATTTTTTCCCCACAAATAGAGCTTTCTTTTAGTTGTATTTGATCACCTCTGTGGTTTTTATTTTTTGTGCTATAAACAAAAGAAGAGCAATAATTTAAAAAAAAAACACAATATTTTTTAGTTTTTGTTATAATAAATATCCATTTTTTTTAAAATAAATTTTTACCTCAGTTTAGGCCGATATGTATTCTTCTACATATTTTTGGGAAAAAAAAAAAAATCGCAATAAGCGTGTATTGATTGGTTTGAGCCACAAAATAGGGGATAGATTTATAGCATGTTTATTTTTTTTATTTTTTTTTTACTAGTAATGGCGGCGATCTGCGATTTTTATCATGACTGCGATATTGTGGCAGACATATCGGACACTTTTGACACATTTTTGGGGCCATTCACATTTATACAGCGATCCGTGCTATAAAAATGCACTGATTACTGTATAAATGTGACTGTCAGGGAAGGGGTTAACACTAGGGGGTGATCGAGGGGTTAATTATGTTGCTAGGGAGTGTTTCTAACTGAAGGGGGAGGGAACTTGCAAGGGGAGGAGACCGATCGGTGTTGCTCTATACTGAGAACACACCATCGGTCTCCTCTCCTCTCTGACAGGACGTAGATCTGTGTGTTTACATACACACAGATCCACGGTCCTGCCGTGTTACCGGGCAATCGCGGGTGCCCGGCGGACATCGCGGGTGCCGGGCACGCGCATCAAGTGCCCAGCGACACGGCGGGTGCGCGATCGCCGCTGGCGGCGCACGCGTGCGCCCCCTGGTGGGCAGGGAAGGCAAGGATGTCATATGGCGCCCTCCCAGAATGAGAGCCGCGCCGCCTGGCCGTCATATGACAGCTGGCGGGCAGCAAGTGGTTAAATATAGGCACCACATTACGCCAATCCAGTGGTACTATGCCAGTCATTAAAGAGTCCCTAAAAAATAGAAACAATGGCTTTGAAATGACAGAGCTCAATTCTTTTAGGATCCGTGGGTGTGTGCCATCTGGTCCAGGTGCTTTGTTCATCTTTTTTCTCTCTAAATATTTCTGGACCATATCAATTTCGAGCTATGCTGCTTAATTTGGGGCTGTGTCAATACCATCCCCATTATGGACATGAGCTTCCCCATGCTCCTTTGTATACACAGAGCTCAAGAAGGTATTTAATAAATTTGCCTTCTCTTTGTCCGCAGTCACATAGATTATCAGTCAGTCTAGATTATTTCGTAAAGGGCCTACGTGCTCAGACCTGACCTTTTTACTATTATTATATATAAAGAATTTTTGGGGGTTTGTCCTACTATCTTTTGCAATGTCATTCATTTTGAATTTTTGCAGCCTTGATTTCTTTTTTACATATTCTGTTATAGTCTTGTAACATTTAAAGAATGATAATGTTCCTTCATTTTTATATTTTTCTAAAAGCTCTTTTCTTATCATTTATAGCTTTTTTAACTTTTGCTCTGAGCCACATAGGTTTTATTTTTAGCCTTTTAAACTTATTGCCCATGGGAATATATTTTGCAGTTTATTCACATACAGTCTTTTTGAAGAATTCCCATTTCTGTTCTGTATTCATCAATGCCAATATTCCCTCCCAGTCTGTGTACACATGACCGGACTTTTCGACAGCAAAGGTCCGACGGAACGAATCCGCCGGACAATTCGGTCGTGTGTGGGCTTCATCGGACCTTTGCTGTCGAAAAATCAGGCGGACTTTAGAAATAGAACATGTTTCAAATCTTTCCGACAGACTCGAGTCCGATCGAAAAATCCGTTTGTCTGTATGCTAGTCCAACGGACGAACAACGACACAAGGGCAGCTATTAGCTACTGGCTATGAACTTCCTTATTCTAGTCTGGTCATACGTCATGACGTTCGAATCAGTCGGACATTGGTGTGATCGTGTGTAAGCAAGTCCGTTGCATCGAAACTCCATCAGAACTCCGTCAAAAGTCCGTCAAAAAGTCCTCGGTGTTCAGTCCGTCGAAAGTCCGCTTGTGTGTACACGGCATTAGTCTTGGAGAGCAGCCCTCATCCTTGGAAAATTTGCTCTCTTACAGTTAAGTGTCTTTATATTTCCAGTATGTGCTTGTTGCTTACAGCTTCCAGTAAATGAAATCATGTTATGGTCACTGCTACCCAGATGATATTTTATATGAACATTAGTAATCAGCTCTGCATGGTTTAAAAATTAAAGAACAAGTAAACCGCGCTAAATATGAGTCCAATTAAAATTTAGTGAGAAATTCAAATAAGTCCAAATGGTGTAATAAATCCTTCTAAGTGATGAAATAGGACAACTGTGTGATGAACTGCTTACCAGAACGTAAGCGAAGTCAAACAGATGGCTTTAAACCCAGCCTGGGCCTTTCGAAGTACTCCAAGATGGGTAGAATCCGACAAGCTCATGCAGCATACCGGATCCACATAATTTTAGCAAATAAAAAACAAACAAAAAACCATAGCGTGATACTGACAAAAATATGTTACATTAAAGAGAGTGCTCACACAAAATCATCATAAAGATCATAAATGCACCCTGAATGCATGGCAAATCCAGGGGCGTGAAAACAAAAAAGGAAGTGACATGCAGCATGCAATAGGTGATGTCCTTGAAATAGGAACTCCAAATATATCTGGTTACCAGAAATAGATGTAAACAGGCGAACACAGATCCAAGTAGGGAGAACACCCGGTGCACAGGCACAGGAGGCCGCTTACCAGATGGTAAACCGGTGAAGGTATAATCAGCGGTAGGCTTATAGCCTCTGTATAGCCCAGAATATAATCCTAATTAAAACTATAGGGGTTCCTGCTCACCAGAAGATCGACTCGAAGAAGCCAAAAACGAAAATGTGGCGGAGTCACCGCGATCCCGTCCTGGCAGGCTCTTCACAGGCTCAGATCGTGAGTATTCAAAGAGGAGAAGCAGCCAATAGTGTGATAACGTAACGACTCCAATTTATTAAAAAGTAAAACACTTACACTTAAAAACGAAAGAACAGCAATGCCGGCCAGCACTCAGACAGCTCCCGTCCACAACAGGGCAAACGTGGTGACGTCAGCACGTCCCTCCCAGATGCGTTTCGTCACAGGTTGACGTTCTCAATGGGGAACGGGCAGCGCGCTGAGCCACCACATTATATGCAGACACCAAGCCTCGCTCTATAAAAACTTGATGGTCCCGAGAAGTTTGAGATGGGAGATTTCCCCCCAGAAAGGGGAATCAGAATTGGAGGAATGGTTTAAATACTTCAATCAAGCGGGTCTATCACTCCTCCAATTTCTGATCGATAGAAAATCTGCGAAACTGCAGAAAATTGACACTGAGATAAAAATTATCAAGGATAAACTCAGTGCCAGTAGAGATAGTGATGAATACAGAGAGAGGTCTCAGGGTCTATTGAAAATCCTTGAAAAAGAGGATAGAGATCAAAAGTTCAAAAAAAGAAAGAAATACAATCGGGATCTCAATGATTATTGTAGCAATATGGTCTTTGAGTGGCAGAAAAGATTGGCTGAAGACAACTCAGCCAATCAGGCCAGTACTGAGATGGAGGTGGTCACCCAGGGATATGGGAACAATAACAGTAATGGTGGTTGTCCCCTGGGACCACCACCGCCACCAAGGAATAATGGTAACAAAAAAGGCCCTATGGGGAAAACCCAAAAAAGTATGGGCCCTCAGAGGTTCCAATCTCCCCAAAGACCATTAGCTAATAAACCCAATAATATTCCTCCATACCACCAGTACAATCCAGGACCCCCTAGGCCCAATCACTCGCAAAGGGGAGGAGGACCAAATTCTATCCCCCCTCCTCCATGGAGGGGTGGTTACCCTACAAGTGGGAGAGGGCGTGGCCCGTCCAACTCCACTAGAGGTCAGGGGTACGGTGGGAACTATCCAGATTGGTGGAGACCAAATCACAACTATGATGTGTATCAGAGACCACCACTTCAGGACCCATACGCTGGGGGTTGGGAGTATAATCTCCCCACACAAAATAGATTTTTCCCTATAAGCGACATGAACCCATTTGAAGGAATGTCTGCTCCCCATGCATCATTTGAATACCCACAGGATACCCAGGTTCCCAATTCGTTTTTTCCTTCCCGAGTTCCGGCTACCCCTGATCCTACTGCCTCGTTGCCCAGGGGAGCGGGAACTTGGGGTTTTTCCAAACCAGGCCAGGGACTCAAAAGGCCCGTAGAAAGAAACGAGGAACTAGAGGGGGGAGGCGAATGCGAACAAAAAAAAGCCAGAATGTAACAGGTCAGGGCATTTTTAACTTGAGTACCGTTGAACTGACGCAATCCGAAAAGCTGGTGTTGGACAAGGGTCTCAAGTTTGCCCCTCCTAAAAGTTTAAATCGTTTCCAAACATACATGGATGTCCACAAGTTTATCCGGAAATTAAACACAAAAAGATATATGATAGGGAATCCTATCACAAGGAATTCTCAGCCTAGTGATAACTATGTACATTCAGGATTGGCAAATGCATCCCTCTTCAATCCCCCTGGTGCCCCCCGGCACTTAAAGTGTTCAGAGATGTATTGTTAAGGGATCTTGAAGACTTGGAGGTAAAAAATGCAAAAAACTCCAAAGCCATACAAGAGGGACTAGATTCTTTATGTGAAAACAAGGATCTAGTCATCCGTCCAGCGGACAAAGGGGGAGGGATAGTTGTGCTCGATCGGAAGGATTACTTGGCGGAAATGTCCAGGATCCTTGGCGACACGGAAACCTACACCCCCCTCCCCTCTGACCCAAAAAATGGCTATCTTAAGGAGCTACGTAAGATCATCTCCAGGGGTGCTTCCTTGGGTATTCTGGGGAACATGGAGAGCTCTTATCTGGTCCCCAAGGCCCCCAGAACCCCCATTATTTACTATCTTCCGAAGGTTCATAAGAACCCTATCTGCCCCCCGGGACGCCCCATAGTGAGTGGCATTGACTCTATCACATCCCAGGTGGGCAGATATATTGATTTTTTCCTCCAGCCTCTGGTTCAAAAGATGCCATCATATATTAAAGACACTCGCCATGTGCTGAACCTCCTTTCCGGTACTGTTATTAGACCTGGGATGTGGTTGGTGAGCGCGGATGTCACCTCTTTATACACCATAATTCCCCATGACATGGGCCTCCAAGCTGTGGAGGGGGCTCTGAGGAAAGACTCAGGACTCCCCACAGATCAGATCTCTTTCATTATGGAGTTGTTGGTTTTTGCGGCCTCCCACAATTATTTTTGGTTTTCAGATCGTTTTTATCGCCAGAGTCGTGGCGTGGCCATGGTGGCAAAATATGCCCCCAGCTTGGCCAATTTATTCATGGCCAAGTGGGAGGAGGATGTTATCTATGCCCACCGAAATCCCCATCTAGCTTTGTGGGCGAGGTATATAGATGACATCCTCCTCCTGTGGGATGGGGATGGTCTGGAACTTCAGCAGTTTTTGTCTTCCCTTAATAACAATAATCGCGGAATACATTTGAACTTTGAGACAAGTCAGACTCAGATCCACTTCTTGGACCTCACCATATCCATAGAAGGTGGGAACCTGTCTACTTCAACCTTTTTTAAGGAGAGTGATAGGAATTCCTACATTCCACTTGAAAGCTGTCACTATGGACCCTGGTTGAAGGGGATACCCAAAAGTCAATATATGAGGGTTCGTAGGAACTGTTCGGATTTGGAGCAATTTCTGACACAAAGTAATGTTCTCACAGAGAGATTCCTAGAAAAAGGGTACACCAATGATGATTTGATTCCGGTCCTAAAGAATGTACAAGAAATGGATAGGGAGGTTCTGTTGAGGGACAGACCCCGGATTGGTACCCCCACGGTTAACTTGGGAGTTCCTTTTATCACCACATATTCACTTCAGCACAAAGAAATTAAGCAATTAGTTTCCAAGCATTGGCACATAGTTACCAATGATCGAGTTTTAAAGGAAGTCCTACCACCTAGGCCTAAAATTGTCTTCAGGGGGGCCCCCTCATTTAAGAATAAGTTAGCCCCAGGGATATTAGATCCTCCTCTAAACAGAGCCACCTTTTTTGACCAACTAACCGGTTTCTGTTCCTATAACTCATGTGTGACCAGGAGGACCCAAACTTTCGTTTCGACACAAACTGGTCAAACTCATCACATCACCCCATTTATCACCTGTTCCACCATTGGAGTGGTTTAACTATTGCAATGCCCGTGTGGCTTGCAATATGTTGGGCGGACAAAACGCCCCCTCCAGGTGAGGCTCAACGAACATATTACTAATATTCTGACAGGTTTTAAAAACCATTCGGTCTCAAAGCACTACAGGTTGGCTCATGATAGAGACCCCTCCAACACTCTATTTTTGGGGATTAACCGCTACAAACCTCACTGGCGGGGTAGCTCCCTGGTAAGAGAGATCTCCAAATCCGAAATGGCCTGGATCCACAGGGTTAAAAGCTACACGCCTTATGGCCTTATTATAGATGTGGATGTCAATTCATTCATTGACAATTCCTGAATCTGTATCCTTTGCTGTGAGTGAAGTGAGTTTTCTGGGCTGAGTTTTCTCAGTTTATTGGATATATCCAACCTCTGATAGGGCTCCGACCCTACTCTATTCACTCTATTCTTTTACGTTTCTTGTGCTAAGAATCCTAAAAAAGTTTTTAGTTTTTTAGTTAGTTTCATATCTATTTTATTTGTATTTATTTGTAACCCCTTTTTTTGCTATCTTTCGGATGGCGTTTTTTTGGTTGCTCTGGTTGGGGCCCCTAGTAGCGTCCCGTCTGGATTTTTATGTCTCCTGCATATAGAGGCACCATGTAGAGGTGGCCTAATACCATTGGCCTAGACTTTGGTTTTCTTCTATAAATGTTTTGACTATTAAGTTATACGTTTTTCCTTGAGGATATAGTAACCTTGTCCCTTTTCTATATGTGTATTTTTATTTAATTTAAAACATTATTACCCCCTACACTTATTAGGATCAATTGCACTATGAATATGAGGCTAGAAATAGAATCTGCGATTTAGGGGGCGCATTATGCAAAGTTTGGTTTTATTTCCATCAAGTTTTTTATGAGGTATAGGCTGATCCCTTTAAAAGTATATGAGGTACATTTTATTTTATAATTTTTTTGTCATATTTTTGTTTTATTGTTTGCTATTTATATGCTATCAATATGTATGACCAGAGAAGGCTATATGCCTCCAATCAGCTAATTTTAAGGTCTTTCTCTCGTATGACAGAATGTCTAGAGTTATAACTTGGATGTTGTCCCCTATTGGGGACATTGCTGTTTCCTTTCTATTGTATATATCTGGTCACTCAGATTGTTCCCCTTTACTAAATAACTGAGGCCCGCCCTCTGCAGACAGAGGGCGCTAATCTTATTTTATTCAATTCTAGTATTAAGTGCCTCACCTTTATGTGCCCAAATCACCTAGAAGTGACGGGAATTGGCTGGCGTTTACTCACTGCCATTTCCGTGGCTCTCCAATACTTTTGCCCACACCTAAGATGGCGCTCTGTGTTTCTCCTATTTGGTCCCAGAGCGAGGCTTGGTGTCTGCATATAATGTGGTGGGTCAGCGCGCTGCCCGTTCCCCATTGAGAACATCAACCTGTGACGAAACGCGTCTGGGAGGGACGTGCTGACGTCACCACGTTTGCCCTGTTGTGGACGGGAGCTGTCTGAGTGCCGGCCGGCATTGCTGTTCTTTCGTTTTTAAGTGTAAGTGTTTTACTTTTTAATAAATTGGAGTCGTTACGTTATCACACTATTGGCTGCTTCTCCTCTTTGAATACTCACGATCTGAGCCTGTGAAGAGCCTGCCAGGACGGGATCGCGGTGACTCCGCCACATTTTCGTTTTTGGCTTCTTCCAGTCGATCTTCTGGTGAGCAGGAACCCCTATAGTTTTAATCAGGATTATATTCTGGGCTATACAGAGGCTATAAGCCTACCGCTGATTATACCTTCACCGGTTTACCATCTGGTAAGCGGCCTCCTGTGTCTGTGCACCGGGTGTTCTCCCTACTTGGATCTGTGTTCGCCTGTTTACATCTATTTCTGGTAACCAGATATATTTGGAGTTCCTATTTCAAGGACATCACCTATTGCATGCTGCATGTCACTTCCTTTTTTGTTTTCACGCCCCTGGATTTGCCATGCATTCAGGGTGCATTTATGATCTTTATGATGATTTTGTATGAGCACTCTCTTTAATGTAACATATTTTTGTCAGTATCACGCTATGGTTTTTTGTTTGTTTTTTATTTGCTAAACTTATGTGGATCCGGTTTGCTGCATGAGCTTGTCGGATTCTACCCATCTTGGAGTACTTCGAAAGGCCCAGGCTGGGTTTAAAGCCATCTGTTTGACTTCGCTTACGTTCTGGTAAGCAGTTCATCACACAGTTGTCCTATTTCATCACTTAGAAGGATTTATTACACCATTTGGACTTATTTGAATTTCTCACTAAATTTTAATTGGACTCATATTTAGCGCGGTTTACTTGTTCTTTATTTTCTGTTGGTGGGCCCCACTTCTAACCGCAGCTTATTGAACTTTATTTTTATTTAAGGTGTCATTTCATCTTTATTCACAATTTTTATTTCTTCACTGACAATTTTTCCAAGCGCAATTTTTTGTTTTATATGGTTTAAAAATTACCAGGTCCAGCAGAGAATCATTCCTATTTGGGGCCTCAATGAACTGGATGTAATAGGTTTATACATTCTTGCCTTTTAACTGTTCCTGCAGTGCCATTACTCCTGTCAATTTCTGGGTAGTAAAAATGCCCCATTATTAACACCATCCCAGCCCTTGCAGCCCTTTCTATCTATGCAAGGAGCTGAGTCTCCACCTCCTCATTAACACTGGGTGGCCTATAACAAACTCTAATGATTAGTTTTGTAGTAAGTAAACCCTTGTGCAGTTCCACCCATAATGCTTCAGACTCATCACACTCTCCATCAACTAGTTCCTCATTCATACTCGCTTTGAGATCATTTCTCACATAGAGACAGATACCACCTTTGCTTTTTACCCTGTCTCTCCAAAAGAGAGCATAGCCAGGAATATTAATTGCTCAGTCATGTGAAGAATGAAGACAAGATTCAGTAATACCAATTAAATCATACTTATCTTCATGCACCAAAGCTTCCAACTCACCTATTTTGCTTGGCAGTCTTCTGGCATTGGTGAACAAACGCTTTAATTCATTGTCACATTTTGCACACCTATTTTGCATATTTTTTATATTAGTACAAATAGTACCATTTCTTATGGTTGTTTGTAAATGGGAACCTTCATATCACCTGCCATAGCCCTCCCCTCATCTTTCCCCATTCCACCCACAAATAGGGGCCGACTCCTATAATCTAATTCACCCTCCCCCCACAATCCTAGTTGAAATACTCCTCCACTCTTCTAATAAACCTCTCCCCCAGCACAGCAGACCCCCTTCCATTTAGGTGCAAAACATTTTTAGCATATACCATGCACCCCAATGAGAAGTCAGCCCAGTCCTGCAGAAACCCAAATCCCTCCTTCTTACACCAGGTATTTAGCCATTCAGTCAGCTCTCTAATCATCCCTTGTGTTTCCTGTGTTGCCTGCCAACCTTGCTCTCAGGAAAATGGGCAATAGACTCCTGTCATTCAGCTCAGAGTCCTGCATCCCAAGAGAGCGAACCTGCCGCTCGCAGTCCAATATATCTGCTCTCCCAGCATCCTCTCTTATTCACCAGCCTTCTGGTAGGTGTAGTCTGCTCAGCACTCAGGAACATGTTGTTTATTTACAGAGGGACTACAGGTCCCAAGATCCTCTGCTGGCAGATAAAAAAAATGGGCTTTGCTCTGCAAACAGGATATGATATAGCTGTCCCAATTCTGGGCACTAGGGGGGGGAAAAGCTCACTGACTGTATAGTCCCACTGGAAAGTATCTGTTGAATGGAGTGATAACATAGTCAGCACTTGGCTACACATAGTTTACTATGCTTCAATTATGAATGAACACAGTGAGTGATCAGTACCGATCATTCACTGTGTTTATTCAAAAATGAAAGGGCCGGTAAATTACATATTTACTGACCCCTTGTCCACTCTCTCAATCCTGAAGATCTCCCTGTGTGTCTGCAGCAGCCTGCAGGAGAGGAGGGAAGCCGGAAGCACTTTAGGGGGAAGTGGCACACAGGGGAAGGAGGGCGGATACACTAATGTGGGATGATTAGCTTGTGCCCAGGCACATCCAGCATGCCCTGTGCGCACGCCCATGCCGTGTATACATTTGTATTGAGTTTGGGGGTGCATTTACATATCCCGGCACACAGTGCCATCTTATCAGCATCATGGGCCCCTGTGCAAAGTAATGCACTGGGGCCTCTTCCAAGGATATGGTGAGTGTAGCCAAGTATGCTACATTTTGGGCGTGGCTTTATAATCTAATTAGACATTTTGGTCTAATTTTTTTACGATTTTTTAAATAATGTTTTACTTTTTTTTTTGACAACACTGTCGGCGAGTCTTTGATGAGATATCGGGAGTCTAAATAGACCCCTAAAGTTTCACTTTTGAGCCAGAGAAAGGGACTGAGTTTCAGTTGTTTCCTCCACCCGTGCACTGATCACCCGCCCTGTCCAGTGTCCACATTCACCTTTGCTGGGTCCCTGCAATAAGACGATCCTGCCCACACAGGTATCTGCTATTAATATTTCCAGCCTAGCCAGGTATATCAGAGTGTGCTGAACAGTTCATAGAGTTGTGGGCACAGGAACAGGAGGTTGGCTGCCCAGCACAGGCACAATTCAGAAAATGCTTTGGGCTTTCTGAATGAATGTAAAGATTTTACTGACTTGAAGTGGAGAGACAAAGATGTCAGACCCCCCCCCCCCCCCCTTGTCCAATCAGAGAACACTTTACATTCACTGAGAAAGTGCAAATTATTTTCTGGCACTCATGCTGAGCAGCCAACCTCCTGTGCAGGGGCGGACTTACAACTCATGGGGACCCCCCGGGCAATAGATTATGGGGCCACACAGTATACACACACACACATACAGTATACACACACAGACACACAATATATACACACAGTATACACACACTGAAAAGGTACTGGAGAGGCGGGGCAGCTATAATCTTGGGATTTTTAAAAAAACACAGATTTTTACATACTGTCCCTGGTTTTATTGAGGCTGGCAACCCTAATGGGGCCCCTTAGTGGCATGGGGCCCTCGGGCAGTGCCCGAGAGCCCGAATGGTCAGTCCTGCTCCTGTGTTCAGAATGCATCAGGTCAACCACTCAGCATGGGACATTTAAGCAAGTGGAGATCACTGGAGTAGCGATTTCTGTTTCTTTGATTTCCAGCTTACAGGGGCATCGGTCAGGTATGCTATACAGTATACTCAGTCACATTGGTACAAGCTGGACCAATGTAACTATGTAAAATTATATCATACCTGGAATTCAGCTTTAAAGCTAAACTCCTGCTTTTAATATACTTTACATTCGTTTGGGCCAATATTGTTAACATTCTGCTATAAAACACGTCCATAAAAAAATGTAAAAAATCAAACTTCTTCATCAATTTAGGCCAATATGTATTCTGCTACATGTTTTTAGTAAAGAAATCCCAATAAGCATATATTGATTGGTTTATAGCATTTACAAACTGTAGGATATATTTATGGAATTTACATTTTTTACATTTTTTTTTTTTTTACTAGCAATAGCGGTGATTAGCAATATTTAGCGGGACTGCAACATTGCGGCGGACAAATCTGACACTAAGTGACACTTTCTGTGGACCAGTGACACCAATACAGTGATCAGTGCTAAAAAAAATGCACTGTCACTGTACTAATGACACTGGCAGGGAAGGGGTTAACATAAGGGGCAATTTAAAGGGTTAAATGTGTTCCCTGGGAGTGCTTACTAACTCTGTGGAGGGTGCTTTGACTGGGGGAAGACAGAGATCTGTGTTCCTGCTTAGCAGAAACACAAGATCTCCATCTTCCCCTCTGACAGAATGGGGATCTGCCTTGTTTACATAGGCAGACCGGCATTCTGTCTGTTTCGGGAACGATTGGTGGGTCCCAAAGGACATTGGGCCTGCCGGACCCGCTGATTGGCTCCCGCTTTATCCAATCACAGGTACGTGATTTCACACTGAAGGGCCGCCCTGCTGCAGTAAATGTACATGGGGTGGTCCGGAAGCAGTTAAGCACGAAACCAAAAATGCATGTTCCCACGTTTTCCATATGCTCCTACTGAAGTCTATGCAAAATGCACTATGCAGCTAGAAAATACAAACAGTCAGTGCTCAAGTGGATAAAAGGATACAATCTCGCTGAAGGGAAATTTAAGAATATGTTCTCAGTAAAAGTTGTTATTACAATATACAGTGTTCAAGGCTTTGCTGCTTCTTCCAGACTGGGAATCTTGGAACAAACAAAAGCATTTTGTATTTGTTCTATAACTCACTATTCTGCACCTTTTCAAAAATCACACTGCGCCAGGTTGGTTTGATGTGAACAGGTGACTGGGTGCCACCCCCTCTATCCACACCACCCCCTATATCAGTGACTCTCAACCTACCTAGTGCCATGACCCTGTGATAAAATTTCCCAAGTTGTGGGGACCCCTAACAGCAAAATTATTTTGGTAGCATGGGTTGTCAACACCCAAAGCAAGACAAGTAATTTCCGCCCCTAACCCACGGAGATTTAGCGCTCCCTGAGTCCCTTTCACTCGTACAGTATTAAAACCTCTTATGATACATAAAGGAGAACAAAGAGAAAGATGGTTACATCTTTCTCTTTGTTCTCCTTTCTTTCCCTTTTATCTCTCTCTATGCTAATTTCTTGTCGTCCCCCCCATCCCTCTCTCTAGACATCTTTCTTGTTCTCTTATTCTTTCTCTCCCTTTTTCTGTTCCTTCCCCTCTTTTCCTCTCTCTTCGATGTATTCTCTATTTTTATTCCCTCTCTTACTCCTTGGTAGGGGGGAATGGGATGAGTGACAGTGCTGGCAGGGAGTTGGGATGAGTGGCAGTGCTGGTGGGGGGTGGGATGAGTGGCAATGCTAGGGGGAGTTCTGATCAGTCAACTTAGGTGCTCTTGATCGAGGTCATCTTCTGATCTGAGAACTGTAGTGGGGACTTTTAACCACTTCAGCCCCGGACCATTTGGCTGCCTAAAGACCAGAGGACTTTTTCCAATTTGGCACTGCGTCGCTTTAACTGCTAATTGCGCGGTCATGCAATGCTGTACCCAAACGAAATTTGCGCCCTTTTCTTCCCACAAATAGAGCTTTCTTTTGATGGTATTTGATCACCTCTGTGGTTTTTATTTTTTGCGATATAAACGGAAAAAGACCGAAAATTTTGAAAAAAAATGATATTTTTTACTTTTTGTTATTAAAAAAATCCAATAAACTCAATTTTAGTCATACATTTAGGCCAAAATGTATTTGGCCACATGTCTTTGGTAAAAAAAAATGTCAATAAAGCGTATATTTATTGGTTTGCGCAAAAGTTATAGCGTCTACAAGCTAGGGTACATTTTCTGGAATTTACACAGCTTTTATGACTGCCTATGTCATTTCTTGAGGTGCTAAAATGGCAGGGCAGTACAAAACCCCCCCAAATGACCACATTTTGGAAAGTAGACACCCCAAGAAAATTGCTGAGAGGCATGTTGAGCCCATTGAATATAAATTTTTTTTGTCCCAAGTGATTGAATAATGACAAAAAAAAAAAAAATTACAAAAAGTTGTCACTAAATGATATATTGCTCACACAGGCCATGGGCATATGTGGAATTGCAAAATACATTCAGCTGCTTCTCCTGAGTACCGTGATACCACATGTGTGGGACTTTTTGGGAGCCTAACCGCGTACGGGGCCCCAAAAACCAATCACCGCCTTCAGGATTTCTAAGGGCGGAAATTTTTGATTTCACTCCTCACTACCTATCACAGTTTTGAAGGCCATAAAATGCCCAGATGGCACAACCCCCCCCCCCCCCCCAAATGACCCCATTTTGGAAAGTAGACACCCCAAGCTATTTTCTGAGAGGCATGTTGAGTCCATGGAATATTTTATATTTTGACACAAGTTGCGGGAATGTGACAATTTATTTTTATTTTTTTGCACAAAGTTGTCACTAAATGATATATTGCTCACACAGGCCATGGGCATATGTGGAATTGCACCCCAAAATACATTTAGCTGCTTAAATACAAGTATGGCTAGGTGGTTGTGTTGGATACGGCACCTCATCCCAAAGTAATTAAAAAGCTGATAAGTAAAGGGACAGGGGATTATAACGGTGCTAGGGTAAAAGATGTGGAAATGAGAGAGAGATGTAAAATTACAAATATTTTATTTAACAAAAAATACATAGAAAGAACAATAAAATGGGTAGTGACTAAAAAACATATACATTGCGTGTGACCTAAATGCAGTAGGGTGGGCCAGATGGAAAAAAGGCCTTTGTAGCAAGGGCTCGGTTTCCTACATGTTTCGCCAAGGCATTGGCTTCCTCAGGGAACAGGAGCTCTATTGCAGTATAAAAAGATCTACACATTGGGATACAAGAAACATCATGTAAACAAGCAGAGACGCTAAAAGTATGGACTGTTGTAAGCATTGCTAGATGTTGGAAAATTGTGGCTGGACAGTCTCACACAGGGAGGTAACCCTGAAGTGGACCCTGGATCCCAGACATACCTGAGCAACAGACACCCTGGGGAGGAGCGGCACAGGGCCCCCGGACGGGGGGAGGGCAGGCTGCACCGTATTTTGTGCTTGCAGGGGGCACACAGAAAGATTGAATATATTAAAGATTAAGGATTGATAACGGGTAAGTGAATATTAGATGTGTATTAAACATTTAGTTTAAAGAACATGGAGGGTAATGCATTATACATCAATTAAATAGGGCATAAAAAGCCTCTAGAGAACTCACACTATTGATTAAAAGCAAGTTGATTGATGAAGGGGAAAACGCCTGTAGATGGATTCAAGGACAAACAGGAGCAATTGGTAAAAATGTTAGATAGTGACCTATGTGGGAGAACATATGCAGATTAACATTGCAGATGTATTTAACAATGATCTTCTAGGGGGGTAGAAGAAATGACAAAAGTTTGCTTACCTAATGAGTTATATTGCAAGGCATGTGGCCAGCACCGGACACCAGTGCTCACACAGTTTGCATGGAAATAGGATTGAAAAAATAGCGAGGAGTTAGTGAGTCCTGAGGGAGGATAAAAGAAAAGGGCTGGGTTAGAAGTGAAGGGACAGATTGTTTGGGGATGGGAAGTGGGATGAATGACAAAAAACAGCTTACCTGGTAAGCCATAAGCAAAGCATATGACTGTTCAGGGACCAGTGTTGACCGGACTGCCGTAAAGGTCACAAATTAAACATTCTCTGCTAATGTTTGATTAAATAAAAAAGATGATCTTAGGCCGAGTACATGGATACCAAACATGACATGCTTTAAAATTGCGCACAAACGTGCAGTGGCGACAAACTAAATACATTTTTAAAAGCTTTTAAAAGCCTTCACAGGTTACCACTTTAGATTTACAGAGGAGGTCTACTGCTAAAATGACTGCCCTCGATCTGGCGTTTGCGGTGACACCTCACATGCATGGTGCAATTGCTGTTTATATTTGACGCCAGACCGACGCTTGCGTTCGCCTTTGCGCGAGAGCAGGGGGGGACAGGGGTGCTTTTTTTTTTGTATTTTCTTTATTATTTTTTTGCTTTTTTATCTTATTTTTAAACTGTTCCTTTCATTTTTTTTTTTTGTAATCATTTTTATTGTTATCTCAGGGAATGTAAATATCCCCTATGATAGCAATAGGTAGTGACAGGTACTCTTTTTGAAAAAATTGGGGTCTATTAGACCCTAGATCTCTCCTCTGCCCTTAAAGCATCTGACCACACCAAGATCGGTGTGATAAAATGCTTTCCCAATTTCCCAATGGTGCTGTTTACATCCGGCGAAATCTAAGTCATGAAATGCTTGTAGCTTTCGGTTTCTTAGGCCATAGAGATGATTGGAGCCATTCTGGTCTCTGATCAGCTCTATGGTCAGCTGGCTGAATCACTGGCTGCATTCTCAGGTTCCCTGTTGAGACAGGAGAGCCAGAGAAAAACACGGAAGACGGTGGGGGGCATTCCCTCCTACTACTTGTAAAAGCAGTCTAGAGGCCGCTAGGATTGCTCTTACATGAAAGCCGACCGCTGGCTGAAAAGAATGATACCAAGATGATACCTAAACCTGCAGGCATCATTCTGGTATAACCACTCAAAGTCGTGAATGGCGTACCTGAAGACAAAAAAATGGTTAACAATAAAACACAGTAAACGGTAAAGTATAAAAAATTGCATACCTGAAAAGCAAACATGATAAAACATAATAACAATAAAACATTGCAGAATAGAATACAGTAAAAAAGAGCAGAACAATAGAGAGAGAATAGAGAGAGAGAGAGAACAATAAAATGACAACTATTTTTTTTTATTTATATATATATATATATATATATATATATATATATATATATATATATATATATATATATATATGTTTTGTTTTTTTTTTTTACACTTTTTTTTGTAACTAACTTTTATAACTGTAACCGGTTCCAGGTTCGGGTCTCTCAAAATGCGTTGGCATCTTGGGAGACCCTGTGAAAGTGTGCCTAGTCTGTGCAATGCTGTACCCTACGCTAATACTCAACTAGTGAATGGTAGCGTTCAAAACATTCATCAATGCAAAGACCAGGATTGTCAGGACAGGAGGCACATTAATAGCGGGTGTCACGCCTATATCCGCACTTGCTGCAGACACAACATCTTTTTTGGGGGGGTTCGTTGGGTAGGGGTACTCGGGAGGACATAAAGAAAATGCCTCTCATGCAGCCGACTGCATTTGGTTGGGGATGTGAATGGGGGGAAGTACGGGCGCTGCAGAAGTGGTGGGTTCCCAATTAGGATTGGCGAATGCAGCAGGAAGGGCATTATGGGCACGACGGGCCTATGTTTGTCTTCTTCTTGGTGGCAGCGGGACACTACTTGTGCTTGTCACCTCACCAGCTTGAACTGCACTTATGGGACTCGCCACGTCACCACGTGATACTGCAGTGCTGGTTTGACTATGACCGGGGTGTACTAGGCCGCTGGTGCTTGCCAGTTCACCAAAACGCTACCAAAAAAACTGTTAGCGATCGCAGGGATCAGGCCTGACTCTGCGAACGCTGCAATTATGTGTTTAGTGTTTTGTAAGTGACAGTGATCGATCGATACTGCACTTGGGTGGGCTGTGCTGGGCTGGGCGGAGGGGCAAAGCGCAGGTGCTAGCAGGTATCTGGGCTGATCCCGCTAACACTGCGTTTTTGGGAACCCTAAACTGCTGGGGACGCTAGTATACATCTGATCAGATCAGATATTGATCCGATCAGATACTATACCACTAAGGGAGGTGTACGGTGCGTGCGTGGGTGTTAGCGGTACTGGCGCTAACCTGATGCTGCCTGGGGCTGGTGTTTGCCAGTTCACCAAAATGCTACCAAAAAAACTGTTAGCGATCGCAGGGATCAGGCCTGACTCTGCGAACGCTGCAGTTATGCGTTTAGTGTTTTGTAAGTGACAGTGATCGATCGATACTGCACTTGGGTGGGCTGGGCGGAGGGGCAAAACGCAGGTGCTAGCAGGTATCTGGGCTGATACTGCTAACACTGCGTTTTTGGGAACCCTAAACTGCTGGGGACGCTAGTATAGATCTGATCAGATCAGATATTGATCCGTTCAGATACTATACCACTAAGGGAGGCGTATGCTGCGTGCGTGGGTGTAAGCGGTACTGGCGCTAATCTGACGCTGCCTGGGGCGACGCATATCACCGCCGGGCGATCAGAGGGCTAAACCTTTATTCGGTAATAAACGGCGGGTGCCCTGACACTATAAAAAAGAAATGAACTAACCAGCGTCACCCGTAACGGTTATACAGTGAACAGTGGTGAAAGGGTTAACTAGGGGGCAATCAAGGGGTTAAAACATTAGGTAGTATATGGGGGTCCCTGTCGCTATAAAACGCTGACGGCGAACCTAAATATTTACCTCCCTAACTAGCGTCACCAGCGACACTAATACAGCGATCAGAAAAATGATCACTTAGCGACACTGGCGACGAGGGGTGATCAAGGGGTTAAAACTTTATTAGGGGGGGTTAGGGGGGTATCCTAGACCTAAAGGGGGCTAACCCTAACGGCCCCACCACACTAACTGTCACAAACTGACACCATGCAGTAATCAGAAAAAAAAAACTGCTTGGTGTCAGTGTAACGGGGGGGGGGGGGTGATTGGGGGGGATCGGGGGGTGTAATGTGTGCCTGGCATGTTCTACTGTGTGTGTGTGTTGGTGCACTCACATTGCAGTCTTCTCTCCTCGGCGCCGGAACGGAAAATGCCGAGCCGAGGAGAGATGACATAATTTCCTCTGCCTCTGTGTACTACACAGAGGCAGGGGAAGATTCTCATTGGCTGGGAGCGATTGCGAGGGGGGGGCCACGAATGGATGGCCTCCCCCTCATCTCTAATCGCTGCCAGACCAAAGCCGGCCGCCTCGGGCACCGGGGGGGTCCGATCGGACCCCCAGCCCGCGGGAAGGCAATCACGTACCAGGTACGTGATTTTGCCTGCCCGTGCCATTCTGCCGCAGTATATCTGCGTGAGGCGGTCGTCAAGTGGTTAATGGCAACTCTAATCACAGGTAGTGTTACTCACTGTGTCTCTGGCTTCACTGTGTTTCCGACTTTGTGGTGTCTCGCAGCAGTGACACCTATGCCGGAGATAGGGTCTCCTCCAGCCACACCCACTTCATTCCTTACCAGTCAGCTGACCTCTAGTCTCTGCCCCCCAGCCATGCTGTGAACTAAATAGGCAGCTGCGAAGAGGCTGAGTGGGCGGCCGCGGGCTCCAGGGACAGCCCTGCTGGGCGGCCGCGAAAAGGCTGGGAGAGCAGTTTGGCTTCAGGAACAGCCCAGGATTCGGTGACCCCTGGCAAATCATCATTTGACCCCCGAGGGGGTCCCGACCCCCAGGTTGAGAACCACTGCCCTATATGAATCATGGTTAGATTCATGCATAGCTTTCAAGACACCAGGTGCATGAATGTTTTTTGAAGCACCTGATTAGAGCCATAGGCTCTAATAGGCTTCAAATTAGGGTGGGCTTGGAGCACAGAGCATTGTGCCATGAGCCCACCTAGGTGTTACAACGAATTAATATTCACTGTTGTAACACTGATCCTCAATCCAGCCAATCAGAAGCAGGTCTCAGATCCGTTTTCCGATTGGCCGCTGAGGAGGAGGGAGGAGATGGAAGCCGCTGATGCCCGTGGAGAGCAGAGGAAGGGAAAGCTGTCGCTGCTGCCGAGCAAGGGAAGCCGCCGGTGAAGCGCTGCATAGATGGGGTAAGTGCACAGGACCCGCCCACAGACGGACCGACGAGAGGGGGGTTGTAACGGTTTGCTGCCCCCCCCCCCCCCCCAAAAAAAATGACCTCTGGCCGCCACTGACTGACTGTATTGATGGGGGAATCAAGCTATTTTCTTCTCTTCAACCCGTGGTTGAAGAAAAGAAAAATTGCATAATGAAGGGCCTGCCTTACACTCTGCTTATGGTTGTGACTTTTGTCTAAAATATACCCAACATATTATTTAGTATGTTCCCTGGGACTTGTATTTGCACAATTTGAGAAAGATCCTAAGCCTACTCTTCGATTTCATTTTTCTTATATAAACGCTGAACACACAGTACCATTTCCATCTGTTTTTGCTTTTTTCATAAATGTCAGGATAGGGATTGTTATTTCGAGCTGAGTTCAGAGAGATTCGGAAATGACAGGCACATGGCTGAAAATAAAGATCATTATTCTTGTGTGAAGCTTCAGTTTCTGATGACATTTCTTTATATCACTGGTAAACAGACTTTGGTAACGGTTAACGCCACATCTTCTGAAACATCCAGGGTTCACTGGATCCAACTCGTTGCTGCTGGTTTATACGGTCAAAAAGGAAGAGCCTATGTTAAGGAACCCTCCCTTGCTCCTTTGTTATTGGGTATAAAAGGCCAGTGGGCCTGGTTTGAGCTTCTCCACCTCTTAACTGATTGACTTATTTTTCTAGATGCGGAGATTTGCAGACTGTGATTGGATGCAACGTCTGTCCTCACGTGGTGGCTGATATCTGGGCTCATGGCCTCGGTACCAGAGATAGAGGAGTCTCTGCATCCCTGGTATCCCTTTAGATGTGCACGCTTTTTTCACATCTTTACACTATGCCTTATAAATTTAGTTGCTAAGTTCAGGACTGGACTGATGGACAATCGTGGCATTTGCCGGAAGGCTGATCTGTCTTCCTCTTCTGCCTTCCTCTGGATCAACTGTGGGTGAAGGATTGTGTATATGAGATTGTATGCTTTTTTTTTTGGTTGCACTAAATGGACTTGTGTCTTTTTCCAACCTGATTACTATGTAACTGCAAGAAGAAGAGAGCTGGTATGAATTTATATTCATTGATCAGTGCTAAAGAGAAAGGAACACAAAGTTCCTTTAGCACTAGGAGCCGTCAGCCATATATATGGATGTAAATGCCCGGAGAGATGTGGAATAGACTAGAATCCAGTGCAGCTGCCAACCACTGGAAAATGGATAACAATGGACAAAAAACAAAGAAGCATCACTCTATGGGTAAAAGCATAGATACTTATAGATCATTGGCTAAGTAAAAAGTTAGTTTATTGCACTTGAGAAAGGTGAACAACAACTGTCAATTATAAAAACTTGCGGAGGTTGCAAAAAACTGTCATAGGAGCATATAGCCAGTATAGCTACTAGTATAGAACTGGTAAATAAAAGGTACCACAATGACATCTGGGTAGGGAAGGGTAAACATCATCCAGTCGGCTTGTTGGTTAAGCATGGAAAGAGATGTAATAAACCATGTGAGATAACGATAGAAGCCCAGTGGAAAGGGGGTTGTGTGACAGCCCTCTGCCTCAAGCTGGTGGTCAAGCTCTGCTGGTGTCCAGGATGGAGACAGCAATGCCGAAGGACACTTGCAGGAAGCTGTGAGATGCTGAAGCTGGCTGCGGGAGTGAGCCACGCTGAGCCACAGACAGTGTGGTATAACATCCACCGCTGGGAGATGGAACTGGGCGCACTGGATGACGTCAGGGCCGCGCCAGAAACATGGGGAAACAGGAAGCCCATCTGTAGTGGTGAACCCCAAGCTCTGGGTTGCCGTGGCTTACATGTTTCGTGTGCATGCCCTTTTTTAAAGTCACGGAGGGTACCGTTGTGATACAGTTTATTTTACATTTTTATACTAGTATCTATACTGGCTATATGCTCCTATGACTGTTTTTTGCAACCTCCGCAAGTTTTTATAATTGTCAGTTGTTGTTCACCTTTCTCAAGTGCAATAAATTAACTTTTTACTTAG
Source organism: Lithobates septentrionalis (assembly GCA_037952835.1). Taxonomy (NCBI): domain Eukaryota; kingdom Metazoa; phylum Chordata; class Amphibia; order Anura; family Ranidae; genus Lithobates; species Lithobates septentrionalis. Next base: position 772,421 of record JBBDGP010001253.1, on the reverse strand, counting down.
CCAATGGTCTATAAGTATCTAGGCTTTTACCCATAGAGCGCTGCTTCTTTGTTTTTGTCTAAAGAGAAAGCAAATTAATTGTAACTAACGAGCTGTAGATTTCTTGTACTCTTATGCCCTGTACACACGTTCGTATTTTCTGACAACAAATGTTGGATGTGAGCTTGTTGGCTGGAAGTCTGACCGCGTGTATGCTCCATTGAACATTTATTGTCGGACTTTTCGCCAACAAATGTTGGCTAGCAGGTTCTCAAATTTTCCGCCAACAAATGTTTGTTGTCGGACTTTCTGATCGTGTGTACACAAGTCTGTCGGACAAAAGTCCACACATGCTCGGAATCAAGTACGAGCCAGAGATATACCTAGCGTTCGTAATGGAGATATCACGTACGTCTTGTATGTCACTACGTTCGTAATTGTTGCCCAACATTTGTGTGACTGTGTGTATGCAAGACAAGTTGGAGCCAACATCCTTCGAACAAAAATACACGGTTTTGTTGTCGGAAAGTCCAATTGTGTGTACGGGGGTATTAGCTGGTATTCCCTATGCTGTGGATAGTTACATTGGAAATAAACTCAGCTATACTTTATTTAAATACATGGGCCCCCAGGAACTTTATGCCATAATGTGCTAGAAAACACAGCATAATAGTACATTATGGCAGACTAATCTGTCAAAAGTAGCCCCCCAGCACTGCATCGTCATTGTTCCAGCTGGTCACCGGCACTTCCATCTGCTCCCGGTCTTCATTACGGGATCGCTCAGTTTGACCACTTGAATGACCAAGCTGCAATGATGTCACTCCTGCGCATGGGGGTCACATCTTAACAGCACAGAGCGGTGCTGTATATGTACACTGAACTGCACATGTGCGGCTCAGTATACATTACCGCTGGCAGGCAAGCAGAAGAGTTTATAACAGAAGAGACCGATAGGGTCTTTTTCTGTCCATAAAAACCCTACTGTCAGCGGTTTATAAAAGTCTTTGCGTTTAATTCCACTTTAACCCTTTTACTGCTAGAGCCATTTTTGTATATTTTGCATACATGCTTAAAAAATCATTTTAGGCCTGAAGATTGCATAAACCCCTAAAACATTATATATTTTCTGAAAGTAGACACCATAGATAATACAATTATGGTAGTTCCAATTTTTTATGCTAAAAGACATTGCCGCAAAGGTAAAATTTCAGTAAAAAATACACTAAAGTTAATTTTAGGGCACACAAACAATAAATTACCCATTTTTTTGGTAACATATAAAAGATGAGATTGCATTGAGTAAATAGATACCCAACATAGTTACATAGTAGGTGAGGTTGAAAAAAGACACAAGTCCATCAAGTCCAACCTATGTGTGTGATTATATGTCAGTATTACATTGTATATCCCTGTATGATGCAGTCGTTCAGGTGCTTATCTTATAGTTTTTTGAAACTATCGATGCTCCCCGCTGAGACCGCCGCCTGTGGAAGGGAATTCCACATTCTTGCCGCTCTTACAGTAAAGAACCCTCTATGTAGTTTAAGGTTAAACCTCTTTTCTTCTAATTTTAATGAGTGGCCACAAGTCTTGTTAAACTCCCTTCCGCAAAAAAGTTTTATCCCTATTGTGGGGTCACCAGTACGGTATTTATAAATTGAAATCATATCCCCTCTCAAGTGTCTCTTCTCCAGAGAGAATAAGTTCAGTGCTCGCAACCTTTCCTCATAACTAAGATCCTCCAGACCCTTTATTAGCTTTGTTGCCCTTCTTACTCGCTCCATTTCCAGTACATCCTTCCTGAGGACTGGTGCCCAGAACTGGACAGCATACTCCAGGTGCGGCCGGATCAGAGTCTTGTAGAGGAGGAGAATTATCGCTTTATCTTTTGAGTTAATCCCCTTTTTAATGCATGCCTATATTCTGTTTGCTTTGTTAGCAGCAGCTTGGCATTGCATGCCATTGCTGAGCCTATCATCTACTAGGACACCCAGGTCCTTTTCCATCCTAGATTCCCCCAGAGGTTCTTCCCCCTATGTATAGATTGCATTCATGTTTTTGCCACCCAAATGCATTATTTTACATTTTTCTACATTAAACCTCATTTGCTATGTAAAAATATATAAGTGTGACAGCGTTGCAATACTAATATAACAGGATACAACTTTCCAGTGATAATACCAATAAAGAATATGAAAAAATAATGATGCAAAAAAGTCCCAAAAAAACAGTATGGGAGCTAAAAGTGGGATATCACTAAAATGATAATGCAATAATAAATATTATACCAAAATACAAACTTTCCAGTGATAATGCGATATGTGAAGAGATATAAAATAAATTAATGCAAAAAAGCCCAATAATCAATAATGAGAAATCCCCCACAGTGATGGTTCTTCTAACAAAAACTTTATCCTGAGTGCTCCCACCACCACATAGGTCTCATCCACTGTACTACTTTCACATTTTTATGACCAGCATTGCATATAAAAAAACACAACAAGAAAAAGTGCCTTCCTATAGTGCAGTATCCAAGGGGTTAAATAATATAGCCTCCACCCCAGCTAGCAATAAACTCACATATATTAAAACGATAAAAAGCATGGAATATACAATTGAGAACAATCTCACTCTGAGTCAATCAGTACACCGCCAGGTTCCACCTCTACTAGTTTCGCCACCCGTGGCTTCATCTGGAGGAGATGCCAGGCAGCTGTGGCAGGACCAATTTATAGTGTACAGTATGAATGGGAAGTAATTACCTAGGTTGGATACAGCTGTGGCGTTCAAAGACACCCGCGCATGCGCAATACCACTTCCTTCTGTCAGTGGGACACAATGTAAACATACGGCGCGCCTTTATGACACACTTCTGGTTTAAACGGACAGAGGGCGCCACTTTGTGACCACTTCCGGTCACTGACTCCGTAAAAATAATGGGCTTCAAAACCATGGCCAGCTTGGGCGTTCAAAGACGCCCGCGCATGCGCAATAGCGCTTCCTTGTGTTGGTGGGACACAATATAAACACGGTGCGCCGTTAAAAGCAATGTATGCAATGGCCATGGTTTTGAAGCCCATTATTTTTATGAAATCCGTGACCATAAGTGGTCACAAAGCGGCGCCCTCTGTCCGTTTAAACCGGAAGTGTGTCATAAACGGCGCGCCGTATGTTTACGTTGTGTCCCACTGACACGAGGAAGTGCTATTGTGCATGTGTGGGCTTCTCTGAATGCCACAGCTGTATCCAACCTAGGTAATTACTTTCCATTCATACTGTACACTATAAATTGGTCCCGCCACAGCCGCCTGGCATCTCCTCCAGATGAAGCCACGTGAGGGGTGGCGAAACTAGTAGGGTTGGAGCCTGGCGGTGGACTGATCAACTCAGAGTGAGATTGTTCCCAATTGTATATTCCATGCATTTTATCATTTTTATCGCTAGCTGGGGTGGAGGCTATATTATTTAACCCCTCGAATACTGCACTATAGTAGGCACTTTTTTGTTTTTTCATATGCAATGCTGGTCATAAAAACGTGACAGGAGTACAGTGGATGAGACCTATGTCAGCCATTGATGGTGTCGTTAAATTAAAGACCATTGAAGATTCCTTTAAAGGCATATTGGCACTAAGTGCAAAGGCGCGTTTGACCCCTAGGCGTCGCATAAAGGAGGTGAGCAGCCATTGCATGTGGTGGTGGGAGCACTCAGGATAAAGTTTTTTTTTTGTCCAATACCTTATTTTTGCATAATAGAAAAAGGTGACACACAGTATAATACAGAGACCAACTGCAATTGTTGGATTCAAAAGGTTTTACAAAACAGTACAGAAAAGGATACCTATACAGCTGAATTAATGCGCTTGTAGTCTTAACTGTTCACATAGATGTGGACGATTATCATCCAGAACGAGGAGTCCCTGTACCCCGTGTGTCAATTTTCCACGGAAGAACCGTGTTGCAAAGTTCAAAGAGTCAGAGTTGGCCCGAGGGGACCCAAAAGAGAAGAAGAGATGGAGGAGGCGGAAAGGTGACTGGAGGGGTAAAATAAAAAAAAAAAAAAAGGGATGGGGGGGGGGGGGGGGGGGGATCCAGCAGTCTAAAACCCTATGTAGGCGAGAGAGCTTTCCAAAAGTTTCCTCCTTTAAGGGGGATTTAGAACTAGTCCTGCATACTCCGTAGAGTATACAAATTCATGCCAGTAGTACAATTTTTTTAGTATATTTCTCATAGAGGCCTTTTTCAGTGGCTACCAGGTCTTCCATCGCACTTATATCGGCAACCTTTTTCAACCAAGTGGCGATCGTCGGAGGCTGTGTCTGTTTCCAGAACAATGGGATGCATCCCTTGGCGGCCATGATCAGGAGGGGCAAGATAGACTTCCTATATGCTTTACTGGGAATGTTGTGGTGATGCAGGAGGAAAAAGGCCGGGTCTTTTGGAATGTCTCTGTCAGTAAATTTTTGGACGACACGATGGACTTCTGTCCAGTAGGGTTGCAAGAGGCGGCAGGACCAAAAAAAGTGGAGAAGAGAGCCAATCTCCTCTCCCCATCTTCAGCAGAAGTCCGAGCATTGGGGAAACATTTTATGGATCTTTACAGGAATGTGGTACCACCGGGTTAGTATCTTGAAGCCTGTCTCTTGGTGTTTAGCGCAGATCGAAGTCTTGTAAGAAATTAGAGAGTCTATCTACCTGTTTCTCGGTCAATTCAACCCCCAGATCTCTCTCCCCACCCGGCTATATATGGAGGCTTGTGATCTGCTGACGGTGTTGTCAGCAGTCGGTATGTTAGAGAGACCACATGGGGGAGTGTGGATTGTTCCAGGAAAAGCTGTTCGAAGGTGGTGAGAGACCTCTGAAACAGCGCTGAGGGAGATAGGGATCCAAGAAAGTGTGCCAGCTGGACCTTTTGCCAGAAGGATAATCCTGACAGGCCAGAGTCGGCCATAATTTGTTGTCTCGTCATCCAGCGTCCGCTGGTGACGAAATGCCGAGCTTGTGAACGCTCCACTCTTTTCAAGTCCTGGAATCTGGGATCTTTGGAGTCCAAGGGTAAAAGCCCCAAATTGCCTTCCGGCTGATCCTCCTAGTCTCTCCTATCGTGGGGTGGTCTATTGTCTGCCGGGGTAAATCCCCTTGGCACCATGTTAGGGACTCAAGTGGCAGCCCCAATAGGACACGTTCCACCTTAACCCACTGTTTGAGCTCACCATGGCGACACCAGTCTAGGACCCGTGTCAGATGGCATGCCATATGGTAGAGGTTAACGTCCGAGAAGGTCATGCCACCCCTAAGGATAAAGTTTTTATTAGAAGAACTATCACTGTGGAGGATTTCTCATTATTGATTATTGGACTTTTTTTGCATTAATTTATTTTTATATTTATTCACATATTGCATTATCACTGGAAAGTTTGTATTTTGGTATAATATTTATTATTGCAGTATTATCATTTTAGCGCTATCCCACTTTTAGTTCCCATACTGTTTTTTTTGGGACTTTTTTGCATCGTTATTTTTTCATCTTCTTTATTGGTGTTATCACTGGAAAGTTGTATCCTTATATATTAGTATTGCAGCGCTGTCACACTTATATATTTTTATTGTTTTTCTTGTGGGAGCAAAATAGTGACAGCTACAGCAAAATTTGAATCACAATATATTTGTCACTATCTTATATTAACAAAAAACTGCGTATTAGCGCGCTGCTACTTTACTTGCAATCATGTAGTTGTCCACCCCATTCATTTGTTCAGATCTTTTTGCAAGGTTTCCACATCCTGCGGAGAAGTTATTGCCCTGTTTAGCTTAGTATTGTCCGCAAATACAGAGATTGAACTGTTTACCCCATCCTCCAGGTCATTTATGAACAAAATAAATAGGATTGGTCGACATGTCAAGCCTTTAATTTGCGTGCGCAAATGGAATGGCAATAAGCTTCAGTACCCTATATTTTCCATAAGCGACACTTTAAAAGCCCTTTACAGGTCATCAGTTTAGTGTTATGGAGAAGGTCTGGTGCTAGAAATATTGCTTTCACTCTGGCATGCGCGGTGATATGTAACGTGTATCTCAATCATCGTTTTCATGCACCCCAATGTGTGTGTTTGCATTCATATGTGCTTGTATGTGGAGGTTTTCAAAACATTTTGGGGGGAGATTTTATGTGCTTGTGTGTAACTTTAATTTTTTACAATTTAAAAAAAAAATTTTACTTAACTTTTTTGCATTACATGGGGCATAAAAAGTCCTGTGATGATTTCTATAGGCAAACAAATGTAAACGGATGATGTTTACATCCGCATCCATTCAGGCCCCTTTTTAAATGGAACAAGTCTCCTGTTCTGTTTAAATAGACTTGAGTGGAGGTCTGCTCCTTCAGAGGTAAATAACTGCCGCTTGGAATATCAATATGTACAACCCCTATGACATGTATGCAGTGGTGGTCCATCCATATGGGGCGCACGAGCGCCCCCCCCCCCGGCGGTCAAAAAAAAAAAAATATATAAAACTGGCCCTCGCAGTATCTATTACATTAATTGACATCCATGTTAGATGTCACTTCCTGTTTTCTCTCTCCCATTGCGCCCGAGAGAGAAAACCGGAAGTATGAGGAGCGGACTCCTCCATCGCCGCTGCCAGTGCCCACACAGCAGGAGAGGACACCACACAGCAAGGTAAGTGCCGCTCTCCCGGTCTGGACCTCCCGCGGAGAAGGGGGGGGGGGGGGGAGTTTGATGGGGCACAGGCTGCATTTAAAGGGAGACAGGCTGCATTTGATGGGAGACAGGCTGCATTCGATGGCCGTCCTGGCTTTGCCCCCCCCCCCCCCCCCAAAGAGCCCGTGAAGTGCAAGAAAAATATGTAGAATATTTTACGGGTAGGGGGGCCATTGCTATGCCAGCACATTTTGAATACATTTTCTCTTATCAGATCAAATCTTGTTTTTCCTTTACTGTTTGGGTTTCTTTTAGCTGCCTCCTAGGTTCTCCTAGTGCACTTGTAGTGCCAAGTGGTTTTTCCATTAATAAATAACACCCATTGTCACTGTAAACACCAACTTAACACAAAAAATGGTATTGATCATTGAAAGAAGAAGCCACACATTGTTGAGTATAAAATCTTTTACTCCGTGCACATTCACATGTGCATTTTCTAAAACATTTGCGGTAAAAAAAAAAACACTTTTTTTTTTCAACGTTTTACCTTGAAATTTCTGTAAAAATATAGAAACAGGCATGTGTACATACATAACATACATAACTCTGGAACTTACAAAAAAGAAGGCAATATCAGACATTTTATAGTGTGAAAAAGGTCTTAATCTTGCCTTCATGAGATGGGGTGAAGTCACTCCTGTAAAAGCCACATTTAGAAGATGCACACAAATTGTGAGTCAAAATGGGGATTTCCTTTCTGATCCCATACCTAATGTCAATATGTGCTATCTCCCATCGTGGGGGGGGATCAATGGACGTGTTTTGGGGGTGCAACCACTTCCTCTCACCTACTAGAGTTGGGAGGAAGGGGTTGCACAAACAAAATGCGTACATTGAAATCCCCTGATGGCAGATAGCACATGTTGACACACTGTGTGCATCTTCCAAATTTGGCTTTTAAACTGTATTGAAACCTTAAATAAAATTAATGTAAAAAATAAAAAAAAAATTCCAGGGATCTTTTTAGGATTTAAATTCTCCCTAGTACATCAATCATGTTCTTCAGTCTTTGTTCAATCTCCTTGGTTTTTTCTTTGATAATATCCAAATCACAACTACAAAACATGATTTCCTGGATCATCAGTTGTCCACTGTCACTGGTGAAATGACTCGATTTTGGTATCACAACCTGAACATCACCTAAAATAAAAATACACACCATGTATTATAAATATGCAGGCATACATCTATTACCTGAATCTGTGGCATCTGACACTGACTTGTTGTGGTGACAATCTCCACCACATCTCCTTCCTCCACATCCTCAGGTTGTGATCTTTCTTCAGGAGGTGGGGGGGGGGGGGGTCCCTGCTGTCCTCATATTTTCCGAGTCTTTGCTCCCCTATGAGAATGAAACAAAAGGTATACTTAGCACATAGATATTTGAGTCCAGAAATAGGAATATGAAACATTGCTTGGAAGTGTGGTACAATTGTCTGTTTTGGCTATGGTTAGGAAAACAATCTATATAAATTCTATGACCCGTTGGGGCAGCACACTCCTCTAATTACATGCAGAATCAGGCCCCTACCGTTACAACCTTGGCAAACTTATCACACTAGAAATCTCAAGAGACATAGCCATGCTCTGTGGTGATTGGCGACTGTACACGATTGAACCACTGTAGCATAGAACCAAATCAATGCAGGACTTTAACCTATACAAATCCTTCCTAAAATACAATTCCTGCCTCCATGCTGCCAAAAACACATACTTTATCAGTCTTATTAATACCTTGTCATCCAGTCCTCATCAGATCTTCTCTACTTTTAACTCTCTATTTGTACACCACCCCCTCCACCCACTAACTCATTCACTGCCAAAGAGATTGCCAATCACTTCAAAAACAATATTGTTGCCGTTTGTGAGGACACCTCCACTGTACAGATATCTAACCCACTTAACATACCCTGTCTAAGGGTCCTTTCACACTGGGGTGGTTTGCAGGCGCTATTGCGCTAATAATAGTGCCTGCAAACCGACCCGAAAGTGCCGCTGCTTTCATTCCAGTATGAAAGCCCCGAGGGCTTTCACACTGGAGCGATGCGCTGGCAGGACGGTAAAAAAAGTCCTGCTAGCAGCATCTTCGGAGCGGTGAAGGAGCGGAGTGTATACCGCTCCTTTACCGCTCCTGCCCATTGAAATCAATGGGACGGCGTGGCTATACCGCTGGCAAAGCGCCTCTGCAGAGGCGCTTTGCGGTGGTTTTAACCCTTTCTCGGCCGCTAGCAGGGGGGTAAAACCGCCCCGCTAGCGGCCGCATACCGCCGACAACGCCCCCGCCCCAGTGTAAAAGGGGCCTTACAGCACATTCAATACTTTCCTCTTGTGAACTGACTACTACTGAAGAGGTTGCCAAACGTATCTCACATGCCCACTTAACCTATTGTCCATTGGATCCTGTTCCTTTGCAACTACTACAGTCACCCTCTTCATTTATCCTATGCGCTCTCTCACATCTTCAATCTTTCCCTCTCTACTGACACCTTCCATTCTCCTCTAAAGCATGCACAGATCACCCCCATACTTAAAAAGGCCTTACTGGAACCCACCACCTTGAAAAACTTCAGACCTATCTCCTTGCTCCCATTCACCTCTAAACTTTTAGAACGGTTAGTATACAACTGTCTGAGCTCCTAACTTTTTGAAAACAACTTTCTTGACTCTTTACAGTCTGACTTTCACTCGCAGCACTCCACAGAAACCGCCCTACAAAAACTCACTAATGATTTACTAACTGCTAAAACCAATGGCCATTACCCCATACCCTTACTACGAGACCACTCTGTGGCCTTTGATACTGTTAACCACCTGCTCCTTCTCAATAAACTCCATTACCTTGGCCCCCCCTGTTCTTTTCTGGTTCTCCTCCTATTTATCAATGCACACCTTCAGTGTTGCCTACTACTCTGTCTCCTCTCCACTTCCTCTTTCTGTAGGGGTTCCCCAGGGCTCTGTTCTTGGACTCCTTCTCTTCTCTATCTATACCTTCTCTTTTGGTCACTTGATAACCTCCCATGGCTTCCATCTCCACACAGATGACACCCAAATCTACCGCTCTACTCCTGACCTCACTCCTTCAGTCTCCTCTCGCATTACTAACTGACATATCAACATGGATGTCGCACCACTTCCTCAAACAAAATCTTTATAAAACTTAGTTAGGTAATATTACCACTTGCTCATACTCTCCTCCCTGACTTTTCCATCTAGATCAATAATACAACTATCAGTCTTTTCTCAGGGTACTAGGTGTAATCCTGGACTCTGACCTGTCCTTTCCAGTCGCTAAAAGATTGTACACTTTGTCTCCACAACATCTCTAAAATCAGCCCCTTTTTAACAATTGAAATCACAAGCTACTCATTCACTCTCTCGCCTTGACTATTGCAACTCCCTTCTTATAGGCTTACCTCCCCATATGCTATCCCCTCTTCAGTCTATCATGAATGCTGCTACCAGACTCATCTACCACGCCAACCACTTAGTGTCTGCCACCCCTCTCTGCCAATCGATTGCCCATCAAATCAAAGTGTGACTAAACCCACAACAGTAAAATAAGTCTGTATATGCAGTAAAGCATGCTTGTTATACTCACTGTACATCCTAAGGAGTTTATCCTCTGCATTGATTAAAAAGGCTGCTTGATCATGTCTCCTCTGATCCTCACCTTCTTCCAGTGTCCCCAACTTTTCCAGTGTCCCCACATGCTCAGTTTGGTGTGTATTGCTAGAGAGTTTTTCTTTTTCTTGGGAGAGTGCATGTGATCAGCACAGGGCCAATCAGCACTGTCTAGACAGCGGGTTAGGGCCAGGTCCTGCAGTCTTATAGGAATGGTGAGAACAGCATAAAAACTTCTCCTACAAGCTCCAACCACACACAAGACTGCTATATACTGCTGATGAGAAAATGTATTTAGCAGTTTATATTTACTAAAACAATTGCATTTCCATGTTCTGTGTACTGTGGGAGACCAGACATAGAGAATTCCAGGTTCCAGGTTTAGTAATGCCGCGTACACACGGTCGTACTTTTCGTCTACAAAAGTCCAACGGACGCTGACGGACTAAAGCTGGCTGGTAATCCGATCGTGTGTGGGCTTCTCCGGACTTTCAACGTACTTTTTTAGCCTCAAATCCGACGTACTTTAGATTTGAAACATGCTTTAAAACTTTCCGACGGACTCGAGTCTGGTCGAAAAATCCGCTCGTCTGTATGCTAGTCCGACGGACAAAAACCCACGCTAGGGCAGCTATTGGCTACTGGCTATGAACTTCCTTATTTTAGTCCGGTGTACGTCATCACGTAAGAATTCGACTGACTTTTGTGTGATCGTGTGTAGGCAAGTCTGTTCGTTAGAAAGTATGCCGCAAGTCCGTCGAAAGTCTGCCGGAAGTCTGTCGGAAGTCTGTCGAACAGGCTGTCCGACTTTTGTAGACGAAAAGTACGACCGTGTGTACGCGGCATAATACTTTAAATTCAAAATACTAACGACAATATACAAAGCTATTCACAATTCAGCCCCAAGCTACATCACCAATCTTGTTTAAAAGGTGACACACTGTCACCTGCCGCTGCTGACCAGCACTGCCCACAACAATGGATGCTAGGACCGCCTGGTGTCCTAGCAACCAATCAAATGCATTCACTGGCCACTGGCAGAGGAAGAGCATGTAACTTCCTCTTCCCTGCTCCACCTCCTACTGCCTCACCCCCTGGCTTCTCTGCAGACAACTGAACTCACAAAAGTAAGGGGGAACCGCCAGGAGAGAAAGTGTGCGGCACTGTGGCAGGGAGAGAAAATTTCTTCTGGTGCAGGCATGCCTCCTGCTGTGTCAACTCTGGGAAGCAGCTCTGAAATAGTCCCACTGGGAAGAGGGGGGGTTGGGGGGCGGGGCAGTGCTGACTAAGGGGGTGGGGGTGCCTGTTATGTATATTAGAAGAACCCTGTGTTGTGAGGGGGCTTACCTGACCCCATTCTAGGGGAATTTGTTGTCTGACACACTGATTTAAAGGGGAACTCCGCATTTTCTTGGGTAAAGGGGAACTGTGATGTGAGGGGGACTCTGGTTACCACAGAGTCCTCAGAGATCCCCCTTACGTCAGAGCCCGCAGAGATCCCCCTTACACCAGAATCTGCAGAGATCCCCCTTACACCAGAATCTGCAGAGATCCCCTTTACATCAGAATCTGCAGAGATCCCCCTTACATCAGAGTCCATAGAGATCCCCCTTACATTAGTGTCTGCGAGAGGAATGCTGGGGAGAATCTGATTTAGCGGAACACTGGGGACTCTGATGTAAGAAGGAACTCTGGGAACTCTGATGTAAGGGGGGACACTAATGTAACAGAGGGTTCATCCTCACTGCTGCACTCTATATGTTGTTTTTTTACTTCTGAACCCTGCACTCTATACATTATGTTGTACATTACATAGTCTTTAGCAAGGTGTTCATTGTCCCAACAGTTGCTGGTTTTAATGAAGTTCTTCTTTATGGTCAGCTTAGTCAGTCTTTTTTGTGTGCATGAAAGCATATGTAATAGAAATGTTTATTTAAAAAAAAAAATGATTCTTTGTCCTGAGGTTTTAATTGTGTCCAATTTCCAAAATCCTGCTTCTCCTCCTCTCCCCCCTGCAGGCATTCAGCGGCTGCAACGGGAAAATTAAGGAGGCTGGTTCCTCTATATGCTGCTCCCCCCTCCCTCCTATCTAGCGTCCTCTTCTTTCTTCTGCCTTTGATATTTCACCAAAGCCCACCAATGTGGCTCCTACCAAAAATTGTAAGAAAAAAAAAAAAAAAAAAAAATAAAATTGTTTAAAAAAGTAAAAAAAAAAAAAAAAAAATAGCAAATATAGAAAAACTACTGACACCAGTGGCGGAACTACCAGGCATGCAAAGGTCGCACTTACGATCGCTAGGCTCAGAAGGGAAAGATCCGGCCTATTTGCTCTTTATTTCCTCCGAAATAAATTTTATATGTTTTGATGTAAGCTTGATCACGCGCCCTTCATCCACCACTCTCCACTCAGAAGGGAAAGACCCTGGCCTGGGGTTGAGGGGGCCCTTAATGGTTTCTTGCACCGGGGCCCTGAAGGTTCTAAATAAGCCTGTGGCCTCTCCCATCCTCTGGAACTCTCTACCTCAAACTGTCCAGCTATCTCCTACTCTAGCCACCATTAACCACTTAAGGACCGCCTCACGCCGATGTACGTCGGCAAAGCGGCACGGGCAGGCAAAATCACGTACATGTACGTGATTTGCCTCCCGTGGGTGGGGGGTCCGATCGGACCCCCCCCCCCCCCGGTGCCCGAGGCAGTCCCGTTCTGTTCCCCGGCGATCGGAGATGAGGGGGAGGCCATCCGTTCGTGGCCCCCCCTCGCGATCGCCGCCGGCCAATGGGAACATTCCTTTGCTGCTGTATGCTAAACAGCAGCAAAGGAAATGATGTCATCTCTCCTCGGCTCGGTAGTTTCCGTTCCAGCGCCGAGGGGAGAAGACATCAATGTGAGTGCACCAACACTACACCTCACAGTAGAACATGCCAGGCATACAAAACACCCCGATCGCCCCCCGATCCCCCCCCCCCCTGTCACAAACTGACACCAAGCAGGTTTTTTTTTTTTTTTTCTGATTACTGCATAGTGTCAGTTTGTGACAGTTACAGTGTTGGGACAGTTAGTATTACCCCCTTTTAGGTCTAGGGTACCCCACTAACCCCCCCTAATAAAGTTTTAACCCCTTGATCACCCCCTGTCACCAGTGTCGCTAAGCGATCATTTTTCTGATCGCTGTATTAGTGTTGCTGGTGACGCTAGTTAGGGACGTAAATATTTAGGTTCGCCGTCAGCGTTTTATAGCGTCAGGGACCCCCATATACTATCTAATAAATGTTTTAACCCCTTGATTGCCCCCTAGTTAACCCTTTCACCACTGATCACCGTATAAGTGTTACGGTTGACGCTGGTTAGTTCGTTTATTTTTATAGTGTCAGGGCACCCGCCGTTTATTATCGAATAAAGGTCTAGCCCCCTGATCGCCCGGCGGTGATATGCGTCGCCCCAGGCAGCGTCAGATTAGCGCCAGTACCGCTAACACCCACGCACGCAGCATGCGCCTCCCTTAGTGGTATAGTATCTGATCGGATCAATATCTGATCCAATCAGATCTATACTAGCGTCCCCAGCAGTTTAGGGTTCCCAAAAACGCAGTGTTAGCGGGATCAGCCCAGATACCCGCTAGCACCTGCGTTTTGCCCCTCCGCCCAGCCCACCCAAGTGCAGTATCGATCGATCACTGTCACTTACAAAAGACTAAACGCATAACTGCAGTGTTCGCAGAGTCAGGCCTGATCCCTGCGATCGCTAACAGTTTTTTTGGTAGCGTTTTGGTGAACTGGCAAGCACCGGCCCCAGGCAGCGTCAGGTTAGCGCCAGTACCGCTAACACCCACGCACGCAGCATACACCTCCCTTAGTGGTATAGTATCTGAACGGATCAATATCTGATCCGATCAGATCTATACTAGCGTCCCCAGCAGTTTAGGGTTCCCAAAAACGCAGTGTTAGTGGGATCAGCCCAGATACCTGCTAGCACCTGCGTTTTGCCCCTCCGCCTAGCCCAGCCCACCCAAGTGCAGTATCGATCGATCACTGTCACTTACAAAAGACTAAACGCATAACTGCAGCGTTCGCAGAGTCAGGCCTGATCCCTGCGATCGCTAACAGTTTTTTTGGTAGCGTTTTGGTGAACTGGCAAGCGCCAGCGGCCTAGTACACCCCGGTCGTAGTCAAACCAGCACTGCAGTAACACTTGGTGACGTGGCGAGTCCCATAAGTGCAGTTCAAGCTGGTGAGGTGGCAAGCACAAGTAGTGTCCCGCTGCCACCAAAAAGACAAACACAGGCCCTTCGTGCCCATAGTGCCCTTTCTGCTGCATTCGCCAATCCTAATTGGGAACCCACCGCTTCTGCAGCGCCCGTACTTCCCCCATTCACATCCCCAACCAAATGCAGTCGGCTGCATGAGAGGCATTTTCTTTATGTCCTCCCGAGTACCCCTACCCAACGAACCCCCCAAAAAAGATGTTGTGTCTACAGGAAGCGCGGATATAGACGTGACACCCGCTATTATTGTCCCTCCTGTCCTGACAATCCTGGTCTTTGCATTGGTGAATGTTTTGAACGCTACTATGCACTAGTTGAGTATTAGCGTAGGGTACAGCATTCCACAGACTAGGCACACTTTCACAGGGTCTCCCAAGATGCCATCGCATTTTGTGAGACCCGAACCTGGAACCGGTTACAGTTACAAAAGTTAGTTACAAAAAAAGTGTCAAAAAAATATATATATATATAAAATAATAAAAAATAGTTGTCGTTTTATTGTTCTCTCTCTCTCTCTATTCTCTCTCTATTGTTCTGCTCTTTTTTATTGTATTCTATTCTGCAATGTTTTATTGTTGTTATGTTTTATCATGTTTGCTTTTCAGGTATGCAATTTTTTATACTTTACCGTTTACTGTGCTTTATTGTTAACCATTTTTTTGTCTTCAGGTACGCCATTCACGACTTTGAGTGGTTATACCAGAATGATGCCTGCAGGTTTAGGTATCATCTTGGTATCATTCTTTTCAGCCAGCGGTCGGCTTTCATGTAAAAGCAATCCTAGCGGCTAATTAGCCTCTAGACTGCTTTTACAAGCCGCGGGAGGGAATGCCCCCCCCCACCGTCTTCCGTGTTTTTCTCTGGCTCTCCTGTCTCAACAGGGAACCTGAGAATGCAGCCGGTGATTCAGCCAGCTGACCATAGAGCTGATCAGAGACCAGAGTGGCTCCAAACATCTCTATGGCCTAAGAAACCGGAAGCTACGAGCATTTTATGACTTAGATTTCGCCGGATGTAAATAGCGCCATTGGGAAATTGGGGAAGCATTTTATCACACCGATCTTGGTGTGGTCAGATGCTTTGAGGGCAGAGGAGAGATCTAGGGTCTAATAGACCCCAATTTTTTCAAAAAAGAGTACCTGTCACTACCTTTTGCTATCATAGGGGATATTTACATTCCCCGAGATAACAATAAAAATGATTAAAAAAAAAAATATGAAAGGAACAGTTTAAAAATAAGATAAAAAAAGCAAAAAAATAATTAATTAAAAAAAAAAGCACCCCTGTCGCCCCCTGCTCTCGCGCTAAGGCGAACGCAAGCGGCGGTCTGTCGTCAAACGTAAACAGCAATTGCACCATGCATGTGAGGTATCACCGCGAAGGTCAGATCGAGGGCAGTAATTTTTGCAGTAGACCTCCTCTGTAGATCTAAAGTGGTAACCTGTAAAGGCTTTTAAAGGCTTTTAAAAATGTATTTATTTTGTTGCCACTGCACGTTTGTGCGCAATTTTAAAGCATGTCATGTTTGGTATCCATGTACTCGGCCTAAGATCATCTTTTTTATTTCATCAAACATTTGGGCAATATAGTATGTTTTAGTGCATTAAAATTTAAAAAAGTGTGTTTTTTCCCCAAAAAATGCGTTTGAAAAAAAAAAAATGAAACACCCACCATTTTAATCTGTAGGGCATTTGCTTTAAAAAAATATATAATGTTTGGGGGTTCAAAGTAATTTTTTTGCAAAAAAAAAATTACTTTTTCATGTAAACAATAAGTGTCAGAAAGGGCTTTGTCTTCAAGTGGTTAGAAGAGTGAGTGATGTGTGACATAAGCTTCTAAATGTTGTGCATAAAATGCCAGGACAGTTCAAAACCCCCCCAAATGACCCCATTTTGGAAAGTAGACACCCCAAGCTATTTGCTGAGAGGCATGTCGAGTCCATGGAATATTTTATATGATATATTGCTCAAACATGCCATGGAAATATGTGAAATTACACCCCAAAATACATTCTGCTGCTTCTCCTGAGTACGGGGATACCACATGTGTGAGACTTTTTGGGAGCCTAGCCGCGTACGGGACCCCGAAAACCAAGCACCGCCTTCAGGCTTTCTAAGGGCGTGAATTTTTGATTTCACTCTTCACTGCCTATCACAGTTCGGAATGCCCAGGTGGCACAAAACCCCCCCAAATGACCCCATTTTGGAAAGTAGACACCCAAAGCTATTTGCTGAGAGGTATAGTGAGTATTTTGCAGACCTCACTTTTTGTCACAAAGTTTTGAAAATTGAAAAAAGAAAAAAAAAAAGTTTTTTCTTGTCTTTCTTCATTTTCAAAAACAAATGAAAAAACAAATGAGAGCTGCAAAATACTCACCATGCCTCTCAGCAAATAGCTTGGGGTGTCTACTTTCCAAAATGGGGTCATTTTGGGGGGTTTTGTGCCACCTGGGCATTCCATGGCCTCCGAAACTGTGATAGGTAGTGAGGAGTAAAATCAAAAATTTACACCCTTAGAAATCCTGAAGGTGGTGATTGGTTTTCGGGGCCCCGTACGCGGCTAGGCTCCCAAAAAGTCCCACACATGTGGTATCCCCATACTCAGGAGAAGCAGCTGAATGTATTTTGGGGTGCAATTCCACATAGGCCCATGGCCTGTGTGAGCAATATATCATTTAGTGACAACTTTTTGTAAATATTTTTTTTTTTTTGTCATTATTCAATCACTTGGGACAAAAAAAATAAATATTCAATGGGTTCAACATGCCTCCCGGCAATTTCCTTGGGGTGTCTACTTTCCAAAATGGGGTCATTTGGGGGGGTTTTGTACTGCCCTGCCATTTTAGCACCTCAAGAAATGACATAGGCAGTCATAAATTAAAAGCTGTGTAAATTACAGAAAATGTACCCTAGTTTGTAGACGCTATAACTTTTGCGCAAACCAATAAATATACGCTTATTGACATTTTTGTTACCAAAGACATGTGGCCGAATACATTTTGGCCTAAATGTATGACTAAAATTTAGTTTATTGGATTTTTTTTATAACAAAAAGTAGAAAATATCATTTTTTTTCAAAATTTTCGGTCTTTTTCCGTTTATAGCGCAAAAAATAAAAACCGCAGAGGTGATCAAATACCATCAAAAGAAAGCTCTATTTGTGGGAAGAAAAGGACACAAATTTCGTTTGGGTACAGCATTGCATGACCGCGCAATTAGCAGTTAAAGCGACGCAGTGCCAAATTGGAAAAAGACCTCTGGTCCTTAGGCAGCATAATGGTCCGGGGCTCAAGTGGTTAAAAAACTCATCTCTTCAGGAAAGCCTATCACCTCCAACTAAAAACTGAACTTTAAATTCTTCCATAAGCTCATCCCCCACAGTTATTACCTTTTGTACCACTTATCCCAGCCTATTAGATTGTACATGCTAACTGTACTGTCTCACTTTAGACTGTAAAGCGATGTGCAAAATATTCACGCTATAAAAATCCTGTATAATAATAATAAACAGGAAATCCAACATATGTACAGTAAATAAAGTCCCACAAGTAAATACATAATCACACAAAATAATATCCCAAAGATGTGCAATCATGTAGGTCTTCTGTGTTGTAATAGTAAATCTAGTGTGCCTCCACCAAAGAAGTAATAAGGGTGCTTACCAGTCTCCCAGACCCCAATACCATGGATGTCTAAGCAAGCTCAGCCTTCCCCAGCCAACTCTAGGTAGACAAATGTGACCTTCTATGCGCTGAACAAATCCTCAGACAATGGTTTCCAGCATTAACAGAATTGTCAGTAAAGAAAGCACATGAAAAACTGCATGGTGTAGCAAACCTTGTGCCGCCTTTATTTTAAAAGCAGTGTAAAACTACTCACAAGACAGTGTATGTAAGCAGGTTTCAAACAAACCACCACTCTGATCGCACCGATGGATGTGATGGAGTCACCGCCAGGCTATGCCCAGAAGAACTACACCTTGGAAGAACTCTTTTCTATGTTCATGATGACAAGGGTATGATTTTCATGGATAAAAGGGTACAATTTTCATTGAGTTGGGACTGAGCAAGACACTGGCAAGAGACAAACTAAGCAGAAGGCAATCATTCAATTTTTAGGGTTAAACAATACCTTTAAAAGAACTAAAGGCTCCCACTGCTAACCTTGTCTTCAAATTTTGGGTCACAGGTTGTCATGTCAGGCATCTGGCTTTAAAGCAGAACTAAAGGTAAAACTTTTTTTTTTTTCGGATAGAAGGGGGGATTATAACCCATGTCAGGTTTTTTTGTCATCAGTGTCCCATTTTCTTCACTCTTGTCCCATGGCCAAAACAGAAAGTAAGGGGAATGCACGCCAAATTGAGAGAATCCTGGGATACCAGAACTAGTGTTCCCACTGTAAGGTTTTATGGTGATGAATAAAGCTTTAAGATCAGAAAGTGTGGTGAAAAGAACCCTGACAAAGCATTAACGGATAGGACAGGGTGGAGACAAGGGGTGTGAATATCATCATTGCCAGATCTAGGGGGGTGCTAGGGTGGGCTGCGCTCTGTCAGATTTCAGTTAAACCCTCCCAACGCCCCCCACCTTGGATGCTGTGCCCAGCTGCTAAACATATCCCTGCACTGCGCACAATCTGGGCACCAGCAGCCAAGGTCCTCCTCCACACACTATATGTAACTGAAATCGTAATCACTTACACACAGCAAGGGCTGCCGATTTCAGATGTACAGAGGGAGGGTGATCGGGCAGCAGGGGTGCAATTAAAGAGCCAATTCTCTATGTGGCTCTCTTTGCAGCAGGTGAAAGCTAGCTTCTCCTTCTCTCCCTTCCTCTGGCTTTCAGCTGCAGCAGAAATCCACACAGATTCAGATTGCATACCCGCCTTCCCCATCACCCTCCCTCTGCACCATCCTCTTCCCCAATCACTCTCTGTGTTAATTCATAAATGAAGCATAGTAAACTGTGTTTATTATGCTTCATTTTGTGAATGGACAGGAACCTTTGTACAGCTAAGGCTGCAGAGAAATGTTTGTACAGCCACTGCATCCCTATAGTGTAACATAGCCTGCCTATACACAGCTCCAGCCAAAATTAAAAAAAACACTGATTCACTCCGTACAAGCCACAGTTACCACGTGAATGAGCTTTAAGACCTCATTCTCACATGCTGCTTTATTCATTACCTCAATACAGTTTTATCTTTTAGATTTGGCAGGAACTTTGTAAGTTGTGTTTGTGTCCGCTAATAATGATTTTAGTGTATTTTTAGCAAAAATATTGTTTTGATATTTTGGGCGGAATCCTTATCAGGTAGCTGACCCTTGTCCTCCACCCTGCTGACCCTTATGCTCAACTCTTCTGACCCCTGTTTACTGTCCTGCTGACTCCTGTCCTCCACTCTGTTGACCACTGCTCTGTACCTTGCTTACTGCTATCCTACCCTGCCAACCCCTGTACACCACCCTGCTAACCTCTGTCCTCTGCTCTACTAACCCCTTGTACCTACCGACTCCTGTACACTCTCCTGCTGACCTCTTATCCTTCACCCCTATGACCCCCTGTACACTTCCCTGCTGACCGCCTGTACACTGCCTCGCTGCCCCTGTCCTCTGCCCTGTTGCCCCCTGTTCTTTGCCCTTCTGGCCCCAGTACACTGCCCTACAAATGAATGGCCTCAACACACTGACATACAAACTGTTCTGTCTCAAGGAGCAGATAGCTAAATCTTCTTATCCCAATAACTGTAGATACCATATTTCTTTGATCTCAGTTTTATTAGAACAAGCCAGGTGAAACTACAAAATAACAGAAATAGACCTCAATAAGTATAATATTGCATACAATACAGCATACATTGCATAAACGATATACAGTACAAGATGGGATAGTAAAAACTTACTTTTTAAGTTCTCTAAGGGGTGATGGCAATAGATAGAGAAATACATGTGTTGTTTCCTGAATGTCTTCTCACAGAATGGTGGCTGTTTCACTTCCTATGAAGATTCTACCCAGAATTCCCTGCTTGCTGGAAACTTCCTTATTTACACATACAATAAACAATTAAATAGAAGTGCAGCAATACCAAAAAGGAACGCTAGATGGAGCCTGCACACCATATATGATTGTCTTAAGTAAATTACACATTTTGCATGTAAATTTAACAACACAGGTACAAATAACCAGTATAAAACATCAGCAAGACATCTGGTGGACAGAACACTCCCCACCCGACATCAAGTGATGTCACTAACAGAGTCCTCCGTAGAAAGCAACAGAATAAGTTTGGTCACTGGTCTCAAGAATACTTTAACCTCATTCTGTTGTAAGATTTTGACCTTGACCTTACGGACACAGTTATCCTTGCTTGGCAGTACTTTGGTGATCAAACCTAAAGGCCACATATTCCTTAGTGTCTGGCAATCTTTCATGAGCACAACATCACCAGGTTTAAGATTAGGCTTTTCAGTGTGCCACTTTCTCCTTACTTGTAGAGTAGATATATATTGTTCTCTCCACCGGTTCCAGAAGGTATTGGCGAGGGTTTGTACTTGTCTCCATTGACGTTTGTAAAGGTCCTTCTCACAAAACTCTCCAGCTGGAGCACCAGCAAGACTAGTCTTTTGCGTGAGTAACATGGCAGGTGTGAGGAATACTGGATCTTCAGAGTCACTTGAAATGTATGTCAACGGTCTGGCGTTAAAGATAGTTGTAACCTCTGCCATAAATGTCACTAAACATTCGTGAGTAAGCCTTGCAGTTCCTACTTGTAGGAAGATGTTGATGTTGACCACGCCCCCTAAAACATCACAGTCCCAGCATGCCCAGGGACTGTGATGGCATAAGGGGGCGGGGTCTCCGCCTATATAAGTCACATCGGAGCGCTCAGAGACCAGTCCAGCCGGAGAGACCGTCGTGTCAACATCTGGAGAAGAGAAGAGGGAAGAAGCCAAGAAGTCAGAAGTCCGGACCTCTGCTGGCAAGAGAGTGGCATGAAGATAGCGGAGGAGCTGGCCGAAGAACTGGAACACCGGGAGAAGAGGAACCGGAGGGACTCCCGAAGCCGGAAGAAGACCCCCCGGAGCTGTCTAATAAATTACTTCAAAAACATGTGTAGTAGGGGTGCTGAAATTAATCGTTGCATCGATGCATCACGATTCGGGTGTCCCCGATGCGGCATCGATGCATAAAACCCCGAAAATCGATGTTCGGTGACGTCATTAGTAGCCCCGCCCCTCCCGGGAAAGCGCTCGAGAAAATTTTTAAAACGTCTTTATTTTAATAAATATATTACAATGGATGGTGTGCCACCGCTGTATGTGCTTTTTTAAAAAACAATGTCACTTCATACCGAACTTCGCCGGTATACGATCATGTGACTCCCGGCCCGCCCCTCTCCGCTCTTCTCTTCGCTCTCCGCTTCTGTCTCCTGAGTCCTGACGTCAGCGGGGATTTCTCAGTCCCGCCCGCCTCTCTTCTGATACGATAACTATAGTCAGCGGGCGGGACTGAGAATTCCCCGCTGACGTCAGGACTCAGGAGACACGTGAGCGGAGAGCGGAGAGGGAAGAGGAGAGCGGAGAGGGGCGGGACGGCCGGGAGTAACATGATCGTATACCAGCGAAATTTGGTATGAAGTGACATCGTTTTTTAAAAGCACATACAGCGGGGGCACACCATCCTCTGTAATATATTTATTAAAAGAAAGTAATTGGGGGGGGTCAGTGATGGCTGCATTTAATGGGCACAGGTGGCTGCGTTTGGGCACAGGTGGCTGCGTTTGGCGGGCACAAGTGGCTGCATTTGGCGGGCACAAGTGGCTGCGTTTGGGCACAGGTGGCTGTGTTTGGCGGGCACAAGTGGCTGCGTTTGGGCACAGGTGGCTGAGTTTGACGGGCACAAGTGGCTGAGTTTGGGCACAGGTGGCTGCGTTTTGGCACAGGTGGCTGAGTTTGGCGGGCACAAGTGGCTGCGTTTGGGCACAAGTGGCTGAGTTTGGGCACAGGTGGCTGCGTTTTGGCACAGGTGGCTGCGTTTTGGCGGGCACAAGTGGCTGCGTTTTGGCACAGGTGGCTAAGTTTGGCGGACACAAGTGGCTGCGTTTTGGCACAGGTGGCTAAGTTTGGCGGACACAAGTGGCTGCGTTTGGGCACAAGTGGCTGAGTTTAGGCACAGGTGGCTGCGTTTTGGCACAGGTGGCTGAGTTTGGGCACAGGTGGCTGAGTTTGGCGGGCACAAGTGGCTGCGTTTTGGCACAGGTGGCTGAGTTTGGCGGGCACAAGTGGCTGAGTTTGGGCACAAGTGCCTGAGTTTGGGCACAGGTGGCTGCGTTTTGGCACAGGTGGCTGAGTTTGGCGGGCACAAGTGGCTGCGTTTGGGCACAGTGGCTGCGTTTGGGCACAGTGGCTGCGTTTGGGCACAGGTGGCTGCATTTGATGGGCACAGGTGGCTGCATTTGATGGGCACAGGTGGCTGCATTTGATGGGCACAGGTGGCTGCGTTTGGGCACAGGTGGCTGCGTTTGACGGGCACAAGTGGCTGCGTTTGACGGGCACAGATGGCTGCGTTTGACGGGCACAGATGGCTGCGTTTGACGGGGGAGGTTCAGTATTTTTCAGTTTGTTTGCGCCCCCCAAAAAAATTTTGAGCACCAGCCGCCACTGGTCAGCACAGAGACAGTACAGGGAACTTCACAGGGCTGTTTGTCATCTGTGGATTCTTTCCCTTTTGACCTCCCAGCAGCAGTGTGTGTGAATGTCTGTACCCTGTAGTGCACCGGATTACTGCACTTTTTAGGGAGTGAGGTTATTTTTAATTCAAAGCGGAGTTCCAGTCATTTTTTTGTTTATTAGAAGTCAGCAGCTACAAAAAAAGTGCATCTTCTGACTTTTAATAAAAAGACACTCACCTGTCCCACAATCCAGCGACGTGGCCACCCAAACCCTCCCTTCTCTCCCCTGCCTGTCCACAGCGCTGGCAATACTACTGTGGGCATCCGGCTGTGACAGCTTGCAGCTTCACAGCCGGGTGCGCATGTCTCACTGCGCTGTCCTGCATAGCCGGGCAATCTTTTGGGAACTGTGATGTGTCCCAGAAGATTGCAGGGTGGAAGGGCCACCTAGGCGGCCCAAGCGGAAGTGGGAGCTCGTCGGTAATCGTGATGCATCGCGGAATCGCATCTAATCGAATCGTTGACCAGATAATCGTAATCGAATCGAATCGTGAGACCAGTGAAGATGCGCAGCCCTAATGTGTAGTGTGTTTTATTATTGACACTTTTTCCCTAGGTGAATGGGTAGGGGTACCATGTACCCCATACTCATTCACATAGGGTGGGGGGCCGGGATCTGGGGGCCCTCTTATTATAGGGGGCTCCCAGGTTCCGATAAGCCCCCCGCCCCCAGACCCCGAAACAAACGGCCAGGGTTGTCGGGAAGAGGCCCTTGTCCTCATCAACATGGGGACAAGGTGCTTTGGGGTGGGGGGGGCCCCGCAGGATGTCCTCCCTCCCCCAAAGCACCCACCCATGTTGAGGGCATGCGGCCTGGTACGGTTCAGGAGGGGGGAGCTCGCTCGTCCCCACCCCCTTTCCTGACCGGGGGTTCCCCTTAAAATCCATGCCAGACCTAAGGTATGGTATGCCCCACGACGGGGCTTGCAAGGTGTCAATCTCACTGATAAAAGCGCCGAGATTGACTTCCTTTTCTAGTCCCGTCGTAACCCGAGTCACGTTCAAAATAAAAGCACTTGTCCGTGTGTGGGCAAGTCCGTTCATTCTGAAAGTCCGCCGTAACTCAGGCGAAAGTCCGTCGGAAAGACGGTGGACCTAGCCTGCCGGACAGTCCGGTCGTGTGTAGGCAAGTCCGTCCGTTCAGAAAGTCCGGCGGTAGTCCGCTGGACAGTCCAGCGGGAAGAACGTCGGACCAAGTATGCCAGAAAGTCCGCTCGTGTGTACGCGGCATAACTCTCCCACTCTAGCAGAGTGTTTAAGGCCATATATAGCAACTGCAGGGGAAGGACTGTTGCCAAATATGTGCACCCTCATGCAGTATTCTGTGATGTCTCCAGAGGGATCGTTGTCCCTGAACTAGAGAAACCTCAGAAATTTTTGGTGTTCTTCTTTAACAAGAAAGCAATAGAACATTTGTTGTATGTCTGCCACGAATGCAACTGAATCTTTGCAAAAGCGAAGAAGTACTCCTAATAGTCTGTTGTTAAGGTCAGGGCCAGAGAGAAGGACATCGCTTAGAGAGACACCTTCATGTTTGGCGCTGGAATCGAACACCACTCTAATCTGTCCTGGCTTCTTAGGGTGATAGACCCCAAATATAGGTAAGTATCAGCATTCCTCTGAGTCTTTGAGGTTTGGGGCTATTTCAGCATGACCATTCTGGAATATTTTCTCCATGAAGGAAAAGAATGTTCTTTCATCTCTTTTTTCCTTTGAAGATTGTGTCTTAGGGAAGTGAGACGTTTATATGCTATTTCTCCGTTGTTAGGCAAACGTCGTCTTTGTGGTCTAAAGGGAAGAGGTGCAACCCAGCTATTAATGATGTTTTCTCCATACTCCTTTCCATAACTTCTAAGAAGAGCCTATCCTCAATGGACATTGCTACCTGGTTGTCTTCCTTTGTTCTCCTGAACACTGTGCTTCCTAAGTCGTTTTGGTCTTCATCATAGGTATTGCTGTCACAGAGGGGACTTAGGAAGGGAAAAGGTACAGGGTTGTTGTGTGGTAGCTCTTTTATGAGGATGTGATTTTGACAGGGTTGGAAAAGAGTAGGACAACCACTTTTGAGGGTACTAGTGAGCAGGTTATTAACAGATGCGGGTTTGTGTGCACCTCCCAGGCAAACATCACCTATAATGACCCACCCGAGATACAGTTTTTGGGCATTTTTAGGACCGTTGATCAGTTTTCTTACTTTGTGGACTTGCAAGATATCCCTCCCTAGGGGTAAGATTATCTGAGCCTGATCATCTAGTTCTGGTATGAGGTGTGCTATGTGACTCAAGTGAGTCTGGTGAGCTGCTGCGTCTGGTGTGGGAATCTCTGATCTGTTGTCTGGCATCTGGTTGCACTCTATTATGGTCGGTAAGGGTAGGCATGTCTTACCATCCATAGATTCAATTTGTAGGCCGTCAGCTCTTCTCCCCGCCGTTTCCATTGTACCTGCACAAGTCCTAAGGGAGTAAGGGCTGCTGGGGCCTTTAAGGTTTAGAATGTCAAAAAACACAGATCTAGCTAGTGACTTATTACTCTGATCATCTAAGATAACCTAGAGCTTGACTGCTTTGTCTCTGCGTCCTTTTGGATAAACTCTCACAAGACAGATTTTAGAGCAGGATCTGCCACCTGTACTTCCTTTGCGGACTTCAGTGCACTGTGAAGTGATTGCTATTGCGTCTGTACTAGAGTCTTTGGTCTCCCTGCCTTGCTCCTTGTCCCTATGAACAGGTGGGAAAGTTCTTGGAGTAGGCCTTGGGTGTAGAATTGTGTTGTGCTCTGTGCTGTCACATTCTGTACATTTGACACTGACCTTACAGTCCTTGGCGAAATGTGTGGACGAAGAGCAGCACTTGTAAGAGATGTTGTTCTCTTTGAGGAATGCTTTGCAATCCTGGATGGTCTTTGTTCTGAAGGCTCTGCATTCCAGAAGAGGATGTGGCATCTTATGTAGAGGGCAGAACTTAGCAGGGTCGCTGTCTTGATCCTCTGGCTGAGACTCTGCAAATCTGTGGGAAGAAATGTTAGTTTTGTGCACTGCTACTGGAGCTCTGAGTTGTTTAGGGCCAGAAGAAGTGGTATAAGACACTGGAAAAATGAAGCTGGGGTCATCTTTCATTCCTGTTTGTCTGTCTACAAAGTCCACAAACTCACTAAAGGGTGGAAAAGGCACATTGTGTTTTCGTTTGTAGTTACAGCCATGAGTAATCCATTTTCGTGTAACTCATAAGGAAATTTTTGTGCTAAGGAGTTAATACCTCTAGCAGAGTCAAGATAAGAAAGGCCAGGTAGGTCTCCTTCTGCTTTAGCCACTTGTAATACCATACACAGGTTACTAAATTCTCTGAGTCTTTGGTAACCTCTGCTAGGTATTTTTGGAAAGTCTTCTATCCTTTTAAACAGTGTACTTTCTATAGCTTCTGGTGAGCCATAACATCTATCCAGTCTGTTCCAGATGTTTGCAAGGCCTATCTCAGGGTGGTTTATGTTAATGTCTCTGATCCTTTTGGCATGTTCAACAGAATCATTGCCAAGCCACTTTACGAGGAGTTATATCTGTTCCCTGCAGGATAGATCTAGACCTTGAATGACACTCTGGAAAGCGGATCGCCATGCACTGTAGTGTTGAGGGCGATCACTAAATTTGACAAGTCCTTGGGTAACTAACTCTCTTTTGGCCAGGAACTTGGCAAAGTCTACAGTAGCCTGATTGGCATTGGGGTAGGCTGCTGGTGTATTATGGTGTGGTGTAAAGGCATACCTGGTAAAAGTCTCTTTAGGCACGCTGGGTTCAAACTTGCTTAAGGTTGGCAGTTCATACTGGCTCGTTGCATACACCTTTGGAGTGAAGACTGGTGTTTGATGCTTGTATGAAGGCTGGGTACCTTGTGGAGTAGAAGGTTTGGTTGGAACTGGAAAGTCTGGAACTCTGTCAGATTTTTCTTGCTTGTAGAACTGGGGTCCCAGGTCGTCTTGTTGCTGCTTTATTTGATGTGACTCACTGACATCATGTTTAATTTCTTGTTGTGGGATGCTGCTTGGGTCACAGTGCTGGTAGACATAAGCTGACATGCGTTGTGAAGAATCTTGTTGGCCCTCCTCTAGATCCGGTATGCTGCTGCCTACTCTTGGCTCATCTTAGATGGCTGCTTTTAAAGCTTCTGCTTCCGCAATGGCGGCGGCAGCATCTCGGTCCACTGCCAGCTTCTCCATGTTAGCTTCTAAGATAGCTTGCTGCACTTTCAGAGATGCTTCCTGTCTCACCCTTTCTGCTCCAAGGTGGGCCTTTTCTTTTTTCATCTGCAGCTCTTGGTCTGCGAATGTGGCCCTGGCTCTTGCTGCTTCAGCTTTCAAACGGGCGATAGCTGTTGCATTTTTGACAGATGACCTAGATGAGCTTGCACGTGATTGTGTTTTGTAAGAAGATGTCCCACTGTGAGACACGGCTGCGGGAAAGAAGCTGTCTTGCTGTATAGAGACCGCTCTAGTGTCGCTGCTGCTCGACAGAGCACGTCTCTGTGTAGCGTGGCTGCTTGCTTCGCCTGCCGCAGGCCTGTATCTTTAAGGCTTCCGACTGTATGGGTACTGCGTAGCCCCGGGCTGTACAGACTTCCGTAGTCGGCTTATCTTCCCTTCAGAGGTCAGCTTAAAAATTTCACTGTTCTGTCTCAAGGAGCAGATAGCTAAACCTTTTTATCCCAATAACTGTAGATACCATATTTCTTTGAT
Organism: Lithobates septentrionalis; assembly: GCA_037952835.1. Lineage (NCBI taxonomy): Eukaryota > Metazoa > Chordata > Amphibia > Anura > Ranidae > Lithobates > Lithobates septentrionalis. Next base: position 744,381 of record JBBDGP010001253.1, on the reverse strand, counting down.
CTCAGTTTTATTAGAACAAGCCAGGTGAAACTACAAAATAACAGAAATAGACCTCAATAAGTATAATATTGCATACAATACAGCATACATTGCATAAACAACGATATACAGTACAAGATGGGATAGTAAAAACGTACTTTTTAAGTTCTCTAAGGGGTGATGGCGATAGATAGAGAAATACATGTGTTGTTTCCTGAATGTCTTCTCACAGAATGGTGGCTGTTTTACTTCCTATGAAGATTCTACCCAGAATCCCCTGCTTGCTGACAACTTCCTTATTTACACATACAATAAACAATTAAATAGAACTGCAGCAATACCAAAAAGGAACGCTAGATGGAGCCTGCACACCACATATGATTGTCTTAAGTAAATTACACATTTTGCATGTAAATTTAACAACACAGGTACAAATAACCAGTATAAAACATCAGCAAGACATCTGGTGGACAGAACACAAACAACTAACCTTATCCTCTGCCCTATTGATCCCCATCCCCTGTACAAGGCCCTGCTGACCTCCCATCCTCTGACCCCTGACATTTTTCACTGCACCTCCACATGAGACAGGCTAGATTAGAACCTGAATGTCATGATCTCTACCTCGCCCAATCAAAGAATGCCAGGTAGACATAGAGAAAAAAACAATAAGAAGACAAGCAATAAGACATAACAGGAGACAGGGAAAATGAGACATATAATGAACTGGAGAAACTTGGCAAGAGAAAACAGAAAAAATTGTATAGACTTGCAGCACCCTCCTAGATAGGTGCTAGGATTAATTAGATTTAGATCTGGCTCACTGTGTTCAGTGCAGTGGTGTCACTAGGGTTGGTGTCACCTGGTGCGGTAAAATATGGTGTCACTCCCCCCCTTAATAATTAAATAATCTCACCCCCCCCAGCCTGCCACGGTGCTCTGACCTGACACGGAGTGACAGCAGGACAGAGCAGTAGACACTGGGCAGGCTAGCTGATTGTCTAGCCTGCCACAGTACCCTGAAGGGTGCTGGGCAGGCTAGTTTTGGGCCAGCAGCGCATGGTCACGGTGCACACCCTATATCCACGTGCTGTCAAGGATTGGGGTGAAACCATTGCTGTCGAATATCAAAGTAGATGGGATCCCTGTCCCTAGGGAATATGGGGTCCCTCTCCCCAGGGGTGATGGTGGTCCCTGTCCCCAGGAAATTTGGGTTCCCTGTCCCCAGGGGAGATGGTGGTCCCTGTCTCCAGGAAATATGGGGTCCCTGTCCCCAGGGGAGATGGTGGTCCCTGTCCCCAGGGAAGATGGGGTTCCTATCCCCAGAGGAGATGGTGGTCCCTGTTCCAAGGGCATATGGGGTTCCTGTCCCCAGGGTATATGGGGCTCCTGCCCCCAGAGGAGATGGGGTTCCTGTCCTCAGAGGAGATGGTGGTCCCTGTCCCTAGGGAATATGGGGTTCCTGCCCCATAGGAAAGGGGGTGGGGTAAGGAATGGTGTATGGGGGAGATGGGGTTGTCTCACTCACTGTGACCATTGTGCAGTGCAGTTAATGCATTGCAGTACTAGATCTCGGCCAGCATGGTCTGGCTGTGCCTACTGTGGCTGGCTGCCCTCCAAGCACTTGTCCATGGTCCCTTTGTCTCCCTCCAGCAGCACAGAGAGGACGATCAGCATCGGAAGCTGCATCTCCACTCCATGGGCTCTCTGAGAGAGTTCTCTGCACAGGTTCTGAGGCTAATTTAATGCAGATAAGGCACCAAGTGAGTTTAATTGCCACCTTAATCAGCCACAGAACCTGTGTAATTAATATGTGTTTGGTTTTAAAGGGATGAGGTGGCAACCCTAAATGGATGTGGCTTGGTGGGTCCCAGGACTGGAGAAAACACTAGACTGGACAGCCTTCTATGGGGCAGGAGAGAGAATGCCGATGGAGACTTGTCGGTAAAATTCCATTCTCTCACTGATCAGTCAACTCCGGTCATGTTGATTAGAAGACAGATTTATTACAAATGTACCGGTACATAGGGATGAGCTCTGTACACAGCAAGGAGTTTCAACAGAGTCATCCAGAACCCTTTTACACATGTTATTTTGTAGCAGTATTTGGCAAGCTACCATTGGCTAAGGCACACTGGTGACTCTTGGTGCATCGTCAGCTTTATTGTCAAAAACAGTGCCCTTTCACAATATGGCCTAATATGGTAAACTTTTGCTAGTTCTTTAAATATTGTTGTAGGTGTTGGTCGGAACTAAGCAGATTGCATAAACAGTAAGTCAGCGTCATTTTAGCTAGGAAAAAAGCATATAAGGAACAAGGCAAATGTTGATATCACTTGTAATTCTTTACATATTTCTTATCATTCCCTCCTCTGATATCTACAGGCCCGGATTTACTCCCTTTGCCGCCCCAAGGCCGGGTCCTTCAATGCCCCCCCCCCCACACACACACACACACACACACACACCACCATTCTTGTCCTTTATCGATGACTGCTACAATAGATCAGTTAAAAACATATCTCCACACACGAGAACACTCAAAATAACTGACTTTAATTGTACAGACTAAAAATACTTCAGGGTAAGCACACGCGGGGTAAGGATTTTTTGCGGGCAATTTTTCAGGGCAATGGCTGGTGTTAGTGCTTCAATCATCCCCGTCACCATGGTTGTTATGGTGTCAGGATGATTGAAACACATTACTTCTATCATTACATTGTAATGTAAAATGAAATAGTTCAACTCACCATAATGCAGAATCATTGGGAGCCCTGAGCGTGTCACTTGCCACTATGCCTGCCACCAGATGGAGATGTCACTTGCCACTATGTCTGCCACCAGATGGGGATGTCACTTGCCACGCTGCCACCAGATGGAGATGTCACTTGCCACGCTGCCAGCAGATGGAGATGTCACTTGCCACGCTGCCTGCCACCAGATGGAGATGTCACTTGCCATGCTGCCAGCAGATGGAGATGTCACTTGCCACGCTGCCTGCCACCAGATGGGGATGTCACTTGCCACTATGTCTGCCACCAGATGGGGATGTCACTTGCCACGCTGCCACCAGATGGAGATGTCACTTGCCACACTGCCTGCCACCAGATGGGGATGTCACTAGCCACGCTGCCTGCCACCAGATTGAGATGTCACTAGCCACGCTGCCTGCCAACAGATTGAGATGTCACTAGCCACGCTGCCTGCCACCAGATGAAGATGTCACTTGCCACGCTGCCTGCCACCAGATGGGGATGTCACTTGCCACTATGTCTGCCACCAGATGGGGATGTCACTTGCCACGCTGCCACCAGATGGGGATGTCACTTGCCACACTACCTGCCACCAGATGGAGATGTCACTAGCTACGCTGCCTGCCACCAGATGGAGATGTCATTTGCCACGCTGCCTGCCACCAGATGGAGATGTCACTAGCCACGCTGCCTGCCACCAGATGGAGATTTCACCTGCCACGCTGCCACCAGATGGAGATGTCACTTGCCACACTGCCTGCCTGCCACCAGATGGAGATGTCACTTGCCACCCTGCCTGCCACTAGATGGAGATGTCACTTGCCACACTGCCTGCCTGCCACCAGATGGGGATGTCACTTGCCACGCTGCCACCAGATGGAGATGTCACTTGCCCCACTGCCACCAGATGGAGATGTCACTTGCCACACTGCCACCAGATGGAGATGTCACTTGTCACGCTGCCTGCCACCAGATGGAGATGTCACTTGCCACACTGCCACCAGATGGAGATGTCACTTGTCACGCTGCCTTGCTGCCACCAGATGGAGATGTCACTTGCCACACTGCCACCAGATGGAGATGTCACTTGCCACACTGCCACCCTATGGAGATGTCACTTGTCACGCTGCCTGGCTGCCACCAGATGGAGGAGGGTGGAACAGTGGTGCGGGCAATGAGAGATGCCACATTACTCCTCGATCTTTTCAAAAATGGCGCCTGACAGCGCAATCACGCTACTGCGCATGCGCCGCCCAGCCGAGCATGTACAAGCTTTCCCGAGCCCGGCCGGCTTCGGAACAGCGCATGCGCAGAAGTGGGCGGCTCGCGGCCATCATTTCTAAGGGCACCGGTGCCCTTAATCGACTTTAACGGGCAGCCTGAAGGGGGGGGCAGCCGCGAAGTCACAGCAGGAGCGGTGCCGCCCCTGCACCACTGCCGCCCCGAGGCCTGGCCTCGGTGGCCTTGTGGCAAATCCGGCCCTGGATATCTATATTTGCTTCCTCAATTTATTACTTCAGTGCAGGTCCGTTCCACAACTGGGTTTTCAGACCTTAGCAAGTCCTTGACCTTGGCAAGTCCAGTCCATTTCCCAAACCAACCTTCAAGCCAATTTGTGAATGGATCATCAGTACCTGAGTTTTCCGCTAATTCATTCGATAAAGCTGTCAATCCTTCGAGGGCTCTAGTCACGGTTCCTCCAGGAGCTGTAATGTTAGAAATAAAGGTGCAACACATACCACCAAACATTTTACAGACCCCTCCTCTTTCTGCTAGGGCCATATCTAATGCCATCCTATTCTGCCATGCCGTCAGAGAGGTAGGGGGTAATTGCTCTGCCAATCCCTTAACTGCATCCCTGGTGTAGTTTACAACCCTTTGTTGGTTATAATATATATATTTAATCCAGTCAACATTTTTGTTTACTGTCACCCACCAGAGAAGAGACTCAAATCCAGCTGCCACTCGGTTGCTAGCCTTAAACTCGCCCGGCACTCCACGCGAAACCCCAATCTCATCTATGTAGATCTGGGGGTCAAAAGACCCCGCAGGAGAGGTGTACCTTCTGCTCCTCCGGTGACCCGTCTTCCAAGGGGACTCTGACAGTAAGCGCAGAGGCATTGCCAGCTGTACCGGGGCACAATCACCTCGGGAATTGGCTGGGATGCTCGCTCTGAGCCTCTTGTCTTCGCATAACCACCAGACGTCCACCCTCTGGGTGTCGTGCTCAACCCAGTTGTCACCCTCTCCCTTTGCAATTTTGTTAATCCTCTCCAAGCAGTAGTCATCCAGTAAAGGCCCCAAATCTTTGCCACTCTCATTCCCCGGAAGTGCAAAACAAGTAAAGTTGCCAGGGTATGCCGTGACAGCAGGGGGTATCTGAGGTCTCTGAACCTGGGGAAACAATAAACTTAATGTGTGACAGGGAGTGTTGGTGTCAGGTTTGTATGTTTTTTGATATAGCTTTAGCATACACTCTAAACCATCTGGATCTGTATTGTTATTTAAGGGAAAAGGCACTGTAGCCAGCTGGGGTCTGGCCCCTGCACAGACCAAGCAGTTCTCTTTTTTTAAGGGTGTTAGCAGTATATATTAACCATTCAAGCCATTCATTCTTATCCTGGTATCCTGTTTCTAATGTTATAGCTTCTTCCACTGTGAGATTGGTGAATCTCACTGTGGATCCTAATACCTCTACTTTAAATTGGTCCTTATTATCTAATTCTTTCTTCTTGTTTGTCTCATTCTTTGGTTTGACTTGAAGAAAGAATTTTCCCAAAGGGTCAGTTCCTGATATCCAAGCTCCTACACGGTATAACCTCTGATCCTCTAGTTTTGGGTCCTTCAGGGAAATCAATAATATATTGCAATTCTTTGATTCTGTACAGGGAGAGTGGGCCGCTTTAGTTATGGTTAATCTATTCTTTAAATCTCCTGCTGCTGGGATCTCATATCCCCAATCCTGGGCTGTAGTTGTCCACATGACTGAATCCCAAGTAGTACACCCGGTAGTTCCAGCCAGGTAGCACACGTATTTATCTGCCCAGGTCAGCTTACTTGCTTCTACCTTATCTCCACAATCTGTCATCTGGCAGAAATCCACCTGTATAGTACTGGTGGTTCCTTCAACAAAGGTGAGGTTCAATGCTCTTCCTGTCTCTTCCCAATTGATTGGTTCCACTATCCTCCCGTGTCTCCTACCTCCCCGTATAGAGGCCTCTCCTAGAGTCACCAATGCTCCCACAAGGAACAAAATCCCTACCATCCTATCTGTGAGGGGGGCCTAGATAGGGCCTTTTCCTCACCAAGGTTGAGACAAGCAGACCTTTTATCTGCCTCCCTTTGTATTTGGACTTTACCCCTCCTTCAGTCTCTCTGTCCCTACTCTGCCTAGATTTACCTTTTTACAGTGGGATTGGTGAATCCAGATAGTCCTTTCAGCAATTCTTACTGCAGTGGGAGTAGTAAGGAGTACTTGATATGGCCCGTCCCACTTAGGGGAGTGCCAATGCTTCTTTCTGATCACCTTGATGAGCACCCGATTTGTACTTTGTCTTCTCCTATGGGCTCTCCTTCTGGAATGGAACACTCTTGGTTAATTTTTTTTCTGTTTTAATAACCTTGACATGTATTCTGCTAAGGTTCTCTCCCCTTCCTCTGTGTGGGTTTCATTTGATAATAAAGGTATTTTATAAGGTCTACCATACATCATTTCAAATGGACTCAGCCCCTCTTTAGTGACGGTGATGTGCATGCTTAAAATAGCTAGTGGGAGACAGTACATCCAATTTTTCCCTGTCTCTTCCATAGCCTTTTTTAACTTGCTCTTTAATATCCCATTATGTCTTTCTACGAGCCCTGCCGACTGAGGGTGATATGTCGTTCTTTTACTTCTATACCCATCACTTCTGTTAGGTGTTTTATAGTCTGATTTACAAAATGTGGACCATTATCACTATAAATCTTCTCTGGTATCCCAAATCGTGAAATGATATCTTTTAGTAAGGCTTTGGATACTGTTAAGGCGTCAGCACTATATCTCTATCCATGTGGTCAATGCATCAATGATTTCCAAACAATATTTCTTCCTTTTCACATTTGTCTAATTCAATAAAATCCATGCAAATGTGTTGGAATGGATATTGCGGTGTGGGGAACTTCCCTTTCCGTGGTCTTATGCCTCCCTGAGCATTGTGTCTTGCACATATAATGCATTGAGAACAAAAAGTTGTTTTTTTTAGTTTGTGAAACCATAGGCTGTACATACCTTATTTAACATCTCAGTCATCCCCCTGTTTGACACATGAGTTACTCCATGTGTCAATACTGCTGCATACCTAAATAAGGATTTTGGCAATACCAGCTTTCCTTCAGGTGATGTGTAGATGTTATCTATTATTGTGCAACCTTTTGTTTTCCGAAATTGTTTCTCCCCAGGGGATATATTCTGCTGTATATCAGTAAGGACTGTATCATCTATCTCTATGATTTCCTGTTCTGTCATGTGTCACTTCTGCATATCCAGTTACACTTGTGCCATCTGGATTTTTCGTACTGGAGCCATCAACAAAAAGTGTCATGTCAGGGTTAGATAACGGTACATCTTTCCAATCACTTCATGGCAGTACCTTTTCAGCGATGGCAGCAGTACAGTCATGTTTATGACCATCAGTAGGAAGTGGTATTAGTGTGGATGGGTTTAATGTAGTACATCTCTGTATTGTTAAGTGAGGTTGTGTCAAAAGTATTGTCATACAGTAAAGGTGTCGTGCTGGGCTCAAATGTATGGACCAACGGGGCGCGGTCAGTATTGAATACCCAGAAATCCACGTTCTACAAAAATTTGTCATGCCCAAAAAAGACATCATTTGTTTCTTTGTTTCTGGCTTCGGCACCTGGTGGAGGGCTCAAATTCTCTCCTCATCCAGGTGTCGACCTTCTTTTGACATATTATACCCTAAGTATTTGACCTGCTGTTGCCACAACTGGAGTTTAGTTTTATTTACCTTATGCCCTTGGTATAACTGCCTGGTTAACAGCTTGTAAATCCTGTACCATTCTCCAGCCTGTGGAAGGCGGAGCCTTCTTAACAGGAAAAAGAGGAGTATTGCAGGGGCTATACCCTCCTCTGCTTCCTTCTTAAGGGGGTATCTCCTTCATCACCTTGCACAAAAAACTTTACTTTCACTTTTTTTTTTTCCCATCACTTTCAAATACTTCTCAGAATGCTTAACATATTGCAAAACATCTAAAACTGATGCAGTTCAGTAAGTAACCAAGTTTTTAACAATGTAATCCTTATGATCCTGTTTTAATCCATTAACAAAAGCTATCTTTAGCTGTTGTTGATATGCACTATTCACATCCTCAGCTTCGGGGAGCCCAGAGAACACTTAAAAACTTCTCGTAGTTTATTTAGATAATCACTGACACTTTCCTTGTCTTCCTTTACAGTCATATTAATCTTTTGCCAGTCAGTTCGTTATACCCATCGGAGATTGCATCTCTGATAGAAGACAGTCAATCTGTCTGTCAAATCTTGGCTATCAAGGGCCAGTGGTTCCCCTCTTTGTTGAGGGGGCACTGTGGCTACACAGGGGTCCAAATTTCCCTTTACTGATGCCCAATCTGATCCTAGAACCCTCCTTAAGGCCCTTTCCACTTCGACCCCGTTTAGCCTATAACTGCTTCTCAGACCTTCCATATTTTCAATGATTTCTGGGGCCCCAAACTTAGAATGTTTAATATGCTCGGTAGCCTTCTGCACGTCACTCTCAGTCCATGGTCTAAAAACAGTCATAGTTAGGGGCTGACCATTTTGTCTGCCTCTTTGTCCACTAGGGGCAGTTGGGCTTGGCATTTCTCTTTTGTTCTCCTTCCTTCTACTCTAATTCTAACATGCTCAAACCAGTATTCCGCCATTTCTAATCTTTTACTTCTTCTTTTTTTTTTTTTTCTTTGGGTCCTAACAATTTAAGCTTATCCACCAACTCCTGACACCCTTTCACAGTTAGTTTACCATTGAATCCCAACTTCCTTTCCCACTTAGCACAATATTTAACAGATTTTGGTTATTTGCTATGCATACATTTCTTATCTCCTTTTAATGGGGAAACTATTCCCCATGTCTCTATTTTTTTTCCTTGAGTTTAGAATACAAGACTGGTAATTCTACTCTCGAACTTTGCCAAAATCTATATAAAACAGAAAACAAAGTCCAAACTCTCCAAACAGGAAATAAACATATATATATATACACATATACATACACATACACACACACACATACATATAAAACAACTTATACCTTTACCTTATTTACTACAAAGTACAGTTGGTCAAAACAAACAGTATTCTTAACGTTCTGATCAGAATTTTTTTTTTTTTACACACACTCACACAAAAGAGGAAGTGCACTTAGGTGTCCATGAGGGGGGGGGGGGGAGTGAGTGAGTCCAGTTTTTTTTTTTAACCACAAGTTTGCAGCCAGACAGATCATAAAGCAGGCCTTTTATCAACCTGTAAACCACCAGACTAGCAACCCTTGGATCACAGTAAAGCAAAAATATAAAACTCCCCACACAAAGTTAGCAGTAATGTTAAACATGAGGAGGAAAGAGCGAGAGTTAGTCTCATGATTTAACAAATGCAGCAAAAGGAACAGTGCAGGAAATATTGCTCTTGAGAGAAAAAGAGAAAAACAATCGATCTATGGGGGAAGTGTTTCTGATCAAGTTAGATTGATTCCTGCTCGTACATTCACTTCCTGTTTGTCCCAACCACCACTCAGTTAGAAAAAAACCTGAAATGGCCACCGTGGCTCTCTGTAATCTATCCAGATTACGTGTAGTGACTATTCACAACAATTATCAATCATCTATCATCTTTCGGTACCTTAAATTTTTTGTAATCTGTCTCAGACAGTGGGCTACGTCTATTTACCATAGGCAACGTCCCCAAGTGCCTCTGTCTTCGGCCCCTGTGTCACTTAGGTCTTTTATAATCAACTTATAGTGCCAGAATACTCAATAAAAACCCAAATCACCTCAAGTAGAAGACAAAAGAAAAGAAAAGAAGAGAAAAGAAAAAAAATCTGTCTTACCTTTCACAGACTCGGAGGACTGGATCAGAAGTCCAGGAGTAGAAGTCAGGTGTGGATCCCGGAACCGACCAGCCTCTTTTTACCACTTAACTTGAGTGGGAGGACCTAGGTCTCAGCGAGAGGGAGTCTGATACTCACCGATATTTTGGACAGAACCGTTCGATCCACCACCTAATCCTTACTTCCGGCTTGAAAGGACCATGATGTCGGTAAAATTCCATTCTCTCACTAATCAGTCAACTCCGGTCATGTTGATTAGAAGACAGATTTATTACAAATGTACCGGTACATAGGGATGAGCTCTGTACACAGCAAGGAGTTTCAACAGAGTCACCCAGAACCCTTTTACACATGTTATTTTATAGCAGTATTTGGCAAGCTACCATTGGCTAAAGCACACTGGTGACTCATGGTGCATTGTCAGCTTTATTGTCAAAAACAGTGCCCTTTCACAATATGGCCTAATATGGTAAACTTTTGCTAGTTCTTTAAATATTGTTGTAGGTGTTGGTCGGAACTAAGCAGATTGCATAAACAATAAGTCAGTGCCATTTTAGCTAGGAAAAAAGCATATAAGGAACAAGGCAAATGTTGATATCACTTGTAATTCTTTATATATTTCCTATCAAGACTGAATTGCGGCTGCCGAAATCTAAAGCAGTGCTTGTCAGAACGCCCTGCTTGTTTTTATGTTTTTTTTCTCAAACAAAAAAGGTTTTATTGAGCATAAGAAATAAGACATACATGTTCCAGAGCAAAACCATTACACAAGACCTTCAGAGTACAACTCACAAGGAATCAATGCATTATACACCACTGTTCACATAAAGCTAAATCTCTTACCTATATATTCAAATAAGACATTACTCAGCCTCTTAAGGTACACCCATACAATCATCAACTGTGAAATACATAAACTGCAGGAATAATATGCCTTCTAACGTGTGTTGCGTTTGTTAAAAATATGATTTATTTATTTTTAATATTAACCAGTTGCCGACCGCCTAACGCAGATATACTGCGGCAGAATGGCACGGGCAGGCAAAATCACGTACCTGTAACGTGATCTGCCTCCCGCGGGCTGGGCCTGAGGCGGTCGGCATCGTTGGGGAAGCGATACAGGCTGAGGGGGAGGCCACTCATTCGTGGCCACCCCCTCACGATCGCTCCCCACGAATGAAATTCTTCCTCTGCTGCTTTAATGTAAACAGCGGCAGAGGAAGTGATGTCATCTCTCCTCGAGCCGGTCTTTTCGTTTGGGCGCCGAGGAGAGAAGACATCAAGTAAGTGCACCAACACTACACTTTCAGTAGAACACACTAGGCACACTTTTCACCCCCCAGTCACCCCCCGATCACCCCCCTGTACCCCCTGTCACAGTGACACCAATAGCAGTTTTTTTTTTGCATTGGTGTCAGTTTGTGACAGTTATAAGTGGTAGGGCAGTTAGGGTTAGCCCCCTTTAGGTCTAGGGTACCCCCCTTTAGGTCGAGGGTACCCCCTAACCCCCCTAATAAAGTTTTAACCCCTTGATCACCCCCTGTCGCCAGTGTCACTAAGCGATCATTTTTCTGATCGCTGCATTAGTGACACAGGTGACTCTAGTTAGGGAGGTAAGTATATAGGTTCGCCGTCAGCATTTTATAGCGACAGGGACCCCCATATACTACCTAATAAAGGTTTTAATCCCCTGATTGCCCCCTAGTTAACCCTTTCACCAGTGATCACCGTATAACTTTTAAACTAGGCGATGGGGGGGAGGGTCCAGAGGCAGAGATAGCCAGCGCGGAAGATATTCCAGAGGGTAGTATTGGGGGCATTAGTGGTAGGTTAACTAAAGCACAAAAACACAAGGTGAGTATAGTAGCAAGTCCTAGTTGCAATCTCGAATCACCCAATACGAAGACAATATGCAACCGGTTTAAACTATGTGGCATGTTCACCAATGCCAGGAGCATGGCGGACAAGATGGGTGAACTAGAGATACTGTTGTACGAGGAGAATTTGGATTTTGTGGGAATTTCAGAGACCTGGTTCAACAGCTCTCATGATTGGCTGGCAAACATTCAAGGGTATACCTTATACCGCAAGGATAGAGAGGGTAAAAAAGGGGGAGGGGTATGCCTATATATCAAGAATAATGTACAAGTGAATGTGAGAGATGACATCACTGAGGGAGCTAGAGAGGAGGTGGAATCCTTATGGGTAGAGCTCCAAAGGGATAAAGCTAAGGGGAAAATAATACTGGGAGTATGCTATAGGCCCCCTAACCTGAGGGAGGAAGTGGAGACGGATCTCCTATCACAAATTGGAGTAGCAGCAAGGATGGGAAGTGTTATCATAATGGGGGATTTTAATTATCCAGACATAGACTGGGCGGAGGGAACCGCGCATTCCTTTAAGGCTCGCCAGTTCCTTAATGTCTTGCAGGACAATTTTATGGGTCAGATGGTAGACGCACCAATTAGAAATAAAACATTACTGGATCTACTGATTACCAACAATACAGACCTGATCACGGAAGTGGAAATGCGGGGCAATTTAGGTAACAGCGATCACAGGTCAATTTGTTTCAGTATAAATCGCACAAATAGGAAACATAAAGGGAATACAAAGACACTGAATTTCAAAAGAGCCAACTTCCCTAAACTACAAATCTTGCTAAAAGGCATAAACTGGGATAAAATATTAGGAACAAAGAATACGGAGGAGAGATGGGTTTGCTTTAAGAGCATATTAAATAAGGGCATTAGCCAATGTATCCCATTGGGTAATAAATTTAAAAGAGCGAACAAAAGTCCTGGATGGCTTAACTCCAATGTAAAAATGCATATAAAAGCAAAGGAGAAGGCCTTCAAAAAATACAAGGTTGAGGGATCATCCTCAGCATTCAGACTTTATAAAGAATGCAACAGGAAATGTAAAGGTGCAATTAGGACAACTAAGATAGAACATGAAAGACACATAGCGGAGGAGAGCAAAAAAAATCCCAAGAAATTCTTTAAGTATGTAAACAGTAAAAAAGGGAGGACAGACCATATTGGCCCCATAAAGAATGAGGAAGGACATCTGGTTACAAAGGATGGGGAGATGGCGAAGGTATTGAATTTATTCTTCTCCTCAGTCTTCACAAGTGAATCGGGGGGGGCTTCAGTAACCAAAACTGCAGTGTTTATCCTCATGACACAACACAGGAAGCACCTCCATGGTTAACAGAGGACGGAATTAAAATTAGACTTGAGAAACTTAACATTAATAAATCATCACCGGGACCAGATGGCTTGCATCCGAGGGTACTTAGGGAACTCAGTCAAGTGATTACCAGACCGTTGTTCCTAATTTTTACAGATAGTCTACTGACTGGAATGGTACCAGCTGATTGGAGAAAAGCCAATGTAGCACCTATATTTAAAAAGGGCCCAAAATACATCCCTGGGAATTACAGACCAGTTAGCCTAACATCGATAGTATGTAAACTCTTGAAGGGGATGATAAGGGACTATATACAGGATTTTAGTAATACGAACGGTATCATTAGCAGTAATCAGCATGGATTTATGAAGAATCGTTCTTGCCAAACCAATCTATTAACCTTCTATGAGGAGGTGAGTTGCCATCTAGATAAAGGAAGGCCTGTAGACGTGGTGTATCTGGATTTTGCAAAAGCATTTGACACAGTTCCCCATAAACGTTTACTGTACAAAATAAGGTCCGTTGGCATGGACCATAGGGTGAGTACATGGATTGAAAACTGGCTACAAGGGCGAGTTCAGAGGGTGGTGATAAATGGGGAGTACTCAGAATGGTCAGGGGTGGGTAGTGGGGTTCCCCAGGGTTCTGTGCTGGGACCAATCCTATTTAATTTGTTCATAAATGATCTGGAGGATGGGATAAACAGTTGAATCTCTGTATTTGCAGACGATACTAAGCTAAGCAGGGCAATAACTTCTCCTCAGGACGTGGAAACCTTGCAAAAAGACCTGAACAAATTAATGGGGTGGGCGACTACATGGCAAATGAGGTTCAATGTAGAAAATGTAAAATAATGCATTTGGGTGGCAAAAATATGAATGCAATCTATACACTGGGGGGAGAACCTCTGGGGGAATCTAGGATGGAAAAGGACCTGGTAGATGATAGGCTCAGCAATGGCAGGCAATGCCAAGCTGCTGCTAACAAAGCAAACAGAATATTGGCATGCATTAAAAGGGGGATCAACTCCAGAGATAAAACGATAATTCTCCCGCTCTACAAGACTCTGGTCCGGCCGCACCTAGAGTATGCGGTCCAGTTCTGGGTACCAGTCCTCAGGAAGGATGTACTGGAAATGGAGCGAGTACAAAGAAGGGCAACAAAGCTAATAAAGGGTCTGGAGGATCTTAGTTATGAGGAAAGGTTGCGAGCACTGAACTTATTCTCTCTGGAGAAGAGACGCTTGAGAGGGGATATGATTTCAATTTACAAATACCGGACTGGTGACCCCACAATAGGGATAAAACTTTTTCGCAGAAGAGAGTTTACCAAGACTCATGGCCACTCATTAAAATTAGAAGAAAAGAGGTTTAACCTTAAACTACGTAGAGGGTTCTTTACTGTAAGAGCGGCAAGGATGTGGAATTCCCTTCCACAGGCGGTGGTCTCAGCGGGGAGCATTGATAGCTTCAAGAAACTATTAGATAAGCACCTGAATGACCACAACATACAGGGATATACAATGCAATACTGACACATAATCACACACATAGGTTGGACTTGATGGACTTGTGTCTTTTTTCAACCTCACCTACTATGTAACTATGTAACTATATGTAACTGTTACGGGTGACACTGGTTAGTTAGTTTGTTTTTTATAGTTTATTATTCAGGGCACCCGCCGTTTATTACCTTATAAAGGTTTAACACCCTAATCGCCCGACGGTGATATAAGTTACGTTTTTAGGGTCAGAAGGTCTGCGTCGCCCCAGGCAGCGCCAGGTTGGCGCCAGTACTGCTAACACCCACGCACGCAGCATACACCTCCCTTAGTGCTATAGTATCTGAACGGATCGATATCTGATCCGATCAGATCTATACTAGCGTCCCCAGCAGTTTAGGGTTCCCAAAAACGCAGTGTTAGCGGGATCAGCCCAGATACCTGCTAGCACCTGCATTTTGCCCCTCGGCCCAGCCCTGCCCAGCCCACCCAAGTGCAGTATCGATCGATCACTGACACTTACAAAACACTAAGCACACATAACTGCAGCGTTCGCAGAGTCAGGCCTGATCAAATGCGATCGCTAACAGTTTTTTGGTAGCATTTTGATACAGTCGCTGACAGTCAGGAGCTTTTTTGCTTGTGAGTCTCACTAGTGTACCCCTAAATTTAGAGCCCAAAATGGCAAATTGAAGGTACACTAGTGAAGAGGCCTACACGTTTCTGAGCATGACAGATAGTGAAGAGGAAGTCACTCATCTGTCAGATTCAGACTCAGAATACGATCCTGTAGAAGACAGCGGCTCCATGACAGATAGCTCTGACGACGGAGTTGTGGTCCCTGCCAAGGTCAGGCGTACCAGACCCCAATCTTCTTCTTCTGTCCTTGAAGTGCAAGAACCGCAGGTCCCTCGTATGGAGCAGAGAAGTACTAGCGCTGCTATTCCTTCTGGTGAACTGGCAAGCACCTAGTACACCCTGGTCCTATATCCAGCACTGCAGTAACACTTGGTGATGTGGCGAGTCCCATAAGTGCAGTTCAAGCTGGCGAGGTGGCAAGCACTAGTAGTGTCCCGCTGCCACCAAGAAGATGAACACAGGCCGTCGTGCCCATAGTGCCCTTCCTGCTGCATTTGCCAATCCGAATTGGGAACCCACCACTTCTGCAGCACCCGTACTTCCCCTATTCACTGGCCAACCCGGCATTCAGGTGGAAACAGTTGATTTTACGCCACTGGATTTTTATTCGCTGTTTTTCACAGAAGATCTCTATAGATCTATTGTGGACCAAAGCAATTTGTACGCTGGTCAACACATCGCCACTATTCCCCAGTCCTCCCTTGCCAGAGATTGGAAACCAATTACGGTTTACGAATTTAAGATCTTTCTGTGCCTTTCCCTCAACATGGGCATAAATAAAAAGAGTGAGTTGCGGTCATATTGGTCCTCTGACCCAATTTACCATATGCCCGTGTTCTCTGCCTCCATGGCCAGGGCACGATACGAGCAGATTTTGCGGTTCATGCACTTCAACAACAATGAACTCTGTCGTCCTCGTGGAGACCCTGAATACGATCGGCTCTACAAGACACGACGGTCCAAATTACTACGGCGACTGGTGTTGTGGAGAACCCCCTCTGTGTCCACGAATATAACCAAAATATGGGAGGGGTGGACCTCAACGACCAGTTGTTGGCGCCGTACCTATTTCCCCGTAAGGCCAGACGCTGGTACAAAAAAGTGTCTGTTTATTTATTTCAATTGGCTTTGCTGAACGCTTATGTGCTATACAGAGCTTCAGGACGGACTGGATCCTTCCTTAAATTCCAGGAAGAGATCGTCAGAGCCCTTCTGTTTCCAGACGGTGCTCCACCTCACCTTTCCCAACCAAATGCAGTAAGCCGGCTGCATGAGAGGCATTTTCTTTATGTCCTCCCGAGTACCCCTACCCAACGAGCCCCCCAAAAAAGATGTCGTGTCTGCAGCAAGCGCGGATTTAGGCGTGACACCCGGTATTATTGTCCCTCCTGTCCTGACAATCCTGGTGTTTGCATTGGTGAATGTTTTGAACGCTACCATACACTAGTTGAGTATTAGCGTAGGGTACAGCACTGCACAGACTAGGACACACTTTCACAGGGTCTCCCAGGATGCCATCGCATTTTGAGAGACCCAAACCTGGTACCAGTTACAAAAGTTAAAGTTACAAAAAAAAGTGTAAAAAAAAAAAAAACAAAACAAAACAAAAAAGTAAAAAAAAAAAAAAAACACAAAAAAATATAAAATAATAAAAACCAAAAATAGTTGTCGTTTTATTGTTCTCTCTCTCTATTCTCTCTCTATTGTTGTGCTCTTTTTTACTGTATTCTATTCTGCAATATTTTATTGTTGTTATGTTTTTATCATGTTTGGTAACCATTTTTTTGTTTTCAGGTACGCCAATCAGCTACAGAGCGGATTTATTTATCTGACAGCAACAGCGTTTGCTCCCACAATACATAAAGCCGTGACTCCAGCGCTGTCGGAGGTGATTTCACCACCACAATTACATACTTCAGCATATATGCCGAAGCGTGGGGGCAGCAGTGGGTGGAGGAGCGATTTGCTCCTGCCTTTTGCGGGAGGATGCCCCCATGCTTCGGCATATATATATTTTAGGCACAGGTTGCGTTTAAATGTTTTATTTTTTACTATGTTTTTTTTTTTGTATTTTCTTTGCAGGTATGGTAAGTCTTACTGTTATACTGTAATGTTACTTTGTTTTATTGTTAACCATCATTTGCTTAGCAGGTACGCCATTTAGTTACTTCAGCATATATGCCGAAGCGTGGGGGCAGCAGAGGGCGGAGGAGCGATTTGCTCCTAACTTTTGCGGGAGGATGCCCCCATGCTTTGGCATATATAAACGGTGCATGTATGCCCATCATTAAAAGTGGGTGGATGAAGGGAGGTATTCTAATGGTGGGCATACCCACCGATCAATATTTTTTTTCGTTCAGCCCACAGGCTGCATGAAAAAAAAGTTTACAATATATGCCCAACAAGGACCAGCACTGTACTGGTATGTTGCTGGACTTTGAGTGGTTATACCAGAATGATGCCTGCAGGTTTAGGTATCATCTTGGTATCATTCTTTTCAGCCAGCGGTCCGCTTTCATGTAAAAGCAATCCTAGTGGCTAATTAGCCTCTAGACTGCTTTTACAAGCAGTGGGAGGGAATGGGAGGGAATGCCCCCCCACCGTCTTCCATGTTTTTCTCTGGCTCTCCTGTCCCAACAGGGAACCCGAGAATGCATTTTGGAGATCTTGGTGTGGTCAGATGCTTTGAGGGCAGAGGAGAGATCTAGGTTCTAATGGACCCCAATTTTTTCAAAAAAGAGTACCTGTCACTACCTATTGCTATCATAGGGGATATTTACATTCCCTGAGATAACAACAAAAATGATTAAAAAATAAAAAAATGAAAGGAACAGTTTAAAAATAAGATAAAAAAGCAAAAAAATATGTCGGTCTGGCGTCAAATGTAAACAGCAATTGCACCATGCATGTGAGGTATCACCGCGAAGGTCAGATTGAGGGCAGTAATTTTAGCAGTAGACCTCCTCTGTAAATCTAAACTGGTAACCTGTAAAGGCTTTTAAAGGCTTTTAAAAATGTATTTAGTTTGTCGCCACTGCACGTTTGTGCGCAATTTTAAAGCATGTCATGTTTGGTATCCATGTACTCGGCCTAAGATCATCTTTTTTATTTCATCAAACATTTGGACAATATAGTGTGTTTTAGTGCATTAAAATTTTAAAAAGTGTGTTTTTTCCCAAAAAAATGAGTTTGAAAAATTGCTGCGCAAATACTGTGTGAAAAAAATAATGAAACACCCACCATTTTAATCTGTAGGGCATTTGCTTTAAAAAAATATATAATGTTTGGGGGTTCAAAGTAATTTTCTTGCAAAAAAAATAAAAAATTTTTCATGTAAACAAAAAGTGTCAGAAAGGGCTTTGTCTTTAAGTGGTTAGAAGAGTGGGTGATGTGTGACATAAGCTTCTAAACGTTGTGCATAAAATGCCAGGACAGTTCAAACCCCCCCAAATGACCCCATTTTGGAAAGTAGACACCCCAAGCTATTTGCTGAGAGGCATGTCGAGTCCATGGTATATTTTATATTGTGACACAAGTTGCGGGAAAAAGACAAATGTTTTTTTTTTTGCACAAGGTTGTCACTAAATGATATATTGCTCAAACGTGCCATGGGAATATGTGAAATTACACCCCAAAATATATTCTGTTGCTTCTCCTGAGTACGGGGATACCACATGTGTGAGACTTTTTGGGAGCCTAGCCGTGTACGGGACCCCGAAAACCAAGCACCGCCTTCAGGCTTTCTAAGGGCATACATTTTTGATTTCACTCTTCACTGCCTATCACAGTTTCGGAGGCCATGGAATGCCCAGGTGGCACAAACCCCCCCCCCCCCCAAATGACCCCATTTTGGAAAGTAGACACCCCAAGCTATTTTCTGAGAGGTATAGTGAGTATTTTGCAGACCTCACTTTTTTTCACAAAGTTTTGAAAATTGAAAAAAGAAAAAGACATTTTTTTCTTGTCTTTCTTTATTTTCAAAAACAAATGAGAGCTGCATAATACTCTCCATGCCTCTCAGCAAATAGCTTGGGGTGTCCACTTTCCAAAATGGGGTAATTTGGGGGTTGTTTGTGCTATCTTGGCATTTTATGGCTTTCGAAACTGTGATAGGTAGTGAGGAGTGAATCAAAAATTTACGCCCTTAGAAATCGTGAAGGCAGTGCTTGGTTTTTGGGGCCCCGTACGCGGCTAGGCTCCCAAAAAGTCCCACACATGTGGTATCCCCATACTCAGGAGAAGCAGCAGAATGTATTTTTGGGGTGTAATTCCACATATGCCCATGGCCTGTGTGAGCAATATATCATTTAGTGACAACTTTTTGTAATTTTTTTTTTTGTCATTATTCAATCACTTGGGACAAAAAAAATGAATATTTGATGGGCTCAACATGCATCTCAGCAATTTCCTTGGGGTGTCTACTTTCCAAAATGGGGTCATTTGGGGGGGGTTTGTACTGCCCTGCCATTTTAGCACCTCAAGAAATGAGTTAGGCAGTCATAAACTAAAAGCTGTGTAAATTCCAGAAAATGTACCCTAGTTTGTAGACGCTATAACTTTTGCGCAAACCAATAAATATTTGCTTATTGACATTTTTTTTACCAAAGACATGTGGCCGAATACATTTTGGCCTAAATGTATGACTAAAATTGAGTTTATTGGATTTTTTTTATAACAAAAAGTAGAAAATATAATTTCTTTTAAAAATTTTCGGTCTTTTTCCGCTTATAGCACAAAAAAAAACGGCAGAGGTGATAAAATACCATCAAAAGAAAGCTCTATTTGTGGGAAGAAAAGGACGCAAATTTTGTTTGGGTACAGCATTGCAAGACTGCGCAATTAGCAGTTAAAGCGACGCAGTGCCAAATTGTAAAAAGTGCTCTGGTCAGGAAGGGGGTAAATCCTTCCGGGGCTGAAGTGGTTAATTAGACATAAGATACATGGGAAAAAATTACAATAGTGAGTTGGTCAGATTACTGTCAGTTTTTTGGCTTGAGTAGATTTCTCAAACAAATGCTGTTTCATACAATGGGTACGTAGATATCATATTCAAATGACAGTTTTCAACAGGCTATTGTCTCTATAGCTACAGTAAACATGTAAGAAACTTCTCTCCCCATCCCCCTCCACCCTTCCATTCTTTTTTCCCCCGTCTCCTCTCTTTTTCCCCCCTCTTCCTCTTTCCTTCCCTTTCCCCTCCCCCCCTCCCCCGTCTCCCTTCCAATCCCCCACTACCCCTCCTCCCCACTCCCCTATCCCCCTCTTCACCCCCACTCCCCTCCCTTTCCACGGCCCCATCTCCTCTCTTGTTTACCCTTCCACCCATATAACACCTTATGCCTCGTTTACCATTGCCTTTTCCTATTTGGTTGGTCACCCTGTAATCTTTTATGTCTTACATAATACGCTTTCAATTATTGACATCCTCCACAATTTCACCCAACCCCCCTTGTCATCACCCCCTCTCTATACTCACCAATTTATATATCACTTCCTTTTGTATATGGCAATCTGGGTTACCTTAATTCCGATATACACTTATCCTTACTATCCTGTTATCTTGTTAGCTCCCCCAGGCTGCCGTGGGAGATCATTCGTTGGTGTTGGGGCCTTGCGCCTGGGGTCTGCTGGGACCTGGGTAAGCAGATTCGCTCTCTCCCCCCTCCCCCTCCCCTATTTTCTTTCAAATTGTTTTATTGGTTTTTTGCAGGTAAATACAGAGTACAATTGAGAGATTGTACGTCGTGTAACGACGTAGATTATAGCTTGACATAAAAACAACAAAGAATATGCAAAGTGAGATTATATGTAGTATACAATATTCAGCAGTTCGTCACTGGCTAGAGCGCGTTCAGATAAGCATAGGTATAACACTTCACTAATCTATGGTCGTTGTGTTTTGCTATTGGGGACCCTTCCCCCTTCGGCAGCGCCCCTATTGGGATCTCTTTGCGCTGCAAAGGGAGAGAGGCCCCACTTGAACTTTGTGAAGCGCAGGTATATTCAATTGTGGTGGTGTGCTAAATGTGTGTAGGTTCGAGAATAATGTCTCGCGGGTAAGATATGGTACACATGTTGCTCGGTCAAGAAGGTCTAGGGTTGAGTTAGGGAATCTGGGTCTTGGTTGCAGCATTGGTCCAGTTAATCCAGGGCGACCATTGTTTACTGGCATGTGTGGCGCGACCATTACTGGTGGCCACCGTCATTTCATAGCTAAAGTGGAGTGAAACCAGGTCAATGGTTTGTTTTATGTTTGGGGGTATGTCGGACTTCCAATACCTAGTTATATTGAGTCTGGAAGCTAAGAGGATATGGGTTGTTGTGTGTCTGAGAGGTCCAGGTATGTCTCCTATGGTTAAATTCAGGAGCGCCAGTTCCGGTGAAGGTGGGATCTGAGATTTTGTGATGTTGGCTATCAATTCAAACGTATCTATCCAGTATTTTCTGATGAGGGGGCATGTCCAAAAAATATGGAACAAGTCCCCTCTAGATGTTTTGCATCTCCAGCATATCACGGGAGTGTGGGAGTGGAAGGCAGCTAACTTTACTGGGGTTAGGTACCAGCGGAGCGAGATTTTTTGAGTGAGTTCCCAAAGAGAAGAGCATTGGGTTGCTGAGTAGGTGGACTTGAGAGCTAGTTGCCATTGTGCGTCAGAGAAGGTATTGTTAAGATCTTTTTCCCATTGACAATGGGGGACCAACTTATTAAAGGATCTTTTCCCTTGAAGCAGGGTGTAGAAATAGGATATACCTTTGGGCTTTGGATTGGGGTTTGTGAGGAAGTGCCAGGTTTTTTGAGGTATATTGTAAAGGGGGCGAGGAAGTTTACTTAGGCAGTGGTGTATACGAAGGAATGTAAATCTTTCTCCGTCAGGCAGATCGTATTCTTTTTGTAGTTGGGAAAAGGATTTAATTTGATTTCCTTGTAAAAGGAGGTGTATTGAGTGTATTCCATTGTTGGACCATTGGGTGAGTCTGAGATCAGGTGACAGATAGTGTAGTGACTCCAAGGGTATGTGGAGGTGAGTGTTGGGGGGGATGGGTTCTGAGAGGGCTAGCATTTTCCCCCAAGCGTAGACTGAGGCCTTCATGGTCGGGGAGATAGAGGGTGAGATATAAGAGCCCAAGGGGGTGCTCATTAGCCAGTTTTTTAAGTTTGGGCGTGCCAGTGAGAGATTTTCCATCTGAGCCCATATGGATTGGGTGGTGGGTTGGAACCACTCTGGAAGTTGTGCGAGTATGGTCGCTAGGTAGTAGTCCCTAAAATCTATGGAACCCGTGCCCCCCACCAATCTGTGTTTAATTAATTTGGCGTGTGCACATCTGGGTTTTTTCCCTTTCCAGAGAAAATTGGAGAAAGTTACTTGGAGAGATTTGAAGAACGAGACGGGAATTGGGATTGGTAGTGTTCGGAAGTAGTACAGTATTTGAGGTAGGCATGTCATCTTAAAGGCTGCTAGCCTCCCCGACCATGAGAGCTCGTGTTTCATGATTTGTTGTGAGTCAGTTTTGATTTTGTGAAGGAGTGGGAGGAAGTTAGATGAGTATAAATTCTTTGTCGTTTTCGGGAGTTGGATTCCCAGGTATGTGATTTCCTTGTCTGCCCATGTGAAGGAGTATTGTGCCTGAAGTAGATTCTTAGTGGTGGCATCTAGATTGATGTCGAGGATGGAAGATTTGGATGTGTTTAATTTGTAGTACGATACTCTACTGAACCAATTTAATGTGGTTTGTACTTCTGCCAGGGAGGTTGTGGGATTAGTGAGTATTAAGATCACGTCGTCTGCAAAGAGACTGATTTTGTGGGTGACGGGGCCAATTTGTATCCCGGATATCGTAGTGTTGGATCTTATATGTTGTGCTAGCGGTTCCATTAATAAGTTGAAGATGAGCGGGGACAGGGGGCAGCCTTGGCGTGTTCCATTTGTGATTGGGAATGGTTTTGAGAGCATACCTTCTGTGAATACTTGGGCCGAGGGGGTTGTATACATAGCTAAAATAGCTCTAAGGATGTGGTCTCTGAAGCCAAATTTCTGAAGGACCAATTCCAGGTAGTTCCAATGAACCCTGTCGAACGCCTTCTCTGCATCCAAGGACAGGAGCAGAGAAGGCGTTCCGGTGGATTCTGCGTGGTGTATCAAGTTGATCATTCTTCTGGTTGCATCTGGTGCCTGTCTTCCTTTGGTGAATCCTGTCTGGTCCCTATGTATGAGGGTGGGTATAATATCTAAAAGGCGTGTGGCGATTGTCTTAGCGTAGATTTTTAGGTCAAGGTTGAGAAGGGATATTGGTCTAAAGTTTTTGGGGGAGTCCGGGTCTTTCCCTGGTTTGGGAATCGTAACAATCAGTGCATTCAGGAAATCATTCGGCATATTGGAAGAGGAGGCAGCGTTGTTAAATAACTCAGTAATATGTGGGACTATCTGTGGGGCATATTGTTTGTAGTATTCGGCTGTTAGGCCGTCCGGGCCTGGGGCTTTCCCATTAGGTAGGGAATCAATTGATGTCTGAATTTCCTGTTCAGAGAAGGGTCTATTTAAGTTATCTAGTTGGGTGCTTGTTAGGGTGGGTAATTGAATAGATTGAAGAAAATGATTGATCTCGGCTGGTGATGGTTGCGGCGTGTTAGCGTCGCGTTTTAAGTTGTAGAGGTCACTATAGTAGTCGCTAAAAGCGTTAGCTATGTCCTGAGGATTGGACTGGGGGATGCTCGTGTGGGGGTGGATAACCTGAGATATTTTAGATTTGAGTCTTCTGCCTTTGAGTTTCAGTGCTAGCTTTTTACCTGCCTTGTTGGAGGTGGCGTAGGAGGTGGCCTTTAATTTTCGCTGGAGGTACTCAAAGGAGTGGAGGAGCAAGGTTTTCATTTCTTGTCGTAGATTCAATAATTGGATGGTTTGGGGGGGTTGGGGATTGGCTTTATGTTGTTGTTCTAGGGCAGTGATTTGGGATGTTAGTTCATCTAAACGCTGCGTCCTCTTTTTTTTGTGAAGGGAGCTCATTTTAATCAACATACCTCTAATATAGGCCTTATGGGCATTCCACACCACACCATGGTCAGACACTGTGCCTTTGTTTATAGAAAAAAATTCAGTGAGAAGATTGGATATTTCTGTGGTGTATTTTTCATTTTGTAGTATGAAATTGTTTGCGCGCCACAAGAATGTGTTGCGTTGTGGAGTGGAGTCTGAGATAGTAATTGATATTGGGGCGTGGTCTGACCATGTTGTGGCGTGGATTTCAGATTTACATATTTTCTGGAGAAGCCATTTATCAGTGACAAATAAATCAATTCGTGAATACGAATTATGTACATGGGAGAAGAAGGTGTAGTCCTTTTCCGAGCCGTGGTGGCATCGCCATACATCAAAGAGTTCCTGTGAGGACAAAAGGTTTTTCAGTGGCGATAGACGTCTCTTCGCCGGGGACGTAGTGTCCATGATGACATCCGGGGCAATGTTAAAATCCCCACATATGATCAGGTGACCTTCTTTTATTTGCTTGGTTAGGCGTAGGACCTTGTGAAGGAATTTCTTTTGGTGGGAGTTCGGTGCATAAATGTTGGAGAGGGTGTAAGAAATTTTGTTGATGGAGCATACTAGAATTAAGTAGCGACCTTCGGGATCAATTAGTATTTTGGATAATTGGAAGTCCACTGTGTCTTTTATGGCTATCATGACGCCCTTTGATTTGGTGGAGTGGCAGGCATGGAAGATGTGTGGAAACTGACGGTTGACACATAATGGAGAGTCCGAGTTTATCAGATGTGTCTCCTGGATGCACAAGATGTCGCTCTGTAGGGCGTTGGCAGATTTCCAAAGAGAGTGGCGTTTGGCTGGATGGTTCAAGCCTTTAGCATTGAGCGATAGTATCTTTAGTGGCATGGTGTTAGGTGATGTAGTTAGGTTGGTGTGGGAAGTCACTTACAGTTAGATGACCTGGTTTTCTTGCCAGAGGATCTTGGAGGCGGTAGTAGTAGGTGGGTGGTGTTCGGTCCCTGGAGCCAGGAGAGGGAAGGTGATAAAACTGCAAATAGAGCAAAATGTTAACCGCAGTTGGGTATACAGTGCCAATGAGCAACCGCTGAAAAGGTAACTTTGCACACAAAAAAGAAAAAAAGAGAAAAAATTAAACAAGGAGATGTAGAGGAGGTGTTTCACACCGCTTCAACCTCTAAATGGGGGTATAAACAGTTATTGTTAAGAGGAGCTGAGCAAACAGTGGAACAATTCGTCTAACTCCAGGGGATGTGCGATGTCGTAATTAGGCCTATTGCGGTTTTAGTTGTAGAGCCACCTCAGCTGGGGTGGTGATCCATGCGACTGCTGGCCTGGGAAGTGCCGTTGCGCGTTGGTGGGTTCTTGGGGGGTTCCAGAATGATTCCCCAGTTATGCAGGAGGTGCAGGCCTTTGTGTAGGTCATGTATGGCGTGGGACTAGGATAGTTGCTGGATAGCGCCATTTGTACGGTATTTTGTGGTTTTGAAGCCCTTTGGTGATCGGGTTCAGGTTTCTTCTTTGTTGAAGAGTATATTTAGATAGGTCCGGGAAAAATTGTATTCCCGTGTACGGAGCAGGCAGTGGAGATTTGTTTTTTACCCCCAGCAGGAGCTTCTCTTTGACGTGGAAGAAGTGTACCCTCATCAGAACATCTCTGGGGATGGAGGCACCTAGGTGGGATGGCTTGGCTATTCTATGAATTCTGTCGATGATTATGTCCCTGGGGGATGCTTCTGGGACTATGACATGCATCATTTCTTTCGCATAGCGAGGCAGGTCTGCAGGCAGTATGGATTCAGGGACTCCGCGCAGTTTGATATTGTTCCTGCGAGATCTGTCCTCTAAATCGGCCAGCTTGGCGCGGATCCATGTCTGTTCCTCTCTCATGTCAGCACATACATCCATGACCTCATTTACTTTGGTAGTGCAGTCACTCATATCATTTTCAATGCATGTCACTCTGTCATCCATTATGTGTATTTCTGAGGAGATTTTTGCAAAAAGTGAGGAGAGATCTGTCATAAGGGAGGTCTGCAGTGATAGGAGCATGTCCTTTAATGTGGTGTCCATAACAGGCTGTCCTGAGGTGGGGAAGGCTGCCATGGATGAATGCAGGGCCTGGTTGCTGAGAAGGGAGTTGAAGGCCTGGGCCTCAATTTGTGGGATGGGCGGCCGCTGCGGCGGCGCATCGATCCTCATTTTAGCTTTGGCTGGGCTATTCAGGAGGTTGTCTCCCTCCGGAGGGTGAGGGGGTAAGGCTGGGGGGTCTGGTGTGACTGGATCTGCAGGTAATTCGTCCTGCAGATCTGTGTATGTGTCCCGCGGCGCGGCCTGGCCGGCGCCATCTTGGAGATCACTGACCTGCTCCGCCGGCTTGTATGAGAATTCCGTGAGTTTCTTTGGCTTATACTCCGGGTTTCTCTTCCTAGATGTGCTGGCCATGGTCTCCGGTGTGTTGGAGGCTAGGATGGCTCTGGATGGAGTTCGTTATGCGGCCTGAGTAGCTGGATTATCTCCCCTGTGAGACGAGCTGAGGAATCAAGCGTCCATCTACAGCTCCGGTCGGCCACGCCCCCCCCCCTCCCCTATTTTCATTACCTATCTGTATAATTTGATGCTGGAATAATAATTGTATGATAATGTATCTTTATAAATCTTGTATAATTTTAATTGTCAGGTTCAGACTGTTTAGTCAGAAAAACTTATCTCCAGATAACCTCCTGATGAAGCGGATTGTGTCCGCGAAACTAGTCGAGGAATATGATATCTGAGATTTTGTGCTGTACTGTATACTATCGAATCCATTGGTGATATGCCTGTACTTTTATTAAATGTTCTTGTATTACCATGTCCTGTCCGTTGCATCAATAAATGAATTATAATTTTTATTACTGCTGTTACTTGCTCTTATGGTTACCCTTAATTACTGTACCGTAATAGTCCAATATGCCCCATTTTTGGTCGCCTGACTGGGGATCAGGCTTCCAACCGCCTTTTTGATGTAAGAAACTTACTTGTTTGAGGTTCTTTCAGCTCTCAAACTGAAAGAATGACTGTTAGATTACTGTCAGGTGTTGGCTTGAGTAGACAATGGGTACGTAGATACCTTTGTTGTATTCAATTGACAGTTTTCAACAGTCCATTGTTTCTACAGCTACAGTAAACAGGTATGTTTTCTGTTGTTTGGTAACTATGGTAAACAGCCTGACACATAAAAGGGGAATTCAGGCATAAGCTAGGGACACACAGACACAGACACATCATCATGCTTTGTAAGATCAGAAGCCACTCACGATAGAAGAAAGGTGCCTGATGCTCCAGGAGAATCGTTGCCAATGGAGATCACAAACATACAGTAACAGAAGATAAGTAATCTTTAAGTGTATTTGTACTGGTATAGACCATTTTCTAGGCATTTTGCTTGTTATAGATATCTGTCTGTCTTGTATTGTATCCCTAATATTGTAATAGTTTTGTATGTACAGCATCTTTGTATAGTAAAAAGCACATTTACACACTGCAGAAATCTCAGCTTCCTTGCTTATACCACAGAGTAACCTTGCTAGATAGACGCAAGCAAAACAAACGCTAGAATATACGGTCATAAACCGGGTCCACAGGGGCTAAGCCTGGGACATCTAACTAGGGGGACCATAATTTGTCAAATTTTCCCCTTTTACCACTGTGTTGATAAATAAGCTTCTCTAAGCGGAGGGTCTCACCCATTTGAGTAATCCATTCTTGCACCATGAGAGTTTCTGTGGATTTTCAATGCCTCAAAATCATTTTACGGGCCTGAAAGAGAAATCGAGCAATAGCCTGTCCAGGAATATCCTTTATTGAGAGAATGTCTAGGACACCCAGTAAGCAATGTTTAGGGTCCAGAGGAATCTGGACCTGGAAAAAAACCCCTCTTCCAATATAAGTGGAGCTTTGGGCATCTCAAAAAAAGGTGTATCAAATCCCCATGATCGCTACAGCATCTAGTACAGGTGGAATCAGATCTCACCTCCATGCTGGCCAACCTGGCCGGTGTATAATGAACTCAGGATTATTTAGAGCTGGGATAGGTGCTGAGCCACGTTCAAAGAGCACTGGGGAACCGCCTGGAGGGCTTCCGCCCATTGCTCCTCAGGGCCATTTTTTTGACTGGGCACGCTGGGCAGTTGCCCGGGGGCCCAACTTAACTGGAGGGCCCCACCCAGGGCCTATCTTTAGCGCTGCAATCTGCTGCAGAAGACTTGAATTTGACTGACTGCACTACACTGGTTGCTTGTCACTTGCTAGAATCACCGGCCGCCCGGCGTCTACCTAGCAACCAGTGACATCAGACTCAGTCTGAGACCGCAGCCACCCCAGCATTCACGGTGCAGAACAAGCTTTCTTTAGAAACTTTCGGTTTCTAAAGAGATGGATCTAGACAGATAGCCCTGAGATTAATAGCTGCCTTGCTGTAACTCACTGAACTGCACCAGGCTGGCGGCCTCAGGTAGGTCCAACTATCTAAGACTTAAACAAGTTCAAGTTATGCCCATTAAAAGCAACCTTTGACTGTGCCCATCAAACACAGCCACTGTGCCCATCAAAAGCTGCCAATGTGCCCATCAAACACAGCCACTGTGCTCATCAAAGCTGCCCCTGTGCCCATCAAACACGCCACTGTGCCCATTAAACACAGCCACTGTGCCCATCAAAAGCTGCCACTGTGCCCATCAAACGCAGCCACTGTGCCCATCAAACGCAGCCACTGTGCCCATCAAACGCAGCAACTGTGCCCATCAAAAGCTGCCACTGTGCCCATCAAACGCAGCCACTGTGCCATTAAACGCAGCCACTGTGCCATTAAACGCAGCCACTGTGCCCATCAAATGCTGCCACTGTGCCCATCAAATGCAGCCACTGTGCCATTAAACGCAGCCACTGTGCCCATCAAAGCTGTCACTGTGCCCATCAAAAGCTGCCACTGTGCCCATCAAACACAGCCACTGTGCCATTAAACACAGCCACTGTGCCCATCAAAAGCTGCCACTGTGCCCATCAAAAGCTGCCACTGTGCCCATCAAACACAGCCATTGTGCCCATCAAACACAGCCACTGTGCCCATCAAACGCAGGCCACTGTGCCCATCAAACGCAGCCACTGTGCCATTAAATGCAGCCACTGTCCCCTTCAAACACTGCCACTGTGCCCATCAAAAGCACAATGGGGCAGCAGCGTTTGAACTGGCTTTTACTCATGTGTATAGAAAATGACATCCTAAAAACCACTGACTTCAAGCGAATTATAAAAGAATTCTCTACAAAGAAGTATTGCAAATTTAATAAATAATTAGTGCTTTTGTACTGTCCCATTTCAATCTGCAATTTCTTGTTTTTCAATTGCTTGCTTTTCAAGCTCGTGTTATATTGTCCAAACATTGTGTTAATGTTTAAACACTGATTTTGTTGGAAGTACCAATAAATATAGCCTTATTGATAATTTGTATTTTTATTCTCGTGCGTGATTGTGTAGACAGGGCCCCAGTGCACTGTATTGCCCGGGGGCCTATAATGGTCTTAAAATGGCCCTGTTGCTCCTCTTCAAATGCTCCAACCTCTTGCTCCTATTGAGACTCCGCATTGAAAGGCGAGTCCTGTAGGAAAAAAATTAAGTATCACAGCATAACGGCAAGATAAAAAACCCTTTTAGACAGTATGTGGTGACCTCAAACAGGTAATTGAAGACAGAAGTATAATCTAAAGACCATTGATCCACTCCCCCCTAGGCGCTGATTGCATGTTGGAGTTGCAAGTAATAGAAGTCCATAGATGAAGGGAGTCTAAAGTTCTCTTGAAGTTCAGAGAAAGACCTTAATTTTCCATCTCGAAAAATGTGGGACATATGGGAGATGCCAAACTGTTTCCACTTTGTGCCATATTGCAGTTTAGCTATTTCCTAAAAATAGTTATTTTCCCAGATGGGGCAATATCTAGTAAACCCATTGACACCTTGCATCATCCTAACCTTGTTCCAAATCTTCTGCATAAGGGCGTATGTAGGGTAGAGTTTGTTAGATTTGTTGAAATTTAAGGCTACCAATCCATCTGCCACCCCCCCTGCCAGTCATAAAACTAAGTAGCTTAGAGGAGGAGTCTAGTAAGTTCAGCTCCAAGTCCTGCGGTGGGCGTACGACTCTCACTATGTGTTGCAGTTGTGGGGCTAACTAATAGAGCCATGGATTGGGCAACGCCAATACTCCAGCTTCTTTTGGACGCTGCAGGTACTCCAGTTTTATTCTAGCAGGCTTAGAGTGCCAGATTAGGGATTAATAATTCTGCACTTTTTTTACAGAATCACCATAGGGGAATTATGCCGCACATAGAGCAACTTTGGCATTAAAATAATTTTTTATGAGATTTATCCTTCCCACCAAAGACAGTTTGAGCCTAGTCCATATCTTAACCCTATCGCAACAGCAATTGAGCAAAGGGGTCAGGTTTAGTCTGACATAGTCTAATGGGCACGGGGTGATCTGTATTCCCAAATATCTAAAAGACGCGGAGAACAAAATATCCTGTATCATCAATAAAGGGGGGTCAGGTGACTTATCTAATAACATTATTGAGGACTTTGTCCAATTTATGACCAGTCCAGAGTACTCTCCAAATTGCCCTATAACCGTCATAGCCTCCTTTAAGGAAGTAGATGTATCAACCAGGAACAACAAAGTGTCATTGGCGTACATCATTAATTTTTCATGCAGTTCTCCATAATGAAAACCCTGTATTAGTGCATTGGAGCGGATGCATTAGAAAGGGCAGCTAGGCGTTTGATGGCCAGGGCAAACAAAACGGGAGATAGAGGGCAACCCTGCCTTGTGCATCTATGTAAGCTGAAGCTAGGTGAAATCCATCCCCCCTCCTATTATATTGTGCCGCTACAGGGGCACAATATAATCGTTGGACCCAAGAAATAAACCGACTCCCAAACCCAAATTTACGCATAACTTCCCAGAGATGCCCATTCAATGCTATCAAAAGCTTTGTGGGCATCAAGGGACAGTAATGCTCGATCCCCTTTGTTATCTGCTGGAGATCGAATATTAATAAAAAGTCGAAGCAGGTTGATAGCAGTCGATTTTTGGGGCATGAATCCGGATTGGTCTGAATAATAGTGGAGATTACATTGTTTAAGCGTAAAGCTAAATCCTTTGCCAGAATTTTTACATCATTTTGCAGAAGGGAAATAGGTCTATATGAGCCCGGATCAAGAGGGTCTTCATTCGGCTTCAGTATCGATATGATATTGGCCTAGTCATAGGCAGTGGAATCCTACAATTTTCCCGCGCTTCATTGAACACCTTCAACAGTTTAGGAAGTATACTATCTACATATTGCTTACCTCGATGGGTATCCCATCTAAAGGGGCCTTAGAATTAGGGAACAAACTGGTCACCAACTGTAATTCCTTTAAAGTCAGGGGGCATCCACTTGCCTCCTGGAGGAGGCAGACATACCAGGTAGTGGGACAGTATCAAGATAATCGTTCAGAGATTATAACGAATAGGTTTGTTTGGATACAAAGAGGGGTAGTAGTCTACTATTTCTATCATCTGATCCGGGGAGTTAGTCACTAATCCAGTATGCGTGCGCAATACCCCAATGGAGGGGGATACTTGCTGGGAATTAGCTATTTTTGCTAAAAGGCGACCAGTGTGCTTACCTTCTGCGTAAAAGGCCAACCTATTGAAAAACCTCTTTCACTCCGCTGCTGAAGCAGTAGTACAATATACAGCCTCTTGGGCTGACAGCCATGCCTCCCTATTAGCATCTGTTGGGTTAGCAATGAAGTTGGCCTCCAAGTCACCTGCCATCCACTCCATTCCCTCCCTCTGGGGATTCGTGTTCCACTTGATGGCTTGAATCTCTTTAATAAAGATTCCTAAAAAGGCCTCCCAAGCACTATCTGCACTCACGACATCAGCATGATTACGCCAGAATTCTATAATTGGGAACTCAGTTTGCTCATGAGAAGGGAAGAGTTGGAGCCAGAAGGCATTCAACTTCCAGGGAGCCTTGGCCACAGTGGAGGGAGGGCAAATTTCTAATTGCACAATCAATGGGGAGTGATTCGATATACTTCTAAGGGCGTATGTGGCCTCCAAAATATGTCGTTCAGCCACAAAGGAGCATAGGTCTATAGGTGACAATGAGGAGTAACTCCTGGAAAAACCTGAGAATTGCTTCACCCCCAGATGTTTTACACACCACGGATCTTTCCATCCCACTTCATCTATGAATTTTTTAAGGGCAGTACAGTGAGTCCCACTCCCCACTGCGACAGGAGGGTGTTTATCTAGAACCGGGTCTGTATAACAATTGAAATCTCCCAAGACATAAAGCGGCACCTCAGGATATTTTATTTGGTATTCCACTAGAGCTCCAAGTGTCTGATTATTATACGCTGGTGGTATATAAACAAATGCAAGAAAACATTAAAGCAGAGTTCCACCCATTTAAAAGTCAGCAGCTACAAAAAGTACAGTTGCTGACCTTTTAATAAACAGACACTCACCTGTCCCACGGTCCAGTGATGCGGCCGCCCGAAGCCTCGCTTCTCTCCCCCTCCTCTCTACGGCACCGGCATTGCAAGTGCGGGCACCTGGCTGTGGCTTCACAGCCAGGCACGCACTGCATATGCGCGATCCGTTATGAATGGCCGGGTAATCTTCTGGGACCTGTGACGTATCCCAGAAGATTGCAGGGAGGGAGGGGGGAGAGGTGAACTTCCTTCCAGTGCCGCGGCACCAGGAGAGGAAGTGGGAGCTGGGTACCTGTGAAAACTAGGTTCCCACTTCCCTTCCAAAAAAATGACATGCAAAATGTAGCATATCAGGGGGTCACAAGTACTTAAAACAGAAGTTCCATTTGTGGGTGGAACTCTGCTTTAAGGGAATACAAACGGCACAGTAAAAAAACATATATACCCTCATCAGCCAGCACCGAATCAAGCTCCTCATAAGCTAAGGAACCCCTAGAGTACGAGATGTGAGTGGAGTGGTATGCCCTTCCCACCCAAAGTTTAAACAGGTAACAGAATCAGCTGAGAGATGGGTCTCTTGTAAGGCACAAATAGCAGGTAAGTGTTTTTTCGAAGCAAGGAAAACACCATGGTGCGTTTTAAAGGGTTGTGTATCCCCCTAATGTTCCAAGAAAGCACGCTCATTGTAAGGGAATAGGTATGTAAATTGCATGATAAGAGATTGTGCTCCACATTGGGTGACAAAGGGGTCTTTCCCACAGGTACAAACCCGAAATTCAGTGGTGATGACCGAGTCTGCTTGTTAAGAGCAATCATTATTGTGGTTATATTGAAAACATTCTGATGCGCTGGAACAACCGTGCCAAGGAAACCAACTCAGTAAGCACAACGGTGCTCCAAACTGTTGCAACTTGCCATAATTTTGAAGGTGAATGGCCTGCGAAGGCCATTTAACTTTTAGGACCTGAGTAGTGTGCAAAACTAGGCCCCCGAATTGCCAACAGGACTCCTAAAACTATACGGGACAACAGATCCTATCTACCGCCCGTATGGCCACTAACAGCTGAAACAAAGTCTTGAATAATCAGTAATAGGAGAATTTCCATGAAAAAAACTCAGTTCCGAACCTACTTTTTGTAAAGTAAATTATTGTATGTGTAGCAAAGTCCCGGGGCCCCTGAAGCCCAATGGGGACTTACAGAGTTAAGGACAGATGACATCTTTCAGGGTAGAGTGGGTTACCAAGCATGGTGGGTGTAATGCAAGATGAACAGGTGGGCGCCAAACACTTTTTGAATGCAAAGAGATTTATTGTCTCTTAAACAGAACTGTGGGAGAGAGGATTAGGGCCAGGACACCCTTAGGTAGATGCGGTGTTAATTGGCAGACTCCGAGACTTCTATAGGTAGACAGCTATATAGGTGAAAACCTCCAGCCACTCCTGTATAGGTAGGACCGCTGTCTCCTATGGCAACAACCTTGTAGCTGTTACTAACGGTAAAATTATTCAACTTTCTGCAGAACGAACAGTTCTCTTTACCCCACACTCATTCACTGTGGGTCTTCACTCAACGAGCTCCCAGTCTCTTTCATTAGACTTCAGATCCACCAGCCACTGCATCCCCTGAGCTCTTTCACTGTAGCACTTAGTATCTTCCTCAAGCGTCACCCCTGCTTCACTGCTTGGTCCCTGCCTTGGCACGCACAGATACTCCTCAAGCTTCACCCCTGCTGACACGTTAGATCCCTGGCTTGGCACTCCATAAGCATTACCTCTGCTGTCCCACTGGGTCCCTGACTTGGCACTTGCTGATGCTTTCCCACTTCTTCACCGTCCCGGGTTGGAAAAAAGTCTGCTCTGGTACTGGCCTGAGCTCACTCACTGTGGTCTCCCGTAGCAAGGTGGATGGTCCCTTTGTGGCAACAGCTTCCCCTCTACCTCCGATCATGACAAGTTCCCCGGCCGGTGGAACCATTACTTCGAGTTGGATTACAAGCCCGCAGTCCCAACCCTGCACTACTTTTAGATAGGCTCTTAGATAGCCTAGCAGCCAGATGTCCCCGGGATAGGCCTTAGGTTTCTGGCCTAGCAGCCCGGGGCAAAACAACACACGTCCACCCAGACAGCTGTCCAGGTGGCACAGAATCTGACTCCACCCAAATAAATAGATTCTCCCAGCAGGCCAAGGGACCCAAGAAAATCCTTGCCCTTTGGCTGAGACACCCCATTACATAATTACATAGTAGGTGAGGTTGAAAAAAGACACAAGTCCATCAATTCCAACCTATGTGTGTGATTATACTGTATGTCAGTATTACATTGTATATCCCTGTATGTTGTGGTCGTTCAGGCGCTTTTCTCGTTTTTTAAAACTATCGATGCTCCCCACTGAGACCACCGCCTGTGGAAGGGAATTCCACATCCTTGCCGCTCTTTCAGTAAAGAACCCTCTACGTAGTTTAAGGTTAAACCTCTTTTCTTCTAATTTTAGTGAGTGGCCACGTGTCTTGTTAAACTCCCTTCCATGAAAAAGATTTATCCCTATTGTGGGGTCCCCAGTACGGTATTTGTAAATTGAAATCATGTGTCTCTTCTCTAGATAGAAGTTCAGTGCTCGCAACCTTTCCTCATAACTAATATCCCCCAGACCCTTTATTAGCTTTGTTGCCCTTCTTTGTACTCGCTCTATTTCCAGTACATCCTTCCTGAGGACTGGTGCCCAGAACTGGACAGCATACTCTAGGTGTAGCCGGACCAGAGTCTTGTAGAGCGGGAGAATTATCGTTTTATCTCTGGAGTTAATCCCCTTTTTAATGCATGTCAATATTCTGTTTGCTATGTTTGTAGCAGCTTGGCATTGCATGCCATTGCTGAGCCTATCATCTGCTAGGACCCCCAGGTCCTTTTCCATCCTAGATTCCCCCAGAGGTTCTCCCCCCCCAGTGAGTAGATTGCATTCATATTTTTGCCACCCAAATGCATTATTTTACATTTTTCTTTGCAAGGTTTCCACATCCCGCAGAGAAGTTATTGCCCTGCTTAACTTAGTGTCGTCTGCAAATACAGAGATTGAACTGTGTACCCCATCCTTCAGGTCATTTATGAACAAATTAAATAGGATTGGTCCCAGCACAGAACCCTGGGGGACCCAACTACCCACCCCTCACAATTCCAAGTACTCCCCGTTTATTACCACCCTCTGAACTCACCCTTGTAGCCAGTTTCCAACCCATGTACTCACCCTATGGTCCATGTCAATGGTAACATTCATTCCTAATCTGTCCTTGCAATGCCCTTGTCTTATCTATTGTAACCAGATACCGGCGATCTAGTGACAGTAGAGAGAAGTGCAGGAATTCCAGAATTAGGGTGAAATCAATTGACCTCCTATTAATTGGCCAAGGCAACTATCACTTGGCAAATAAATTTAATAGCAACCCTGCCTAAACATCAGGGTGCTACATCTGTTTCCAGAGCATATTGGGAAGCTTGTCTCCTACCCTGTTTTCCCGAAAATAAGACCTAGCGTGATTGTCGGTGATGGCTGCAATATAAGCCCTACCCCCCAAATAAGCCCTACCTTGTTTCCCCGAAAATAAGCCCTACCCTGAAAAGAAGACCTACAAGGACTTTAACTAGGGCTTATTTGGGGGGTAGGGCTTATATTGCAGCCATCACCAACAATCACGCTAGGTCTTATTTTCGGGGAAACAGGGTATGTCACTGATTCTGCTCAATGCAGCTGTGGTTCTCTCTCTTATCTTTTGTATACCCTGTCTGATCAGGCTGATTTCCTCTTTTAAGCCACAGACTTTCCTGGCCTGCCTCAGGACATCCTGTAAGCCCGGGTACCTGCCCAAGAACCGCTGCACCACTAAGTTAAGGACGTGAGCCAAACAGGGCACATGGGTCAGTTGTCCCTGTCGGAGGGTGGAGAGGAGGTTGGTGCCATTGTCGCAAACCACCATTCCTGGCTTAAGCTGGCGTGGCGTCAACCACCTCTGGACCTGCCCCTGCAGAGCTGACAGAATCTTTGCCCCAGTGTGGCTCCTGTCCCCCAAGCACACCAGCTCAAGCACCACATGGCATCTTTTTGCCTGCGTGCTTGCGTAGCCCCTTGAACGCCTACGAAGCACCGCTGGTTCCGAGGACAAATCCGTACAGGAAGAGGCCATGGAGGAAGAAAAAGAGGAGGGGGTGGAGGAGAGAGGTGTGGCAGAATCACCACTAGTAGAATTTTGGAGGCATGGTGGTGGAACAACCTCCAACACTACTGCACCCTGTCCTGCATCCTTCCCAGCTGCCAGAAGAATCACCCAGTGTGCGGTGAAAGATAGGTAACGTCCCTGTCCATGCCTGCTGGACCATAAGTCAGCGGTAATATGCACCTTACCGCTGACCGCCCTGTCCAGCGAGGCATGGACATTGTCTTCCACATGCCAATAGGGAGCCAGATTCGCCTTCCATGAAAAAAAGTGGCATTTGGGAACCTGCCACTGAGGTACCGCACATTCCACAAACACACCGAAGGGTGGCAGAGTCTACCAACTGAAAAGGCAGCAGTTAAAGTGCTAGCAATTTAGCCAAGCTAGCATTCAACCGCTGGGCATGTGGATGGCTGGAAGCAAACTTCTTTCGCTGGTGGAGCAACTGGGGTAGGGAAATCTGCCTGCTAGATTCGGACGTTGGTGTACCGATAGCAGATTTCCCGCAAGTACTTGGCAGTGGCACACCTAATTCTACACCTTCATTCCTCTCAGTGCAGGTTTCTAAGAGGATGAAGGTATAGTGGGGTTGGAGATCCCAGCTGATGAGGAGGAGCAAGAAGAGGTCCGCCTTGTTCTTTGGTGTGGGTCTTTTAGGTAGTGTTGCCAACAGGCTGCATGGGAGCTCTACATATGTCTGATTAAGCATGTGGTGCCCAAGCACTTGCTGTCTAGTCCACGCTTGATAGGATTCAGACATATGTTGCAAATAGCAACGGTGCGATCTGCTGCACACGTCTCAAAAAAGGCCCACACCGAAGAACTTTTGGAATAATGCGCGGCGTCACCAGTGCCCTGCACTTGCGGAGCTCTGTGGTGTGATACAGTCGGTTGGCTGCCCTTAAGCAGGCCCCTGGAGGGCATCCTGCCTCATTGGAGATGTGCCTCCTCCTCAGCCTCCTGCTCCTCTCTCCTATCAGGCACCCACGTAGAGTCAGTGAGCTCATCATCCCCTTCCTCCTCGTCACTGGAGCAAACCTGGCAGTATTCTACAGCTGGGGGAACATGACTGCCAGTTTGTTGTCCTTCTTGGGCAACCCCTCTCTCTGGGCTCACGTTACTGCCTTCCTCAAGCTGGGTACCATCATCAGAGCCTTCAAAACGCTGCACATCTTCCTGCAGCATGAACCTGACACTGTGGTCGAACAGTTGGGGGGACTCCTCCGGTGGGGCTAGGGAAGGAGTAACTGATGATGACCTAGAGTCCAAGGAATAGGCCGCTTTGGCACCTGCATTGGCAGCCAAGGTTGCCTGGGTGTCAGAGGATGAGGAGGATGAGGACGGCTTGGTCATCCACTCTACCAACTCTTCGGCATGTTGTGGCTCAACACGGCCAGTTTCCGAGAAAAAGGACAAGCATGCCCCATGGCCACGTGCTGATGAGGATGCACCGTGTCCATGACCAGCACTGTTGCCTCTAGACACATAGCCTGCTTGCCCTCTTTTATTTGCCTGTGACTGTCTGCCTCTCCTTGTTGGCCTTCCAGACATACTGTCTTTGATGTATTGGAATAGGTACACAAGGAATGGCCTGCAGTGAGATGTAGCTGCACAAAGCTGGGATGTGTATATATACTGATTATACTGCAGCTAGCTGAATCACCTGCCTGCCTGTAGTATTATTAGAAAGAGAACACCAGCAATTGTCAGCAGTTAGCTTTAGTTGCACACTGTGCACAGGATACAGTACACTGACTGAAAATCCTGCAGCTGCCTGCCTGAGGTATTATTAGAAAGAGAACACCAGCAGTTGTCTGCAGTTAGCTTTAGTTGCACACTGTGCAGGATACATACAGACAAAGGAGAGTTGTGGTCTGAAGAAACCACTCT
Organism: Lithobates septentrionalis; assembly: GCA_037952835.1. Taxonomy (NCBI): domain Eukaryota; kingdom Metazoa; phylum Chordata; class Amphibia; order Anura; family Ranidae; genus Lithobates; species Lithobates septentrionalis. The sequence goes on along the minus strand of JBBDGP010001253.1, from coordinate 705,600 downwards.
GCCACCTCCATCCCTAAATACAGCAAAAAGAAGGAAAGGATGGCCTTGGGACTTTGAGTGAGGTGGGAGAGATTCGGAACACTTTCACAATCAGTGCAAAAAATGTTTATTATTCACAGAATGCTCAATACAGAAATGGGATCAGCAATAAGTGTGCGTTACCCGGCATAGTGGCCTAGTATTAAAGCATAAGTAAAAAACTGGTCTGTCCTGCAGCGTTTGTTGGTTGCCACTCCCCCTCAGCCCCCGTGTCGGCATTGCTCATTGCCGCCATCCTGAGACCCGGTCTTTTGGTGACCCAACCCAGTCAAGTGGTAAGTACGGGGTCGTTTATCACGGACCCTTCGTGCCAACCATTTTGCGTGCCCCGACTCATTAGTTATTTTTCATACTCTTATTACTCTTAATATATTTTTTGTTCTAGACATACAAATTATGCATCAGCCCCTGATGAGCGAGAGGAGACTCGCGAAACGCGTAGGGCAATACCGATGCCACATGCATGCCCACTTTGCTGGGTATTTGAAGTTGGTCACCACATGGTCACATACTACTGCTATCCATGCATGTGTAATATGTATTTTACTAATTCAAATGATATATGTATACTTTGTATAATACTTTTTATGGATGTACAAATCAAGTGTAACGAACTGTATTTGTTTTTTACTTATGCTTTAATACTAGGCCACTATGCCGGGTAACGCACACTTATTGCTGATCCCATTTCTGTATTGAGCCTTCTGTGAATAATAAACATTTTTTGCACTGATTGTGAAAGTGTTCCGAATCTCTCCCACCTCACTCAAAGTCCCAAGGCCATCCTTTCCTTCTTTTTACTGTGCAGGATACAGTACACTGACTGAAAATACTGCAGCTGCCTGTAAGTATATTAAGAAAAGAACACCAGCAATTGTCTGCAGTTAGCTTTAGTTGCAGACTGTGTCCAGTATACAGTACACTAATATACTGCAGATACCTGAATCAACTGCCTGCCTGAGGTATTATTAGGAAGAGAACACCAGCAATTGTCTGCAGTTAGCTTTAGTTGCACACTGCACAGGATACAGTACACTGACTGAAAATACTGCAGCTGCCTGCCTGTAAGTATATTAGGAAGAGAACACTAGCAATTGGCTGCAGTTAGCTTTAGTTGCACACTGTGCGCAGGATACAGTACACTGACTGAAAATACTGCAGCTGCCTGCCTGTAAGTATATTAGGAAGAGAACACCAGCAATTGGCTGCAGTTTGCTTTAGTCGCACACTGCGCGCAGGATACAGTACACTGACTGAAAATACTGCAGCTGCCTGCCTGTAAGTATATTAGGAAGAAAGCACCAGCAATTGGCTGCAGTTAGCTTTAGTTGCACACTGCGCGCAGGATACAGTACACTGACTGAAAATACTGCAGCTGCCTGCCTGTAAGTATATTAGGAAGAAAGCACCAGCAATTGGCTGCAGTTAGCTTTAGTTGCACACTGTGCGCAGGATACAGTACACTGACTGAAAATACTGCAGCTGCCTGTCTGTAAGTATATTAGGAAGAGAGCACCAGCAATTGGCTGCAGTTAGCTTTAGTTGCACACTGTGCGCAGGATACAGTACACTGACTGAAAATACTGCAGCTGCCTGCCTGTAAGTATATTAGGAAGAGAATAACAAGAAAGGATCTAGCTAAACTGAATACAGTGTATATATATATAATTATATATACAATACCTGGGATGCATATATATACACACAATACAATGACTGCAGCTGACTCGCCTGCCTACTCTATCTAACTCAAATGAAATGACACTGTGTCTCTCTCTCTCTCTCTCTCTCTCTATCTCTCTCTCAGCATGCCGGAACACACTACACAAGGCCGGCTTCCAGGCGGCTTTATATAGTGTGGGGCGTGTACTAAATCCCCTGAGGCATAATTGGCCAAAGCCACCCTGCCTGTGGCCAGTTATGGCTCTCCGTTCTTACCACGCTGTGATTGGCCAAAGCATGCGGGTCATAGTGCATGCTTGGCCAATCATCAGCCAGCAATGCACTGCGATGCCACAGTGAATTATGGGCCGTGACGCGCCACTCGAATTTGGCACGAACGGCCCATAATGTTCGCAAATCGGCGAACGGTCGAACGGCCGATGTTCGAGTCGAACTTACGTTCGGCTCGAACTCGAAGCTCATCCCTACTGCTTCTCCATGACAGTATCACTGGGCTCAGCATCAACATCAGTCTTTCTGCCACCTTCAGGGCATAGTAGCGCATATACCTGGGGGGATCCCAGGTCCAGTCTTTGGGGGTTTTAAGTTGTTTACTCACCCCCTCCTTGGATTTCTCCCCACCATGTGCCTTCTGTGTAGAGGCCGTCTCAGTGCCATATTGGTGGTCCAGCCACGGGTTGTCTCCTTTGTTGCAATGGGTCAGCATTACTTCTGTGCAAGTGTAGATTCAGCCGCGAGCTTCAGTGGGTGTTCCCTGGTGTTGCAGAGCCAAAGCCGGATGTCTCATGGTGCTGGAAACTGGATCAGATCAGGGTAATAATCGGTAGCTCTGTGAAGAGGCGTCTGCTCACATGCCGCACCCCCCACCCCCCCTATAGCAACGCCACTAGCTTGCTTCACTGTAACCACAAACTTCACTGTTTTTATTGTGTAAAGCTGGCCATACACCATACAATTTTCCTATTCAATTTTCTTTAGATTTACCTTCAACTATGTAGTACAAGGGCCGACCTGATTGCATACATACAAATTAAAAGTGTTTAGGTGTGACCTCATATTATATGGTTTTGGTAAATCTAAAGCAAAGTTGTACAAGAAAATTGTATAATGTATGGCCAGCCTTAGGCAAATCTAGCTGTGCTCACTGTAAACAGTGCAGCTGATTTGCTACACTTTTTGCTACATATTAAGGCTTACCTGTAGCTACACTGGATATCTCCTAAACCTGAACGGTTTAGGAGATATCCCCTGAATTTGCATGTGCCGACGTCATCAGCACATGCGCAATGAAGCAAACTGAGGCAACAGCACGCACAATCACAGCGCCGAAGCCCGCGATACCCGGAAGTAACTCCAGGAGTGATGTCGGCCGCTGGAGCGGTGTACGAGGACGGCTGCAGGGGCTTCGATCTCAGGTAAGTAATTCATAATGAGCTAGTATGCTATGCATACTAGCTCATTATGCCTTTGTCTTGCAGGGTTTTTTGTCCTAGGTTTTACAACCACTTAAATTAGGTTAGTTCAGTGTTCTCAACTGCTGCTAATCTGATTGCTCCCTCTGTTTTCCATAGAGCTGTAGAATTCTCTGGAACATAGGCGTGGAGCTACTGTATGCAAATGGCAGTATGAATATTTATGCTGCCCTGGTCAATCTTAGAAAGCAGGGCCCTGAAGGCTGCTGGCAGTCTGCATAAATCTTCTGAGCCACTGAGCTTTTGGGTCTTTTCCTGCAGAGGATCAGTCAAGACTGTGGGGCTGCTGGCCTCCAGGGTAATGCTTCCACGTGCTTGCTGTTAGTGAGCCCTCAGTTGGAAGCTGGATGCTGAAGCTACAGCGAGCTGACTGGAGGCTGTCTGCTGAAGATCTGGTTTGGAATCACTGCAGAAAGGTGTCACTTGGATGGTGGAAGGAGGTAACTAACTGTCCCTGGACATTTTGTAAGTACAGACTGCCATGAGAGATCTTAGAGACTTTTGGGCTGTTGCCACCCCTTGAGCTAGAGAGCCAGCTGTGTGTTTGTGTAAAGGGGACATCTGCTGGTGTCCTGAAGAGCTTAGTCTATCTGATTCTATGTGAAGGGACTTTGCTCTTGTTGCTCTAAAGAAAGGAATTTGCAGTTAACTGTTTCTACTACAAAGCCAAGTCAACAGTTGCTACAAGCAAAGGATTCTGCCTCAGCTTTTCAGAAAAGTTTATTTTCCTGAATCTGTACATAGTTCTGTTTTTGGAGTATGCAACTCTACTTTCTCAACCCTATCCCAGTTACTTCAAAAATAAAAAACAACAATAAGAATACCCATAGACTGTTTTTTTGAGCAGAAGAGTGGCTGTGAAAGTGTGCCTGGCCGCAAGTCAACCCACTGGGAAATAACCTGGGCAAATTTCCAGTGGCTTCTTTGGGAGTAAGCGCTACAGACTAAAGGGCCAGCTAGTGACAAACTAAGGGAGTCATATTGGATGATAAAGCCCATAATGAGTGAAACATTTTAGGTGGGCTGCAGTGTGCTTTGTCCTGCTTAAATAAAGCTGGGTGTGATCTAAAATCATTGGTACAAAACAGATTACAGCGCACACATAAAAAATTACATTTATCCTGCAAGGCTAGTTAAAAACACCTAATCATATTAAAAAATATGGGGGTTTGGTCACACTATATGGTCATATAGTGCTAAGCCCACTTACTGCGACAAAGTACCCCGAATTAGTGGGTCCTACCCTAGTAATAGAATGAAAGAACCTGTGTCTCAACCATGGGAGATAAACTCCTCTATGTGCAAGAACTGAATGGATTCCTCCTATGCACTGGTGGCCACTAATAAGAGGTAATGAAAAGGGGAAGGGGTGCTCCAGCCCAAGAGACCTGGTCTGGGTCCATACAATATACAAAAACATACTTGGGGGGCATGCTTTACATTCAAGATGGTGCTGCTATAAGACCAAAAACAGTACAAAACAGATTACAGCGCACACATATAAAAATGAGTAAGTGGGCTTAGCACTATATGACCATATAGTGTGACAAACCCCTGTATTTTTTAATATGTTCAGGTGTTTTTAACTAGCCTTGCAGGATAAAAGTCATTTTTGTATGTGTGCGCTGTAATCTGTTTTGTACTGTTTTTGGTCTTATAGCAGCACCATCTTGAATGTAAAGCATTTTAGGGTGTGTCCCCCAAGTATGTTAGTGGCCACCAGTGCATAGGAGGAATCCCTTCAGTTCTCCCACATAGAGGAGTTTATTTCCCATGGTTGAGACACAGGTTCTTTCATTCTATGACTAGGGTAGGACCCACTAATTCGGGGTACTTTGTTGCAGTAAGTGGGCTTAGCACTATATGACCATATAGTGTGACCAAACCCCCGTATTTTTGAATATGCAGGTGTTTTTAACTAGCCTTGTAGGATATATGTCATTTTTTTATGTGTGCGCTGTAATCTGTTTTGTATAGTTTTTGGTCTTATAGCAGCACCATCTTGAATGTAAAGCATTTTATGGTGTGCCCCCCAAGTATGTTTTTCTAAAATCATTAGTGTCTGACTTCCTGTTTCTCTGCAGAGGGAACTATGGTACACTTATAATCAGAAAGAAAATAGATAGACAGATGAGAAGTTTTCAACATGTTCAAGGATACTCAGTGCTGGGTCCAATGCCCGAATGCCAAAGGAGAAATTTAGCTGACTGAATTCCACCTAAAGAGCTTGGGATGTCTATTGTAGTCAAGGATGGCTTGCAACTATATCTGTGCTGCCTGATTTAACCATAGCAACCACAAAGAATATTCTATGATGCCTATAGGCACCTTAAGGTCAGGGGGCACAACTCATGGGTCATGACACCAGTTGAGGGAGTAGGAAAATTGCTGGGGGTTGCATCTCAATGCATGTCATTATTTCATCATGGGCCTTTGCGGGCGGGGCAGCAGTGCCAAGCATGCATGTGATGTGATGATGTATGGCAGTGGGACAGTCTTTCCCACTGTCACACCTCATCAGGGTTGTCAACCTCCTGCAGCATTTTTTTACTGGCAAAACATGGAAAATTTACTGGCGGAGAACATTTTTTACTGCCAACCTGAGAAATTACAGAACTCCTATTGAAAACGAACACAGTGGATATTTGAACAGTATAAACATGATATGGAAACATTGACAATGCCTATAACAAAGTAATTTGCTTGATTTATACCTAAAAAGTCAACACAGCATGAAATTATCAGCCCCTGATATTTAGTCAGTTGTCAAAAAATCACTTATTTTTACAAACTGTCAGTAAATTTACTGGCGGTTGGCAACCCTGCACCTCATGCTCTGTGGAGCAGCAGAGCTGTTCATGCCTGTGATTTAATAAATAAGAAAGATTATCCCTTCGCTGCACGTACAAAAGGATGGGTCCAGGAAGGTAATGGAGTAGAGGGTTCATGGTATGCCCACTCCCATAGGCTTTAGGTACAATTTTCTTAGTGACTTTATACAGATTTGGAGGACAATTGAGTAGGGTGATCTAGTGGCTCCCATTGCCTTTATAAATAGTGCTGCTCTTGCATGCCATAAGTGTGGACAGAGGTGTATGAGAGTGCATGCTGTTGTACTATTGTGCACATATTGTAATTATTACAGTAAAGTAGAATCCCAGGTGGGTTAAAAAACATTGAAGTGTCCAAATTGAAAAAAATGGGGAGTTTGGAGAGGAAAAAGTGAGAACATTTTAGTAAACAGCCTAATCCTTCTACAAGCACAAGCAAGTGCACAATGGGAGCTTCATAAAATGTGGCTTCAAACCATTTTTTTAATATAGCAGAGATCCAAATTTGGGAAGTTTTAGCAAGTGAAAGCATGAAATCTGTCTAATGCCGCGTACACACGATCAGAAATGCCGCCAGCAAAACTCAGATGAGAGCTTTTGATCGAAAATGCGATCGTGTGTATGCTCCATCAGACTTTTGTTGGCGGAATTCCAGCCAGCAAAAGTTCCTATCCGAAAATGCAATCGTCTGTATGCAATTCGGACGCGCAAAAAAATCACGCATGCTCAGAATCAAGTACGAGAAGGATTGGGGGGCGTGACCGGATGTGAAGGAAGCAGGACGTGTTCCCGGTGAGCTCCGCATCTCTCCTGCAATTTCATCCATTTAACTGGAGTAAATATCATCCAATATTCGGTACTTCAGTACCGGACTTTGAAGACCGCATTTTGGTCATGAAAAAAGGTGCTGCAAGGGCTGGGAAGCAGGCTCCGAAGTGCCTACGCAGGACACGCGCTGCACAAGGCTCTGCCACGAGTCCGGCTGCCACCATCTTGCATCCTCCTTGCTATACTACACAGGAGAGCTCACAAGCACAGAGGATGGCTTCTCCAGCCGCTGCGGCTAAAATATTGGGTTATGATGAGTCCCCGTCGGTCTCTCCGCTCCCAGAGACACCGCAGGATGCCATAACCAGACCTATCTTGAAAGCTATAGCAGCAAGCAAGGCGGCAGTCATGGTGAGCATAGACCATCTTACTACGGAGTGCACTTTGATTAGACATGACCTGGACAAGATAAGGGGCAGACTTACAGTGGCTGAAGATAGAATCTCTGAAGTGGAGGATTTATCCCATGCTCAGGGAAATCACTTAACAGAATTACATGCAATGGTGAAGTCGCTGCAAAGCAGAGCAGACGACGCAGAAGACAGGCAGAGGAGGAATAATGTGCGGGTGGTAGGCCTGCCAGAAGGGGCTGAGGGTTCTCAAACTACTTCATTTGCAGAACAGTTCTTCAAGCAACTGCTTGATCTCGGGGAGCTCCCCCCAACATATGTGGTAGAACGAGCCCATCTGGTGCCCACAGGCAGGCGCCCCCCAGGGGATTACCCCAGACCGTTTCTAGTATGGTTCCTGAACTATAGAGATCGCGACAGAATTTTGGCTGCTTCAAGAAAACATCCTCAATCAAAGTTTGAGAATGCCAAGGTGATGCTGTTTCCTGACTTTTCTGCGGAGACCCAGAGGAAAAGGCGCTCTTTTAATGATGTGAGGAAGAGGTTGAGAGAGAAAAATATACAGTACAGTATGCTTTACCCCAGCAAGCTGAGGATTCAACATAATGGTGCAGTCAAATTCTTTGATACTCCGAGTGAAGCCTGTGATTGGATGGATCGGAACCTGTGAGGACTGCTGCAGTCTGGCTAAGTATTCAAGTTACACGTATACATTAGAATGGGAAGTGAAGAACAGCTCCTGACTTAAGCACCTCTTTCCCCAAGTTTTATATTTCTTTTTTCTGTTTCCTTGGGGGTTTTTTTTTTTCTTTTTCTTTTTTTACTCATACTTGAGTTGGTGCTGGCGAGCATTTGAGTTAATCTGTGTGTTACAGAATGCTGAGGTCTTTGCCTTCCTCATTGAGGCACTGATCCTGAGAAGTATATCCACAGTACTACAACTAGAGGGCCCTGCATCATTGTTGTATACTGAATATAGATGCTCCTAAGTATGCTTTCAATGTGCTTCCACTTTTTTGGGTCTTTAGTGTCTATGTTTTATCTTTTATTCTTTTTCCTTTTTTTTTTTTTTTTTTTTATTTGTTGTAGCTCATCCGCTTCATGCTCCTTTTAATGCTTCAGGATGCGGAGCTTACAGAAAACACAAGAAGGTACTACTAACTCTGCTGGACACTCGCACGGAAGGTTGACTTTCTAAACGTAATTTACTCTTCCCTGTTTTTTTAGTTGGGAAGTTGATTCAATTTGGGATTGAAGCTACATTACCGGACTTGTTTTATGGTTTTTTTTGTTTTTTCTGGTATAATGGCAGGGGGGTTATGGTATTGTTTATGTTTTTTATACCAGGGTTAATATTTGCTCAGTTCTCTGCTCTTGGTTAGTAATAATGGGGTCCCAGCTTCACAGTTCACATATACTGGTTACTGGAGGGGATTGATAGGCCTATACAGGGCAAATGTATTGACAAGAGACTATGGCTAATCCTATTAAACTGGTTTCATGGAACGTCCGTGGCCTGATCAGTAAGTTTAAGAGGGCATCGGTGTTCCAGTATCTCAAACAGGTTAGGCCACATGCTGTTCTCTTACAGGAGACGCACCTGGATGGAAGCAGGATACTTGCCTTGCGTAGGCCATGGATTCAGCGTGCTTTTCACGCCACCTACTCCACCTACGCAAGGGGTGTGTCCATACTTATAAGTAAATCTGTTCCATGCACAGTTCATCAGGTGATATCAGACCTGGGGGGAAGATATGTGGCCTTAATATTAGATATTTGCTCAAGTAAAGTGTTATTAGTAAATGTATATCTGCCGCCTCCTTTCAATGCAGAATGTTTATATGATATGCTACTCAAACTGGCGCCTCATGCTCATCTTCCGATGTTAATCATGGGGGACTTCAACGCCACCTTGGGGGCATTGGACTCCTCGAATATGGGAAGGTCTGGTTCGGTGGATCTTACATCCTGGGTAACCATGGCAGGACTCACTGAGATATTGAGGGCGAAAAACCCCACTGCCAGGTGTTTTTCACATATATCACAGACATACCGCTCTTCGGCAAGGATAGACCTTGCATTTGGTAATCCGGTAATGCTGTCATATGTGAAGGAAGTTAAGTACCTTTCGGGGGGTTTGTCTGATCACAACCCACTTTCTGTCTCCCTGGCTATGCCCTCGGGGGGGTCAGGGGGTGGAGACTTTCGCCAGGTTGGCTGCAAAATGATCGGATCACTACTCTGCTTGGGGACTCGATTACAAATTATTGGAAATCAAATGAGCAATCTGCTGACCCTTCAACGGTGTGGGATGCATTTAAGGCGGTAAACAGGGGTGATAGTATTTCTGCCATAAAAAAGGAAAGAGTGGAACAAAATGCTGAGGTTAATATGTTACAAGACAGAGAAAGGGAATGCACGGAGAGCAATGCCAATTGTCCCTCAGATTCCTCCTATGTGGCCTTGTTAGAGGCTTAGAGATTGCTAAACCTGCATTTCAATAATCTGGCACAGAGTCAAAACATAGGACAGAATCACTGTTTATGGAGGGAGATAAAAATGGGAAGCTACTGGCCAGGCTGGTGGCGGATTCTCACCAACTAGCAAACATCCCAGTTGTCAAACGTAGGGACGGGGAACTGTTTTGAGATCCAATAGACATAATGTCTGAGTTTCGGGACTATTTTTCGTCCCTATATGCTCCCATTCAACAATATGACCACTCAGCCTTGAAGGACTTGTTGGGGGGCTCCCTCTTCCTAGACTATCTGACATGGACAGGGAGGCCTTAGAGGCGGACATCTCTAACAAGGAGGTGATGTCAGCGATCTATACGTTTCCTCCTAATAAAGCGCCAGGCCCTGACGGGTTTCCAGCGGACTTTTTCAAGACTAATGCCGCGTACACACGAGCGGACTTTACGGCAGACTTTGCCCGGCGGACTTTTCGACTGACTTTCTGACGGACTTTCCGAATGAACGGACTTGCCTACACACAATCCACCAAAGTTCGTCGAATTCGTACGTGATGACGTACGACCGGACTAAAACAAGGAAGTTCATAGCCAGTAGCTGCTCTAGTGTAGCTTTTTGTCCGTAGAACTAGCATACAGACGAGCGGACTTTTCGAACGGACTCGAGTTCGACGGATAGATTTTAAACATGTTTCAAATCTAAGTCCGTCCAACTTTTGAGAAAACAAAGTCCGCTGGAGCCCACACACGATCGATTTGTCCGACGAAATCCCGTCCGCCGGGCAAAGTCTGCCGTAAAGTCCGCTCGTGTGTACACGGCATTATGCTGACCAGTTAGCACCCAGACTCACAGCACTATTAGCTCATTGTAAGCAAAGTCAACAATTACCTGCGTCTATGCTAGATGCTTATATGATTCTACTTCCCAAACCTGGTAAGGACCCTCTAGACTGTTCATCATATAGACCGATCGCTCTATTAAACATGGTTTTGAAACTCCTAACGAAGGTTTTAGCTAAGAGACTGGCGGGTATCATTTCTACATTGGTGGATGTTGACCAGATGGGGTTTATGCCCGGTAAAATCGACAGACACCAATCTCAGGAGGCTATTCACTCATTTGTAGATCCACAGCTTTGACACACCCACTAGAGTTGTGGTGTCCATCGATATTGAAAAAGCTTTTGACTCAATAGACTGGCACTATATGTTAACGGTGCTTGAGAAAATGGGTTTTGGTCCGACTTATAGAGGATGGGTATCACTGCTTTATAGCAATCCCAGAACAGCAGTCCACATGGGAGCACACACGTCCCCATTTTTCCAAATTGGCAGGGGCACTAGGCAGGGATGTCCCCTGTCACCTTTTTTGTTTGTTTATGATGGAACCTATAGCAATAGCGTTGAGGGCGGCAGGGGAAGTTAAGGTGATCAGGGTGAGTGACATAGATGAAAGTCTGGCACTTTATGCAGACGATATGTTGCTGTTCCTGAGTGACCCGGGGGAATCATTAGTAGCTGCACTACGCATTATGAATGAGTTTTCTCAGTATTCTGGGTTAAAAGTCAATTGGTCTAAATCGCCTATTCTACCCATTGACAAGGGTGCGAGGGATATGGCAGATCTGGATTTGCCGTTGAAGTGGGTATCTCAGTTCACATACTTAGGAGTCAAAATTACAGCAGATGTGGCGGATTATATGTCACTTAATCTGACACCTCTTCTGATATTTCTTAGGCAGAAAGCTCTAGCCTGGCAGAGACTCCTCTTGTCTCTTATAGGCCGGATCAACCTGTTGAAAATGAAAATTCTTCCTGTCATACTATATTTTTTGTGAAACGCTCCCATTTGGGTTCCCAAGTCCTTTTTTAAAAAATTAGATAGCCTCACTAGTTCCTTTCTTTGGGCTCCTAAACAGCCAAGAATAGGTCTGAAAGTACTACAAGAACCATGGGGTGGGGGTGGCCTGGCCCTCCCGGATTGGAGAAAATATTACATAGCTGGACAAATGGTGGTGGTGCATAGATGGCTGACCTCGGACACTGGGGACTCTGCAACGGTCCTGGAAGCTGCACACCTAGGTTCCTATGAGTCTCTGCGGATGGCCAAAATGGATCTTCCTCTTACAGATTCAAAGAAGGCCACAATTAAGGCATGGGGGGGAAGCAGCCAGAATGGCTTGTCCTAGTTATCAAGGTCTTTCTCCATCCACCCCCCTATGGATGAACCCTAGACTGTCTCATTTCTATTCATTCCATGATCCTATGGGATTGGCAACTAGGGGTTGACCAGCTTAAGGCCAGACATGACTTACCTAACACTCACTATTTCCGGTATATCCAGCTACGACATGCATTTCACTCGCAATTTAAAAGTATGGCGGTAGAATCATTTCCCTCAGTCCTAGAAAACCTGTTATCCATGGAAGACCTTCCCAAGATGCTTTCAGCTTCTTATAAGGAGTTGTTTAAGATAACGCCAAAGGCAGTAAATAAGTGTAGAGAGCATTGGGAAGCTGAGGTCCCAGATATTCAAGGCGAGGATTGGGACGATATGTGGATGCACCCGTTTCAACATTTAATTGCAGCTAGAGATAAACTAATTCATTTTAAATTCTTACACAGGATATATTATACGCCAGCTAGGCTGGCTTCTATCTATCCAACAGTGCAAGCGGAATGTTGGAGATGCTCCTTTGTTCCAGCGGCGGCTGAACATATATTTTGGAGATGCCCTCAGGTCAAACAGTATTGGTCTGAGGTCACCTCCTGTATCTCAGGGGTTCTGATGACTCCGATCCCAATGACGGTAAAAGTGTGTCTCTTGGGATTGGTTGAGGAGGTGGTTCCTTCACGAGCCCATAGAACTCTCCTCACCATACTTTTGTTCTATGGAAGGAAGGCTATTCTGTTGCAGTGGCGTAGACCGGGGGCACCTGATCTGTGCTGCTGGAAGAGACTGGTTAATGCTATAATGCCTTATTACAAAGCGATGTATCTATCTAGAGGTTGCGGAAAGAAATTGGATAGAGTTTGGCAGTCTTGGTTCAACTCTGAGCTAACAGTTGGATAAAATCAATACATGGGGGTAAGCTGAAATGAAACCCTTTGAGTAGGTCCAGGGCCTTGCTCTAAATTCTGGTCATGGACTGTGGAGGGGCATAGCTTCTGCAATTTGATTGTTTCGTGGTGAACGGAGGGAGAGAGAACTGAGCAATGGGGGCTGGTTAAGGGAGGGGGGGGGGAATTTTCTGTGACTACTATAAGTAATTAAGATACTGTTGTCAGTTAGACAGTATATATCTTGGCCATGTTGGCCTATTCTAGCTCAGAATGCTGAGCTAGGTATACTTTTGTTTTGTTGTTGTGTTGTAAAACTTAAAAACAATAAAAATAAATTTATTAAAAAAGTACAAGACGGAAGCGTTCGGTCTGGTAAAACTAGCGTCCGTAATGGAGATAGCATATTCGTCACGCTGTAAATCGTTTGCATTCTATGGTTCGTTATAATGCTAGAATAATGAATTTGTTTTTCTGCTGATATTCACACAGAGTTCTGACAAACGTATTTCTTTATTATTTATCGTGATCTCCTGAATAATCTTTTTTGTTTTTAAAGCCAGATCTCCATAATAATGTTTAGAATTATTTTTTCTAACAAAGTGAAGTAACACATGCAAGAGTTGACACAGCTGCACACCCCAAAAAGCATTGCAAAATTAGTGGAAAAGTTTCCCCAGGGGGCTTTTAAGCAGCAAAATATTTCTGAAACCATGTTTAGTAACCATGTTTAGTGAAAATATTATTTAATTCAGACATAGAATGCATTGCATAGATACAAGCAATATCACATAAAATTTCCAGTAGTCGAAACAAGCAACAACAAAGGACCATCTCCCATGGCAATCAATTCATTAAAAAGTTCTAATTGAACAGTTACATTGTATCAATACTATCCATATGAATCCCATGAATACCCCAATGCATTTCGACCCTTTTTCCTTTTCTGGTCTTCTTCAGGGGGGTTTTAAATTCTAAAGAGATACATCAAAAAATTCCATTAGGATTTTCTACAATATACAAAACATGATAGATCATTTCATGATATTTTGAAAGTTTTGAAAGTACATCTCCATACATATGGCGAAGTACTTACCATTTGGGAATAGGAAAGTGGGCTTGTGTCGCATAGTTTGAATTAATAAAAACAGTTGCGTGCGGTGGTCCCACAATGTTTGCTCATTCCCTCTGTCACCTCTGGGCGCGTCCATAGTCCACGGGGCTTGCAAGGAGCCACGCATTTGGACCCAGTGGGGAAGGTGTAGGGCGAGGCACCTGTAATTTGATATTTGTCAAAATTAATATGTAGTTAGCGGGTGTCGGGTGAGTGTTCTGTATTGTCCTATATAGCCAGACTGCTTAATATTCAAAACAATTAATAGGGTGGTCTCGACTAATATTGTCCCTTTGCTCGTATTTTAATAATTTTTGGATCTAAATTGTGATATGTGAATTATTTTTTCTAGTCATCTTTTTTTTTTTTAATCAAGATCTCCTGTTTTTTGGATTATTTTTAAATTATTTTCTAGTGATCTCCATATTTTTTTTTTGTGTGTGTCAAGTTTCTTGTATTTTTAAAGTTCAAGGAGGTTGGTTGTTGTCCCTGTTTAATTTGACATTGTATTTTTGAAATGTACCTGCCTACTCACAAACAAACTGTCCTTTTTGAAGAAAAACATATAGGCAAGGGAGCACAATCTGGTCCAGGATTCCCAGAGATCAGGAACAGCAGGAACAGCAGCAGATGACATATATGTCCCCAGGCTGTGGTACTACAACAGCCTGCATCTTCTGTCAGACCAGACTGAACCTAGACCATCACTTTCATGTCTTCCTTGCAGCCTTCCCACCATGCTTCCCTGCAGCCTTCCTTGGAGGCTGTGGCTCTGGAGGTGGACTTGTGGCAGGAGGAGGAGGAGCAGGATGGGCGAGTGCACATAAGTGCATGTTCTCACTAATTTGGCCCCTCAACCCCTTCTGAAGGGCCTGAAAAATAATATTTTCACACATGAGGCGTTGGCCCTTCTCCATTTACTGCAATTTTGCAGCTACATAGCAGCCATAGGTCTCTTCAGTGTCGAGGAGTGTTTTCAGGGCCGCATTAGCGTCCTTAATGAGGCCCAGTGCTGCCTCCTCCACGTTACTCCCCTTCCTGGCCCTTTTTGTTGTAAGGCGGCGGGGAAGCACCTGGGGTTGAGTGAGGCTACTGAGCCTGGCCACCTCCTGGCTGACATTTACCCCCGCCTCCTCCTGGCTGACACTTACACCCACCTCCTCCTGGCTGACACTTACCCCCGCCTCCTCCTGTCTGCCACATTCCAGAGCCTCGTCCTAGCTGAGGTCTTCCTGTGTATGAAAAAGGGACATAGTTTTAGTTTTTGGTTCATCAATCACACAGAATTTTCAGCTCATGACTGTTGCAAATTGAATGTTAATAAAGAGAAAAGACTATCATTGTGAGCCCAGCATTTTTCATTCTTGTCCCAATCATTTTTGGTTCCTACTGTCTATTGGTATGTCAAACACTTTTTGTTCAATCATTCATTTGTTATCAATAATAATATCTAGTTAAAAACAATAATTTTCAGACAATAAATATGTTCAAAAATACTATACCTGGCTCCAGCTGGGCTCCTCAACTTCTTCCAGGATGGAAGCCCCAGGTTGGTCCTCGGAAGCCTCAGCTGGGGTTGAGGGAAGGGTTAAGGGAAGGGTGGATGGAAGTGTAGAAAGTGATTCCCTGGCTTCAATCTGGTCTTCCAGAAACCGCATCCTGTTGTAGTACCACAGACTGGGTACATACACATCCTTTGCACATCCTTTGCTGCTGCTCCTGATTTCATGGAAGCCTGGACCCTATTAAGCTCCTTCATATATGTGCTTCTCAAGCTACCAATTTTCTTCTCCACAAACTCAAAGACTGCGTCAGGGACCTGCATCTTCACAAATTGCAGCAGTTTCTCCAGCGATGCCTTCCTAGCTGGTTTATTTCCATATAAGGGGTTTTTAACCTCCCACAAATTTCTCATATGCCTGTATCTGTCTATGAACTGGCCCATGAATTCTGGGTCTTTGAATTGTTTGTTGCAAGACAAAACACAAGACAAAAACACTAATATCAGGCTAAACTCTCCGAATCTTATCCCAATATAGGCCTCAATCTCAAATCAGTATAGGCCACTGATGTCCCAAGTTAAAATGTTACCTTCGTTAGAAGGTTCGGCACTTCCTCCACTCAAAGATCGTACATACGACACACGCGTGTTAGCTTTATATACACTGCGCATGCGTGAAACTCCGCCCGTGTCGCCCATCCCTGACGTTCTTTCTAGAATAATGCTCAAGCATGAGGAAAAAAAGAGAAAAAGGAACTATACATGGCGTATGTCAACCAAGGTTTATTGAGGTAAAATACCAAGTAGTATATTTTATACACTGATGACCATCTTTGGACCAACTTCCTCTTTGGAACGGTTTGGTGGCCGATAGCTTTGAAACTTTTGTTTGGAACCATCTCCCAACCTCATGTGAATTGGAGTCTGCGGCTTTCAGGACACTCTCCAGTCTTGGCATCACCTCACCACTGGGGATCCAGTATCCCAAAGCCTTTTAGATGCACTGTCGTACAGTATGTGCGTCCAACTGATCCGGTAAGAGAACCCATCCTTCTAACTGAATGTCTTCTCCTGTCTTTTGGTGTATTTTCTACTTCGGTTGAAGATTGAAGAGAAAGTTCCCTTACCATTGGACACTTTACATGTGGACTTTTGGTCTTCCTTATTGCTATTACTCCACAGCACTTTGGGTCTACTTTGTTGTTATATATTTATTTTTCACGTTTTTTGTATCCATGTGCTTGAGGTGTCCTGGATGCATATATATATATATATATATATATATATATATATATATATATATATATATATATATATATATTTATTTATTTTTTCACTTATTCACTTTGACATTATCATTTAGCGCTGCACTTATTTTTTAGTAAAGTTGTGAAGAGTCTGCAAAGGAATTTTGGGGTATGACAATCCAAGGAGCAATTGAGGAAACACTGGTCAGACCTGAAATTTAGGGAGCAGGATCAGTACAGAAGGATCCAGAAAGTGCTTCTAAAAAGTAAGTACTTGTCGTGTGTTCCTATTATTATTATTATTATTACTTGCATGTTGCTCCATGTGCTTTTCTTTACTGTTGTACAGTTTAAAATGGCTACTTTCATGTTCGTGGGCACAGTAATCGGTCGCAGTAAACATTGTTCATTTGCTAACTAAATACGATGTTTTGGGCAGATACAGGGTTAACTACATTTGGTCACGCTAATTTGTATTAAAAGAAGTTTAGGACATTGTTGTCTAGATATGTTTGAAACTAGAAAGAATTGCAAACTTGATTCAGTGTAATGTAGGGAGAGGACACTCAGCAGCTGTTTACACATCTGGACTCAGGAGCACTAGTGTGGGACACAAAAACAAACTTTTTAGGGTGTCCCACACAGGTACTCCAGTGGATACTTGGGGTGTCTCCATGTGTGAAACTTGTCCAAAAAAGGTAAGTATTCCAGCTTTGGTAAGGGGAAAAATCATGTCTTCAGCTTGGAACTCTTCCAAAACAGACAATTGTACCCCTCTTCAAAGCAATGTTTCATATTCCTATTTCTGGCCTCAAATATCTGTGTGCTAAGTATACCTTTTGTTTCATTCTCATAGGGGAGAAAAGACTTCGGACGTCTGAGGACACCAGGAACCCCCAACTCCTGAAGAAGGGGAACAGAGGACACCACAACCAGAGGATGTGGAGGAAGGAGAGGTGGTTGAAATTGTCACAACAGGTGAGTGTCTGAGACCACAGATTTAGGTAATAGATGTATGCCTGCATATTTATAATACATGGTGTGTATTTTTTCTTTTAGGTAATGTGCATGTTGTGGAAGAACAATCTCCTCATTTCACCAGTGACAGTGCACAAAGGCTAATCCAGCACATAATGTTTTGTAGTCAGGATTTAGACATCATAAAGCAAAAAACAAATGAAATTGAACAAAAACTGAAGAACATGATTTATGTACTAGGAAGAATCTAAAGAACAACAAAATTACACCATTTTCTATTTTTGGGGACCATTTTTTTCAAATATTTGACACATTTAAAAGCCAAATTTTAAAGATGCACACAGTGTGTCAACATGTGCTATCTGCCATCAGGGGATATCAATGTACACGTTTTGTGGGTGCAACCCCTTCCTCATAACTCAAGTAGGTGAGAGGAAGTGGTTGCACCCCCAAAACACGTCCTTTGATCCCCCATGATGGGGGATAGCACATGTTGGCATTAAGCATGGGATCAGGAGGCAAATCCCCAGTTTGACTCCCAATTTGTGTGCATCTTCAAAATTTGGCTTTTACAGGGGTGACATCACCCCATCTGATGAAGGCAATATCAACACATTTTTGACACTATAATGTCTGATATTGCCTTCAGTTTTTCAATGTTGAACTTTGTAAGTTCCTGAGTTGTGTATGTTATGTTTTGAAACATGCCTGTTTATGGACTAAAAAAATATTTTCAAGGTAAAAGTTTATAAAACCAAGATGTTTTTTTTAAAACAAAAAATGTTTTACAACGCACATGTGAATGTGCACGGAGTAAAAGGTTTTATACTCAACAATGTGTGGCTTCTTCTTTCAATGCTCAATACCAGTTTTTGTATTTAGTTGGTGTTTACAGTGACAATGGGTGTCATTTAATAATAGAAAAAACACTTGGCACTACAAGTGCACTAGGAGAACCTAGGAGACAGCTAAAAGAAACACAAGTAGTAAATCAAAATCAAGATTTTATCAGATCAAATTTTTTTTAATATCTAAAATAATTACAAATTTGCTGGCATAGCAATGGACCCCCTATCCGTAAAATAATCAACATATTTTTGACGCACTTCACGGGCGCTTTGGGGGGGCAAGCCAGGACGGCCAGCTTCCAGGGCCGTCATTGTAGTTTCTGGAAGTACTGCCTAGGGCCAACTAAAGCAACATAATTCAGAGCGTTTCTCTTTAAAACGTTGTGTAGTATGCAGCATGCTAGAACTATGTTGTTCAGTTTGTACTCCGCCATATTTATTACCGTAAGAAATCGCTGAACCGGTTGGCCATTATCCCAAAGGCATTTTCTATGACTCCTCTGGCTCTGGCCAGCCGGTAATTAAAAACCCTCTTCTCCGGGGTGAGGGTCCTCTGGGGGAATGGCCTCATCAGTTGATCACCCAGACCAAATGCTTCATCAGCGCTAAAAACAAATGGGAGTCCTTCCGCGTTCTCTTCCGCAGGTGGCAATCCCAAGCCACCACTCTGGAGACGTGTGTAGAACTCCGTCTGGGCAAAGACTCCACCATCCGACATCCGGCCATTCTTCCCCACGTCCACAGAGAAACTCGTATGTCGCCGACACCACTGCCATCAACACAATACTATGAAACCCCTTATAGTTAAAATAGTATGACCCCGAGTGGGGTGGTGGGACGATGTGGACGTGCTTCCCATCGATTGCCCCTCCGCAGTTGGGAAAGTCCCAACGATTAGCAAATTGGGAAGCCACAGTCTGCCATTCCTGTGGCATTGAAGGAAACTGTGGAGTCAAAAAAGAAAAAAAAATATTAGTACTTTTGCACATAACATTGCAAGCAGATTAGACACAAACATTCTTGGCCAACATCAGTATAACATTTATTTTAAGTAGTATTTAAAAGACAAAAGTATAAAGACAAAAATATAAGGTCCACTTATCAGATTCATCACCCCCTCTGATGGTCCATTGGAAACATTTTAGGGGGGGATAAATGAGTTTTGGACCCCAAAAAAAAGCCTCTGGCACTCTGCCTGAATTTAAGCACAACAATAACATTTGGACACATTTTAGGGGGTGTTTAGGGTAAAGCACTACAATGGAGCTGACAAAATACATTGTTAAGTGACTAGGCTAGGTGTATATGGGCCCAGGATAGCATTCTGGGTAGGTTAGTGAAGGCAAATATGCATGATGGACAAAAAAGGAGCATTAAAAGCTTACAGCATGCATGGGCACAAAGGGGACATTTACAGCATATTACAATCATGGTAATTAGGGAATGATAAAAGAAATACAAAACATTAGCATACATTAAATACATAGAATGTGATGTTAAAGGAGAAAGCGTACGCCGATATAGTCCTTCTGCAGAACCTGTATGATGGCAGAACAGGTCTCTGGAATAATGATCCCCAGAGCCTGGGGGGAGATGCCTGTAGAGAACTTGAGGTCCTGTAGACTTCTCCCCGTCGCCAAGTACCGCAACGTGGTGACTGCTCCGGAGTGATGGCTTGTCGCAAGCAGGTGTCCTGCTTCGTAATATAAGGGGACAGCAAAGCCAACAGAAAAGTGGGGTCCGTCATCCGGAGAAAATTCTTGAAATCGTCAGGGTTATTCTCCTGGATCTCACGCAGCAAAGGCATATGAGAGAATTGGTCACTTGGAGCAACCAAGTCTTGGTTCATTAACTCCTCCCCACCCTGTTCATGGACTGGGCTTGAGTCAAAACAAGAACCCCAACACCAAGCCCCCGCATAGCACGAACTCTACGACGAGCACGTACACGCAACATGGCTTCAAAACAGTCGGCTGGTCAGAAAGAACTAACAGAACGCAATAAAGAACAGAAAGGCCCGTGAAGAGTGAGCTGAAAATCAGAAACAAGCAGAAAGAACGCAATGAAGAACAGAAAGGCCTGTGAATAGCGAGCTGAAAATCAGAAACGAGCAGAAAGAACGCACTGAAAAACAGATACGAACTGACTACACGCACTGAAAACCAGATACAAACCCACAACTGAAGAGCAGTAACGGACTGAAAAGCATGAGTCTGAAAAGCGCAAATCGTCTTTCACCAAACTTCTACTAACACGAGATAAATACGAGATTAGCAGAAGGAGCCCAAAGGGTGGCGCACTGGCTATTGAACTTCCATTTTCTAGCCCCGTCTTACGTGTTGTACGTCACCGCGTTCTTGACGGTCGGAATTTGGTGTGACCGTATGTATGCAAGACAAGCTTGAGCGGAATTCCATCCGAAAAACCATCCAAGATTTTTCCGACGGAAATTCCGCTCGTGTGTACACGGCATTAGAAAACATAACAAGAAGGCATTTCTGGAGAAGCATCTCTGGACCTTTTTTAATTGGCAAAACTATTAACCACACATAATGCGAGAATCCTTTATTTTACAATCATCCATAAAAATGGCTTTGTTATGCATGTGCAAAATCATAAATTCTATTCCTTTACCCAGAGACATAGAAAATTACTGTCACAGGTTTATCTTTTTTTTTTATATATATAAAAATCATTTTCTATACAGAAAACTGAGTTTTGCCATTCAGTTGGGTGTCCCCACAGATGTAATGAACTTATCAAACCTTCTTGTTTATTTGAGATGCTGCTTTGATGGTGATATAACTGTGAGTCGGGAGATTTTTTTTTTGAATTTTTAGAAGGAGGAACAACCAGTGAAGATATTTTATAAAGCCGAGGCTTAGTAAAAATAGTTTTTGCAATACAGCACCATGCCCAGTAGGTATACAGTATATAATGGTGTGAATCACATTACCTGAATATGGCTACTTCTGCTCAAAACCCTTATGCCTCGTACACACGATCGGACTTTCCAACAACAAAACCGTGGCATTTTGTCCGAATGGTGTTGGCCCAAATTTGTCTTGCACACACACGGCCACACAATTGTTGGCCCAACAATTACGAACGTAGTGACGCACTACGTTATTTTTCAGCTCCTTAGCGCCACCCTTTGGGCTCCTTCTGCTAATTTCATGTTAGTAGAAGTTTGGTGAGTGTTGATTCGCACTTTTCACTTCGCATTTTTTCATTTCACACTTTTCAGTTTGTTTCTGAATGGCCATTCGACAACCAGCCATGTTGCGGAATCAGAGAAGATAACGTGTTATTTATTATTGGCCTTGGAGTTATTGCTTTGACATTATTTTTTTGGTTGAATAATGATTTGATTTGGTATATTTTCTATATTTTTGGATGCATAGAATCCACTTTTTGGTTAAGTTCTATTGGCAGATAGCATGTCTAATTTTATTTGTTTTCTTTTTTTAATGCGCAATAAAAAAATTGTGGAGAATAATACTTGGCTATGTGTTGTACTTAAAATTACAGTTTTAGGGACACCAACATAGTTGTATCTTTGATTTTAAAAACTACAGGATAATGGTGTTGTGGTAATTTGCCCAAATAAAAAAAAAAGCATAATAATATTATTCTTGATATCACTAGAAAAAAAAAGCCTTTGAAAATGTGTTTGCAATAACTCCATCAGTATCACCAGCAAAGCAGCTTCATTATTATCCCATTAAAGAAGAAGAGAATATGCGCTGCATTTCGAGATTTCATAATTTGCCACGTCACAAATGTTAATTCTCCATTATGAAAGCTAGTTTACAAGACCGACCGCTTCTGGCTCGTCCTTGCTTCTGGGAATGCGTGTTTGTACTTTGGACTTTTGTCCGACGGACTTGTGCACAGACGCTCGGAAAATCCAACAACACACATTTGTTGGCGGAAAATTTGAAGACATGCTAGGCAACATTTGTTGGTGGAAAGTCTGACAATATTTGTCCGATGGAGCATACACACGGTCAGATTTTCCGCCAACAGCCTGACATCGAACATTTGCGTCGGAAAATCCAATTGTGTGGCTTTAGTGGTATCTCACCTTCACAGCTGCCAGATACTGCCATGAGTGGCTATCTTCCAAAACTATGAAGGCTAACAGCAGCGGCTCCTAATCAGGAAAATTGCGTGCTTACACACCCCCTCCCCACCACACTCCTATGATACATCAAGTTCAACCACTTGCCGACCGCTATACGCTGATATACATCGGCACAATGGCAGTGGTGGGCAAATGGGCATACCTGTATGTCCCCTTTACTTGGCAGGGCTAGAGGGCGCACACGCCCCGCCAGCCGTGTACAGCATGACTGTGCCAGTGGGTCCCGCGGACTCAATGTCCGCCAGTGTCCCGCGATTGTGTCACGGAGCCGCAGAGCGGGGAGATGCCCATGTAAACAAGGCATTTCCCCGTTCTGCCTAGTGACATGACAGGGATCTACTGCTGATCGCTGTCATGTCAGTGGTAGCCCATCCCCCCCCCCCCCACAGTTAGAATCACTCCCTAAGACACACTTAACCCCTGAATCGCCCCCTAGTGTTTAACCCCTTCCTGCCAGTGTCATTTATACATTAATCAGTGCATTTTTGTACCACTGGTCGCTGTATAAATGACAATGGTCCCACAATAGTGTCAAAAGTGTCTGATGTGTCCGCCATAATGTCGCAGTCATGATAAAAATAGCAGATCGCTGCCATTACTAATGAAAAAAAAAATAAGAATAAAAATGCCATAAAACTATGCCCTATTTTGTAGACGCTATAACTTTTGTGCAAACCAATCAATATACGCTTATTGTGATTTTTTTTTACCAAAAATATGTAGAATACATATCGGCCTAAACTGAGGAAAAAATTTATTTTTTTATATATTTTTGGGGAATATTTATTATAGCAAAAAGTAAAAAATATTCCTTTTTTTTTAAAATTGTGGCTCTTTTTTGTATATAGTGCAAAAAATAAAAAACACAGAGGCGATCAAATACCACCAAAAGAAAGCTCTATTTGTGGGAAAAAAAGGACATCAATTTTGTTTTGGTGTAACGTCGCATGGTCGCGCAATTGTCAGTTAAAATGATGCAGTGCCGAATTGCAAAAAGTGCTCTGGTCAGGAAGGGGGTAAAATCTTCCGGGGCTGAAGTGGTTAATAGAGAAGTTGAATGACAGGATCTCCTCTGCCCATTCACAGAACGTGATGCATCGTGGAAGTGCAGTAAGATGAGTTTTATGAATGGCGGAGGGGGAAGGCAGGCCATGTAATTTTTCTGATTAGGAGCTGTTGCTGTTAACCTTCACAGTGCTGGTAGACAGCTGCTCAGGGCAGTATCTGGCGGCTGTGAAAGGCACACAACACTGAGGATTTTGACCAGCCATCTGCAGATAATAGTATACACACCATTATACATAACACAAGTGTATCCTAAAAAACTATTTTGTTGAACTTTCGTTCTACACATTTTAATACTTCTCAGTAAACAATATTTTCTGGGCCAATTGTGTTGGCATTTGTACTATTTTTTTTGCTTCACTAACTAGTTCCAAATGGTCTTCACAGCATGAATAAAAAGGTTGTTGGTTGTGTCATTTGTACAGACAACATAATGCACAATGAGTGAAAAAATATCAAGATCTTCACAAAGTACTTTAAGATGCCATTTTAAATTCTGTGAGAATAACAGCATTCAACAGCAGATTTTTTTCTCTATTGTAATGGAATGTGCTCTGTCAACAATAGCTTTCAATTCCGCACAGATTTTAGGTGGCTCTTACATGGCAAGAGTCTACACTGCCAAAGCTAAGCTTCACATTTTCCTCCTGGAGCAAATTCCAATTTTTCTAACATTTCATGAATGTACAATGGATATTGATATTTTTAATAGAAAAAGTAAGAAATAATAATTGTACACGTGGAAGTCCATGCAAAACTAAAATCCCTGCATCTATAGACACCAGGGATCTAAACACTAACCTCTAAATCCCTGTAAAGAATAAATGAGTATACATACCTTTTTGGAAGCAGATCTGACCCGCTCCGACCCGATTTCCAGTGGCGGAAGCTCTGCAGAGGACAAGGCCGATAATGGCTGTGAAATTAATGAGAAGTGACGTAACTCAAAGAGTTACTATGGGGATTCTGTTGTCGTCTGCCTCCTCTGCACCCCCCTCTACAGTGAAGCTGCGGCTGACAGCTCAGCTTGGGATCCGGTTGGATTGTGTCAGATCGGCTTCCAGAAAGGTATGTATACTCATATTTTCTTTACAAATGTAGCAACCTGTTCCTACAATTGATGCTATAATGTAAATTTAGTTTTTGGCTGAGCTGTAGACAGCTCAGACTGATTGTGTAGTTTATTTGGTTCTGCTCTAAACCTAACTGAGTTGTGCATTTCTCACTGTTCCCAGTAGGTGTCACTGGTGCCACAGGCCAGTAGGAGAATTACAGCAAGGTTGAGCTATGTAATGATTATTCTTTTTCCAGAACAGCTCAGTAGGAGGTTCCTGGCCGCTGTGAATTCTGGGAAAGGGATATTTATTGGGCAGAGTCATGTACTCTCGCTCTCTTAGCTCGGGCCCTCCTGGCTTGAGGATGTGCTGCTGTGAGTTCTGCAAGTAGGCCCAGAAGCCTGTCTGGGGCCTACTAATCCTGCAGTGGTCTTTAAGCTGTCTTGCCTGTGTCGAGCCAAGCCAAGGAGATCCAGGGGAGGACCCTTGCTGGAGAGAGCCAGGAAGAAGGCTGGTCTCTCAGGAGGGCCTGGTGACTCGTTTGGAGGACACACCTATACCTAAACTGCTCTTACAATGTTGCCAGATAGCTTAAAGGTTCTGACATTGTGAAGCTGAATCCTATTCTACAATCTAAACCATGGTAACTAGCTCCCAGCTGCTAAGTCTGTGAGAGAGGCTTGTCCAGGAGTTCTACAGGCTGCTAAGTCTGTGAGAGAGGCTTGTCCAGGAGTTCTACAGGCTGCTAAGTCTGTGAGAGAGGCTTGTCCAGGAGTTCTACAGGCTGCTAAGTCTGTGAGAGAGGCTTGTCCAGGAGTTCTACAGGCTGCTAAGTCTGTGAGAGAGGCTTGTCCAGGAGTTCTACAGGCTGCTAAGTCTGTGAGAGAGGCTTGTCCAGGAGTTCTACAGGCTGCTAAGTCTGTGAGAGAGGCTTGTCCAGGAGTTCTACTGGCTGCTAAGTCTGTGAGAGAGTCTCGTCCAGAAATTCTACCGGCTGCTAGGTCTGTATAAGAGGCCTATCCAGGTATTCAAGATCTGCTAAAAGACAAAGCTGTTTTACCTTTGGATTCAAGGAGTCTGTAAGCGATCTGCAAATGGTATCTGAAATCTCCCCTAACCCTCTCTCCTATTACTACTTTCAAGTTCCTCATTAAAGCATTGAAAAATATCTAAAGTGACTGGCGCCCAAATTCTGTTCTAACTTCCCATTATAGCCATGGACTCAGCCCTGGGGTGAATGTTAGCTCTCTCCCTGCCTCTGGAGGTACCTCCTTGCTCTCAGTAGACCCAAGGGGGTGCTACACAGGGATAGAGAGGTTAGTGTTAAATCCCTGGTGTCTATAGATGCAGGGATTTTAGTTTTTGCATGAACTTCCACTTTAATCCTTAGTGACTAGCAGGAATTACATGGAATGAAAATCACCCAGTTCAGCGGAACCGGCCAATTTTCGGTCCGTGTGAACTGCTGTCTGTTTAACAGGAGCTGGTCTAATGACTGGCTTCTTTTTAATGGTCAATGCTGGAAAACCAGCATTAGATCAGAGCTTTCAGCTAATGGTTGCAGTGCTGAACAGTATATTCTGATGGGGAAGGAGTCCCCCCTGTTGAATACAATAGTCAGCGGTAGAAATCCCTGCATCACACATCTTTTGTTGTGGTTGAATAAACCAAAAAATGTAATGGGTATACCCTACTTTAGAGTGTCAGCATTCACCTGAAAAACTGCTTTGTGGGAAAACAAACTGAGCATAGGAAACTTTGAAATGTTTCAAACTGTGGATGAATTCCTGAATGTTAATATAAATTGCAAGTTAGACTTACCGGTAACTTGTTTTCCAATAGGCTTTCAGGACAGCACCCGAGAGAGATCATGGCTCCTCCTCCCACAGGAAACACCTCATCAATTAAAGCGGGGGTCCACCTATCTATCGGTTTTTTTTTTTTTTAGTTCATTCACAAACTTTTCTTCTCAGCATTACATACTCACATATTGTGTGTAATATGTCCGCCTGTGTCAGATTTTGTCGGAAAGAATAACTTATATTATTCACTGCAGGCGGTTTCCATCTTCATTGTGGGCATTTGAAGCCCACAAACATTTATTTCCTGGATGTGGTGAATGCTGTGCTCCCAGCATTCACTGCTCGTTCCCGCACATGCTCAGTGGCATCCTGGGAAGCCTGAGACTAGCTCCCAGGAGTCTGGGAGAGGCTAGAAACACGCCTACTCCCACGGGAGGAGAACCAGGAAGTGCAAAGAAGAATAGAAAAATAAAAGGTAATTACGGCGATTTAAATTTTTTTAAACGGCATGTCAGCATCTAGGCAAGGAAGAGAATACATACAGATATTGTTCAAAATTTGGGTGGAACCCCGCTTTAAGTCTTGGAGTCCTTGGAGTAATTGGAATCCTCCACGTTGCCTTGTCAGTTGTTTGTAGAGAACTCCAGCCCCAGCTGCAACACATAAGCGACAGTTATATCATAGTATTACAGCATCAGCATAAAAAAAGGGCGGGTTACTGCTGTCCTGAAAGCCTATTGGAAAACAAGTTACTGGTAAGTCTAACTTGCAATTTTCCAAAATGTCTTTCAGGACAGCACCCGAGAGGATAATCGAGACTTACTCCATTTAGGGTGGGACAACAGCCTTTAAGACTTTTCTTTCAAAAGCCTGGTCCCCAGCTGTCATGAGGTCTAACCTATAATGACGGGCAAAGGTTGTCAGACTTGTCCAAGTAGCTGCCTTACAGATTTGTTCGGGGGTGGCGCCAGCTTTTTCTGCCCAACTCACCGCCGAAGCTCTTGTAGAATGAGCCCGGACATTCACTGGACTCTCTAGACCTGTAAGGGAATAGGCTTCTGAAATAGCCATTTTCACCAATCTGGCAATGGTTCCTCTAGAAGCTTGACTTCCTTTTTTATCACCGGAAAATAAAACAAATAGGGCATCTGAACATCTAAGGTCTTTAGTGTTTTCCAAGTAACTCAAGACTGCTCTTTTAACATCCAGGGTATGGAATTCTTCTTCCTTCTTACCCGATGGATTAGAACAAAAAGGTAGGAAGTATTATCTCCTGAGTTCGATTCTGGACCGAAGCGACCTTCGGCAAAAAAATAGGATCCGTCTTCAGAACGATTCGGTCTGAAAAAATGGAAAAGAAAGGCTCCCTGATTGATAAGGCTTGCAGCTCACTGACTCTTCGAGCTGTTGTAACCGCCACTAAAAAAACTGTTTTCAAAGTAACTAATTTCAGGGAGGCTAAATTAATGGGTTCAAAAGGTTCCTTGGTCAGGGCCTGAAGAACAACCGATAAGTCCCATGCTGGACAGCTTTTGATCACCACTGGTCTAGACCGGGTGAGAGCTTTGAAGAATCTAATTACTAAGGGTTCTGATGAAATGGATTTTTCCAGAAATACCCCCAGCGCAGCAACTTGAACCTTTAGGGTGCTGACCACTAGGCCCTTGTCCGCTCCTTCTTGCAGGAACTCAAGAACAGAAGAAGTTTTTTTTGGTGATCTGTCAGATGCTATGCACCAGGAGTTGAAGACTTTCCAAACTTTGGAATATATTGCTCTTGTAACCTTCTTTCTACTGGATAGGAGGGTAGCCACCAATCTATCCGAGAAACCTTTTCTCTTCAAGAGCTGTTCCTCAGTAGCCAGGCCGTGAGTTTTAGTTTTGCTACTTCCTGGTTAAGCAGAGGACCTTGTAACAGGATGTCTTTCCTTAACGGAAGGTGCCAGAACGGTTTTAGTTGCATCTGAAGAAGGGATGAAAACCAAGGCCTTTTGGGCCAGAAGGGAGTGATGAGAATCACTGTTGTCTCCTCCTTCCTGATTTTTGCTATGACCCGAGGGATAAGCTGAAACGGGGGGGGGGATGCGTAACAGAGGTGAAATTTCCAATTGTGCGCCAGAGCATAGACTCCCAGTGATGCCTCGTTCCTGTTCTGGGAGAAGAAACGAGACACTTGCGAGTTTTCCTGGGTCGCAAAGAGATCCACTCTTGGGCGCCCCCATTTCTGCACTGTCAAATGGAAGACTTCTGGATTCAATTGCCACTCCGCTTCTAATACCTGGTTCCTGCTTAGGAAGTCCGCTACTCTGTTTAGGGTCCCTTTTAAATGACCGTGGATAAGGATAGAGTATGGAGCTCTGCCCAACTTAGAATGCCTTTTGCTAGGATTTGCAGAACTTTGCTTCTGGTTCCCCCCTGTCTGTTTATGTAGGCCACCGCCGTGGCGTTGTCTGACATGATCTGAGTATGCTGTCCCTGGACTTCTTTCGCAAAGGTCAGTAAGGCTATCTCTATAGCTTTTAGTTCCCTCCAATTTGAGGACCTCAGTGCATCTTTTGTGGCCCACGAGCCCTGGGCCCACCGACCGTTCATATGAGCCCCCCAACCCCAGGAACTGGCATCGGTTGTCAATCTTACCTGGGTTGGGAAGGACCATAACAGACCCCTTTGGTCTGGTTCTCCCACCACCAAAGACTCCTTTTCACTGAAGTAGGGACCTTTACTAGTGAATCTAGTGAATCCTGCTGGTGATTCCAGGTTTTTAACAGGAAACTTTGCAGAGGTCTGAAATGGAGCTTTGCCCACTGGACGGCCGGTATGGAAGAGGTCAGGGTTCCCAATGCTGACATGACCTTCCTAATGGACAGAAATTGATTGGACTGTAGCAGTGACACCACTTGTACCAATTTTTCCTGTTTTTCCTCTGGAAGAAAAAATGTTTGTTCCAAATAGTTGATATGGAAACCCAGGAATAACACTTCCTGTGAGGGAATCAGATTTGATATTTGAAAGTTTAAAATCCACCCTATGGATTCTAGGTGAACACGGGCTCTGAGCAAGTTTTCTTGAAGACCTTCTCTGGTCTAAGCAAAAAACAGCAGGTCGTCCAGATAAGGAATAACTGAGATCCCTTCTAGACGCAGAGGCGCCAGTGCTTCGGCCATTATTTTCGTGAACACCCTTGGGGATGATGAGACCAAACGGGAGTGCTCTGAATTTCAGATGTACCACCTTCTTCCCTTCTTTCAGTGCTAACCTCAGATATTTCTGCGACCTGGTGGCAATAGGAATGTGGAGGTAGGCATCTTGTAAATCTATTGATGCCATGTAGCACCCTTGATACAGGAGGTTTCTTACTGAAAATATGGAATCCATCCGAAACCTTCTGTACTCTACTGATTTGTTCAGCATTTTGAGATTCAGGATAAGACGGAACTTTTCTGAAGGTTTCTGAACGAGAAAAACATGTGAGTAGAACCCCTGGAAGAACTCCCCTGCCGGGACCGGAACAATGACTTTCTGAGTTTTCAGTTCCTGAATTAGGGACTTCATGGCGAAAGCCTTGACTGCATCCCTTGTGACGTTTGTCACCAAGAATCTTTTTGGAGGTTCTTTCGTGAATTCTATCACATACCCCTGGGAGAGCATATTTACAATGAACTGATTTGAAGAAATGGCTCTCCACTGAGGAAGAAACTCCTGGAGTCTTCCCCCGACCTTAAAGGAGTCATTGTGGTTTTCCGGAGGTCGCAGGAGGATTGAAGAGCACTCCACCCCTTTGGGCTTCTGAGAAGACCATGACTTCTTCTTGCCCTGCGTTTTTCCTTCCTGCTAACCTTTTGGGGGCCGAAAAAAACGCTTACGGGTTTGCACCTGTTTTTTTCTTATCTGCCGTACGGTCAAGAATGGACTCTAGCTCCGAACCGAATAGCAGATCACCTGCAAAAGGAACACCACACAGTCTATTTTTAGATGCAGCATCCCCTGGCCACGTCTTCAGCCATAAGGCCCTTCTGGCAGAATTAGTTAAAGCTGCTGACCTCGCTGACATTCGGATAGATTCCGCAGACGGATATTGCTGCGGACAGGGTTGAAAAGGAGTCTAGAATCTCCTGTTTTGAGGAATCAGCTGTGACATGGGCCTTCAACTGGTTAACCCAGTGATCTAACTTCCTTGCAACACAGGTTGTTGCCAATTCCGGTTTCAGATTGTTCATCACTGATTGCCAGGTTCTTTTAAGAAGCAGGTCCATCCTTTTATCCATGGGCTCCTTCAGAGTGCCCATGTCCTCAAAGGCGAGGTCCGTAGACTTAGAGACCTGAGAAAAGGCAGAGTCCAATTTTGGAACCTTGTTCCATATAGAATCCAGATTTTCCTCAAATGGAAATCTTTTCTTGTGAGCCCCGGAAAAGAAAGGCTTTTTCTCAGGTTCCAGACACTCTTTTTTAATCATATCAGTGATAACCGAATGGACTGGAAAAGAACGGCCTTTTGAATCTCCTAAACCAGCTTACATGCGGTCATGCAGGGAGAGTTCCTTCTTTTCCTCTTCTATCCCCAAAGTGGCATGGATTACTTTCAGGAGTCCTCCCACCTCTTCTAGCGACATTTTGTATTTAGAAGCGGCATCTGATTCATTTTCCTCCTCCTCAGAATCTGTTTCATCTGGAGCGAGGGAAACGGACCCTTGGGAAGCGTCCTGGGATATCGGACCCCCCAAAATTATTTGAGAGCCGCCCTGGGGTTCTGAAGATGGCTGCGGAACCGAAGAATCCCTAGAGGGACCTGGTTCCTCTCTTAGGTTTGACCTAAAAGCTTGAAAGGTGACCCTTGGGAAGCGTCCTGGGATATCGGACCCCCAAAATTATTTGAGAGCCGCCCTGGGGTTCTGAAGATGGCTGCGGAACCGAAGAATCCCTAGAGGGACCTGGTTCCTCTCTTAGGTTTGACCTAAAAGCTTGAAAAGGTGGCCCGGAGCTCATCCTTTATTGTTGTAACCAAATCGCCACATACGGATAGAGTCTCCTCTCTGACCAAATTTGTAATGCACTCTGCACAAAGCGTTTTGGTCCAAACATCGCTTAATTTCTCTTTGCAGACAGGGCACCTTTTCTTGACTGGTTGGGTAGAACCTTTGGCCTGGACAAACAGAAAGAGACATGGAACCACGCTTAAAAAGGCTGCAATACAGCACAAATAAGACACCCAGGTGCACTAAGGAAGATAACATCTTACTTCCATGTGCCCAGCAAGCCGCCACCACCACCTAATCCCCTGTTGCAGGGCAGATATACTAAACCTAGCCACTGTAATATACATTCCCAAGGATGGATGGGGGGGTGGTGGGAGAAGGGGGGAAGGGTGAGTAACCCCCACAGGAGAAAATGGCCCAGGGTAATAGAGGACACAGTGCCTTACCTTAGCCTTGCTGGCGCCTTGGCTTGCCCCCTTATCCGCTGCATCGCTATCCATAGTTGTCTGCGGGCGCGTGGTGAAACGAACGGTTCCAGATTCGAAAACGCCGCTGCGCTGACCTGGAACCGGAAATAAGGCACCAGGTGACTCTGCCCTCTACCTCTGCGCTTTGCGTTTGGAAATGACGCGCGCGCCAACCCGGAAGTGCTGCTTCTTCCCATTACAGGACGTGGCTGAGGCGCTCCTCTGCCACCAGAAACATGGCAGCCGCCAACGTTCGTTCCTCCAATGCAGCCAGCAGGGAACGGAGGATGGCCGCCTGTCTGGCCAAAAATTGGAAGCAGCACCCCCAGACGTACAGGCTCTCCCCGAGCACGGAAGAGGGAGAGGGAGCCCACGGGACCGTCCATCTGGGAGGCAAGTGGGAGGCAAGTGGGAGGCTCACTCTCCTAGCCAAAAAAAGACCTAACAGGTGAGAACCAGTGTCTCCCAGGGAAAATCCTGAGAGATCATGGCTCCCACCAGAGGTGTTCCTCCAGCTGGAGGAAACACAAAAAACTGACGAGGCAACGTGGAGGACTCCAATTAAAGACTTAATTGATGAGGTGTTTCCTGTGGGAGAAAGAGCCATGATCTCTCTCGGGTGCTGTCCTGAAAGACGTTTTGGAAATAGCCTTTAAATCAGAATTTAATGGTGGGGGGGGGCTGGGCAACATTTACCATAATGTGGAAATATGTACAGCATGCGTGCACATTGTGTCATGCTTACTTCTCAATGTGCTCTCCTCCAATGATGAAAGTCCAAGCTCCCCACCTTAACTCCGTCGATGTTGCTGACTTTTTCTACTGGTTCAACATCTTCTGTTTCTAACATTGGGCAGCCACTTATGATGTAACTCTTTTTACATTATCTTAAATCCCAGCTCCATTCTCAGCATCTTACAGATAGGCTGGGTCTGTACACTGCATATGTGCAGCAGTCAGTGTACAAAGAACAAAATGTACCAGCAGACAGGTAAATGTTTTTTTGGAAAAAGAGACCTCTAAAGTCTCTTATACCTTTAGCACCCCCCTGGGTATACTGGGAGCAAAGAGGGTACCTCCAGATACAGGGAGTGGACTTATATTCACCCCAGGGCTAAGTCCATGGCTATAATGGGAAGTTAGAACAATATAGGAGCCAGTCACTTTAGGTAGTTTTCAATGCTTTAATGAAGAACTTTAAAGAAGTAGTAGTAAAGTGGTTGAGGGAGGTTGCAGATACCCTTTTGTAGCAGATCACCTACAGACTCCTTAGATTAAAGGACAAAAACACAGCTTTCTTTCAGCAGATCTTGAATATCCGGGTAGGCGTCTGTCACACAGACCTAG
This sequence comes from Lithobates septentrionalis, assembly GCA_037952835.1. Taxonomy (NCBI): domain Eukaryota; kingdom Metazoa; phylum Chordata; class Amphibia; order Anura; family Ranidae; genus Lithobates; species Lithobates septentrionalis. The sequence continues at coordinate 672,321 of JBBDGP010001253.1, read as the reverse complement.
CAACCAGTAAGATGTCTGGATAAGCCTCTCTCACAGACTTAGCAGCCAGTAGATGCCTGGATAAGTCTCTCTCACAAACTTAGCAGCGAGGAATGTATTAACTTGATTGGATTGTAGAACAACTTCACAGTACCAGAACCTTTAAGCTGACCCGGCAGTACTGTGAGGGTAGGTTAGATGTAGGTGCGTCCTCCAAGTAAGTCACCAGGCCCCTCTGAGAGACCAGCCTTCATCCTGGTTCTCTCCAGCAAGGGTCCTCCCTTGGATCTCCCCAGCCTGGCTCAGCTTCCTCCAAACAGGCAAAACAGCCCAAGGACCACCTCCGGACCAGTAGGCCCCAGACAGGCCTCTGGGCCTACTTGCACAGCTTGCAGCAGCATAGCCTCAGGCCTGGAGGGCCACGAGGTGAGGACTGACCAAAGCACATGGCATCTGTCCAATAAATACCCCTTCCCAGAATGCACAACGGCAGGAACCTCCCACTGGGCTGTTTCTGGAAAAATAATATTCATTACAGCTTAATTTAGTTGTTATTCTCACACTGTCCTGTGGTACCAGTGACACCTACTGGCAACAGTGGGAAATGCACAACACAGTCAAATTAGAACAGAATCAAAAAAACTATGTACAATCAATCAGAGCTGGTAACAGCTCAGCCAAAAATCAAATTTACAATATAGCCCCATTTTCAGGAACAGGGGGCTACATACCAAAACAAATACATTCTATCTACTAGCAATTTTTTGTGCTAGCACAAATTTGTTCTCTTTATTGCAATTAAACTGAAGGTTAAAACTCATCCGAGAAATACAGAACCTCCTTTTTTGCAACATTTTTTATGTCTACTTGAAAGTGTCTACCAGTGATAATGTGTCAGGCCAGTTTTAAAACACTTGCGTTCATTCTAATGCCCCGTACACATGGTCGGACTTTGTTCGGACATTCCAATAACAAAATCCTAGGATTTTTTCCGACGGATGTTGGCTCAAACTTGTTTTGCGTACACCCGGTCGCACAAAGTTGTCGGAATTTCCGATCGTCAACAACGCGGTGACGTCAAGCACGTACGACGAGACTAGAAAAGGCCAGTTCAGAACCAAGCGCGGCACCCTTTGGGCTCCTTTTGCTAATCTCGTGTTAGTAAAAGTTTGGTGAGACGATTCGCGCTTTTTCAGACTCGTGGCTTTCAGATCGTTTTCTGCCGTTTAGTTTGTGCTTGTGGGTTTGTATCTGCTCTTCAGTGCGTGCAAGCAAGTTCCGTGTGACTTTAAGTAGTCATTGTGTTCTTGTTCGTTCGTTACTGTTTTTCAGACCGCTCTTCGCAGGCCTTGCTGTTCTTCAGTGCGTTCTGTTACTTCGTTCTGAGCAGACGACTGTTTTCTAGCCATGTTTCGTATACATACTCCTCGTAGGGTTCGTGCTCTGCGGGGGCTTGGCGTTGGGGTCCTGACCTTGACACAAGTCCAGTCCATGAACATGGTGGGGAGTAGGGATGAGCTTCGAGTTCGAGTCGAACTCATGTTCGACTCGAACATTGGCTGTTCGCAAGTTCGCCGAACAGCGAACAATTTGGGGTGTTCGCGGCAAATTCGAATGCCGCGGAACACCCTTTAAAAGTCTATGGGAGAAATCAAAAGTGCTAATTTTAAAGGCTTATATGCAAGTTATTGAAATGAAAATGTGAAGCCCTCGCGCTACTATGATAAATATGTGAAAAATAAAAGTAATAAATAAGCGATCAAACCATAAAGTGCCTATATTGCATAAAGTGTTAACCTACATAAATAATAGTGCCTGCCTGCAGCAGAACCTAAAGTGTATCACAATCCACTCACAGTAATGATAAAAAAGTGATTCCGCGCTACAGTATAAAATAAGATCAAATACAATGGTCATAAAGTGCATATATCAATAAAGCGTTGAAACCTCACTTGAGGAATAAATTGGTGTAAACAGTGTAACACTTCATAAATTAAAATAAAATAAAAACTGGGCAAATGGTTAAGAGTAAGTACAATCTCTAAAACAACTTCAATAAGATGGAAAATGAACTGGAGTTGTGTTCTAAAATAAGTTTAAAATAGTCTTTTACAAGTGGTAGACACAGAGCTCTCACCTTCATAAATTGTCCAAAGGCTAAATAGATTGGTGATCTAAAGTCCGTTATTCAAAGTCATTTCAACTTCCACCACTAGGGGGTCCTCTGTGCCGACATCAATGTAATAAAACTCAATCGAAATGTCAGCATTTAGCCATAAGTATAAAAAATGTCATTCGTTATATTTAATTCCACCACTAGGGGGTCCTCTCCTTCGTCCACAAAATCTCCCAGTCAGTGCTGCACTTCCAAACCTCTTCATATACCTCGTAACCTCCGTAAAACAGGGGGGGGGGGCAGCAGGAAACAGAGGTGAGAGAGAGAGAGAGGGAGAGACAAAAAAACCCCAATGGTGTAGTATGATTAAAGTAAACAGGCTTTAATAAAGAAAGCTAAAATGGACTCTTACAATAAAGAATAAGGAAATAAGGCATAAACAGTTGCTAAGGCGTCTGAACGCCGCTCTCACTTCACTTCCTGGTATCGCTCAGTCTCTCCGGCCACTCCCTATGCGTTACATCATCACATGACTTCTTCAGGGGATCTCTCCCTCTCTCTCTCTCTCACCTCTGTTTGCTGCTGCCCCCCCCCCCCTGTTTTAAAAACTGCTGTTTTTTCAGGAGCAGTGATTTTAATAATGCTTAAAGTCAAACAATAAAAGTGTAATATCCCTTTAAATTTCGTAGCTGGGGGGTGTCTATAGTATGCCTGTAAAGGGGCGCATGTTTCCCGTGTTTAGAACAGTCTGACAGCAAAATGACATTTCGAAGATAAAAACCCATTTAAAACTACTCGCGGCTATTGCATTGCCGACAATACACATAGAAGTTCATTGATAAAAACGGCATGGGAATTCCCCACAGGGGAACCCTGAACCAAAATTTAAAAAAAAAAAAAAATGACGTGGGAGTCCCCCTAAATTCCATACCAGGCCCTTCAGGTCTGGTATGGATATTCAGGGGAACCCCGGCCAAAATTAAAAAAAAAATGACTTGGGGTTCCCCCTAAATTCCATACCAGACCCTTCAGGTCTGGTATGGGTTTTAAGGGGAACCCCGCGCCAAAAAAAAAAAAAAAACGGCGTGGGGTCCCCCCAAAAATCCATACCAGACCCTTATCCGAGCACGCAACCTGGCAGGCCGCAGGAAAAGAGGGGGGACGAGAGTGCGGCCCCCCCTCCTGAACCGTACCAGGCCACATGCCCTCCACATTGGGAGGGTGCTTTGGGGTAGCCCCCCAAAACACCTTGTCCCCATGTTGAAGAGGACAAGGGCCTCATCCCCACAACCCTGGCCGGTGGTTGTGGGGGTCTGTGGGCAGGGGGCTTATCGGAATCTGGAAGCCCCCTTTAACAAGGGGACCCCCAGATCCCGGCCCCCCATGTGAAATGGTAAGGGGGTACTTACCCCTACCATTTCACTAAAAAACTGTCAAAAATGTTAAAAATGACAAGAGACAGTTTTTGACAATTCCTTTATTTAAATGCTTCTTCTTTCTTCTATCTTCTTTCATCTTCTGGTTCTTCTGGTTCTTCTGGTTCTTCCTCCGCCGTTCTCGTCCAGCATCTCCTCTGCGGCGTCTTCTATCTTCTTCTCCTCGGGCCGCTCCGCACCCATGGCATAGGGGGAGGCTCCCGCTCTTCTCTTCATCTTCTTCTTCATCTTCTTCTTATCTTCCCTTCTTCTCTTCTTCATTTTCTTCTCTGGGCCGCTCCGCATCCATGCTGGCATGAGGGAGGCTCCAGCTGTGTGACGGCGTCTCCTCGTCTGACGCACGGAACATGACGGGACTTCCCTGTGGCATTCCCCGTGACGTCACAGGGAAGTCCCGTCAAGTCACCGTGCGTCAGAGGGGGGCGGGGTCACCAAGTGGCCCCGCCCCCCGTTATTTAAGAACCGTCAGACGAGGAGACGCTGTCAAACAGCGGGAGCCTCCCTCCATGCCAGCATGGGTGCGTAGCGGCCCGGAGAAGAAAATGAAGAAGAGAAGAAGAGAAGAAAAGAAGAAGAGATGAAGAGGATGAAGAGAAGAGCGGGAGCCTCCCCCCATGTTATGGCTGCGGAGCGGCCCGAGGAGAAGGCGATAGAAGACGCTGCGGAGGAGATGCTGGACGAGAACGCCGGAGGAAGAACCAGAAGAGCCAGAAGAACCAGAAGAAGAAGATGAAGGAAGATAGAAGAAAGAAGAAGCATTTAAATAAAGGAATTGTCAAAAACTGTCTCTTGTCATTTTTAACATTTTTGACAGTTTTTTAGTGAAATGGTAGGGGTAAGTACCCCCTTACCATTTCACACAGGGGGGGGCTGGGATCTGGGGGTCCCCTTGTTAAAGGGGGCTTCCAGATTCCGATAAGCCCCCCGCCCGCAGACCCCCACAACCACCGGCCAGGGTTGTGGGGATGAGGCCCTTGTCCTCATTAACATGGGGACAAGGTGTTTTGGGGGGCTACCCCAAAGCACCCTCCCAATGTTGAGGGCATGTAGCCTGGTATGGTTCAGGAGGGGGGGGCCGCAATCTCGTCCCCCCCTCTTTTCCTGCGGCCTGCCAGGTTGCGTGCTCGGATAAGGGTCTGGTATGGATTTTTGGGGGGACCCCACGCCGTTTTTTTTTTTTTTGGCGCGGGGTTCCCCTTAAAATCCATACCAGACCTGAAGGGTCTGGTATGGAATTTAGGGGGAACCCCACGTCATTTTTTTTTTAATTTTGGCCGGGGTTCCCTCTAATATCCATACCAGACCTGAAGGGCCTGGTATGGAATTTAGGGGGACTCCCACGTCATTTTTTTTTTAAATTTTGGTTCGGGGTTGACCTGTAGGGAATTCCCATGCCGTTTTCATCAATGAACTTCTATGTGTATTGTCGGCAATGCAATAGCCGCGAGTAGTTTTAAATGGGTTTTTTCCTTCTAAATGTAATTTTGCTGTCAGACTGTTCTAAACACGGGAAACATGCGCCCCTTTACAGGCATACTATAGACACCCCCCAGCTACGAAATTTAAAGGGATATTACACTTTTATTGTTTGACTTTAAGCATTATTAAAATCACTGCTCCTGAAAAAAAGGCCGTTTTTAAAACTTTTTTTTTGCATTGATCCATGTCCCCTGGGGCAGGACCCAGGTCCCCAAACACTTTTTATGACAATAACTTGCATATAAGCCTTTAAAGTTATCACTTTTGATTATTCATGTTCGTGTCCCATAGACTTTAACGGTGTTCGCACAAACTTTTTTCCTGTTCGCATGTTCTGGTGCGAACCGAACAGGGGGGTGTTCGGCTCATCCCTAGTGGGGAGGAGTTCATGGACCAAGAATTGGTTGCTTCAGCGTGACCAGTTCTCTCATATGCCTTTGCTCCGTGAGATCTGTGAGAATAATCCTGATGATTTCAGGAACTTTCTCAGGATGACGGACCCCGTATTTCACCGTCTGCTGGCTTCGCTGACCCCCTATATCAGCAGGCAGGATACCTGCATGAGGCAAGCCATCACTCCGGAGCAGAGGCTCGTCGCTACCCTGCGGTACTTGGCGACAGGGAGAAGCCTGCAGGACCTCAAGTTCTCGACAGGCATCTCCCCCCAGGCTCTGGGTATCATCATCCCAGAGACCTGTTCTGCCATCATCCAGGTCCTGCAGAAGGAGTATATGAAGGTAAGATTTTTATCCTTTAATATCACATTTTATTGTATTTAATGTTTGATAATATCTTGTATTTTTTTCCTCATTTCCTAATTACCATGATTGTAATATGCTGTGAATGCCCCCTTTGTTCTCATGCATGCTGGTTTTTTAGGTAATTATTTTTTAAGTCTTTCATACATATCTGCCTTCACTTACATCCCCAACATGCTCTCCTGCCCCTATATTCACCTCATGTAGTCACTTAACAATGTATTTTATCAGCTCCATAGTAGTGCTTTACCCCAAACACCCCCTAAAATGTTTAGAAATTTGATTTGTGCTTTAAATTCAGGCAGAGTGCCAGAGGCTTTTTTTTGTAGTGTCCCCAAATCATTTTTCTAAACCCTCCCTCCCCCCAACTGCTAAGTCAGCTGATCACAATTCTCTATCTATCCTCAATCATCTATCTGCTGACTTTGCCAAGCCCATACCCACTATACCCATCTCTTTACTGGTCAGATTTATGGATGAATTCCCCAAAGCATGTAGTGCAAGGGCCTGCCTGTATACTTTCCAATGGTACTGTTTAAAGTTTTTGGATTCTATTATTATCTTGATAGGTAATATCAGAATGTCCAAATGTCCTCAAATGTGTACAGTGTGTATTTATATCTTTGTATTATGACACTTCTTACCTGTCCAGTGGGCTGCCAATAGTGTAACTAAGGAGGGGCTGTTACAAGTAATACCCTGTATTTAGGCATTCATCTCTCAATGAAGTGAAGAGGGTTACCTGTCCAAGATTACCCCCCCTATAATGTTAGAAATGGCCCATGAGAGGGGGGGGGGGGGTTGAATATGATAGGTGTACCTTATACTTTGGTGTTAATTTCCCCTTAATAAATGCTATCTGGAGGTTGGCCAAGAATGTTTGTGCCTAATCTGCTTGCCATGTTTATGTGCAAAAATAGTAAATTATTTTTGTTTTCCTCAACAGTTTCCTTCCATGCCACAGGAATAGCAGACTGTGGCCTCCCACTTTGCCCAGCGGTGGGACTTTCCTAACTGCGGAGGGGCAATTGATGGGAAACACGTCCACATCATCCCACCACCCAACTCGGGGTCGTACTATTTGAACTATAAGGGGTTCAATAGTATTGTGATGTTGGCGGTGGTGTCGGCTAATTACGACTTCTTGTATGTGGACGTGGGGAAGAATGGCCCGATGTCCGATAGTGGAGTCATCACCCAGACGGAGTTCTACAGGCGTCTCCAGAATGGCAGCTTGGACTTGCCACCTCCAGAGGACAATGTGGAAGGACTCCCATTCGTCTTCGTTGCGGATGAAGCATTTGCGCTGGGGGACCATCTTATGCGGCCATTCCCAATGAGGACCCTCACCCTGGAACAGAGAGTTTTTAATTACCGGCTGGCCAGAGCCAGAAGAGTGGTGGAGAACACATTTGGAATCCTGGCCAGCCGGTTCCGCCTATTTCTGACACCCATCCATATGGCGGAGTATAAACTTAATCATCTAATCCTGGCGTGCTGTGTTCTCCATAACTTTTTACGCAAACATTCTGCCAACTATGCTGGCTCAGTTGGGCCTGAGGCCGGAATTATACATATCCAACCCTGACGGCGCTTGAAAGTGGCCGTCCTGGCTTGCCCTCCCTGAGTGCCCGTGATGTCCGGTTAAGATACCTTGAGTTCTTTGCGGGTAGGGGGGCCATCAATATGCCAGACAATTTGTGAAGTATTTATCAAATAAAAAAGAAAAAGCTAATGTTTGGTGACATTTACTGCTTGTGTTTGTTTTAGCTGACCATGACAGCAATGTGGGGAGTCCTGAAAATAGCGTGATTGTGTAACCGTATACAAAGCACTGTTGGGTGTTATTTACTAAAGCCCAAGACACTTTTTATACTACAAGTGCATTTGAAACTGCACTAAAACTGCACTTGTAGTGCAAAGAGGATTTGCCCTTAGGAAATAACCTCCATTTTCTCACAAAACAGCAATTACATCACCACAAAAGTGTTGTAGCGTTGAGACAATAATCCACACATTCTTGATTAACAATCTTTTTAATACCTGCACAATCACATGTGCATTTACCAAAGGTTTTTAAAACAAACCAACATGTTTGTTGTATAACAATTTTTGGGGTGGCATTAGCAAAAATAGAAATGTCCATTTACGATAAAACAGGCCTGTGTAAAACCAACAAGAAAGACAAAAATCTTGAACTTACAAAGTTCACATTTGGTAAAACTTGAAGGCAATATCAGACATGAGTATTTAGGAACTGTGCTTGATATTGCGTTCAGATGGGGTGAAGTCACCCCTTGAAAAGCCAAATTTGGAAGATGCACACCAATTTACGAATGTCAACATGTGCTAGCTGCCATCAAGGGACATGTTTTGTGGGAGCAAGCCCTTTCTCACCGCTACTTTATTATTGAGGAAGGGGTTGCACCCCCAAAACGCGTCCATTGATCTCCCGTGATGGCAGATAGCACATGTTGGCACACTGTGTGCATCCTCCAAATTTGTAATTTCAAAACATTGCTCTAAATTTTTTCCGATTGTAGCACACAAAAAAAATAAAGTGATTTTGTGGGGTTTTAAATTCGCCCCAAAATATCAATGATGTTATTATTTTTTTTGAATAACATCATTGATTTTTTTCTTGAGGTTTTCCAATTCAAAATTACACCCCATGATCTCCTTGATCAGGATCTGTGCACTTTCTGATGTGAAAGGATCTGGATCCATAACATCACAATCACCTAAAAAGAGAGTAACCAAACAAAAACAGGTATCAAAAATCTGCCAGCATCCATCTCTTACCTTAGCCTGTGGTCGCAGACACTCACCTGTTGTGGTGCCAATTTCCACCACATCTTCTTCCTCCTCCTGCTCAGCTTGTTTTTGGGGTATTTCCCCTTGTTCCAGAGGTGGGGGGTCTCGGGTCTCCTCGGATGAGGGGTGTCCTCCAAGTCTTTTCTCCCCTATGTTAAACAAAAATGGTATAATTAGCACACAGATATTTGATGGCAGAACTATAAATAGGAAACATTGCTTGGAATTGGGGTACAATTGTCAATTTTAGCAGAGTTCAAAGATGTAGCTTTTTTAGTGGCCTTTGTCAACCTGCAATCCTTTACCTGTTTTGTACAAGCTTCACAGATGGAGACCCCCCTATAGTATACACTGGAGCACCTGTGTGCCCACCCTAATAAAAATTGTGTTCTTGTGTCCCACACTAGTGCTCCAGTGTCCAGATGTGAAAACAGCTGCTCAGTGTCCTCTCCTTACACAGAATCTAGTTTGCATTTCATTCTAGTAACAAAGCCATCTACACAACCAAATTTTTTTCAGACAAGTAGGCCCTAAAAAATGTTGGAAAATGCATAGAGCCTAAACAATGGTGTTTTAGAGGCCGAAATAAAATTGTTTGATACGAACGATTAAAACGGTCCCATGAACATTAAAATTTCCATTTTAAACTGTACAACAATTAAGAAAACCATATGGAGCAGCACGAACGTAATAAAGACAAAAAGAATAGAAACACAGCACAACTACTTACTTTTTTGCAGCACTCTCCGGATCTTTCTGTACTGCTCGGGCTCTCTTAATTTCAGGTCCGACCACCGCTTCCTGAGCTGATCTTTCGATCGTCGTACCCCGAAATTCCGGTGCAGACTTTTGACCACTTTCGCAATGATCTTGGCCTTTCTGATATTGGGGTTGGGGTAAGGCCCATACTTTCCATCATAGTCGGCCTTCTTCAGGATGTCCACCATCTCCAACATCTCCCCAAAGGACATATTTGTGGCCTTAAATCTGCTCCTTCTGGATCGGGACGTGTCTGGATCCGGGCTTTCCTCCTCCTCCTCCTCGTTCCTGTAATTAGCACGCACCTGCTGTGTCTCCGCCATGTTCTCTTCCCCCACTGCGCAGAACGAAAAGGGGCGGGGAATAGACTAGAAAGAACGTCAGGGGCGGGCAGAGTTACACGCATGCGCAGTGTGTATAAAGCGTAACACACGTGCGTATTACGTACGATCTGTGAGTGGAGGAAGGAGCTTTGGACGCGCCAATCGTAAGAACGAAGGTAAGAGACATAATTGTGCCTATACTGCTTCTAGATTGAGGCCTATATTGTAACAAGATTAGGAGAGTTGTTCTGACATTAGGCTTTGTCTTGTGTTGTGTCTTGCAGTGAACATGGATATCTTATTACAAGATAATGACTTCATGTCAATATTCATTGATATGTTAAGGGAGCTGCCCTGTCTGTGGGAGATCAACCACCCACATTACAGGAACCAAAGAAAGAGGAAGGCAGCGCTGGATCAATTGTTGGAAATTGTGAAGCAGGTGATCCCCACAGCAGACATCACCTATTTGAAGATCCTAATTGGTGGCCTGAGGAGCACATATGTAAGGGAGCGCCAGAAAGTCCAGGATTCGCAGAGATCCGGAGCAGCAGATGACATCTATGTCCCCAGGATGTGGTACTATGACAGGCTGCATTTTCTGGCAGGCCAGACTGAACCCAGGTCATCCCTCTCCAGTCTTCCTTCCACGCTTCCTTCCCCTCCAGCTGAGGCTTCTGACGCCCAACCTGGGCCTTCCAGGCAACAACATGTGGAGGAGCCCAGATTGAGCCAGGTATAGCATTCCTCTAAATATTTCTGCTTGTTCAATCAATGATGTTAACTAGATGTTAGTTTGGAGTACTAATTGATGATTGTGATTGATGAAGCAAAAACTAAAACCGTGTCCCTTTTTCATACACAGGGAAGTCTCAGCCAGAAGGTGGCCGGGCTGAGCCGGCTGCCTGATCTGTAGGTCCCTCCACTCCCCCTGGAAAGAGAAAGTGGCAGGAGGAGGAGTGCCCTAGAGGAGGCTGCCATAGGCCTCTTTTGGAGGGCTACAGAGGCCCTGGGAGCACCACACACCGTGGAGGATGACTTCGCTGCCATCATTGCCTCAAAAATGCAGAGGATGGAGGAGGGACAACAACTCATGTGTGAGTCGCTCATATTGGAGGCTCTTAATAAAGGTATGAGGGCCCAAATTACATCTGAGATACACCTTTGCGAACTCACACATGGTCCTCCTCCTCCTCCTGCAGGTCTTCCTCCTCCTCCTCCTTCTCCTCCAGGTCCTCCCAGTCCTACTCCTCCTCCTGCCACATCTCCAACAGCAGAGCCACAGCCAGGAAGGAAGCGTGGAAGGAAGACCAGAAAGTGAGGACCCTGGATCCAGTCTGGTCGGCCAAAAGATGCAGCCTCTTGTGGTACCACAGCCTGGGGACACAGATGTCATCTGCTGCTTTCTGGATCTCTGCGACTTCTGGACCAGACTGCCCTCCCTTACATATGGACTCCTCAGGCCACCAATTTTGATGTTCAAGAATTGATGTCTGCCCTGGGGGTCCCAGGCTTCGCTAATTTCTCCTGTTGATCCAGCGTTGCCTCCCTCTTTGTTTGGTTCTGAGCCCTTAATAAAGGATTTTTGGTTTGAATTATACTTGCCTATGTGTGTTTTACTTCAAAAAGGACAGTTTGTTTGTGAGGATTCAGGTACATTTCAAAAATACAATGTGAAATTAACAAGGGACACCAACAGCAAACAATCTCCTTGAGATTAAATAATAAAAGATATCAATGGTGTTGTGGTAACTTGACACACAAAACACACACAAAAATAGTCTGGAGTAAAAATAAAAATAACATTAAAAAAAGATCAGCCTTGGAAAAAATACAAACATAAAATCTAAACGAAAAATGGCTTTAAATCAAAAAAAAAAATAAAACAAAAAAAAAAAATTATGTCAGATGTGACAAATAACAATATATTCAGGGAATCCCAAGAAAAAAACAAAAAAATAAGTTTGTGAGAAGTGTGTGTGAATATGAGCAGCTAAATTATTTAATTCTTGTCACATTATAAAGAAGAAGAGAGTGCGCTGTATTAAACCTTTTTTAACATTGCAGCGTGACGAAAGTGCTGTATCCATTGCGAACGCTAATTTTACCAGACCGAGCTGTTCCTTGTCGAAATTTCTTCTGAGCATGCGTGGCACTTTGTGCGTCGGAACAGGCCACACACGGTCAGAATTGCCGCGATCGGATTTTGTTGTCGGAAAATTTTATCTCCTGCTCTCCAACTTTGTGTGTCGGAAAATCCGATGGAAAATGTCCGATGGAGCCCACACACGGTTGGAATTTCCGACAACACGCTCCGATCGGACATTTTCCATCGGAAAATCCGACCGTGTGTACGGGGCATTAGTGTTCCTGATGATTTTGAAGTGTTATTTTCAGGTGTTTCACAAGCATTTTACGAGTTTGTGCAAGGTGTTTGTTTCCTAGGGAGGAAGGGTGTAGGCAGGTGTACTATGACCTCCTTAAACAGGTGGCATTGTCACAGCCCCCTGACAATGCCACAGCCACCCTGCAGGGGGATGGAGGATAGGAGGAATGCATATTCCTCTTTGGCCTCCATATGTGTAATTGACTGGGCTGCTGTCCAATTGGATGCTGTCACCTGGATGACCCCAGTAGCCTACAAGAGGAGCAGAGCAGTTCTAGAGGAGGAATATTTCTAAATGTGCAAAACCATACATATTGTACATTTAGGCCAGATTCATACATGTGCGGTGCAAATTTCAGATCTGTTTTCACTTTCCAAAGTAGCTGTTCAGCAATCCAGCTGCAATTTAAATATGGTTCTAAAGCAAATTTTAGGAGTGGGTGGTCGCAAGCGTCGTTTACAAAAAAGCTGGTTGTCAAGGAGCGGGCTGGGAAGCCGAATGTAAATCAAAGAATTATTGGCAATAAGATTTGAGAAATAAAACTGTGTGGGGTCCCCCCCCCCGATCCATACCCTGGATCAGGTATGGATTTTGAGTGGAACCCCATTCTAAGATTTTTCTTAAATGGCATACCAGACCCACATCTGAGCATGCAGCCTGGCAGGCCAGGAAAGGGAGGGGATGAGCGAGTGGCCCCTTTCTCCTGAACCACACCAGGCCACATGCCCTCAACATGGGGGGTGCTTTGGGGTAGGGGGGCTCCCCTCCAAAGCACCGTGTTGATGGGGACAAGGGGCTCTTCCCCACAGCCCGGGCCAGTGGGGGACTTACCGGAATGTGGAAGCCCCCTTAACACGGGCCTCTCCAGATCCTGGCCTCCCCTGTGTGAATGAGCATGGGGTACATTGTACCTCTACCCATTGGAAAAAAAAGTATCAAAAACAAATAAAAACATAGAGACAGTTTTTGATAAGTCCTTTATTTTAAATAAACAACATCAAAAACAATGTCACCCATAGTAAATGCAGCGTTAATCACAATGAACATCGCCGTCAACCTGAAAAAAAAAAAAAAGAGCGCTATACCCAACGGTGGTTCCCACCATCTAACAGCTCAGCTGCCTCCAACCACTAAATAAACTAAGGGGCCAGGCCACCCAATGTTACTGGGTGCCCCCGCCCCTCGTAACGTAATGAACCCTGCATGCCCCAGTCGATGATGTCACAAGGAGAGGGGCCATCCGGTGTCGTCACCAGGTGCCTCTTAGTTCATTTAGCGCCGGGAGGCTGCGGAGCTGTCACATGGCAGGAGCCAGCGTCGGGGGCGATATACCCCATACTCATTCACATGGACCCCTTGTTAAATTGGGCTTCCATATTCCAATAAGCTCCCTGCTGACCCCACAACCAGCCAGGGTTTTGGGGAAGATGCCCTTGTCTCCCACAACATGGGAACAAGGAGCTTTGGGGGGAGCCCCCCACCCCAAAGCAACCCCCCATGTTGAGAGTATGTGACTGGTATGGTTCAGGAGGGGGGTGCTCAGCGCCACTCCCCTTTCCTGACCTGCTTGGTTAAGGGTCTGGTATGGATTTGGGGGGGGCACGCAGTTTTTTTTTCTTGGCGTGGGGTTTCCCTTAAAATCCATACCAGGCCCTTTGGGGGGGACCCCTATGCTTTTTTTTTTTCTCAATTTGTGTTCAAAACTGATGACATGTGTGATTCAGAAGCTTTCCCATAGAAGGCAATGAGCCTGGAATTGGCATCTGAATCGCACTGTAGTGCTCAGAAAACTCACAGGACTCTTTTTAAATTTGCACTGTGGATGCACCGTAGATATGCATACAGCTTCAATGGAAAACTATGTTTTTTCACATTTCAGGCGAATTGGATGCGGTTCAAAATGCATCCAATTTGCATATATGTGAACCTCGCCTTACAAATGTTCCCATGATGTCATGATGCCAAAAATGCCTGAGTATGCTCAAAAATTGTACTTTTCTGAGTGTAGGGTGTAGAGCGTAGGGCAACTGAGTGTATAAGTGTGATCAGGGTCAATTAGAAAGAATGGGATTCTGTATGTTAAACTGTGAACGTTTTATATACATCTATATAGATCAGACCAAAATGAGGGACAAATGAGGAGGAATGAGGGATAGAGGGACATTGCTCCAAATCAGGGACAGTCCCTCAAAATCAGGGACAGTTGGGAGCTATGGCATACCCAAGTATAAGTAAAAGAGAAGAAATAGAAAGAAAAGGGAAAGGACGAGTGGGACATGAAAGAAAGGTTGACAGGAAGTGGAGGCTAGAGGGCAGGCTTAAATACAGCCCGACTCCTCCTACAAAATCAGGCTGACCTGCGATCAGCCTTCCCACTTGTACTAGGAGTCTCTAGTAGACCGTATAAGGAAAGGTATGAAGGGAAAACAGAAGGAGACCTGGGGTGTGCCGTAGTCACGTGGTCAGTATGCCTAAAGGGGGCAAAAATAAAGACAGTAGGATGAGCTAACAAAACACATTTATTGAAAGTCACGGTATGCAGCATAAATCAGCCAAATGCATGAAACACCTGTGACATCTCCACATGTGGAACTGGGATATATGGAGAAGCATGCTGAATTCCACCTACCTGACTTCTTAATTACGTAAACAGGGACCCCTTGATGAGAAACAGCGTAAACCGCCCCTACCCTGAAAGAATGGCCGGAATAAGCTTTGGGAACCTACCTAGGTTTGACAGCAGGGTGCGGCAATGACTCATGAACTGTGCCTTGGAGAGGGGGGTAATAGGGAAAGGTAAAAATGGACTATTCCTGGGTTTATCCGCAGTGATCACCATGAGCTGATCTAACTGTGACCGGGCACCAGGCATCGCTGGTCTGGAAAACTCTAACCTGCACCACAGTTCCACCATGAGTCTCGGGACGGCCCAGGTTCTTTAAGGAGGGTGTACAATAGGGGGTAACAAATGCGCAAAACCATAATAAAAATAGGATTGGAAAGAAGCTGCCAGCATAGTTAAGTGATCTCACACAACTCAAGAAATAAATGTTAACATAATATGTGGCGCTGACTAACCTGTGTAAAATAACCTGTGAAAAAACAATGATCCGCATACATAAATAACAGAAGCCAATCAATAAAATATAAATAAATAACAGTGAGTGGCTCAATAATAAAGTGCAATAGCTCAATGATAGCTCAATAATAAAGTGCAATACTGGGTGAATCCAAATGATCAACTTTAACCACTTAAGGACCAGCCTCGTTTTGGATTTTAGGTGTTTACATGTTTAAAACAGTTTTTTTTGCTAGAAAATTACTTAGAACCCCCAAACATTATATATGTTTTTTTTTCTAACACCCTAGAGAATAAAATGGCGGTCGTTGCAATACTTTTTTTTGCACCGTATTTGCGCAGCGGTCTTATGAGCGCACTTTTTTTTGGAAAAAATTCACTTTTTTGAATAAAAAAAAATAAGACAACAGTAAAGTTAGCCCAATTTTTTTTATATTGTGAAATATAATGTTACGCCAAGTAAATTGATACCCAACATGTCACGCTTCAAAATTGCGCCCGCTCGTGGAATGGCGTCAAACTTTTACCCTCAAAAATCTCCATAGGCGATGTTTAAAAAATTCTACAGGTTGCATGTTTTGCATTACAGAGGAGGTCTAGAGCTAGAATTATTGCTCTTGCTCTACCGGTTGCGGCGATACCTCACATGTGTGGTTTGACCACCTTTTTCATATTCGGGCGCTACTCGTGTATGCGTTCGCTTCTGCGTGTGAGCTCGTCGGGACGGGGTTTTTTTTTTTTTTTTAATTTATTTTTATTATTTATTTTACATTATTTTATTTATTTTTACACTGTTTTAAAAAAAAAAATGTGTCACTTTTATTCCTATTACAAGGAATGTAAACATCCCTTCAAAAAGACTCAGGTCTCATATTTACACTAAAATGCAATAAAAAAAAAAGTCACTTAAAAAAATGACATTAAAAAAAAATATGCCTTTAAGAGGCGTGGGCGGAAGTGACGTTTTGACGTCGCATCAGCCCAGCAGTGTCATGGAGACGAGTGGGCGCCCACCTTAGCCTCACTCGTCTCCAGGCACAGCACGGAGTAGGATGCGATCGCCTCCGCCGCTACCGACGGCTCCGGTAAGCAGCGGAGGGCACCGGATCGCGGCAGGAGGGGGGGCCCTCTCCCGCCATCGTTGAAAGTGATCTCGCAGCGAATCCACCACAGGGACCACTTTTATCAGAAAGCCGGCCGCCGCACGAAAACGGGGATACCGGGGTTATGGCAGCTAGCTGCTGCCATAACAACGATATCCACCGTCAAAGTTTGGACGTACTTCGGCGTGCGGCGGTCCGGAAGTGGTTAAAAAAAGTGCAATAGTCAACAATAAGGTGCAATGGTAAGTGAATCCAAATGATCAGAGATAGTGCATAGATCAATAATCCTGCTTAAATAAATAAATCTTCAAAGGTGCAGTAATAAATAAAAAGATACAGCATAGTACGTGACACAGGTGAGTAAATATTTTCCAATGAATGTCCAAAAACAGAGACAAAAAATTGGTACTGTGTAATAAATGCAATGAACCATGTACTGCAACTCCCAACAAACGGGGTCAGATTTTCTTACAACAGTTCATATATATAAATAATATAATATAATATAATATATTATAATATAATATAATAAATATTCTCAGTCGCTTGACCTCCGGTATTCGCCACACTATGACACCCGATATTCGGCAAGAAATCTACGATCTCCAAAGATTTAAAAAACAAAATTACAGTGATCTGAACAAATACTTTCAGCCTTGGCCGTGACCAGTAGTGACGACACCTGGCTCCTACCTGACGCGTTGCGTCACTGCTCACGTGACTTTCTCAAAGGGTCAAGGAGTCAGGTGTCGGTAAGCCAATTTATATAGTCTCTTCTGCTGTCATAGCAGCAGCGAATGCATTCAATGTCATATCTTCGAACAATTCAATAAGCGATAAAAACATCATATACACCAAATATACCTGCTACCCTGTTCCAAACCCCTGGCCGGTGAAGGGGGGATTGTGGCAAAGTCTTCGATATCTGCTGCCTGTGACATGACCTATGCAACTGAGAACAAGCTTTCATAAGCAAGAGTTATAACCTAATGTACCACAACTTAAACTTACTCTAAGGAAAGGAAAATCTCTACGTTTTTATTTTTTTATTTGTTTTATTACAACCTCCCAACAGTGATCGTGGTTAATGACAAAGAATACATTGTGCAGGACTGAAAACGTGTCAGTCTCAAGAACTACCAAGGCCGAGTTACCTGAGGCGTATCAGGCAAATGAAAATCGTAAACTTAAGCCTATGAAACCTGAAGACGTGTCAGGCAAATGATATGAGTAGTGAGATGTCGTAACGTATGAAACGCAAGTCTTATGAGAAACGGATGAGTAGACCTGCCACCGCACAAGCCAATTAAAAACGATCATCCCAATTAGTTAGTACCTATAGACGTGATAGGTAAACCTGCAGTGGAGTGTTGCCGTAATACCTATAGTGTGAGGCTATGATCATATACCGTGTATGACGATGAACCAAGCGTAAGGGGAGAATGAGGTATGCGTTATAAGACTGAAAGTGTTCACCTTATGAATTACAGAAGCAGAGTAATCTGAGGTGAAGCAGGCCAATTAAAAACGTAAACTCAGGCCTACAGAACCTGAAGGCATGTCAGGTCAAATGTGGTGAGTAGTGCAACGACAACAACATATGAAGAAAGTCTAATGTCTACTGTATGAGAAACAGGTGAGGAGACTTGCCACCGCACAAGCCAATTAGAAATGATTAATTCAACCCGCTGTTACCTATAAACGTGATAGGTAATACTGCAGTGGTGAAAACCGTGACTGTGAGCGAAATTTACCTGAGACCACACTCTGGATCAAGTTAAGTTTTCTTTGACTCGTACGAGGAGACAAGTTACAACAAAGGACCATACAATATGTATGGATTTCAATGAAATCCATACATATTGTGTGAAACTTTTAGTAATTTGTAAATCCATACGTTGTGAACACTTTATTAATCATCTGTACCATCCCCCCTTTTGAGACATGGGCCTGCCTATGACTCAATAAAACTACATATCTAAGCAATTAGGTAGGCAATATAAGTTTACCATCTATGCTTATATAAATACATTCTATCTGTACTGCCCCTTTGGGCAACCATTTTTGTTTCTCAGCCTCGGGTGCTGATTTTGCATTTCTATTAACCATGTTTCATCTATCACGCTCTGCATTTCTGCTGGTTTTGCAAGATAGGAATGTACTTATATCAATAACAGAAAATACCTTGTTCTCAGACTGGAGGTCATTCAGGAGGACATGGGGGGTCAGGCACTACTGCCACATCTTTATTTATTGCTTGTAAGACCTGAACGAGTCTCCAGCCTCCTTGTGGCTTCTTAACAGGAAACAATGGTGTAACACAGGGTGAATACGGACACTCTATGACCATACCCCTACCTTGCTTTTTCCTGACCACAGGATCCATTCCAACCTCTGCATCCTTTCTCAAAGGGCACTGTTTTTTTTAATGTAGTCTCACAGTACTTTTGGGGGTGATATGCACTTCACTTGCTGCTTTAATTAGTTCTACGTCACCTTTTCCTCTTGACCAAAGGTGGTCTGGGATGTCTTTTAGTACATCCTCTTCCTCCCGGGCCAAGAGGACCAGTCATTCTTCATCATAATGTCCTCCTGAAAGGTGCACGCCTTTCATACTTTTTGTGACCCAATCATTTAACAACTTTCCCAACTCATACCATTCTACTGTAGTGCTTTAAGAAATTGACACATGGGGTGTAACTCTTTTTAGAAGCATGAATTAAAAAAAAATTAAACAAATGTTTAAGAATAATAAAGTATTCTGAGATTTTCTGCTCAGCTCATCAAGTTTCTGTCTAAAATCACCAGACACAACTTCCTAAACGTGCCCCTTTCTGAGATGAACTTTCACAAAAGTGATTTAATGTTTTTGCACATATGTGCAGACAGCTATTTCTAAAATGGTGGCTAAACCTTCTACACTCCTATACTCATACTGAAAGAAATACATTATCTTGTCCAACATGTAAAACCTACAACTGTAAAAATCTTTTTAAGCATGACATTAATTACATTAGTAGCATTGAATTTATCTATAGATTCAAGCTATGCTGGGACTTGTGCTCAGAGAGCAGCTACAACAATGATATATAGATAGATATATATATATATATATATATATATATATATATATATATATATATATATATATATAAATAAATTATATCTAAGCATCCAATCAGGGGAGAGATCATTACAGACATCTGCACCATCAAAACGTCTAATATTTTTATGACCATAAACTTCAGTATTATTTATGTCACACCGAACCATCTGCCTATGGCAGTATTTCAGCAAGAAAAGGGGGCTAATGACTATAAAACAAAACAAACCCTCTTTTCAGTTTAAGATCCTATGATTACCTACATACATTTTCCTTCCAGAAGCAGTATGCTAGATACAATGTCGTAAATTTCCTAAAACAAACAACTTTCTTTTTTCTGTAGTTTAAATAACTTCTAACTCCTCAGCCTATTCATTGAGCTATCTAGCTGAGGTGACTCTTTCTAGCTTGAATACCTCATCGGGGAGGAGGCAGGTGGCCATGCTGTCTCCCTCCCGATCCCAATACAGAGTTTTCAAGGTGATTCTAACTCCTCAAAACTTAGTTTCTTTTCATAATTGATATTAGGTCCTGAAGAATGTTTAAAATACATTGTACAGTGAGACTAATGCTGGACCTTGTAGTTCCTCACTTTAACTTTTTCTTCCACCTTGTTCAGGAGGGATTGTTGCATGCACCCAGGATCTGCAGTACATAAAACCAGGCTATACCAATGATAAGGCTCGTTGTTAGCCTTCACTACATGTGTTTTGCAAGTACGGTTGGCTCTCAAGCCCCCCTTTAGCTGGTATAACTGAGATTTCAAGTGCATACAACAAATCCCTGCCCAGCAGGTTAACTGGACATTGTTTAGATATCACATTTTTACATTCAGCTTTTTTGCCCATTAGTGGGTCCTCTATAGGAAGATTTTCTGAAACATCCTCCTCACACATTAACCAATTTGCTGATTTTACAAAAATTTTACCTTTTTTCTTAACTCCTCCAGGCATATCCTGGGGATGAATCAGGGTCCTGCACGCCCCTGTGTCACACAGAAAGGTGACTTCTTTCCCTTTTACAATAAGTGTTATTTCCGGTTTAATCTCACTCTGTAAATACATTTCCACATTACATATGTCCAATACTTTAGACCCTTCTGAATTTGTTTCATCGTACATACATTCTGTTTCATACATTTCTTCTCCCTCTAGTCATGCCTCCTCAGCCTTTTTCAACTTGCAATCCCTGGCCAAGTGGCCTTTCCTGCCACACAAAAAACATTCACCCCCTTTCTTTTCTACCCTCGTAATCCTTAAATGCGAGGTCTACATTGGGGGTTTCCTAACTGTTCTGTACCTTCTTTCAGCAACATACACATTCGTTCCATCTTCTACAGCAAATGCCTTTCCTTTTTTGTTTTCTTTTTAGACTGGAAATGTCTTTTAGCGTGGCATGCATACTCAATAAAATCCTGGAGCCTGCAGGTTCTATGATTCATCATATGTTTAGTGACAAAACTAGAAACCAGGGCTAGGAATCCCTTCAGGATGGCATTTTTTATCTGCTGTTCATATGGAGTGTCATTTACTCGATTTGCCGGAACTTCAATCCCAGAGTGGTTATTAAACACTTCCCTCACCCTTATGATGCAATTATCTACTGGCTCATCTTCCCCTTGTATACATTGGTTAATGGCTGCCCAGTCAGCCCTTTGTTTCACACATTTCTGGCCCATTTTAACGTACGTACGGAGTAATTTAAGGTCTTCTCACACCGACACCTATACACAATGTTTTTGTCAACTTGCAGATCGACACAGAATTTATTTCCTAATCTTGTGCTCTTCCAAAAAAACATTGGTATTCTTGTACCTTTATACACAATATTTTTGTCAACTCACAGATCGACACAGAATTTCTTTCCTAATCCTGTGCTCTACTAAAAAACATTGGTATTCTTATACCTTTATACACAATATTTTGTCAACTCACATTTCTTTCCTAATCCTGTGTTCTACTAAAAAACATTGGTATTCTTATCTTCTAACCATATTGAAACATATTGTGAATTGTTCTTACCTTGAACCAGAATGGGTCTTTTCTGCCAATTCTTGGGAACCCGTCACCTGATAGGGACCAGTCGGTCGTCCAGCCTCTGTTAACGTCAATTCAGACGGAGGACTTTGGAATAAGGAATCTCGTGTGTTTTTAGATTCCCCCGTACGGTAACGATCACCGGTGGTCTGGTCCCTTCACAGAATATTGAGTTCCGGCTCATGGGACCAATTTTTGAGCGAAATTCACCTGAGACAACACTCTGGATCAATTTAAGAAGTTTTCTTTATTTGACGCGTACGAGGAGACAAGTTACAACAAAAAGAGACAGATATTTGTCTATTGGTTCTGACTGCCTGTCACCCATGCAATAGGGCTGCATAGACAAACAGTCAGCCTGATAGACGCCTATCTGAACAGATAATTGCCCACTGGTTCTGACTTCTATGACCTGTGCAATAGGGCAGCATACATAGAGTTCAGCCTTAGGAGCTCCTATCTGACTTGTCTGTCTAACAATTGTAAAACTTGCATTCATATACCCTTTTACAAGCCTTATCTTAGCCAGCTCTCCTAGATATGATTGGTTGCTAAAATCTACGTCAATGTAACTATCCATAAATCTGACACCTGTTCTACAACCACACAAACTTATTCATTCTCAGAATTCCTATATGTTTATTAAAGTGATTTATAACTGGTTTTGTCCAATTAAAAACACCTGTGTAGAGACAGTATGGCACCCAGCTGTGTTAGATCAAACCCTCCTCATCCTGATAAGATTTAACCAACTTCAAGCATAACAGATTTACAACTTTGGGAGAATGAACTTTCAATAACCCCACCTTTATGTGTTATATGTCTTATTGTTTTTCACTATGCAATTCTATGTGCATGTATACATACATTAGTTTCACAAACTATATTATCTACATATAAAAAAAAAAGAATTATATATTTTATATATATATATATATATATATATATATATATATATATATATATATATATATATATATATATATATATATATATATATATATATATATATATATATATATATACCCTGTTTCCCCGAAAATAAGACCTAGCGTGATTGTCGATGATGGCTGCAATATAAGCCCTACCCCCCAAATAAGCCCTACCCTGTTTCCCCGAAAATAAGCCCTACCCTGAAAAGAAGACCTACAAGGACTTTAACTAGGGCTTATTTGAGGGGTAGGGCTTATATTGCAGCCATCACTGACAATTACGCTAGGTCTTATTTTCGGGGAAACAGGGTATATATATATATACACACACACACACACATTATATATATAAATATATATATATATATATATATATATATATAAATATATATATATATATATATATATATATATATACATATATATACACATACACATACATACACACACTGCAAATTAAAAACGTTGCTCAGGCCTAAAGAAAACCTGAAGACGTGTTAGGCAACTATATGAGTGGTGAAACGTTATGATGCATGGAAATGAGTTATGAACCGTATGAGGAACTGATGAGGAGACTTGCCACAGCACAAGCCAATTAAAACAAACATCTCAATCCGTTAGCACCCATAAACATGATGGGTGACCCTGCAGTGGTAGAACTCCATAAGGCCTAAAACATGAAGAAATGAAAACGTGATATGTATGAGATGTTTTAAAACCTTAAAAACGCACATGTGAATGTGCTTTGAGTAAAATGTCCTTTTTATTTTTTTGTCGCCGGGTCAGCGCTAAAACATGTAAGCAACTCAAACCCACGTTTAAAAGGGAAGTGTGGCACCTACTGCACTCACTGATAACTGAAAAACAGATTTGACTGATCGCACACACACTCCAACCAGCTCTGAGATTACTGACAAACTGAAACACAGACTGACTAATCACTAGGGATGAGCCGAACATCCAGAACATGCGAACGAACCGAAAGTTTGCGCGAACATTCGAACACCGCTAAAGTCTATGGGACTCGAACGTGAGAAATCAAAAGTGCAAATCTTAAAGGCTAATATACAAGTTATTGTCCTAAAAAGGGTTTGGGGACCCGGGTCCTGCCCCAGGGGACATGTATCAATGCAAAAGAAAGTTTTAAAAACGGACGTTTTTCCAGGAGCAGTGATTTTAATGATGCTTAAAGTGAAAAAATAAAAGTGAAATAGTGAAATAAAAGTGCCGCGTGTTTCCAGGTGTTTAGAACAGTCCCTGCACAAAATTACATTTCTAAAGGAATAAAAGTCATTTAAAACTGCTTGCAGCTGTAATGTAATGTCGGGTCCCGGCAATATGGAT
This sequence comes from Lithobates septentrionalis, assembly GCA_037952835.1. Classification (NCBI taxonomy): domain Eukaryota; kingdom Metazoa; phylum Chordata; class Amphibia; order Anura; family Ranidae; genus Lithobates; species Lithobates septentrionalis. The sequence goes on along the minus strand of JBBDGP010001253.1, from coordinate 648,673 downwards.
GAAAATTATTGAGAAAAACGGCATGGGAAACCCCCAGCCCATTACCAGGCCCTTTGGGTCTTGTATGGATATTAAGGGGAACCCTGCACCCAAATTAAAAAAAGAAAAGGCATGGGGCCCCCAGGCCCTATATGCTCTGAACAGCAGTACACGGGCGATCCAAATAAGACAGGGACTGTAGGTTTGTTCTTAAGTTGAATCTGTTTGTAATTTGGAACAGGTACATTTTTTTAGGTGTAGCGCCAGCCAAAAAATCTATTTTTAAGCTTTTTGGATAACATAGGGGAAAGGTTATCATCACCCTTGTAACATTTGTTTTGCTGTCTGTGCCCCTGTTCAGAAGATTTCACCTCACTTTCTGTCCCAATGACAATTGGATTTTGAAAATTTGGGGTTTTTAGGGAAACAAGGATTGGTGATAATAAAGCATCAGTGGAGACACCTTTTTCCCATATTAACTCTTACAGGAGAGAATTTCCCTTCCTAGAGGTAGATTTCCTCTCACTTCCTGTTGTCTCCCTCCGTTTGTGAGTAGGAGTCATTTGTAAGTCGGATGTTTGAAAGTAGGGGACCGCCTGTATATACTATACAGCCTGCCCTATATACTCTGCAAAAATGGGTTAGGTTTTGTTGGTACCAGAACACTATAAGCCCTCACAGTTACTCTTGGTGGGTGCTGGAACGGGCCCTGCTGCGAAATATTATGTCAAGAATTGTACATACATGCCCCTGTTGAACAGGGTCAGAAAAATTGGGCCTTTGGTGGTGGTGTGTTGGTGTTGCCACAACACTGTAAGCCCTCACAGTTACTCTTGGTGGGTGCTGAAACGGGCCCTGCTGTGAAATATTATATCAAGAATTGTAATTACACGCCTCTGGTAAACAGGGGCAGAAAAATTGGACCTTAGGCACTGGTTCTGGTGCCACAACACTACAACCCCTCACAAATACTCTAGTTGAGCGCAGGAATGAGCCCTGCTGCAAAATATTACAGCAAAGATTATAATTACACGCCCCTGTTGAACAGGGGCAGAAAAATTGGGCTTTAGGCACTGGTGGTGGTGCCCAGAACCAAAAATGTTCTTAGAAGCTATCAACATGAACATTGAGGAGGAATAGGATAGTCACTCAGCATACCAGGATAGTCACTCAGCATCAGCATAGACAAGGGATCTTACATTCATAAAAAAATTAATCGGTTACATCAGCATCAGGTGCTTGGTAGCTGGTGATCCAAGACTGATTCATTTTTATGAAGGTGAGCCGATCAACTTAGTCTGTGGACAGGTGCACTCTGTGATCAGTTACAAAGCCTCCAGCAGCACTGAATGTGCGTTCAGATAGAACGCTGGATGCAGGACAGGCCAGTAGCTCAATTGCATACTGTGCAAGCTCTGGCCAGTGATCCATCCTCAAGACCCAGTAACCCAGTGGATTTTCAGTTGGAAAGGTCTCCAAGTCTGATCTTGCCAAGGTATTCCTGCACCATGTAAATCAGTCGCTGGCGATGGTTGCTGGAACTGATCAGACCTTGGGGCTGCGGACTAAAAAATTGTCTGAACGCATCGGTCAGACGGCCACCTTCTCCAACACTCCTTCTGTGACTGACTGAAGCCTCAGCAACACGTTGTCCAGGAGGACCAGGAAATTGCAACCTCCCAGGCTCTGGAAACCCATTGCACAAACATTTCTGAAAGGCCGAAGATGTTTCATCCTCTGCTCCCTCTGCGAAGGCTGAATAAGTTCCGCAACCTTACCCTTGTAACGTGGATCAAGAAGGGTTGCCAGCCAGTACTGATCCCTCTCCTTGATACCACAAATCCGAGGGTCCTTTCGCAGGCTTTGCAGGATCAGGGAGGCCATGCAGCGTAGGTTTGCTGAGGCATTCAGTCCGAAGTCCTCTGGGTCACTAAGGACAACACGATCTGCAGCCACCTCCTCCCAGCCATGTACAAGTCCATGGGTTTCTGGGGACTGAAAATGATCCCTTGAAGACTGCTGCTGAGGCTGAGTGCCAGGCTCCACCTCCATGCTGACACAATCCTCCTCCTCCTCTTCCTGTGTGATAGGCGGGCCTGCAGGAATACTGTCTGGATAAAGGGGGCCTTGAGAGGTAAGGAAGTCCTCCTCTTCCTCCCTCTGTTCTGCCTCAAGTGCCCTGTCCATTATTCCATGCAGTGTGTGCTTCAACAGGAAGACAAGAGGGACAGTATCACTGATGCATGCACTGTCACTGCTCACCATCTTCGTGGCCTCCTCAAATGGTGACAGGACAGTGCATGCAGCCTTGATCATTAGCCACTGGCGTGGCGAAAAAAAGCCAAGCTCCCCTGCCCCTGTCCTGGTGCCATACTCGCACAGGTAATCACTAATGGCCCTCTGCTGCGTGTGCAGCGGCTGCAGCATTGCCAACATTGAGTTCCACTTGGTGAGCATGTCACAGATGAGGTGGTTCTTGGGCAGGTTGCATTCCTTTTGAAGGTCAGCCAGCCGAGCACTGGCATTATGACCGGCGGAAATGCCCACAGACTTGCCTGCCTCAGGAGATCCTGTAAGCCTGGGTACCTGCACAAGAACCGCTGCACCACCAAATTAAGGATGTGAGCCAAACAGGGAACATGGGTCAAGGGTCCCTGTCGGAGGGCAGAGAGGAGGTTGGTGCCATTGTCACAAACCACCATTCCTGGCTGAAGCTGGCGTGGCATCAACCACTTCTGAACCTGCCCCTGCAGAGCTGCCAGAATCTCTGCCCCAGTGTGGCTCCTGTCCCCTAAGCAGACCAACTCAAGCACCGCATGGCATCTTTTTGCCTGAGTACTTGCGTAGACCCTTGAACGCCTACGGAGCACCGCTGGTTCTGAGGACAAATCTGCACAGGAAGAGGCCATAGAGGAAGAAGAAGAGGAGGGGGTGGAGGAGAGATGTGTGGCACAATCGCCTCGGCAGCAGCACTACACGGGCGCATTTAAGCCGCTAAAATTATGGTAAAGCTCCACTAAAACTAACGGCATTTTATTGTCAACGCCCACCTGTCCCATTGTGAAAGAGGTCTGGTTGGACACCCATGACATAATCTCTGTTCTTAACTGCATGAAGAGCTGAGCGCTGGGGGTGGAGAAGCAGCAATAGACTGATCTTCTCAGTAAATGGCAAAAGGGGGAGTGTCAGCAGAAGTCTGGCCATTGGAGGACAGACAGGCTGTTCTCCCAGCACAGCCAGAAAACTGACCATGCTGTGATAGATATGCTCTAGTGCAGAGATATGCAATTAGCTGACCTCCAGCTGTTGCAAAACTACAAGTCCCATCATGCCTCTGTCTCTGGGTGTCCTGCTTGTGGCTGTTAGAGTCTTGCTATGCCTCATGGGACTTGTAGTTCTGCAACAGCTGAAGGTCCGCTAATTGCATATCCCTGCTCTAGTGCGTAGCATGGTCAGTTTGAAGCTGGAAATCAGGAGTCCTGGCAGAATTCCCAAGTATTTCATATAAAGGAAACAGAAAGAGAACTGGTTACTTTTTAAAACCACTTGCCGACTGCCCACAGTACATTTACTTTGACAATAAATACAGTTAGCTGCCATAACCCCAGTATTATTTTGTACTGTGGGAGATTCTTCGTCTGATAAAAGTGGTCCCAGTGGATCACTTTTAAAGGCGGCAGGAGAGGTGCCCCCCTCCCCCTCCAGTCGCTTTCAGGTCGTGTCCGAGCTTAGTGGAGCCATCTCTTAAGCCCCGAGCCATTCCGATCCCTCAGATGCCTGGGCAGGCTCTATGCCCTTGGAAAACTGGAGCAATGTCGGACATCACGTCTGCCTCTTGGTCTTAAAGGGTTGGTTTTTTATTTTTTTTGTTAAAGGTAAATTAAATATCTGGGGTCTTTTTGTGTAAAAATAATAATAAAAAGTAGGTAAAAAGTAAAAATAAAAACTAAATTAATAAGAATTTTTTTTTAAAGCGTCCCATCCTTCTGAGCTCGCGCGCAGAAGTGAACGCATAAGTAAGTCTCGCCTCCATATGTAAACGATGTATGTAAATGGTGTTCGAACCACACATATGAGGTATCGTAGGAGCAATAATTCTAGTGCAGGACCTTCTCTGTAACTCTGAACAGGTAACCAGTAAAAATGTTAAAGCGTTGCTTATAGAGATTTTTCAGTACCGTAGTTTGTCGCCATTCCACGAGCGTGTGCAATTTTAAATCATGACATGTTAGGTATCTATTTACCTGGCGTAGTATCATCTTTCACATTCTACAAAATAGTTGGGCTCATTTTAGTGTTTTCTTTTTTAATTAAAGTGTATGTTTTCCCAAAAAAATTGCATTTGAAAGACCGCTGCGCAAATACAGTGTGACATAAAATATTGCAACAATCGTCATTTTATTCTCTAGGGTCTCTGCCTGCCTAATATATACAGTGGGGCAAAAAAGTATTTAGTCAGCCACCAATTGTGCAAGTTCTCCCACCTAAAAAGATGACAGAGGCCTGTAATTGTCATCATAGGTATACCTCAACTATGAGAGACAAAATGTGGAAACAAATCCAGACAATCACATTGTCTGATTTTTGAAAGAATTTATTTGCAAATTATAGTGGAAAATAAGTATTTGCTCACCTTCAAACAAGCAAGATTTGTGGCTCTCACTGACCTGTATCTTCTTCTTTAAGAGGCTCCTCTGTCCTCCACTCATTACCTGTATTAATGGCACCTGTTTGAACTTGTTATCAGTATAAAAGACACCTGTCCACAACCTCAAACAGTCACACTCCAAACTCCACTATGGTGAAGACCAAAAAGCTGTCGAAGGACACCAGAAACAAAATTGTAGACCTGCACCAGGCTGGGAAGACTGAATCTGCAATAGGCAAGCAGCTTGGTGTGAAGAAATCAACCGTGGGAGCAATAATTAGAAAATAGAAGACATACAAGACCACTGATAATCTCCCTCGATCTGGGGCTCCACACAAGATCTCACCCCGTGGGGTCAAAATGATCACAAGAACGGTGAGCAAAAATCACAGAACCACACGGGAGGACCTAGTGAATGACCTGCAGAGAGCTGGGACCAACATAACAAAGGCTACCATCAGTAACACACTACGCCGCCAGGGACTCAGATCCTGCAGTGCCAGACGTGTCCCCCTGCTTAAGCCAGTACATGTTCGGGCCCTTCTGAGGTTTGCTAGAGAGCATTTGGATGATCCAGAAGAGGATTGGGAGAATGTCATATTGTCAGATGAAACCAAAGTAGAACTGTTTGGTAGAAACACAACTCGTCGTGTTTGGAGGAGAGAGGGAGAATGCTGAGTTGCAACCAAAGAACACCATACCTACTGTGAAGCATGGGGGTGGCAACATCATGCTTTGGGGCTGTTTCTCTGCAAAGGGAACAGGAAGACAGATCCATGTATATGAAAGAATGAATGGGGCTATGTATCATGAGATGCCTCCTCCCATCAGCAAGGGCATTGAAGATGAAGCGTGGCTGGGTCTTTCAGCATGACAATGATCCCAAACACACCGCCTGGGCAACGAAGGAGTGGCTTCGTAAGAAGCATTTCAAGGTCCTGGAGTGGCCTAGCCAGTCTCCAGATCTCAACCCCATAGAAAACCTTTGGAGGGAGTTGAAAGTCCATGTTGCCCAGCGACAGCCCCAAAACATCACTGCTCTAGAAGAGATCTGTATGGAGGAAAGGCCCAACATACCAGCAACAGTGTGTGACAACCTTGTGAAGACTTACAGAAAACGTTTGACCTCTGTCATTGCCAACAAAGGATATATAACAAAGTATTGAGATAAACTTTTGATATTGACCAAATACTTATTTTCCACCATAATTTGCAAATAAATTCTTTCAAAAATCAGACAATGTGATTGTCTGGATTCGTTTCCACATTTTATCTCTCATGGCTGAGGTATACCTATGATGACAATTACAGGCCTCTCTGATTTTTTTAAGTGGGATAACTTGCACAATTGGTGGCTGACTAAATACTTTTTTGCCCCACTGTATGTATATGTATATGTATATATATATATATATATATATATATATATATATATATATATATATATATATATATATATATATATATATATATATATATATATATATATATATATATATATATATATATCTATATCTATCTATATCTATCTATCTATCTATCTATATCTATATATATATACACACACACACACACACAGTATCTCACAAAAGTAAGTGCACCCTTCACATTTTTGTAAATATTTTATTATATCTTTTCATGTGACAACACTGAAGAAGTGACATTTTGCTACAGTGTAAAGTAGTGGGTGTACAGCTTGTATAACAGTGTAAATTTCCTGTCCCCTCACTCAAAATAACTCAACACACAGCCATTAATGTCTAAACCGCTGGCAACAAAAGTGAGTACACCCCTAAATGAAAATGTCCAAATTGGGCCAAATTAGCCATTTTCCCTCCCCGGTCTCATGTGATTCGTTAGTGTTACAAGGTCTCAGGTGTGAATGGGGAGCAGGTGTGTTAAATTTGGTGTTATCGTTCTCACTCTCTCATACTGGTCACTGGAAGTTCAACATGGCACCTCATGGCAAAGAACTCTCTGAGGATCTGAAAAAAAAGAATTGTTGCTCTACATAAAGATGGCCTAGGCTATAAGGAGATTGCCAAGACCCTAAAACTGAGCTGCAGCACGGTGGCCAAGACCATACAGCAGTTCAACAGACAGGTTCCACTCAGAACAGGCCTCGCCATGATCGACCAAAGAAGTTGAGTGCACATGCTCAGCTTCATATCTAGAGATTGTCTTTGGAAAATAGCCCTTTGCGTGCTGCCAGCATTGCTGCAGAAGTTGAAGGGGTGGGGGTCAGCCTGTCGGTGCTTAGACCATATTCTGCACACTGCATCCAATTGGTCTGCATGGCTGTCGTCTCAGAAGATAGCCTCTTCTAAAGATGATGCACAAGAAAGCCCGCAAACAGTCTGCTGAAGACAAGCAGACTAAGGACATGGATTACTGGAACCATGACGTGTGGTCTCATGAGACCAAGATAAACTTATTTGGTTCAGATAGTGTCAAGCGTGTGTAGCGCTGGTAGATTTGCAATCTACCGCATGTTAGGTAAATTTAGTAAATGGTGTGTTAGGAAGGTTAAAATTTCCCCATCTGTTACATTTTGGCTGACGTTGTGGGTGTTTCCGTGCTGACCGGTGGGTGTCGCTGTTACCACTGGTCAGGGTTGGAAAGGCAACGTGTTGAAGCGTATGGATGCTCCTCTGTCCCGGAGGCACGCTCGGTGGAGGTGGTCCTCAGAGTTGCATTCTGGGCGAGGGTATTTATGGGACAGACGCCATATTTTGGGGTTCATTTTACAGCCACCTGCTGGCCCTCCTGGCCGACAGGTATGCGTTAAGGAGCTACCTCGTGGTCCTCCGTCTGGGAGGCCCACGACACAGCGGCGCAGGGGTGGGTCCAGAGGCTTGTGTGGATAAAGAAGGGAAATCGTTAACCTTGCCAGATCCTCGGTTTTACTGGTAATTATGGACAATAGAACTTTGAAATTACCTAGTTAGATAGTGACAGGGTAAAGAGGTCTGCGTGGTCAAGATCTATGGATCCTGTTCTGTGTTTAAATCCAAGGGTTTCTTGTTTGCTAGCCGGATTTCTTTTATAGAAAAAAAATTTTCTTATGCAGGGATGGACTCCTAAAGTATATATTTATTTCTAATGTAGATTGTGGGAAGAGAGTTTAATTTTTTTATGAGACTTTGCTCCTACTGTTGTATAGGATGTATATGTGTGTGTTTAACTATGTTTCCTTTTCAGGGATCATCGGATCATATGTAGAGCTGGGAGGCTTTTCAGCTAGTTAGTTAGTGATGTTGTGTACCATTATACTGTGGTTTTGTTTACGGCTGTGAACATAATGTTTTATAGATTTAAGTCTCATAGTGTCTTTAAACTGTCCTTTCTCTCTCTCTTTGTCTATCTAAAGTTATAAGAAACTCAAATGCTTACTCTCAGGCTTGAGAGTTACTGTTACTGTGTCGGGACAGACGTCTATTGTAGTGGGGGGAGTATGTAGCGCTGGTAGATTTGCAATCTACCGCATGTTAGGTAAATTTAGTAAATTGTGTGTTAGGAAGGTTAAGGGTTCGCCTCTGTTCCAGGTTGCCTGACCTTGTGGGTGTTTCCGTGCTGACCGGTGGGTGTCGCTGTTAGCAATGGTCAGGGTTGGAAAGGCAACGTGTTGAAGCGTATGGATGCTCCTCTGTCCCGGAGGCACGCTCAGTGGAGGTGGTCCTCCGAGTTGCATTCTGGGCGAGGGTATTTATGGGACAGACGCCATATTTTGGGGTTCGTTTTACAGCCACCTGCTGGCCCTCCGGGCTGACAGGTATGCGTTAAGGAGCTACCTCGTGGTCCTCCGTCCGGGAGGCCCACGACACAGCGGAGCAGGGGTGGATCCAGAGGCTTGTCTGGAGCCTGCCACCGTGGCCGAGGAATGGTCCTGAGCTGTCGGTCCTGTGTGACGAAGCTGGACAACCGAGGTGATCCCAGGGGAGGACCCGTCTTGGAGAGATCACGCCGCATGCTGGTCTATAGAGGGGCCTGGTGACTCGGTTGGAGGACATATCCAAAAGTAACTATACAGCATATTGTTGCCGGCTCGGCTTAAAAGTTCAAGCACTGTGACTGACTTTCACTACAGCCAATCTATACATCCTGTGGCAGAGGATCATGCGGATTTTATTCCCAAACAAGTCTGTGGCAGAGACTTTGATTCGTACTGCGTACTGGCTGCTAGACTGGAGGGAGAGGCCTATCCAGACGAGCAAGGAGTGTGTCCCACAAGGGGAGCGCATTTCAATTAGTGTTTGAATTATACCAAGACCTTTTGCCAAGAGAACCCTTTCAGAGAATATTTGAGTTTCTTCTGCGAGTTTCTTTTCTACCTCTTTCCTGCTACTTCCTAAGTCGTTTGTTTAATAAAGCATTGAAAATGTACTCCAGTGTTGGTGCGTGTGTCGTCCAGAAGTAAACTCAACGGAACCCTAGACCCGGTGCCGGTGAAACAAGGGAAGCAGAGTGAAGGTAACAGACCCGCTTAAACCAGCAGCTCCACCGTGAGTTAGTGCTACACGTGTGTTGCGGCAACCAGGTGAGGAGAACAAAGACAAGTGTGTCCTACCTACAGTCAAGCATGGTGGTGGGAGTGTCATGGTCTGGGGCTGCATGAGGGCTGCCGGCACTGGGGAGCTGCAGTTCATTGAGGGATTCATGAATGCCAACATGTACTGTGACATACGAGCCGAGCATGTACCCCTCTCTTCGGAAACTGGGCTGCAGGGCAGTATTCTTTTTTTTTTTTTTTTTTTATTCTTTATTTATCATTTTTCATAACAAAATAATATCCCACCAAGAACAGTCCATAATACAAATCCATGATGTTATAAAAATAGTTATCCCCAACTCCCCCGTCCCACCCCACCCTGCAGGGTACTGCTCACTGGGATCACCCTTTATCTTGGTCTCACTACTCTCAGAAATATTCCTGCCTTAATATGCCGTATTTGTAATCTCCTTTAGGTAACTCCAAGTCTGTTTAAATTTAATTCAATCTGCCCATTTCCCCGTGTGTTCCCCCTCTTCCTCAGGTTCCACACCCTCCTCGTCCAAACACTCAACATTATATATTTCATTTAGGCGAAAGAGCCAATCACGAGTGTTGGGGCTTGATGAATCCAGCCAGTTCGAAGCAATCTGCCTCTTGGCTGCGTCTAGCATTATGGGGACCAAAGAGGATTTGTACCTCCCTACCGGCTCCGAAGTCCCGTGAAAGAGACAGACCCACGGGTCCTCCACTATTTCTGTCCCAGAGATCTCTTTTATCAGTGTTAAAAAAAAATTCCAAAATATCTTGATAATAGGACACTCCCACCAAATATGGGCCATTGTTCCCAAACCTGTGCATCCCCTCCAGCAAGTGTTGGCCTTAGCCCCATCCATTTTGCTAACCCTGTCTGGAGTGGCATACCATCTCACAAGGCATTTATTGTGTATTTCCGTACTCCTCGTGTCTAAAGCTAGATAATGAACCAGCCTCAGAATTTTATCAATCAAAACTTTGCTACATTGTGTCCCTATTTCCTGCTCCCACCTTGTGATATAGGGGGGCACCTCCAGCTCCAACTCAGCTCCCAATATCCTGTAGATTTGGGCTATCGCTCTACCTGTTTGCTCCTTCATACAGAGCTGCTCGAATGGTCCGAGTTCCTCCTCACTTCTAAGTGGTTTCGGTAATTTATCGATAAAGTGAGAGAGCTGGAGGTACCTCCATCTATCCATCACCCATAACTCTGACTCACTCCTCAATTCTGTGAATGTGCAAATTCTCCCATTACTTATAAAATTTTTTAATTGAATAGAGTCATCTTTCAGCCAATTCCCTCCCACCTCCCAGGTTCAAAAAATAAATTATTTTTCATATATATCAGTGGTGAATTGTGTGACCATTTGTGCAGCGTGTGTATTCTACCCCAATATTTGAGAGTGTTGTGCGTCAGTGAAGATGTGTCCATACTAAGTGCTCTAAATTTTGGAGGGTTCCATAGTGAGTGCCCAAGGTTAGTGTTACTCAAAACATACTCAATATTAACCCACCGCTTCTCCGACCCTTTTTGAACCCAATCAGTGACCCGTGAAAGCACTACAGCAATGTAGTACCTGTTGAAGTCTGGTAGATCCAGTCCGCCTTTTTTTTTTCCACCTACTCAATATTGTGTAGGAGATACGTGGTTTTTTGCCACCCCAGACAGCTTCTCCTATTAAGCTCCTCACAGCTTTAAGAAAATACCTGGGTAACGGAATAGGTAACAGCTGGAATTTATACAGCAGTTTAGGGGTTAAAATCATTTTGACCGCGTTTACGCGCCCAAACCAAGAGAGGGGCCTGGATCGTATTCTTCTTGCTTCCTGCCTAATCTCATCCAACAACGGTATATAATTTTTTTAGGAACAGCTTTTTGAAAGAGTTGGCTAATTTAATCCCCAGGTACCCAATTTCCTTTTTCCAGGGGAAGGGGAAAACTGCAGCTAGATGGTCTTCTTCTTGCTTGCCCAAATTGATGTTTAGAATCTCGGACTTCTTGGGGTTGATTTAAAAATTTGAAGCTTCTCCTTACTACTTAGGATCCGGAGCACGTTTGGAAGGGTTATTCTAGGGTTTGTAATGAATAACAGGACATCGTTGGCAAAAGCCGCGAGTTTGTGTTCCTCAATTCCTACCTTTACACCGCTGCAGTCCGGACTGTTGCGTATTGAAGCCAGTAGAGGTTCGAGGGACAGGACAAACAAGAGGGGGGACAGAGGGCAGCCCTGCCTAGTTCCATTTACCATCCTAAAAGGTTTTGAAATGGCCCCGTTTACTCTTACAGCAGCTGTAGGGCTGCCGTACAGTATTCTGACCCATGAGATGAACCTCGGGCAAAACCCCATGGCCTCCAGAGTATTCATCATGAACCCCCAGTCTACCCTGTCGAACGCTTTTTCGGCGTCCACTGACAGGAATAGAGCTGGGGGCCCACCACAATTACAGAATTCCAACAGAAGCACCGCCCGTACCCCATTGTCCCTACACTGTCTACAAGGAACAAAACCGGCCTGGTCCGGATGTACCAGGATGGTCATATTAGCTATCAGTCTATTGGCCAGTACTTTCGCGTATAATTTAACATCTGCATTCAGCAGAGAAATCGGTCTATAGCTTGAGCAGCACCCCGCGTCCTTCCCCTCTTTCAAAATTAGAGTGATCGTGGCGGCCAGCGCCTCTCCTTCCATTCCGCAGCTGACACCTAGTTCGTTCCAGTAGTGGCAGAGCCTAGGAACCAAGATATGTTTCATTTTCTCTAAATAGATGATGGTGAATCCATCAGGGCCTGGGCTCTTACACTTCGGGGAGTCTCTCAGGGCAGCTATAATTTCCTCCTCCTCAATGGGCTTGTCCAGGAGAGCGCTGTCCTCCGCGGCCAGCCCTACTAGTCCTGCTCCCTTTAGAAAATCCCCGCCCCTATCTAACTGGGCGCTATCCTCACCCCCCTGTTGCCCTATAGAATAAAGGTCGGCATAGAACTTTTTGAACTCCTCGGCCATACCTACACTGGTCACTATAACCTCACCTCTTTTGTTGTATAATTTCTCAATAAAGTTCCGTCCTCTTTTTTTTCTTATCAGTCTGGCCAGGTGTTTACTAGACTTATTCGCCCAATGATAGTTATCCTTGGTTATTTTGTTGACAGATCTTTTAGCCTCTTGCTCCATCATGTCCCTCAGCTCCTCTCTTTTGGCGACCAATAGGCGATAACCGTCCTGATCCTGCCCCTTTGCCTTTTTATGTACCTGCTCAAGGGAAAAAATTTCCTCGATGAGCTTATCCCTTTCTACCCTTCTCTTTTTCTTTAAGCCTGCTCCTATTGATATGAGGATCCCCCTAATGTAGGCTTTGTGTGACTCCCATAGGATCGAAGGAGACACATCTCCCGTGTCATTTGATTTAAAGAAGAAGTCCACTTCCTCCTGAATCCTCTCTGCTACTTTGGGATCCTTCAACAGACCTTCATTCAGCTTCCACGAGAAGGGCCGCCCCAACACTTCTGGGATCTTTACCCTCATCGTGACCAGGGAATGGTCTGAAAGGGACATTACTTCTATTCTAGTTCCTTCAACCCACTCCAGTAAGTTGTGGTCAACAAAAATATAATCTAATCTGGAGTAAGTCCCGTGCACAGGTGAGAAGAAGGTGAAATCTCTCTCCTTAGCGTGTTGCAATCTCCACACATCCATTAACTGGCTACGGAGCAGCTTCCTCCTGATTGACCCTAACGATACCTTCTTTATCCTCTGGGCAGGGGACGTACCATCCAGCTCTGGGTCGAGACAAAAATTTAAGTCCCCTGCCAGAACTACTTCCCCCTCACCAAATTCCGCCAACTTCCTCAGTACCTGTCCCAGGAAAGCCGTTGGGTTTTTATTGGGGCAATAAACGTTCGCCAGAGTAAACGTCCTAGATCCAATGTTGCCTTTTAAAAAGATATAACGACCCTCCGGATCGGTCCTCCTATCTAGCAGCGAGAAGCCTGCAGCCTTCGAGAACCCTATGGCGACTCCCTTGGACCTTCTGTCAGGGGAATCCCCATAGTACCAAAAGGGAATCTTAGGAGCAAAAAGCCTGATTCTAGTATCTAGAGTCAAGTGGGTCTCCTGCAGGAAAACTATGTCCCCACACAGGAGACACAGTTCCCTTAATATTTTATGTCTTTTTGTGGGCGAATTTAAACCTTTAACATTGTATGATACAAATTTTAGCTCAGGCATGTCTGAAAAACCACCATTCTCCCCTACCCCCTATTCCCACTAGAGCTCTTCCTGCAGAGATTCCTTCCCCACCCCACACCCCGCCCTCCCTCACCCACCCCCTTCCCCCCCTACTCTCCCCTCCTCAACCACACCCCTCCCCTTCCCCCCGTCCTCTCCCCCCCCTCCACCTCCCCTTTGGCTATAGAATTGCCCTGAGCCCCCGCGTATGGAAGTTCACACATTCCACACAGGGTAGCTCCTCCCCCGGGGCGGAGCTACAGCACCGACAACCGGCTCCCACCTCCCCCTCGAGAGGGGGAGGCTCAGGAGATAAGGATTCAGAACACCCCGACCTGGCGACACACCCCCGCCGCCACCCCTCCCCCACCCGCACAGACCACAAACCATCAATGAAAGTCCTCCGGTGATCGTCTCCTCCCGCACCCCCAGTCTTGTCTTAACGCGGCATTTAGTCCAATGACATTAATCCAGATGCCACCCAGGGTCAGCATCTTCTGGAGGGGGGAGGAGGGGAGAGGGAGAAGGGAAAGAGAAAAAAAAAAACAAAAAACAAAAAAACCCCTACGCCCTATTCCCCTTTCCTTCCCTCTTTCCCTTTCTCCCTCTCCCCCCCCCCCCCTTTCCTCTCTCCTTATAACATATCAGGGATGGGTATACCCAGACTGTTACAAAAGTCCTGCGTCTCTTCTAGGAATCTCATTCTGTATGATCTGCCGTCTTTTATGACTGTCAGGGATGTTGGGAACCCCCAACTATATTTGAGGTTTGCCCTCCTGAGTTGATCGAGGATTGGTCTCATCTGTCTTCTCCGCGCCAGAGTTCCTGCTGAAAGGTCAGAAAATATCTGCAAATTTTTGTTTTCAAAACTTGTTGGAGGAGCCCCTTTAAGTTCTTCCAAATTCTTTCTTTATCCTCATACATGTGAAATTTGACAATGACATCTCTTGGGATATCTTGCTTTATATTGGGAGGCTTCCTTATTCTGTGTATCCTGTCGATCTTTCTTCTCGTCTTCCCAAGATAGGGTTGAATATCTTCCTCATCTTCTCCCCCAGATCCTCCTTTTGTTGTTCCGGTATAAATCTAATGCGCAGGTTTTGCCGCCGGCTCTGGTTCTCCTGTTCTTCTAATCTAAACCCCAGTAAACGGTTTTCATTCTGCATTTACCCGGCTATACTCGCTGGGTAGCTATAACTGAGCGGGGGGGGGGGGGGGGCAGATAATAGATGTCAATCAGACAATCGCAGAGGGGGCAGCTGGACAAGAGCACAGCGTCACTGATCTTCAGGATTAATCCCTATTTACACTGATTTAGCAAACAAATTCGCCCTAGACCATACGTTGGGGCTGCTATTCAATTTATTAGGCACAGCACTGACCGTATGTTCGCGGCTTATGTACTGAGAGGGGGATCAGGGGAGCCTCTGATTTCATTCACCCCCTTCCTAAACAAGGTAAGTAATACTGTACAGGTCAAAGTCCTGATAACTTGTGTCCTCCTGGCCTCACTCACTCCCGACAGGCTGCTCAGGTCAGATACCAACAGTTCTTATATGAGATATGAGGATTATTAATACGTAGAAGTAAAACTGCAGAGCTTCCATACCTTGCTTCTTTCACAGACCGCCGCTACCGTTCCGTGCTTGGCTGAGTTGGTTTTATTGTAGTTGCTGCCTGTCGCACTGCTCAGGCACCGCTTTCTTGTTTGTCAGCAGCCACTCCGACCCGTGAGCCCACAGACCGGGACTCACCGGCTCTCGCCGACCCAGCTTGTCCACAGCGTCTCGGAGTTCCGGGCTTCCCAACGGGGGGGAATCCCTGCTGAAATTGTCTCCGCTCTCGCCAGACAGAGAGCACGAGGAGAGGATCCGGCACCGCTTCCGTAGCCTCTGCAGGAGGGAGGGGGGCTAGGCGATCAAACAGAAGTACATCTTCGCCAGCACACCATGGATCAGCAAACAAGATTGTCCAAAAAAGGTTTTTAATCGAAAAACGGTCACATCACAAGGGAGGTGCAACGTTTCGGGGCCGCGCAGGACCCCTTCGTCAGGCAAGTGATGGGGTGCACAGTAAAATACAACATATATATAGTGGTCACCAATAATGAGAACAACAAGTGCAGAGTGAGAGAAATAGTCCCCTCCCCCTCCCACTGACGTCAATCTGACGTCAGAATCCCGCCAGAATCATTAAAAATCATAGTTTGTATAGATAATGCATAATCCTAACCATACTGGCAAGCATACATTGCTATAATAACCAGTGGCGTCAGTAACTGTCATAAATTGTGCTCGATCGGCAAAGATCGCCGATTCTGCCCGCTCGGGGCACACTGTTGCCTAGGACCCAGCGACTGTCAGTCAGCTGGAGGTCCAGGGAGCCAATGGCATGGCGCCGCGTGTGTAGCGCATGCGCCCGGCCCGCTGGCAACCACTGAATGCGAAGGATGCCTGGCAGCGGGGCCGCCGTCGTCACGGAAACCCGTGACGTGCGGCCGACGCTATGTCAGGTAACCAAGGGGAGGAGGGAGCATACGGGGAGAGGAGAGAGGGGAAAAGAAAAGCGATATAGCGGGGAAGAGCATGTGAAGGTGCTGCAAGAAATAGTGTGTAGGTGAAGAGTGAAGGAAAGAAATGCCGTGACAAGAGCAAAGAAATATAGCAAAAGGAAAGAAGTGTAAAATAGAACGGAACAAAGTGTCTGAGAACGATAAAAACCATGTCATGGCAAACATGTCAGGGTGAAAGAAGGAAAAAAACATAAGGGGGGGAGAGGGAGGAAAAAAAGGGGAAAAAAAGGGGGAAAGAAAGGGGGAAAAAAAGGGGGGGAGAAAAGAGGGGAAGAAAAAACAAAATAAAATCGAGTAGATAAAATAAAGTAAACGAAGCACAGTGTGCAAGGGAATATAAGACAAGTTACAGTGCATAGGGCAGAGAAAATTATTTGAAATGAAAGAAAAGAAAAGGAGAAAGGGAAGAAAAAGGAAAGAGGGAAAAGAAGAAAAAAAAGGAATAAAAGGAAAAAAGAAAAAAGAGGAACAGGGGAAAAAAAGGGGAAAAAAAGGGGAAGAAAAAAAAAGGGAAAAAAAGAGGAAAAAAGAAAATAAGGAGGAAAAAAAGAAAAAAAAGGGGGGGAGAAAAAAAAGGGGAAAAAAAGGGGGAAGACAAGGAAAAAAAAAGGAAGAAAAAAGGAAAAAAAAAGGAAGAAAGGAAAGAAAAGAGAAAAAAGGGGGGAAAAGGAGAAAAAAGAGAAAAAAAGGGGAGAAAAAAAAAGGAAAAAAAGGGGAGAAAAAAAAAGGAAAAAAAGGAGAGAAAAAAAAGGGGGAAAAAAAAGGAGGGAAAAAAAAAAAGGAAGAAAAAAGAAAGAACAGGGAAATAAACAAAAGGAGGGGGGGGGGGGGAAGGAGAAGGTGAAAGAAAAGAAGGGGGGGGAAGGGGGGAAGGGGAGGAAAAGGAAAGAAGGAATCTGGGGATATCAAATGTGATCGTCAGCGGGAGCCCGAGGGCTAGATAATTCCAATAAATGTAGTTGGGAATTCGGTATTTTTAAGGACTCATTGTCAAAATGCATTAATACAAAAGGTTAGAGTGCCCGCTGGATGATTACCACTGATAAATGCCAGATGTTTAAAAAGAAATGAAAGAGCAGTAAAAGATCCCCAAAGGGGAGAGTAGTACCAGGTATATAAACATACAAGGTATAAACATCCGATGAGTAATTGCTAGAATGATATTAAGATGATCAAAATTGCACGTTTTACATCATAATGATAACCATATCCTGGGTGGAAAAGAAAACATACATGTGAAACAGTCATCTTTCATCAATGAAGCATGTAAATGACAGGTTAGTATTGAGTCCCCCAGGGTGTACCGTGCCCAAGGTATAAATCCAGTAGGCCTCGCGGCGGAGAAGTAACAGATCTCGGTCCCCTCCTCTATGGGGAGGTTTGATGTGCTCAATCACCATCCCACGGAGCTCATGTGTTTGATGTTTAGCTGTTACAAAGTGTATTGCCACCGGTTTGTTGGGATCAGCCTGTTCACCCTTTTCGGTCTTGGCCAGGGCGACCCTGATGTCGCTTCTATGTTTCTGGAATCTTTTCTTAAACGGGCCAATGGTCTTACCCACATATGATAATGTACAGGGGCATTTCAGCACATATACGCAAAATTCGGTATTGCAGTTATAGTATTCACGTATCGGGTAACGTTTACCCATACGTGGGTGTGTGAAATGTGTGCCGCAGATGAGTGAGTTGCACACATTACAGTTGTAACATCTGTAGCAACCTGTTTTCAACGTTATTTTGGGTAATGTTTTGATGTACTTATGTCTGGCATCAGCTTGTATAAGATGGTCACGCAGCGTTCTACCCCGTTTATATGCTATCATGGGCCTGGCCTTTGTAGTGGGTCCCAGAGATCTATCAGATAATAGAATATTACGGTTGTGTTCTATGGCGTGTTTGATCGTGCCGGACCCTTGATTGAACGTGTGTACAAACAATGGACAGGTGACAGGGTTAGGGGTTCTGATCCGTCTTTTCTGGGCTTTGTCCAGAGCTTGGTCAAGTACCATCATGGGGTACCCGCGCTCCAAGAATTTGTTATACATAATCTCAAGTTGCTGTTTTTTGTCCTCCTCATCGGAGCAAATGCGTAGTACCCTGGCAAATTGTGAGATAGGTAGATTTCTGCGTAGGTGTTCGGGATGTGCACTCTGAAAGTGGAGCAAGGTATTTCTGTCAGTGGGTTTTGAGTATAAGGATGTTGTGATGGTGCCATGGTTGTTGGTGATGAGCACATCAAGGAATGGGATACGTTCACAGGAGAATTCGGGATTGAACACAATTCCTGGAAAAATACTGTTCAAAAAGTCTACAAACATGCTGAACTCATCACTACTTCCTGACCAAATAAGGAAAATATCATCGATGTACCTCATCCATTTTACAACATGCTTGTGAAAGAGGGGGGATGGGTAGATGTGTCGTTCTTCAAGGTAGCCCACGAATAGGTTGGCAAACGAGGGTGCTGCTGAGCTCCCCATAGCCGTGTCACGTATTTGCGTGAATGTCCTTCCCTCAAACTTAAAGTGGTTATTGGTAAGGATAAATTCAAGACACTCGAGGATATATCCACATGGTACCCCAAGGAGGTTATGTTTAGTGCAGAAGTGTTCAACGGCCCGCAGGCCGGCAGAGTTTGGTATACAAGTGTATAGGGAAGATATATCCATTGTAGCAAATTTCCAATTGTTCTGAAAGGTATGGAAGGGTCTTAGCTTCTCGAGGAAATCACTCGTATCACGTGTATAGGCAGGTAAATCTTTAACGATGGGCTGCAAGTAGAAACCAATGACCTGAGCCAATGGTTGAGTGATGGCCCCCGTACCGGATACTATGGGTCGAAATTTCAATGGTGTGGTGCCTTTATGGATCTTAGGTAATCCATAGATGACAGGCATACGGGGATGGTCATTATAAAGGAAATCGGCCACTTCATCGGTCAGCCAACCGCCCGATCGCCCTATGTTGATTAGATGAGACAAGGTATTCTTGGTACTTTCAGATGGATCCCTACTCAATGTTGTGTAGCTAGTGGAGTCGGCCAACAGGGAGAGCATACCCTTGCTGTACTCACTGTAATCCATAATGACAATACTTCCGCCTTTATCGGCGGGTTTGATAATAATGTTCTTATCGTCTTTAAGTGATTTGAGTGCAGCAAAGTCATCGGAATTCAAATTGGTGTATGCTCTATTTGAAGTTTTGTGGGACACATCATGTTTAATTGTCCTGATGTAGTTCTCAATAGAATGAAAATGTCCAGGAGGTATGAATTTGCTTTTCAATCTGAAAGGAATCGGTGTGG
Organism: Lithobates septentrionalis; assembly: GCA_037952835.1. Taxonomy (NCBI): domain Eukaryota; kingdom Metazoa; phylum Chordata; class Amphibia; order Anura; family Ranidae; genus Lithobates; species Lithobates septentrionalis. Next base: position 629,419 of record JBBDGP010001253.1, on the reverse strand, counting down.
TTCTATCGGCTGTGGTCATGGTGGGTGTCCCCGGTTGTGTGTGGAAAAATTGTTTAATTTTTAATGTCCGCTCAAATTTGAACATTTCAATCTCAAAGTCAAATGGGTTCAGTCTATTGGTAGGGCAAAAAGATAGGCCCTTAGATAAAAGTTTGGACTCACCGTATGCCTGTCATCTATGGATTACCTAAGATCCATAAAGGCACCACACCATTGAAATTTCGACCCATAGTATCCGGTACGGGGGCCATCACTCAACCATTGGCTCAGGTCATTGATTTCTACTTGCAGCCCATCGTTAAAGATTTACCTGCCTATACACATGATACGAGTGATTTCCTCGAGAAGCTAAAACCCTTCCATACCTTTCAGAACAATTGGAAATTTGCTACAATGGATATATCTTCCCTATACACTTGTATACCAAACTCTGCCGGCCTGCGGGCCGTTGAACACTTCTGCACTAAACATAACCTCCTTGGGGTACCATGTGGATATATCCTCGAGTGTCTTGAATTTATCCTTACCAATAACCACTTTAAGTTTTAGGGAAGGACATTCACGCAAATACGTGGCACGGCTATGGGGAGCTCAGCAGCACCCTCGTTTGCCAACCTATTCGTGGGCTACCTTGAAGAACGACACATCTACCCATCCCCCCTCTTTCACAAGCATGTTGTAAAATGGATGAGGTACATCAATGATATTTTCCTTATTTGGTCAGGAAGTAGTGATGAGTTCAGCATGTTTGTAGACTTTTTGAACAGTATTTTTCCAGGAATTGTGTTCAATCCCGAATTCTCCTGTGAACGTATCCCATTCCTTGATGTGCTCATCACCAACAACCATGGCACCATCACAACATCCTTATACTCAAAACCCACTGACAGAAATACCTTGCTCCACTTTCAGAGTGCACATCCCGAACACCTACGCAGAAATCTACCTATCTCACAATTTGCCAGGGTACTACGCATTTGCTCCGATGAGGAGGACAAAAAACAGCAACTTGAGATGTATAACAAATTCTTGGAGCGCGGGTACCCCACGATGGTACTTGACCAAGCTCTGGACAAAGCCCAGAAAAGACGGATCAGAACCCCTAACCCTGTCACCTGTCCATTGTTTGTACACACGTTCAATCAAGGGTCCGGCACGATCAAACACGCCATAGAACACAACCGTAATATTCTATTATCTGATAGATCTCTGGGACCCACTACAAAGGCCAGGCCCATGATAGCATATAAACGGGGTAGAACGCTGCGTGACCATCTTATACAAGCTGATGCCAGACATAAGTACATCAAAACATTACCCAAAATAACGTTGAAAACAGGTTGCTACAGATGTTACAACTGTAATGTGTGCAACTCACTCATCTGCGGCACACATTTCACACACCCACGTATGGGTAAACGTTACCCGATACGTGAATACTATAACTGCAATACCGAATTTTGCGTATATGTGCTGAAATGCCCCTGTACATTATCATATGTGGGTAAGACCATTGGCCCGTTTAAGAAAAGATTCCAGAAACATAGAAGCGACATCAGGGTCGCCCTGGCCAAGACCGAAAAGGGTGAACAGGCTGATCCCAACAAACCGGTGGCAATACACTTTGTAACAGCTAAACATCAAACACATGAGCTCCGTGGGATGGTGATTGAGCACATCAAACCTCCCCATAGAGGAGGGGACCGAGATCTGTTACTTCTCCGCCGCGAGGCCTACTGGATTTATACCTTGGGCACGGTACACCCTGGGGGACTCAATACTAACCTGTCATTTACATGCTTCATTGATGAAAGATGACTGTTTCACATGTATGTTTTCTTTTCCACCCAGGATATGGTTATCATTATGATGTAAAACGTGCAATTTTGATCATCTTAATATCATTCTAGCAATTACTCATCGGATGTTTATACCTTGTATGTTTATATACCTGGTACTACTCTCCCCTTTGGGGATCTTTTACTGCTCTTTCATTTCTTTTTAAACATCTGGCATTTATCAGTGGTAATCATCCAGCGGGCACTCTAACCTTTTGTATTAATGCATTTTGACAATGAGTCCTTAAAAATACCGAATTCCCAACTACATTTATTGGAATTATCTAGCCCTCGGGCTCCCGCTGACGATCACATTTGATATCCCCAGATTCCTTCTTTCCTTTTCCTCCCCTTCCCCCCCTTCTTTTCTTTCACCTTCTCCTTCCTCCCCCCCCTCCTTTTGTTTATTTCCCTGTTCTTTCTTTTTTTCTCCCCCCCCCCCCCCTTTTTTTCCTTTTTTCCCTTTTTTTTCTCCCCTTTTTTTCTCTTTTTTCTCCGTTTCCCCCCTTTTTTCTCTTTTCTTTCCTTTCTTCCTTTTTTTCCTTTTTTTTCCTTTTCTTCCTTTTTTTTCCTTTTTTTCCTTGTCTTCCCCCTTTTTTCCCCCCCCCTTTTTTTCTTTTTTCTTCTTTTTTTACCTTTTTTTCTTCCCCCTTTTTTCCCCTTTTTTTCCCCCTGTTCCTCTTTTTTCTTTTTTCCTTTTATTCCTTTTTTTCCTTCTTTTCCCTCTTTCCTTTTTCTTCCCTTTCTCCTTTTCTTTTCTTTCATTTCAAATAATTTTCTCTGCCCTATGCACTGTAACTTGTCTTATATTCCCTTGCACACTGTGCTTCGTTTACTTTATTTTATCTACTCGATTTTATTTTGTTTGTTCTTCCCCTCTTTTCTCCCTCCCTTTTTTTCCCCTTTTTTTCCTCCCTCTCCCCCCCTTATGTTTTTTTCCTTCTTTCACCCTGACATGTTTGCCATGACATGGTTTTTATCGTTCTCAGACACTTTGTTCCGTTCTATTTTACACTTCTTTCCTTTTGCTATATTTCTTTGCTCTTGTCACGGCATTTCTTTCCTTCACTCTTCACCTACACACTATTTCTTGCAGCACCTTCACATGCTCTTCCCCGCTATATCGCTTTTCTTTTCCCCTCTCTCCTCTCCCCGTATGCTCCCTCCTCCCCTTGGTTACCTGACATAGCGTCGGCCGCACGTCACGGGTTTCCGTGACGACGGCGGCCCCGCTGCCAGGCGTCCTTCGCATTCAGTGGTTGCCAGCGGGCCGGGCGCATGCGCTACACACGCGGCGCCATGCCATTGGCTCCCTGGACCTCCAGCTGACTGACAGTCGCTGGGTCCTAGGCAACAGTGTGCCCCGAGCGGGCGGAATCGGCGATCTTTGCCGATCGAGCACAATTTATGACAGTTACTGACGCCACTGGTTATTATAGCAATGTATGCTTGCCAGTATGGTTAGGATTATGCATTATCTATACAAACTATGATTTTTAATGATTCTGGCGGGATTCTGACGTCAGATTGACGTCAGTGGGAGGGGGAGGGGACTATTTCTCTCACTCTGCACTTGTTGTTCTCATTATTGGTGACCACTATATATATGTTGTATTTTACTGTGCACCCCATCACTTGCCTGACGAAGGGGTCCTGCGCGGCCCCGAAACATTGCACCTCCCTTGTGATGTGACCGTTTTTCGATTAAAAACCTTTTTTGGACAATCTTGTTTGCTGATCCATGGTGTGCTGGCGAAGATGTACTTCTGTTTGATGCTTCCAGAACCCAACTGGTAATCGTTACAGCACCCGTTAATGCTCTATTGCCGTTTGTCCGGGAACGTGTGCTACTGGAATATTGAATTGATTGGGCTAGGCGATCAGGCGGCCACACGCTGGCTTTCGTCCGGCCGTCCCGCGGGCTCTCACCCCGCACCGCATCGCCAAGACTCTAGGGCGCCCCGTCTCCTCACCTCCCCCGGAGCCGACGCTAGGCTCCTCCCCCGTGCGCACGTCACACGTGCATCACGCCGGCTGGGAATGCAGCAGGGCAGTATTCTAACATGACAATGACCCGAACACAACTCCAAGGCGACCACTGCCTTGCTAAAGAAGCTTAGGGTAAAGATGATGGACTGGCCAAGCATGTCTCCAGACCTAAACCCTATTGAGCATCTGTGGGGCATCCTCAAACGGAAGGTGGAGGAGCGCAAGATCTCTAACATCCACCAGCATCATGGTGGAGTGGAAGAGGACTGCAGTGGCAAACTGTAAAGCTCTGGTGAACTCAATGCCCAAGAGGGTTAAGGCAGTGCTAGAAAATAATGATGGCCACACAAAATATTGACACTTTGGGCCCAATTTGGACATTTTCACTTTTCTTGCCAGCCGTTTAGACATTAATGGCTGTGTATGGAGTTATTTTGAGGGGATTGAAAATTTACACTGTTATACAAGCTGTACACTCACTACTTTACATTGTAGCAAAGTGTCATTTCTTCCGCGTTGTCACATGAAAAGATATAATAAAATATTTACAAAAATGTGAGGGGTGTACTCACTTTTGTGAGATACTGTATAATGTTTGGGGGTTCTAAATAATTTTCTAGCAAAAAATACTAATTTAAACTTGTGAACAAAAAGTTCCAGAAAAGGCCTGGTCAGCAAGTGGTTAAAACATGTACATGGTACAGCAAAAGATACATATCATGAATATGAATTGTTGGGGTTACATATTCTTTAAGCGCTTGCCAACCACCTCTCTTAGAGCCCTTGCACACTGGGGCGGGGGGCGGCGTCGGCGGTAAAACGCCGCTATTATTAGCGGCGTTTTACCGCCGGTATGCGGCCGCTAGCGGAGCGGTTTTACCCCCCGCTAGCGGCCGAGAAGGGGTTAAATACCACCGCAAAGCGCTTCTGCAGAGGCGCATTGCCGGCGGTATAGCCGCGCTGTCCCATTGATTTCAATGGGCAGGAGCGGTAAAGGAGCGGTATACACGCCGCTCCTTCACCGCTCCGAAGATGCTGCTGGCAGGACTTTTTTTACCATCCTGCCAGCGCATCGCTCCAGTGTGCAAGCCCTCGGGGCTTTCACACTGGAATGCAAGGAGCGGCACTTTCGGGGCGGTTTGCAGGCGCTATTATTAGCGCAATAGCGCCTGCAAACCGCCCCAGTGTGCAAGGGCTCTTAGGCTCGCTTCTCACTTGTGTGAGGCGGGAGCCAGCACGATTCCAGTGCGGGTTTCTGCATCGCACCTGAATCGCCAGCGGCTCACACTGCCCCCTGCGAACCTCTGTGGATGTCAATACAAAGTTAATGACACCCCCAGCCTGGTTCTCAGTGCGAACTGTGAAATGGTGCAGGAATCAGATCGCAGGGTTGTGAAAACCCCTGTGATCTGATTCCAGTGCGGACCAAAAAAGGATCCTGCACCATTTTGGTGCGAATGCAGACATACAAACTGTATGGCTGAATTCGCATCCCACAGACATCGCATGTGATCTGCACAGCAATGCATTGCAAATCACATGTGATGTCTGGCATCGCACAAGTGTGAACCAAGCAGCCTCTCTTCACTGGATTACGTATCTGAAAGGAGACCCAGCACTTCTAGGCAGGAGGAGTGCGCACCTGCGCCTGCTACCCTTGCTGTGCTGTGCTTAGTTACAGTGACTGACTCCGTCATTCAAGGAATGGAGCTCTGTGTTGTAGACGTCCTCTACATCTCCTCCAGCCCTATGAGCACCTCCAGAAGCTATGATTTGCTATCATCGGCGGGCCTGAGACAGCTATGCAGATTTTGCATTTGGCCAGATATGTACTGTGAGTTCTAACGTTTTTTTTTTAATAAACTGCCAACTAGTTGACGCTTTTGCCTTACTATACACACACAGGAGCAATGGGGGAAATCACATGGGATTCTTTGCAGTAGGATTTGTGCCCATTCATTTTGTATTGATGTACAGTAAAACCTTGGTTTGAGAGTAGCTTGGTTTGAGAGCGTTTTGCAAGACAAGCAAAATTTTAAAATAAATTTTGACTTGATATACAAGCAATGTCTTGATATACAAGTAGTGTCATGTCACAACTAGCAATACAGATACATTTAATGAAGGTACAACATTTAGCAACATATTGCTACACTTAGAGGCGCCTCTCTTCTTATTTATATTCTGTAGCTCCTGATGGATTTTTCTAATCCCCTTGTGGAGGTTGCCATTTGTGGATGGACATTTTATAGTTACACAACTTATCATATTGCTAGAATCTTTTTATATGGACTATAAACCGAAGGACCTATGAATAAATGGTTGTGGAAAAAATCATCCGAGTTTCCATTATTTCTTATGGGGGAATTTGTTTTGATATACAAGTGTTTTGGATTACAAGCATGTTTGCGGAACGAATTACGCTCGCAATCCAAGGTTTTACTGTATCAGTTTTGGTATTGGAAGCATCTGCACGAGTTTCAGTACCGATACCAGTATCAGTCCATCCCTAATAACAATGTCATTTGTGTACAGTGTTGTATGACTGAGCTATTGCCAGTTAAAGTAGTGGCGTGCCAAAAAGGAAAAAAATGCCCTGGTCAAGAAGGGGGTAAAATCTTCCACTGGTTATGTGGTAAAGCTACATTCAGGCTGTCAAATTCTTTATTTTTTATGGTCGTAGCTCTTTTTTGTGCCTCAGGTCATCGTGGTCTTGTAGTGGGAAAGTCCCTCTGTCAGCTGAAGTTAGCACCACCCAGTGGCCGGCAGAGGGAGGAGAATGCTCATCTAAAGGGAAGCTGAGGATGCGTTCGGTAACAGAACTCTGGGGCTGCAAACAGCTGTGAGCTGCCGGTGTCGTCTTGTCCGTTCTCTGAGCTCCAGGAATAGAGTGGCCGGAGGTGAGGGGCCGCTCTGGGAGGAGGTGAAGGACGCTCTCTTGTTCCGGCTCTGTGTAAAGGACCGTTATTTGCAGATAAAAGGTAAGCAGGCTGATTAGGAAGGTTCTCAGTGCTGGAGATGTGAGGAGAGCTCACATAGCGGGAGGAAGAGGAGGGAAGTGTGTGTGTGTGTCTCCATCCTATGGATGGGATGTCTGCTTGTTTACCGATGGAGCCCGGGATTGGCCGCTTTCTATGACATGATGAGTGGAGGGGAGCCGGCCATGGTTGTCTATGAGGAGAGGTGCTGTCATTGTATTGTAGAGGTGACATTCAGGTAAAGGATGGCTGGAGATGGGGGACCTGTGTATGTGAGGTCATCGAATGGAGCCTTGTACAATATTGATATGTACGATGTCATCACTGATGTCATCACATTCCACAATAGCGCGGTCCACAAAGTTCACCCAGGATCAACACCCTGACCGGCCCACCTATGGAGGTCGATGGTCCGTTCACATTTTTGCAGCTATAATGCAGTTGTAAGGCTCTGTAAGCACCCATTAAGGTGTGACGTGCGTGTTTTGGTACGTCATGTTTAGGGTAGACGCATTCATTTTAATGGGCTGCCCTAAGCGCAAAAATTGCACAGAGGGGCTAGCAATTTTGGCACGCAATTTCTCATGCATGTTAGCAAGGTGTGATGGAGTGCCCCTAATAGTTAGGGCTCATTCAGAGGGGCGACCTAATGTCAGATGCATGCACATTCCCCTTTGGCGTTTAGGGTTGCCACCTCATACCATTAATTCCAAACACATATTAATTACACAGGTTCTGGGGCTAATTTAATGCAGATAAAGCACTAAGTGAATTTAATTAACGCCTTAATTGACCACAGAACCTGCGTAATATGTGTTCGGGTTTAAAGGAATGAGGTGGCGACCCTACTGGCGTTGCGTGCAGGCAACCTATAGAAGTGGATGCACAGGCAGCGGCTGCATGGACACAATCGCATGGCAAATTTTAATATGTGGGTAGGAACGGGTGAACGGATTAGAACACAGGCACTGTGTGTTGGGATCCATGCACCTGCTCCTGGCCACATATCAAACTTTGTAGTGCGATTGAGTGGTTCTTTTTATGCTTTGAATAGACTGAGGAGGAATTATTATCTGTAAGGTTTGTGGTCTAGGTTCACACTTGTGCGGGTAAGGAACGCTCTCAAAATCGTGTTCCTGATCTGCAGGCAAGACACACGGGAGTGCCACTAATTCTTAATGGTAACCCCACGTATTGGGAAATTTGACACGTTTTCTTTCACCAAAAGAAAGCTATATTTGTGTGAAATGATGATAAAAATTGAATTTGGGTACAGTGTTGCCCTGAAATTGCCAGTTAAAGTAGTGAAGTGCTGAATAGCAAAAAATGGCCTGGTCATGAGGGGGGCAAAAATGGTGGTTAAAGGAGAAGTCCAGCCAAAGCTGGTTTGGCAGGGCTTCTCCTATGGGTCACAGGAGTGCAATTACAGTAGTTTTGCACTCCTTTGACCGTTTTCAGCAGAGAGCGGACCGAAGTCCACTCTCTGCTGACGTCACAGAAATCAGTCCAGGCATTGCCTCATCCCGACAATGGGAGTCTGGATCCGCCAGGTGCCTGGACTGACACCCGTCTCAGCCTCTCAGTGAGCCGCTGAGAGCCTGAGATGGCCACTCCATGCCCCTCCACAGCTCAGAGCTCCAATGAGCGAGGAGGGAGCGGAGAGCTGCTGATTGACAGTCAGCAGCTCTTTTCTCGGGGAGCTGTGAGAAAACTGAGCCATCGGTGATGTTCGATTGCTTGGTTCTCAGTGTAGAGGCACAATGCAGCATCAGACCAATGCATCCACCGAGGTAAGAATGATGGAGGAAAAACCCCCAAACCCATACTTCTCTTTTAGATTGAGCCTGAAAGCAAAGTGAAGATTTGGTATGTTAAAGTGAACATAATAAAATGCTAATTATACCCAAGCTGCACCCTGAAAAGTGAACCCCTGTGTCAGTACCCGCCCCCTCCACCCCTTCTGCTCTCATAACTGTTAAAACTTTATATAAGCCCCTCCTGTGTCCTAATAACAAGTGCTCCTGTCTGTGTGCTTTATTAAAAAAATACCTCCTTTACCGGATTTCACAGCGGTTCCCTGCAATCGCGTGACCGGCCGGCTCTCTCTGACTGACATCAGTGGTGTATTTAGGTTTTGTGCTGCCCTAGGCCTGACTAAACTCGTGCACCCCCTAATTTAAATATGACCCACCCCTTCCTGTCAAGGCCACACCCCAATGTAAAGGAGAACTCTGATGTAATAGGGACTGTTGCGGACTCTGGTGTAATAGGAAATTCTGATGTAAGGGGTCTCTGGTAACCACAGCCCTTTCTTTGCAAAAGAGCCCATGGAGCTCCCCCTTACATCACGGTCCACAGAGACTGCGGGCATGGCACAAGGGATGGTCAGAGACTGCGGGCATGGCACAAGGGATGGTCAGAGACTGCGGGCATGGCACAAGGGATGGTCAGAGACTGCGGGCATGGCACAAGGGATGGTCAGAGACTGCGGGCATGGCACAAGGGACGGTCAGAGACTGTGGGCATGGCACAAGGGACGGTCAGACTGCGGGCATGGCACAAGGGACGGTCAGACTGCGGGCATGGCACAAGGGACGGTCAGACTGCGGGCATGGCACAAGGGACGGTCAGAGACTGCGGGCATGGCACAAGGGACGGTCAGAGACTGCGGGCATGGCACAAGGGATGGTCAGAGACTGCGGGCATGGCACAAGGGACGGTCAGAGACTGCGAGCATGGCGCTGAATGAAGAGTGAATCAGGCCAACCAACCTGCAACCATGTGCATTTCACGCAGTTGCAGCACTGTGATACTACATTTAAGGGGTTAAAACAGGCATTGCGGAGGAACCTTATTGCCTCTTCACTGCATGTCAAACTCCTCTGAAAAGAGATCCGAGCATGGATTGCTTTTCAGAGGCGTGCCCTTACTGACATTTTGAACGAGCATAAAAAAAAGCAGTTGTGATTGTACAGGATTAGGGGCAAGAGTAATGTACATTCACACACATGCTGCCAGCAACACCCGGGCTCTGCTATGTCGCCAACAAAACACCCGGGCTCTGCTATGTCTCCAACAAAACACCCGGGCTCTGCTATGTCGCCAGCAACACTTGGGCACCGCCATGTCGCCAGAAATATCCGGCACCACCATGTTGCCAGCAACACCTGAGCACCAGTATCTCACCTGTTAGACCCAGAGACATCTATTTATTATCAAGCAATGGTAGCCTGTATGTACCAGGATACAGAGCAAGCTGTCCCTGCCTGTCACCTCTGTGCTGTGCAGTGTTGTCAGCCTCACCTGGTGCCATATGTTTTTGTGCTGACATCTTCCTGACCACTCCTCTCAGCATCTTCCTCTCCTTCAGTAGGTCTCCCCCGGCTACTGCACAGCCAGAAACTCCGACTCCCGCCGACTTGCACAGCATCCTCATCTGCTTGCAGTGCCTGGACTTCCCGCTCATACAGACCCCTCCTCCGCTGCTGTAAGTGTCCTTATGTCGCCTCTGGATTGGTGCAGGACTCCGCTTACTGGCGGAGCGGCTCCTTCTGCCTGCCCTGATGACACTATAATTCAGCAGCACAGTAGGGGCCTGGGGGGGGCCTTATTTCATGTGGGGGGGGCACAAAGTGTTGGCCTAGGCCAAAATACAGCGTGGGGGAATCTCGGCCCCGCCTACTGCATCTGTCAGCCGGGCAGAGGAGAGAGCTGGCTGGTGACATGATTGCAAGGAACTAGGGATGCACCGATACCATTTTTTATACAAGTACCGATGCTTTTTTTTTTTTTTTGTATTCGCCGATACCAATTACCAATACTTACCACAACTGTTTTGTTTTAACTTCAGCTGTCAGCAATGGTACAAACCATTGAAAAGTTATTTACAAATTAAATAGATTTTTTTTAAATTTAGCGCTTTTTCAATGTGAAATGTGTAAATATCTGTTAATATATATTTGTAAAAATATTCACTAACAAAGCAAACAAAAAAAAGTTTGTTGTTTAACGTTTATAAAATAGACGTGAACAATAGAAAAAAAGCAGGAAAATAATAATTAAATGGAGAATAGGGAGTTAATTAAGGCTGATTAGAGTAAATTAAGTTTTATTACAGAGGAAAATCTGTTCATCCCTTTGATCTGCAGATGAAGAAACAGAAATATACAAAAAGAAACAATGTTTCTTTTTATTTTAGTGTTTCAGGGCTGAGCAATGTTGGTAATAAACATTGCTGGCTGCTTTTTTTTTTTTTTTTTAACAGGTCCAAATACCGGACTTCTTTTAACACTGGGGAGACCCACTGACAGCTCAAAGAGCCGAGCCTGAAAGTATCAGTTTCAGGTATCGGTGCATTTGCACGAGTACCGATACTTGTGCAAATACTCGGTATCGGCACTGATACCGATACTAGTATCGGTGCAACCCTACAAGGAACCGCTGTGAAATTCGGTAAAGGAGGCATTTTTAAATAAAACAGACAGGAGCACTTGTTATTAAGACACAGAGGGGCTTATATAAAGTTATATAAGTGGATTAACAACCACTTGCCAATCGCGCTATAGCTGAATGACACGCTCCCCCAGAAGTGTCCATGATCGCTGGGTCCGCGGGACCGAGCGCAACACGGATCCGGGGTAAAGGGCCAATCACAGCGGCCCGTTACCATGTAATCGATCCATCCAATGATGAATCGATCACTTTGTCAAAAAACTGGGATCATGCCCAGTTAATTACAAGAAAAACAGAAATGGAAGGCGCGCACACCTAGTACATAGAGATAATTTAATAAGACATTTTTGTATAAAAGTGGGTACTCCCAAAATGCAACTGACAAAAGGCTATAAACACAGTGCATGGACATGCACAGGACATGAGGTACAACTAACGCATTTTCGGGGGCGCACCCCCTTCCTCAGAACCTAGCTCCTTAGAAGGTGTAGTAGAGTTTATTTTGGGGTGTAGTTGCAAGTATGCATATGCCATGTGAGAGACATAGCCTGTTGATATGACTATTTTGTAAATAAAAAGAATTGTGGGGTAAAAATTACAACTTAAAAAAACTCACCATTCCTCTTACTAAATAGTTGGAGTGTCTACTTTCCAGAAAGGGGTAATTTTGGGGGTATTTGTACTTTCCTGGCTTGTTGGTGTCTCAAGAAATGAGATAGGCCATCAGTACATGCCGGTTCACACAGGGACGACCTGCCTAACAAGTCGAACTCCATGCAGTGCAATGGAACAGTTCTAATAGGAGTGACTTAAGTTGCTCCGATTTAAAAAAAAAAAAAAGTTCCTGCGCTACTTTGGGGCGACTTCGGAGCGGCTTGCATTGACTTATATCAAAGAAGTCGTTTGCAAGCCGCGCTAAGGTTGCGCTGTGCGGGGCGGCTTCAGAGTCGGACGACTTTGTGTGTACTGGTACTAACAGCCGGTTCACACAGGGGCAACACGATTTGCAGGCCGACTCACAGAGGCGACTTGCAAAACGACTTCTGTATAGAAGTCAATGCAAGTCGCCTGAAGTCACCCCAAAAATAGTACAGGAACCTTTTTCTAAGTCGGAGCGACTTACGTCACTCCTTTTAAAACAGTTCCATAGTACAGAACGGGACGCGACTTGTCAGGCGGGTAAGTCGCCTGATAAGTCGCCCCTGTGTGAACCGGGGCTTAGTGTCTCAAGAAATGAGATAAGCCGTCAGTATATCAGTATATCAGGTGTGATACATTTTCAATGATTGTCACTATAGCTTGTAGACTCTATAACTTTTACAAAGACATAACAAATTTACACTGATTTGGGTTATTTTTTACCAAAGAAATGTAGCATTAGAAATTTTGACCAAAATTTATAAAGAAAAATTACTAATTTGCAAAATTTTAGAACAGAATGCATTTTCTTTACACAATTTTCGATATTTTTTTTTATTTATAGTATAAAAAATAAAATGCCTAGTGGTAATTAAATAACACCAAAATAAAGCTCTCTTTGTGTGGAAAAAAAGGACAAAAATTTCATATGGGTACAATGTTGCATGACTGAGTAATTGTCATTAGTGTCAATTTGTCAGTGTGAGAGCGCTGAAAGCTGAAAATTGGCCTGGTTAGGAAGGAGGTATAAGTGCCCAGTAGGCAAGTGGTTAAAGGGGAACTAAACAGTATCTGAGTACCACAAACCAAAAATGCTATTTACGGTAATTCATTTTAAAAATTCAAAGCAAAGTCACCCAATCCATCTATGTCTCCATGATTTTTGTGGAGAAATCACTTTGAAACCCCCCCTAGCATTTTTAGCTATGGCCATGTTTGAGTAAGGGTAGCAGTATTTACTTCCTGGAATCCATCTACCCTTAGACCAGGCATACATACAGGATTGTGTGCTTAGTTTAGAAGGCCCTTCCTCCAGATGAAAGAAAAAAAATAACCCATGAAGACTCCTGGGATGTTTGACATCATTTGGCCTAGGCCAGAAAGCTGGAAGCATCTAAAGAAATGTTAAAAAAAAGTTGGTGGTTGTAAACCCTTACAGACCACTTTTCACTACAGGTAAGCCTATAATAAGGCTTACCTGTAGCTACCAAAGATATCTCCTAAACCTGCACGGTTTAGGAGATATCCCCTGTATTTGCATGTGCCGATGTCATCGGCACATGCGCACTGACACAAACTGAAGCAATGGCACGTATGTGCTGATGCTTCAGTGAGTGTGCTGTTACCGCGCGCATGCGCAGGAGTGACGTCATCGCGGCTCCAGCCAATCACAGCGCCGGAGCCGCGATACCTGGAAGTAACCCCCGGGAGTGATGTCGCCGGCTGGTGCTGTGTACAGACACTGCAGCAAGGGCTTCGATCTCAGGTTACATAGTTACATAGTAGGTGAGGTTGAAAAAAGACACAAATCCATCAAGTCCAACCCAAATGTGTGATTATGTGTCAGTATTACATTATATATATCCCTGTATGTTGCGGTCATTCAGGTGCTTATCTAATAGTTTCTTGAAGCTATCAATGCTCCCCGCTGAGACCACTGCCTGTGGAAGGGAATTCCACATCCTTGCCGCTCTTACAGTAAAGAACCCTCTACGTAGTTTAAGGTTAAACCTTTTTTCTTCTAATTTTAATGAGTGGCCCCGAGTCTTGTTAAACTCTCTTCTGCGAAAAAGTTTTATCCCTATTGTGGGGTCACCAGTATGGTATTTGTATATTGAAATCATATCCCCTCTCAAGCGTCTCCTCTCCAGAGAGAATAAGTTCAGTGCTCGCAACCTTTCCTCATAACTAAGATCCTCCAGACCCTTTATTAGCTTTGTTGCCCTTCTCTGTACTCGCTCCATTTCCAGTACATCCTTCCTGAGGACTGGTGCCCAGAACTGGACAGCATACTCCAGGTGCGGCTGGACCAGAGTCTTGTAGAGTGGGAGAATTATTGTTTTTTATCTCTGGAGTTGATCCCCTTTTTAATGCAGGCCAATATTCTGTTTGCTTTGTTAGCAGCAGCTTGGCATTGCATGCCATTGCTGATCCTATCATCTACTAGGGCCCCCAGGTCCTTTTCCATCCTAGATTCCCCCAGAGGTTCTCCCCCCAGTGTATAGATTGCATTCATATTTTTGCCACCCAAATGCATTATTTTACATTTTTCTACATTGAACCTCATTTGCCATGTAGTCGCCCACCCCATTCATTTGTTCAGATCTTTTTGCAAGGTTTCCACATCCTGCGGAGAAGTTATTGCCCTGCTTAGCTTAGTATCATCCACAAATGCAGAGATTGAGTTGTTTACCCCATCCTCCAGGTCGTTTATAAACAAATTAAATAGGATTGGTCCCAGCACAGAACCCTGGGGAACCCCACTACCCACCCCTGACCATTCTGAGTACTCCCCATTTATCACCACCCTCTGAACACGCCCTTGTAGCCAGTTTTCAATCCATGTACTCACCCTATGGTCCATGCCAACGCACCTTATTTTGTACAGTAAATGTTTATGGGGAACTGTGTCAAATGCTTTTGCAAAATCCAGATACACCACGTCTACGGGCCTTCCTTTATCTAGGTGGCAACTCACCTCCTCATAGAAGGTTAATAGATTGGTTTGGCAAGAACGATTCTTCAGGTGAGTATTACATAATGAGCTAGTATGCTATGCATACTAGCTCATTATATCGTTGTCTTGCAGGTGTTAGTTTTTTGTTTTCTCAAAGTTTACAACCACTTTAAAACAAGTATTATATAATTTCCTATCTTTTTATTAATGCTAACAGCATAAGGGTTAGGAATAGTTAATGTTGATTGAGAGAGTTTTTAGTTCCGCTTTAATCTAATAATTAACAATCAAATAATTCCATCTCTCTGAGGTTTTTACATGAAAAGATGTGCCGACAAAAACATTTCTTGTTACTAAAACTCCTGTTTTGCTTTCGTACTACAAAAATACGGTAACAGTTAGAAGCTGATTTTGGACTAGATGGTAAGGTTGACAGGAAATGTTCCATGTAGCACACTTTTCATACATAAACTTCATAGAGATTTATTTAAGCAAAGCAGTCTGGGAGATTTCCACATTACAGATCCTGTTCTCCGATAGATGCTTTGAATATCCTGGAGTTGCTTACTATGACTTCCGAGTGGCAGCTTTATAATGTTGCTAAAGATTTTATTTGTTCAAAACAGAAATTCACCTGTGGATTTGATTTGCTTGGTAAATCTTGACAGTTTTTCCAGGCCCTCCTTTGTTCTTGTAGCAGGCACAGGTTGACATGCGCATGTACTTGACGATGCTCATTTGTTATTTCTCTACTTGGCTTCACTAAGCCAGCAACGTTTCTTGATACTAAGGCTTCATGTATACGGGACGTTGTTTAACCTCTCCTGAATGATTTAACTTGACAGCTAGAAACTGACTTCTAAAAACATCCTGTTTAGCTGCGTTTACATGCCGCGTTTGCGTCTAGAAGTGTAAAAAAATAATTTTTTTTTTGTTAAAATGAAAAATGTCTATAAACAAAATGCTGATAAACGTGAGTTACTGCGTTTAGAGGCTGTTACAGGCACTTTGCGTTTCAAATGCCTCTGAACATCCGTCCTGAATGCATTTTTTTTGTCTTCCAAAAAATGCTTCTAAACTCCACTGCCTAGAAACGACTATAAACGACCCTGTGTGCATGTACTGATAAGATAACATAGAAAAGAGTTCAGGGGCAGCTGAAAAAAATGCCCAACTGCCCCTAAACGTCCGTTTACCAGCAGCAGTGTACATGAGGCCTAAACACACACACACACACACACACACACTGTTTAATTTACATTATCTCTTCTCTTTATTTATATGGATAATGGCACTGTATATTTTTTAAATTAACCACTTCCCACAAAACAACGTACCTGTACGTCATTTTGAGGAAGTCTTTGTACCAGAGTGATGCCAGCTGCAGGCTTCACCCCCCGGTACTGTTTTTTAGAGCTAGCAGTTGACTTTCTGGTGATAACAACCGATGCGGCTCAGCAGCCGCTTGGCCGTTATCACAAGGATCGGGAACCCGTCTCACCGGGAGACCCGAGCGACCAGCTGACACGTCCGCCGGCTGGCCGGAGTCTCGAACTAAGCCGGAATCGTCACAATATCACTTCCGGTTTACTCAGCAGCCAACAACGCAGATTTTTAAAATATTTTTAAGTGCAAAGGAGGGATTTGTGGTATTTTAGACTCCCAGATCCCTCCATAAAAATACCCCCATCCCCACATGCTCATGCACCAAAGAAAACGCATACGTAAGTCGCACCCGCAAATGTAAACGGTGTTCAAATCACACATGTGAGGTATCGCCACGATCGTCAGAGCGAGAGCAATTGTTCTTGCAAAAAATGCTTCTGTAACTCTAAACTGGTAACCGTTAACAATTTTTAAACCATCTCCTGTGAAGAATTTTAAGTACCGTAATTCATTGCCATTCCACGAGTGTGCTCAATTTTAAACTGTAACATGTTTGGTATCGATTTACTCAGCGTAACATCATCTTTCACAATATATAAAATCGGGCTAACTTTACTGTTTCGTTTTTCCCTCCCCGTCTTTCAGGACAGCCACCTTGAGAGACCTTGGCTCCTCCTCTTCCTGGGAAACACTGCGCCAGCCCCCATAAATTTACACCTCCCCTGCCAGCCTCCGTTATTTGTGTTTCGCCCGGTGGGGAGATACTGTGCTAGGAACCAGGCCCAGGCAGTCAGGGAGACTGGGGGCTGCATTTCTAAGAAAGGTCCCTAACCAGGAGACAGGGGTTCTCTGGGGCAGCGGCAGGCTACTTACCAGCCGCATATCGTCCGCCTCCCCCACTTTGCCGAGCGCTGGTGAAAGTCTGGGGGGGGCCCTCTTTCACAGCCACAGGGCTGTTTGCAGGAAGCATCTCTGTCCCCCCTGTACAGCGTACAGGCCGCAGTGGAGCCGAGCGGGCCGGAGGGCGGGTGACGTCATTTCCGGCGGGGGACGGATGTGTGTCCTTTGACCCGCGGGTTCCGGTTCCGTGTCGCGCGGCGCTGATAGAGGGCCGGGCACAGGCTGGAGAGGAGTTGGTCACTGCACAGGCGGTGTGAAGACTCCACAGGCCACCCACCAGCATGTCAGAAGCGGATGCTCAGATGGCACTCAGCGATGCCAGCTCCAGCCAGCCTAAGGTAAGGGTACCCTGGGGAAGGGTGTCCCCTCTACCTAGGCTCTCCCTCCCCCTCTTATGGTTCCTGTAGGGGGGGGGGAAGAGACCAGGTCCCTCATTTTTGAGGAGGAACCTGGCTCTCCCCATGGTTGTATTTCTGTGTGAGGCTTTGTGGGGATATTGATTGTTCTTTGTTTTTTACATGTTTTTCAGAAAGCTTCTGAGAAAAAACCCCCACATAGCTCTAAGAGAAAATGTGCCTCCTGTAGGGATACCTGGGGGAGGCTTGGAAAGAGGTCCTATGTAGGGACTGTATTGTTGCATTAGTTAACGAAAGAGCATCTGAACAGGAGTCAGGGTTAGCAGCATCAGTCAAGGAATTATCCTCAACTTTCCAATCTTTTAAAAACCTGTTTGAAGGGTTACAGGTTCCCCTTAAACCCTCACCTGCATCGCAGAATACAACCCCACTTTTGGCACAGGACTCTGCATCTTCCCATCCTGGGGCCACTACTTCAGCAGAAGGAGTGGCGGGTACTTCCAGAGAGGAAGCTAGGGAGGAACCAGACAGTGCTACCTCCGGTTCTCAGGACGAATCGGAGGGGGAGTGCAGAAGGCCCTCAAGGTACAAATTATCCCTTGATGAGGTAGAGGATCTCCTAGGGGCTATCTACACCACCCTGGGTATCCAGGAGGACAAGAAAACCCTATCTCTCCATGACCAAATGTATAGGGGCTCAAAGGAACAGAAAAGAAAAGTATTTCCTGTTCATGAGGTCCTAATAGATACGGTCAAAAAAGAATGGCAGGATCCCGAACGGAAACCCTTCTTTTCTGGGTCCCTAAAAAGAAGATTCCCTTTTTCGGACGATCCTGCCTCAATCTGAAACAAGAACCCCAGATTGGATGCAGCATTCTTGCAAGTGTCCAGACACACAGATCTGGCCTTCGAGGATCTGGGAGCTCTGACCAGATACCATGGACAAGAGAATTGATTCCCTGTTAAAAAAGACCTGGGAATCAACTCTAGGTAATCTGAAACCAGAGATGGCAGTCACGGTGGTGGCCCGAAACCTCGAGCACTGGCTTACACAAATCCAGGCTCATATTGAGGCAGGTACGGCAAAGGAGACTATTTTGTCGTCCTTTCCAACAATTTTAAGAGGCGTAGCATATATAGCGGATGCTTCGGCTGAGTCAGTGCGCATGTCAGCCAGGACTGCTACACTTGCCAACTCAGCCAGAACAGCCCTCTGGCTCAATACATGGCCAGGCGACAATGCCTCAAAAATTAAACTTTGTGGCATTCCGCTGACCAGTGATCTGCTCTTCGGCCCAGGTCTAGAGACAGTGTTAGACCGTACCGCCGATAAAAAGAAGGCGTTCCCTGTGAAACGAAAACCCCCGAATCAACCCAAGAGGGGGTTTCGTCCACAAAAAAGAAAGCTTCCCATGATGAAGAGGAGAAAAAAACTTGGAGCCAAAGGGGTAAGGGCAAAGGAGGAGCGATTTTTCGCCCTCCTGAACAGCCCAGTAAGACCCAGTGACTCAGGGGTCACAGTGGGGGGAAGATTGGGAGCCTTCCTTCCACAATGGGAAGTAATCTCCCCCAACCAATTCATCCTGGGGATCATACGAAGGGGGTACTGTCTAGAATTTACAGAGTCCCCTCCACGTCGAAGCTTAATAACGCTTCTCCCCAGGTGTATGGCAAAAGCAGAAGCCCTCCTAGGGGCATTAAAGGAACTGGAACAACAGAATGTTGTGTGCAGAGTTCCAAAAGAAGGGACAGGCTTTTATTCACACGTGTTCGTGGTGAGAAAGCCCTCGGGGAGTTACAGGTTAATTCTAAACCTGAAACCTCTGAACAAAGTGATTATTTACAAAAGATTCCGGATGGAATCGATATTCACAGTCGGGGCATTACTACCCCAAAACTGTTACATGGTTTCACTGGATTTGAAAGACGCTTACCTCCACATCCCCATTGCGGAGGCCTTTCAAAAGTTCCTGCACCTGGCAATAAAGGTAGAAGACGAAACTATTCATCTGCAGTTTCAGGCGCTGCCATTTGGCCTATTCTCGTCGCCCCGAGTATTTACGAAGGTCATGGCAGAGGCCATGGCATTTTTGCGAATCAGGGGGGTATCAATTATTGCATACCTAGACGATCTACTTCTCTTCGCACCATCCTCAGAGCAACTAATCAGGGATCTGGAACTAACAAAGACATCCCTGAGAGGGCTAGGATGGTTACTAAATCTGGAAAAATCCTCATCCCCGCTCAACAGATTTCATATCTAGGATACCTGCTGGATTCTACTCAGCTAAGAGTTTTTCTCCCACCAGAGAAAATTCTGAAGCTAGACCAAGCAGTAGCATGCCTTCCGAGCAATCAGCAGGTATCAATAAGGGTGGCCATATCAACCCTAGGCCTACTAACTTCTGCCATTCCGGCAGTCCAGTGGGCAGGCCTTCACTTCCGTCCCCTGCAGGTACTGATTCTAAAGGTGTGGGACCACAGCCAGGAGTCTTTGGACACCCTGCTTTCAATCCCTCCTCGCGTCAAAAGGTCCCTCTGGTGGTGGAGGAAGCAGATAAGTCTGTCGCAAGGGCGTCTGTGGATCAATCCAGTATCCAAAGTAATTACTACAAACGCAAGTGACAGAGGCTGGGGCACATCTGTGACCTCGGTTGGTGCAGGGGACATGGAAAAAGGAGGGGCTCAAAAGGTCCTCCAACTGGAAAGAGCTAAAAGCAGTGTGACTGGCACTCAGAGCTTTCAGGGAAGACCTACTTATATAAACAAGCAAGGTGGCATGCGAAGCGTTCTGTTAAGCCTAGCCACAGAGATCCTCGGCTGGGTGGAAGCCAATGCGCTGTCCCTTTCAGCAGTGTTCCTGAAGGGAGAGGAGAATATAGTGGTCGATTTTCTCAGCCGGACAAAGCTGAGAGAGGCCGACTGGGTACTCAATCGACCTTATAGTCAAGAGATGGGGCCTCCCAGAGGTAGACCTATTTGCCTCAGGAAGCAATACAAAGTCCCCATATTTCTTCTCTCTCAGCAAGTGGGAGAACGCGCAAGGGGTAGACGCCCTGGCACAAAGCTGGCACTTCAAAGTTTGCTACGCCTTCCCACCTCCGGTGCTTCTACCAGCAGTTCTAAGAAAGTTCCAGGTAGAAAACACCACGCTAATTTTAGTGGCTCCCTACTGGCCCAAGAGAGCTTGGTTCTCGATCCTCGGTCGGTTTGCAGCGGAACCTCCCTGGCTCCTTCCGACCAGGAAGGATCTCCTATCGCAGGGCCCAGTTCTCTGTCCCCAGGTAGGCCACTGGAACTTAGCCGCCTGGCTTCTGAAGAAGAGATTCTAAGAAGCAAGGGCTTTTCCGAACAACTGGTATCCACCCTCCTTGATAGTAAAAAGGAGGAGACGCGCCGAATCTACCAAAAGGTTTGGGGGCACTTTAGAGCTTGGTGCCAAGAAGATTCTTTTAATCCAAAAACAAGTTTTTATTGAGAAAAAACACATAGAAAAACATACCGACATTATATTTGTATTCAATATAACAATTTACCTTGAGTGACATCATAATTGCCTGCACCGCAGTTTGTATAATAATCTAGCATTTCCTGAGACATTGAACAATCTATCTACTTGGCTTGTAAACACCTTAATACCCCCCTTTTATTATTCTTTTTTTTTTTTTTTAATTGTTTATTATTACTTTTATTAAATAATTAGTTAACATTCCCCAGTGTCTCACATTGGATATGATAAGAAGGCAAATTATACACTGGTATATACATCTGGAAAAAATGGTTTCGACAGTATGACATATGATATCTCACATACCCATACCCAACAATCTGCCCACAACCAAATCCACCGGGGCAAGCCCAGGGACATTTAGCCAGGGTCCCCAAATTTTCTCAAATTTCTGTGGGCAACCTCTGTGTTGGTAAATTATTTTTTCCTTCCGCAACAGTTCCCCTATAGCATTAATCCACTCTTTATGAGCAGGAGGCTCTTCTGATATCCAATGTGTCATTATTAGTTTCCGTGCCATAAACATAACTCTAGTAATTGCCACTCTAGTACTTTCCTCCCATCCCAGCTCATCTATTACATTAAGCAAGCAGTGTTTTGGATCAGTGGGCATCGTAACCTGAAATACCCTGTTAACGGTGTCCACCACCCCCCTCCAATAGAGATGGAGCTTTGGGCACCTCCACAGTAGGTGGATCAGGTCCCCATGTTCCCTTTTACATCTGGTACAGAGTGGAGTGGGCCGAAGGCCCATAACATGCAATCTATGGGGGGTATAGTATACTCCTAAGAATGATATATAGTTGTGTTAATCTCTGCGTGACGTTTAGAGAGCAAATAGGTACCGCCTGCAACACCTCCTCCCATTGATCTCCATCCAGAGGACCAACATCCTTCTCCCATTTTGTCCGCATACCTAAAGGATGTTTACTTAGAAAGCTCTGTAGTAGCATACTGTAACATTGAGAAATAAATCCCTTAGTGTTGGTAACCCCTGCAATCAAATTAAACAAAGGTGTGGGTGAGGTGATCCAGTCTGAGGATTTACTCTGAGCCACCACAGCATGTTTCAGTTGCATGTAGTAAAACTGCATAGACTGTGGTAACCCAAAGATCCCCTGTAGAGCCTCAAATGTGTGCATTCTCCCATTTTGAAAGATCTGTCTGATATATAGCACTCCATATTTCCTCCACTTCGCCCCATGTTGTATCTTGGCTATTTCTGGGTACGTAGCATTAAACCATATTGGGCTGTAATCTGTATACCCTGTCACTCCCTGTATATATTTGGTCTTGGACCAGATTTTATGAATTAGATCATAGGTCGGGTATTGCTTATTTGACTTAGCAAAATCCAACGCCTCCAAAGCCATCGGGACAGAGTCTCTTTTTACTGTGTGCAGCATCACCATTTCAGAGGAACTACACGTAATTCTCTCTTTCTCTGTGTTTGTGTGCATTAAACCTATTGATTGCTGCAGCTGCGCAGCTACATAGTAGAGCCAGGGATTGGGAAGGGCAAGCCCACCCTCATCTTAAGGACGCTGGAGATGTTCAAGTTTAATCCTGGGTGCACGGCCTTTCCATATAAGTTATCTAAAGAGGGAATTGATAATTCTGAACGTCTTTAAGGTCACTACCATGGGTGCGTTATGAAGTACGTATAAAAGTTGGGGCATTAAAATCATTTTTATCAGATTCACCCTGCCTGCAACCGACAGACAGAGCGAATTCCATGTTTTAATCCGTTCTCTAAATTTTTGTAGCAGTGGGGAAATATTTAATCTAGCGTAATCTCTGATCCTAGGTGTCACCTGGATCCCCAGGTATCTGAACGAAGTAGTCAGGGGTACCATGTTATTGTCAGGGGGGACCCCCCCCTTCATCAATAAGCATTAGAGAGGATTTGGTCCAGTTAATCTGGAGTCCCGAATACCTGCCGAACTCCACTATGGTGGTCATGGCTTCTGTGAGAGATTTGTCTACGTCTCCAAGCAGGATCATGGTATCGTCCGCATATAGCATCAATTTTTCCTGCTTGTCTCCGTATCGAAATCCGACAATGTCAGGGTTAGCCCTTACTTTAATCGCGAGGGGTTCTATGGCTAATGCGAAAAGCAGGGGTGACAAAGGACACCCCTGCCTCGTGCCTCTCCCTAAATTAAAGGTGTATGACATAGCTCCCGACACCCGAATAGCCGCTTGCGGGTTGTGGTACAACAAGCGCACCCATGATATAAATACTTCTCCGAACCCGAAACGCTCAAGGACTCCCCACAAGTACTCCCACTCAATGCTATCAAAGGCCTTCATAGCGTCCAGTGATAGCAAAGCTCTTTGCCCCACATTGTCGGCCGCAGATTGCATATTAAGATAGAGCCTTCTCAGGTTAACCGCCGTAGACTTATTGGGCATGAACCCTGCCTGATCCGGGTGAATAATACTTGTGATGGCGCCGTTTAATCTCAGCGCGAGGACCTTGGCTAGAAGTTTAATATCACTCTGTAGTAAGGATATGGGCCTATATGAGCCAGGGTCTGTCGGGTCCTTTCCCGGTTTCAGTATGAGTACTATATTCGCCGTGGTCATAGAGGGGGGGCAGCCTCCGTTTCTCCCGAGCCGCATTGAAAACCATTAGCAATTTAGGCAAAAGTATTTTCGCGTATTGTTCATAGATCTCTATAGGTATCCCGTCCGCCCCGGGGGCCTTACAATTAGGGAATGCCGCCAAAGCCGTCTGTAGTTCTTCTAAAGTGAGGGGGGCATCCAGAGCCTCCCTTTGGCTATTGGTGAGGTGTGGGAAGTCAATGTCCTGTAAATAGTCCACTAGTTCCTCCGGGGTATATTGCCCCGTTGGAAGGTATAGACCCTCATAGAATTTAGCCAATTCTACCAATATAAGGTCGGGGGAGCTCACTAATCTACCCTCAGATGTTTTAATGGCTCCTATTGTCGGTGAGCGCTGTTGGGAGTTGGCTATCCTCGCCAGGAGACGCCCAGTACTTTCACCCTCCTCATAGAACGCCAACCTGGAGAAGAATAGCTTTTTCTCCGCTGTTGAGGACAGCAGCCGCTCATAAGCAGATTGAGCTGACTGCCATGCCTCTCTGGCGGAGTCAGACGGGGTACGCACATAGGACTCTTCCAGGGCCCCTACCTGTCTTTCAAGTTCCTCCTTATGCTCTGATGAGTTCTTCTTTACCTTGCCTATTTCTGAAATGAGCAACCCTCTCATATAGGCCTTAAAAGCGTCCCACTGTTCCATCGGGGACTGTAAAAATTCCCGGGCGTTCAAAAATTCCCCCATGCTCCGCTCCATCTCTCCGTGAGTTAGAAATAGTTTCAGCCAAAAAGCGTTGAATTTCCATGGGACTCTAGGGAGCCCAGATTTCGGGGATATGATCAGCTAATCACTAAATGTGAGTGGTCTGAGACACTACGGGGCTTATACAGCACTTCTGAGACGGATGGGAGCATGGCGAGGTTACCCACAGCCAAATCAATTCTAGACAACGTCCCGTGGGTCTTGGAGAAACAGGAGAACTGCCTTTCAGTCGGATTCCTTAGTCTCCATATATCTACCCACCCAACCTCAGGGTGGTATTTTTTCAAACATGTGGAAATCATCATACGTTTAAGGGGGGAGCTCAAACCTCTTACATTCCAGGAAATTATTGGCAGTTCAACCATTGGGCAAAACTAAGCGTGACTTCAGGGGTTGGGACCGCTTAAGAGTCTCGTTCAGATTTCCCCCCGATATACCTGAATCAATAGGGGCAAAAGTGGTTGGGGGAACTTCCCCGAAAGAAAATGCTGGGGTCTTTGTCTTCTCCCTTTGTGTCCAGCCAGGAAATTCAAGCTTGATTGTAACTTCAATGACCACGGTGATGAAAGTTAGTAAGGTGCGGTACTTCCAGTAAAGATCTCCTCGGTGGCAAATATCTCGGTATGAGTAAAAAAACTGTGGTAAAAAAAACAACCAAAACCAAGAGCCAGGCTGTCAACCGGACAAGCCCATGTAAATGGTAATGAAACCAAAGCCAACATGGCCTTCTCGATTCATCTCTCACTTGGAAAAAACGCATTTTCTCTTGCCTACTTCACAAGATAGCTCACTGATCGCGTAGCAATATCAAGGCTCCCAGCAGCATAAGGCAAAAACATTTCCCCAGGCAAAGGAATATGGGAAGTAAACACTGCAGGATCAAGAGGGGAATGTCCACAGTATTCAAAGGACAACAAGTGAGCTGCAAACAATCTTGCTGTGATTCAGCAGTATAGTTCTCCAGAAGTCGTCTTCCTCGGTATACCTCAGGCGGGATCGTCTCCTTCTTCTCTGGCTCGGCGTCTTAAAGCCTGTTCGTTGCGGTCCAACCACATGGCTGCATCTTGTGCTGATTCAAAGAAATGGGCCTGTCTGTCGGCGGTCACTCTAAGCTTGGCCGGGTACAGCATAGCATAGGGAAGCTGCAGAGCTCTTAGGCGCCTTTTCACATCTGAGAATTTAGCTCTGCGTTTTTGGACCTCAGCTGAGAAGTCGGGGTAAAACGACACTCTGACCCCATTCACCTGGACATTAGCTTTCTCCCGTGCATGCCTTAGAACTGCTTCTCTGTCCCGGTGATGCATAAGCCGGGCAAGGATGGGTCTGGGGGGGGCTCCCGGTTGTAGTGGGCGGCCAGGCGTGCGATGCACCCTCTCCACCGTAAAGAATGGGGAAAAGATTTCTCTTCCAAATATTTCGACTAGCCAGTTTTCTACAAATGTTGTAACATCTCTTCCTTCCGTTTTCTCTGGCAGACCTATAATGCGTATGTTATTGCGTCTCAAGCGATTTTCCATATCATCTGCTCTATTGTTAGTGTCTTTAGCAAGTTGATAGGCCGCATGTGCCTCCCGAGCAACTGGCGGGAGTTGGTCTTCAATGTCACTCACTCTGCTTTCCACTGCAGTTGTACGCTCTCTGATCTTTTGCAGATCCTGTCTCAACAGGGATACATCCTCTCTCAGCCCACCAAATTGCTCTTTAAGAGTGTTCACAGACGCTGTGCAGACATGTACAGCCCTGAGTATATCAGCTAAAGTTGGTTGTTCAGACTCTTCTGTATCAGTGTCTATGTGGAGTGAGGCGGGCCGCTCAGCAGCAGCGTCTGTTTCTCCCTGCATGTCAGTGTGCAGTGAACTCAGCTCTCCTGGCCTGCGATCCTCAGCATGAGGCAGTTCAGCAGAACCCCCTGCGCTTTGATCCTGGGGCCCCCCCAGCTTTTGGGCATAGTATAACATGTCCCTTGAGTACTCCTTACCCTGTAGCTTCTGGGTCTTCTTATTAGCTGCCTCTCTGGACTTCTCAGTACCTCGCGGTGTGCGCTGTGCCAGGGCCGCGGCGGCGCCATCTTGGATTTCGGAGATCATTTCTTCCTCCTTTTTTTTTTTTTTTTGCTTTCCCCCGGGTACACAAAGCCGGTGGTTGATCCAGGAGGGTAAGTGGGTCGGTAGCCAGCTGGATAGCCGTTTTTTAGCTCTGGATCGCTGCTGGGAGAGGATCGGTGAGCTGTGCTGGAGAGGAGCTGTGAGACACACTTCTTCTCACATGCCGGTCTTGGCCACGCCCCCCAAGAAAATTCTTTTAAGGTGCAGAGCCCTATAGCAGTCCTGGAGTTTCTGCAATGCGGGGCGGATAAGGGATTAGCCATCAGTAAGTGTCAGCGCTTGGCACGTACCTGGAGAAATCCCTGGCCACCAACTCCTGGGTGGTCAGGTTTTTCAGAGCCCTTTCAAAACAGAGACCAGTGCAGGGTCCTTCCTTCCCTAAGTGGGACCTTTCCCTGGTCTTACAGGTTCTGACAGAACCCCCGTTCAAGCCTTTAGAGGAGTGTACTCTAAAGGACCTAACGTATAAGGCTGTTTTTTTTTGGTGGCTGTAACCACAGCCAGGAGGGTCAGTGAAATAGAGGCCCTTTCAATTAGACCCCCCTTTTGTGTTATGTTTTCGGATAGAGCCGTTTTTAAGACTGACCCGACTCTTTTACTGAAGGTGGCTTCGAAATACCATAGAAGCCAGGAGGTAATTTTGCCAACTTTTTGTCCTAATCCCTCAAGTGAAAGGGAATTTAGGTTTCATACTTTAGACGTCAGGAGATGTATCCTGCGTTCTTTAGAGCTGACAAAGAGTTTTAGATAGTCAGACTCTCTTTATTTCTTTTTGCGGAGCAAGGAAGGGACAAAAGGCGTCTAGACGCACCATTGCCAGATGGCTCAGAATAGCTATTAGTCAGGCCTACAGGCTAGCGGGTAGAGAAGCCCCCATGGGAATTAAAGCACACTCTACCAGAGCTATTTCAGCTTCACAGGGGGAAAGAGCTGGAGCAACGCCAGAGCAGATTTGCAAGGCAGCTGTATGGTCCAGTTTCACCACATTTGTGAAACATTACAGAGTGGATCTGGTATCAGCAAGTGAGCAATCCTTTGGGCGAAAGGTATTGCAAGCTGTTGTCCCATCCTAAGTGGTAAGTGCTCGTCTATCCTCTCAAGGTGGCTGTCCTGAAAGACGGGGAGGGAAAATTAAAGTTACGCTTACCGGTAACGTCTTTTCCAGTAGTCTTTCAGGACATCCCTAGTACCCACCCGAATTTTTTTGTGAGGTCTTGAGGAAGACCTAAAAAAGGGCACAATAATATGTGATAGTATGTTAACGTGTTCTTGTGTCTATATCTATATCTATATCTATATCTATATCTATATATATATATATATATAAAATGTTTGGGGGTTCTAAGTTTTTTTTCCAGTAAAATAATCCTGATTATAAATTAAACAACAAATGTCAGAAATAGGGTGTTTAAAAAATAATACATTTTATTAACAATTTATTACAGAAAACAACCAAACAGTGATTATTAAAAGACTAACATTGCTTAAAGTGATTGTAAGGCTTCGTTTTTAAATTTTTTTTTAAATAACATGTCATACTGGCCTCCACTGTGCAGTTTGTTTTGCACAGAGTCGATCCTCGACTTCTGGGGTCCCCCAATGGCGCTGATAGCTCCTCCCCGCATCGTATAACCCCCTAAAAGAAGTCTAGTATTTGGCGTCCATAGATGCTGAATGTAGGACTCGGCCCCACCCCCCAGCTCTCGCGTCATTGGATTTGATTGACAGCAGCGGGAGCCAATGGCTGTGCTGCTATCAATGAATCAAGAGCCGGGACCCTGTGCAGAGAGGAAGAGTGCGTTTGTGGCGGGGGAATACAGGGCTCAGGTGAGTAAAACGGGGGCTGGGGGGCCATTTAGGGGAGACAGAAGTTTTTTCACCTTTATATCAGCACAAACCCATATACCAACAAGAATTCTTGAAAGAAACCGAACGATGTCCTTGTGAGACAACAAATAGTACTAGTAGACTTTGTATGAGTCTACTAGTGCAGTGGCTAGGCTCTACATGTTACGCGTGTGGACGCTTCTTCAGGAGCTTTAGGCATATATTCTATTAGAATGGAGAGACAACAATAGTGAACAAACAATCTTTAAAAACCTATGACTGATATGCATCAATAATCAATATATAACGGATATTGAAATGACTCATACTGGCTGTTTGGCAGACACACATAAAAAAACATTTGTGTGGTCTGCCAAACCGCCAGTATGAGTTATTTCAATATCTGGAATATATTATTGATGCATATCATAGTTACATAGTTGAGGTTGAAAAAAGACCAACCTAATGTGTGTCTTTTTATGTCAGTATTGCATTGTATATCCCTGTATGCTATGGTTGTTCAGGTGCTTATCTAATGGTTGTTTAAAACTATTGATGCTCCCTACTGAGACCACCGCCTGTGGAAGGGAATTCCACATCCTTGCCGCTCTTACAGTAAAGAACCCTCTACACAGTTTAAGGTTAAACTGCTTCTCTTCTAATTTTAGTGAATGGCCGTGTGTCTTTTAAAATTCCCTTTCATGGAAGAGTTTTTTTTTTTTTTTTTCCCACAATACACGGAAGAGTTTTATCCCTATTGTGGGGTCACCAGTACGGTATTTGTACATTGAAATCATATCCCCTCTCAAGCGTCTCTTCTCCAGAGAGAATGATTACAGTGCTCGTAACCTTCCTCATAACTAATATCCTCCAGTCCCTTTTAATAGCTTTGTTGCCCTTCTCTGGACTTTCTCCAGTTCCAGCACATCTTTCCTGAGGATCGGTGCCCAGAATTGGACAGCATACTCCAGGTACGGCTGGACCAGAGTCTTGTAGAGTGGTTCTTGTTTTATCTCTGGAGGTATCCCCTTTTTAATGCTTGCCAATATTCTGTTTGCTTTGCTTGCAGCAGGTTTGCATTGCATGCCGTTGCTGAGCCTATCGTCATGTAAAGCCAAAACAATGCACATTTCTGATCTACCCATACCAAGTCCACTAGTACTATTTGTTGTCTCACAAGGACATCATTATGTTTCTTTCAAGAATTATTGATGGTATATGGGTTTGTGCTGATATAGTATATCAGGCCATTTTATACTTTGCAAAGCCTTTTAATTATCACTGTTTCTTTGTTTTCTGTAACCAATTGTTGATAAAATTGATTATTTTTTTTAAATAACTTGCATCTCAGTGCCTATAAAGTCCAGTACCAATCTTTCAATATTTAAAAATGTATGGGATGGCACGTGTGTATTCTTCTTGGTATCCACAGTACTACTCTGTGGTGATACCTTGCCATTTCAAATGTCAGAAATAGGCTTAAGTTGTTAAAGCACTTCGATTTTTTTTTTTTATATATCGATCTACAGCTGTCATGTGACACAGACTCTTTCCCAGCCCATCTGCAGGGAAACCTTAGTGTGCGTGGGGGGGCTCTAGTCCTCTCTTGCCAGTCATATGTTAACCACTTGCCGCCTGCCATATAGCAAAATGACGGTGGCAAAGTGGTTGTGTTATCCTGACCGGACGTCATATGACGTGTTTAGCAAAAAATAAAAACTGCAGAGGTGATCAAATACCACCAAAAGAAAGCTCCATTTGTGGGAACAAAATGATAAATTTTGTTTGGGTACAGTGTAGCATGACCGTGCAATTGTCATTTAAACAGCGACAGCGTTGAAAGCTGAAAATTGGCTTGGGCAGGAAGGGGGGAAAATGCCCTGTATTGAAGTTGTTAAAACAAACTAATATCAATTAAAGGTTTTAAATCATCATACAAATATGTATTTGAACGCAAATCCATTATTGTTTTTGCGCAAAAATGGTGTGCATCATCTGGGGGGAGGTTCTGCCAATCACAGCCTGTTTCACGCCCCTCTTGCCTGTGTCTATTGTTTTGTATGTGCTTAGAATTACAGGGAGGTTACGCCTCCATCAAGCAACATGTAATATCCCGCCCCATTGTGTATAGCTGTTTAGTAGGCAGGGAGGAGGGAGTGGGCTCCCATTTATGCAGGCTGTATACGCCCACATGTTTGACTCTCTCGTCACATGGGCTGCACAGATAAGAAAACAGAGGAAATAAACTGCTTAGAAGAAACTGAAAATGGCGTATGCTCAGTATATGTGGCAACAGCTAGTCTTCACAATCTCAGGCTGCAGTGGGGGACAAAGATAAGGAGGGAGGGACAGTGAACAGCAGGATCAACCAGTTATTTTGCAGAATACAGAAAATGAATAAGTGTGTAAACTGTTGTTTCTGCTAACAGAAGCTAGAATCTACTGTAAATACATATGTTGCTACCTCTTGGATTCACGTAAAAGTCATAGTGTAAAGACTCGTTCACACCTGCTGCTCCTGTGTGTGATTTGTGTATAAAGCATGTCTGCTGGTATGTGCTGTACGCCTGCATTGCAACACATTACAGTGCTCTTTGCACAACAGCATGTTGTGATGCTCTGCCATGCATTGTAATACAATGGTCACATAGAAAGCAATTGTTTTCTGTGTCTCTTTGCAACAAACCTGCATTTAATTTGTGCAGCTCAATAGATCTTGCGTGATCAAGCCCCAAGAGTTAGGCCTCATTCATATGTACTCTGAGGCTCATAGTCCATGAATAGGCTGTGTAGTTATGCAGCTTGAGTCACCAGGTGCTGCGTGCAGGCAGACAGTGTAAGTGTCTAGGAAAGTGGCCGCAGCATGGAACACAGCTGCTTGTCCCAGTTTGACAGATATGCAGGTGACCATCCCAAATGCAGACAGAGTTTATTTGTGGCTGCTTACCCACACCCGCATGCCTGTCAAATTGGGACAAGCGGCTGTGTCTATGACACAGCCGTTGCACCCTCATACACTTGCATTGTCTGCCTGCATGCAGCACCAGGTGGTTTAAGCCATATAAACACAAGGCTTATCCATGGACTACAGCACCCTTTTGGAACAGGCCTTAAGGGGTCCAATTAACTTGTCCATGAGGTAAAGAGACTTGTACCATTTGGGGCAACATTAGAGTATATTACCAGCCCACTTACACCTGCCATTCTTCTGGTATAAGCTTAACTACGATGGTGTTGGAGATTCTACAGGGTGGACAATGTTGTCCTTATGAGGTTAAAGGCCATTGGCCACTTAGGCATGAACACTGCATCCTGGGAAGCTTTTTACATTTTCTCCATACCTATATGTATTAGTGACAGATGGGATAATTTCCCCAATAGTTGGCCATAGGTTACCCATTACATGACATTTGGTAGAATGATGCACAACCTTTTGTGTTTCATGTCCATGCCCTAATATTTGTAGCAGGTTACTTTGAAAGAGTCATAGGTTTAGTCTAAACTCATTAGGACTTCTTAGAAATTGCTGTGTAATCCACACTAGCTACGTGATTCTTGTTTGTCCTTTGACCTTTAGACTTTCATTCCAGAAATACTTTGGAACACTTATTGGTTATCCATTCTGTAAACAGTACTGTTTCTAAGTAAATGATTTCCAGTTATATGGAATGTTAAATGTTCCCTATTACTGAAAAAAAAAAAATGGTTTCCTGATTTGTACAGAATGATAGTTTTGTTCAAACACAGTGGGCTATTTTTTTGAAAGTTTAGAAAAATGTTTGCATGGCTCATTGCAGACCCCAACTGTCATTTTCTGACAAAGGCTAGAAAATAGAGTGTGGGGTTTGTGGGTTCATTCAGTGGCCCAGAATATTATTTTTACAAACCCCTTGATAATCAAGTAATATAAACATATCATGTAATCTGCACAGTTAACTCCCCTACATTTTAGCTCTACCACCCCATATAATGGTTCTTTCCCCTAAAGTTATTGTAAACCTCTGACATGAAATATGAACAAAGCATATCCTTCTATAGTGTGAGCTTGTCTCCATCCAAAGCCCTAAGACTGCTTTTACACTGAAAGCGCCGGCCGTTATCGCTCGTTTTAGCAGTGCTTTATCGTTGTTTAAGCAGCCCTTTTCAGCCGCTAGCGGGTGCTTTTAAGTCCAGTGTTTTTTTTTTTTTCTCTACATCAAACGCATGGACAGTAGGTTACATGAATTTCAATGTCAAAGTTCATACTATTGCAGTGTGTTCCAGTACAGTCAACAAAAGTAGAACATGCTGCAATTTTTTCCTGCAAGGAACTGCACTGAAACACATTACAAACGCATCATAAACTCACCAGAATGCGTAAAAAAGTGCAAGCAGAAACGCATCAGTGGTGTGAACTGGCCCCAAGGTAAAAAAAAAATCTGGGTGCAGCTCTCCAACCCCCCCCCCCACTATACTTACCTGAGCCTGATCGTGAGCCAGCGATGTGCATGAGAGCAGCACTTATCTGCTCTCTGCCTCCTCACAGGGCAGATTGATAGCAGTGGAAGCCATTGGCACGAATGCCCTAATAGCAAGCGGCTTGGTATGGAGGCACCCTAGGAAGCGAAGGAGCTGAGAGCGCCAGCGGGGGACCCCAGAAGAGGAGGCTCGGGGCTGCTATGCGCAAAACCATTGCACAGAGCAGGCAAGCATAACATTTTTTTATTTATTTTTTAATTAAAACGGCCTTTATAATCACTTTAAGGCCTCTTACTCACAGGGCTGTCCAGCTGTAATGCATCTCTCTGTGTTTTAGGCAGCATGTCAGTCTATGGGAGGCTGCTGGGGGGACAGGACTAAATGCTGTACCAAGTGGTACCATTGTTTAGGGCCCTGTGCTATCATGGCTAATGGTCCTAAATGCAGGTCTTATTACTACAAGTGGTTAGATTTGCTGAACTACTAGTGAATATTGTGTTGTGTATATAGTATTAGTAGATTAGTAAGAATAAAATTGTGAGGGGTAAAAATTGGGAACCATTTGTAAATTCTGGATTCCTGTCCAATGGCCCCCAAAATGTAGTCTGATCATCCAAAATATAAGACTACTATAAAAAAGCTATGTTTTGTATTGCCATGCCAACACTGGACAATCATGCTTTTGGTGAAAAACACATGGACCTCTACATACTACACATAATGGTTTAAATTGTAAAATGTTTCAATGTTCAGTAATGATAACCGATACAACTGTTATTTAAAGAGTTGTCTTTATGATCTTCTAATAATAAATTGCATTTCATTAGCAATTTATGCTGAAACACAGGAAATGTCAAAGGATTCACAAACTTTTTCTAACAAGCGTAGATGATTAATATACTGAATTTTATTAGGTTTATTATTGCTCAACATGCGTGTTTAATGACTTGGTGGCCGTCACTTAACTGTTTCCTTTGTCATTTTTTTTGTGCCATTCTACTTAGGAGCACTTAAGTGTATCTGAGTATTAATGCCTGAAGTGGTTGTGCAGATGAGTGAGTTTATTATCTGGGTGGACTGAACTGGAGCCCAAAGCATTTATTTACGTAAAAAAAAAAGCAAGCTGAGCACTGATCCCTATTGTACGGGGACATGCTGAGCACTAACAATCAATGTAAGGGTGCACACTGACCACCATTGTGAGGGTGCATGATTTTTTTTTTCGTCTTTTGTGTTTTCTTTTTTCCTTATTGTATTTTACTGTTTAAATGCTACTAATGCTATTTGCATTAGTCGATTTTGTTTTTTATTTTTTTGTTAAATTCAGCCAAAACTGAATGTTAACAGATTCACTCATTGCTAGTGCTTATACAGCATTCAGCAATCTCTCTTCATTGGACTGAAATATGTGTTTTTTTAACATTAAAGAGCCAGGGTCACCTTGCCAATTCAGGACAAAGTGACAATATCTGTGTCGCTAGCAGTTGGTTGCTTGACCTGAGCAGTGTCACGGGGGAGGAGGTTTTATATTCCTCCATACCTGGAAGTTGGATATTGTAGATAGCTGCTGAGGAAGGAGCGGTGATATAGGAATTGAACTTGACAGTGTTGAAATTGCTTTACATGAATTGTTTTATTGCATCCTTCTCAATAACAATAATGTGGATATATTAACAAATATTTAAAAGAGAAGTATAGACTTTTTTTATTTTCCATATTTATACTTGCCTAGGTGGATGCAGCATCAGGTGGATGCTGCATCTGCCCCCCCCTGCAGCCTCTGCGCTGAGAACTGAGCCACCGAACATCGCCAATGGCTCGGTTCTCTCACCTCCCAGAGCGGAGAGATGCTGCCTGTCAGTCAGCATCTCTCCTGCTCTGCTCCTCCACACTCATTGGAGCACTGAGCTGTGGAGGGGCGGGGAGCGGCCATCTCAGTGGCTCGCTGAGAGGCTAAGACTACCATCAGTCCAGGCAGCTGGCGGAACCAGACTTCCTAAGTCGGGATGAAGCGCTGCCTCGATTAATTCCAGTGACGTCAGCGGAGAGCGGACTTCAGACTGCTCTCTGCTGAAAACGGGTCACAGGAGTGCAAAACGTATTGCACTCCTGTGACCCATAGGAGAAGCCCAGCCTAAAAAGCTCAGGCTGGACTTCTCCTTTTAAACAGTATTACATTTATAGGAAGATCCAGCAAGGAAGAACACTACACTTGTAGATTTATGCGATCAGTGTTACAAGTCACAGGGGGTTAAGAAAGGGCCAGATCCAGTTTGTTGAGCTGTTAATAAAACTACAGCCTTTCTGAAGGATGTTGGGTCTTGTGGTACTGGTGGATGAATGTGATTTAAAATACACTGTGTGCAAAATTATTAGGCAAGTGAGTATTTTGACCAAATCATAATTTTTATGCATATTGTCCAACTCCAAGCTGTATAAACGTGAATGCTTATTGGATTTAAGTATGGTAGCCTGAAACCCGACCAACACTTAACAAGACACACAGACTGGGCCAAGAAATATCTGAAGACAGATTTTTCAAAGGTTTTATGAACTGATGAGTTTAGAGTGACTCTTGATGGACCAGATGGATGGGCCTGTGGCTGGATCACTAATGGGCACAGAGCTCTGCTTTGACTCAGGCGCCAGCAATGTGGAGGTGGGGTACTGGTATGGGCTTATTAAAGATGAGCTAGTTGGACCTTTTTTTTAGCTCAAGCTTTGGACTCAAAATCAACTCCCAAACCTAATGCCAGTCTTTAGAAGTCACTTTCTTCAAGCAATGGTACAGGAAAAAGTCTGCATCTTTCAAGAAGACCATGGTATTTATGCAGGACAATACTCCATCACATGCATTGAAGTACCGTATCTGTCGGCGTATAACACGCACCTTCATTTTAAGAGGGAAGATTCAGGGAAAAAAAGTATGTTTTAAATAAAGAACTTTGAAGCAAAATAAGCCTAACCAGTGCCCATCAATGCACGCTGCTCAGTGCCCATCAATGCACGCTGCTCAGTGCCCATCTGCAGCCTCATCATTGCCCATCTGCAGCCTCATCATTGCCCATCTGCAGCCTCATCATTGCCCATCGATGCACCCTGCTCAGTGTCTATCTGCAGTCTCTAAATTGCCCAACAATGCAGCCTGTTCAGTGCTGGATTGCACAGAGCCGCGATCTCCTGTGTACTCGGCGCTCAGGCACTCAGTCCCACCTCCTGGCCTTGCTCATATGATGGACAGAACAGTGGCCCAATGTGGGGCCAGGAGGCATGGCTGTGCCTGACTAAGAGCTGGGTACACAGGAGATCGTGGCTCTGTGTAATCCAGCGGCGCTCGCTTCTCCTCTTCCCTCGGACAGCAGGAATCGGCGTATAACACGCACACACGCGATTTTTTTTCCCCCTGATTTTCAGGGGGAAAAAGTGTGTGTTATTTGCTGATAAATACGATACTTCACTGCCTGGCTAGCCAGTAAAGGCCTTAGATGAAAGAAGAATGACCTAAACCCTATTGAGAACTTGTGGGGCCTTCTTAAATGGGAGATTTACGGTGAAGGAAAACCGTACCCCTCTCAGGTGTCTGGGAGGCAGTGGTTGCTGCTGCACAAAAAGTTGATTGTCAACAGATCAAGAAACCGACAGACTCCATAAATGGAAGGCTTATGACTGTTATTAAAAAGAAGGATCTGTATATTGGTCACTAAATGTTTTAATTTTTTTTTTTTTTAAGTGGCAGAAATGTTTATTTGTAAATTTTTAATGGTTTATTTTTGTCTGTTAAAGTGAGAATAATAAAGTGAGATGGGAAAATGTTCATTTTTCATTTAGTTGCATAATAATTCTGTACACTGTTAGTTGCCAAATAATTGTGCACACGTAGATATTCTCCTAAGAAAGCCAAAACCTCACTTTTACTTTCTTAAAAGGTAACTCCATCTTCGTGGGGGAAAAAAAAAAGCAAATAAAAAAAAAATATATATATATATTGTATACAATTGCGATACAAGTCATATTGTAATTGAATGTTATTAAAAATTACCTTTCTTTTTCAGTCTGCAGGCGCTGTAATTTTCTATAAATGCAATGCAATATGGCTACGTTGAGAATGTGTACTAACCACTCCCCAGAAACATTTCCTGCTTGTGTGATTGGCTCACCAATTTTCCCAGAAGTCTGCCTAAGATACAAGTCAGATTTCAGGCATCCCCTGCAACAGAAATATCATTTTTGGTGAGATTTCCACTAGGGACACGTCTAAAGGGATGCTGGCCCAGCAGCTTTCCTCATTAGTGCTCTTCAGCTGTTTATGAAACCACTCCCATTAGAACCACTAAGTATAGAGGCACAGACAAACACACATGGATTTCTTCAGAATAACAAAAGGTAGGAATATGCAACAAAGGTTGTTATAATCCTTGCAATGTACATGGATCACCCAGAGGGGAATGTTTTTTTCTCAACAAAAATTGATTTACGCTTTAAATATTCAGGTTTGAGGTTTATTAACATTTTGGATTGACCAAAAGCACTTTAGTTGTTCAATAATGACATTAATCCTCAAAATTACAACTTGCCTAATTGTGCACACAGTGTAATTCATGTTGGCACTAACTAACAATGAGTTTGTAGTGCCAAATTTTATTTATTGTTTATAGATTGGAGAAGGGTAGTTTTTTTGCTACCTGTGTTCCCACTGGGTGGGACCATGGGTGACCATTGTTACTAAGCTAGGAAGTGACGGGAAATCAAAATATCTTTTTGTACAGAATACAGGCAAAGTATTCATAGACCCTAAGGTTATAGGCTCATACCTTTTTTAGGTGATTGGACATTGGCAAAGCTTTTGACGATACTTACTGGGCACATCGCCTATAACTTTATCCACTTTGTGAACCCTCCATTTTGTACTAGTGTCCTAAGGTGATGGACCTTTTCTATTTCAGAGAAATAACTTTTACCTTCACTAGTTTATTATTATTTTTTTATTTTTCCTTTTAAATATTTTATCCCTGGATTCTTCAACTGGCTCATCGCTGTCTTCTAAAGGCCACAAATAGAAAAAGTTCACCCGGATTGGTGCACCCTCAATAAACCTTGGGAGCCAGACCCGAACCCCACATTGTGGTGATGGCCTCCAATTTTTCTCTGGGCATTAACTTTTGCAGGTCCAGTCCTGCAACCAGCTTTTAGTATGTCAAATTGCAGCTAACTGGACTAAGGCAATGAACCAACATGATCTGTTTTTCAGGATTGTGTGTTAACAGGGCAATTGATTGGTTGAACTAGATGGACTTGTGTCTTTTTTTTTTTTTTTCAACCTAACTGACTAACTATGTTACAGCAATTACCTTCATCTCTGCTTTTTAATGTGGATGCCCTAGAACAATGGTTCTCAACTCCAGTCCTCGGGACCCACCAACAGGCCAGATTTTAAGTATTACCTTGGGGAGTTGCAGACTAGAATACTGCAATCACTGAGCAGCAAGTGATATCACCTGTGATGTATTTCAGTTATCTTGCAAACCTGGCCTGTTGGTGGGTCCTGAGGACTGGAGTTGAGAACCACTGCCCTAGAACATGTCATGAGAATTGAATTGAGCCATGGTGGCCCTTCAGTGACATTTATAGACTCTTCTGGCTAAAAGTCTGGAAAACTGAAGCTGCCTGTAGTGCCTCGCACGTACTTGTATGTATGCCTTTTCAAGGAAGATGTCTGTCTAGACCAGTTCATTAAAGATATTTCTTCCATAAATTTAGGTCCATATTTATTCTGCTACATATTTTTGGTAAAAAAAATCACAATAAGTGTATATTGATTGGTTTGCACAAACGTTATAGCGTCCACAAACTATGGGACATTTTTAATTTTTGTTTTTATTTAATTTTATTTTTACTTGTAATGGCGGCGATTAGCGACTGCGATGGCGGACATTCTGACACTGACAGGTGTCACTGGTTCCCAAAAACTGTTATCAATGCAATATAGTAATGAGGCACCTACAGTAAGAAAACGACTGACACAGGGACTTCATCTACCTATTGGATCTGTTCCTCTTCGTGTTCCTCTTCGTGTTCCATGTTGCCCAAACACTACAGTGTTTGCCTCTCCTATCAGATAGCATGTGCGTGTTTATGCAAGTACAGTGGGATCCCCGCAAATATCCATTGCTTTCTAAGGGCAGATGTACATAGCACATGTAGCTCCCAAGTGAAGACATATGCCTGACTGTTCCATTATATGGCCCCAAGTGTATGAGGCCATATTAAGGATTTCCCAGCCCTCCATTTCCTCTTGGGAAAACGAGTCTTCTACAGGGGATGATAGTGAAAGTATCAATAGAGATGAGTTTGGAATATGCCCAAGCTTATCTCGACCAGAGACCTAAGGCCCACTTTCAAAAGAAAGTGACAGTCCTTTTAGCTGAGCCCAATGGGATTTGAAAAATGACCGTCATGTTGGTGATCATTTAGGTTCCTTTTTCCTTTTTATTAAAGAATTGTCCATTGTCAAATGTAGATCATTTAAAAGCAAGTCTTAACAGTAGGCCTCATGCACACTGGACATTTTTACAGCTGCTTCTAGGGGCGTCTGACGCCCCTCCTTGTTGGTCTATGTGACCATGCAGACATAGGCTTTCGGCAGCATTTAGTGGCAGAGGCAGAAAAAAAAACACTGCCAGTACATCCAGGAGCAGCAGAGTTTAGGCAGAAAAATGCTTTACGCTACTAAAAGCTCCTGGAAGCTGCTGCATAAGCTAGTGCTTGAGCATTAATTAATTTCCATGGCCAGAATAAACTATTTGGCCAATTTAAAGAATTCAAGCCCAAGAGCTTGAGGCCTGTAAGGCCTCATTCACACGAGGCGTTTCCACGGAGCCCGCCTCGGTCCGCCGGCTCAACGGGAGATCTCTCCCTTGATCTCCGCTGAGCCGGCGGATGACAGGTCCCTCTCTGCTCACTGAGCGGGGAGGGGCTTGTCAGGCGCCACTGCTGCCTATGGAGGGATCGGATGAAAACGCACAGCATGTCCGTATTCATCAGATCTCACCCGATCCGCCAGCGACAGATCTGGACATAGGGCCATCCGTCTGCTTTTTGCGGATCGGACCGGGTCGGATGTCAGCGGAAATGTCTAACATGGAGCGCCCGTTCAGGTCCGCCGTCAAAACTGACAAGCTCCTAAAAGCTTTTAGGCACTTTTACAAGTGTTTGGTATTTTTTCTGCAAAATTGCTGCTGGCTTCTATGAGTTAAAAAAACAAAAAAAGTCCTGTGTGCATGAGGTCTAATAATAATTAATATATTTTTAGTTAAATGCTTACATTAGCTTGAAAGTGCATCTTCAAAGCAAAAAGAAAAAAAGAACTTGTCTGATTTGGTAATGCTGTAGAAGCGCATTTTCATAAGCTGACCTGTCTAGTCAGGATTGAAATAGTTATTCAGTTTTACTTGTGTTGCATTCATTTTTCTCTTGTGCGTAAACATTAACAGATTTGTTGATCTGTTCTATCAAGCTGGCTTGGATATTTTCCATATTTTGCTGTTGGTTGGAGGTTTTAAGTCCTTTATTTTACAAAAAAAATATAAAAATACTTTCATTCATAGCATGATTTATTTCAGAAAATGTTATTACTAGTTATGCATTGTGAATCTAAATCTAAATCCTTTCCACCATCTGTCTTTTTTTTTTTTTTTTTTTTTTTTATAGGCTGTTTTAGGGCATGTGCTGTGGTTCGATGCATAGCAGCAACTGGACCATGCATTTTTACATCGCAAAGCGCTTTTTTATCTTTTTTTTTTTTTTTTTTAAGTTTTATTGAAATGTCACTCTGCTGCAGTGTGGTGTGGTTTGATAAGATACGGTATGAAAAATGCAGCCTATATATAATTTTTATGCGCAGCATATATTTACGCCCAGTATCACAGCCCACCTCAAAGCAGCATTGTGGCGTGAACAGGGCATATAGTAAACAATTGTTCTCTGTGTCCTGGTGTTAAACCTGCATTGATCTGTGCCAATCACCGCAGCTCAGCTAATGTGGTGTGAACAAGCCCTTTAGTTATTTCACATACTTTCCAAAGTGTTCCCATTCCAAAACAGGATATCTAAGTCCTTAAGAAGTGCCTTAGCATGTTGTATATACAGGGGAATAGTGTCAATGATATAACTGCAGTCAGTATGTGCAGAATTGGAGTACGAAAGGTATGAAGGCAGGTAGGATGTTTAGGAGAGAAGTACAGAAAGTATGATGTAATGGGGTTTATTTACTAAAACTGGAGCAGCTCAACAAAAAAAAACCTGGAAGCCGAATGGTTTCTATGCAAACGCTAAATTAAACAAGCTGAAGTTAGAGGTCGATTGGCTATCATGCACAGCTGCACCAGATCTTGCACTCTCCAATTTTAGCAAATCGACCCCATAGAGTTTTAAGGGGTTAACCTACATGAACTGGATACTGGGGCCAAGAAGTTAAGGAACATGCTTGGGAACTTCCATCCTTCAGGAACAAAATCACAATCAGGTTGGGCACTGCTCAGCCATTAACGGCTTTGTATTCCCCTGAGGTGGAGGGGTGGGCAGATGATGTTTGGGATCTCCATGTCAGCCAGAGGAAGCTTTTTATTAATTTAATTAAATACAAATCCTTCTGTGAATAGCTGAGCAGCACTCGGCCTGACTTGATTTCCCTCCCCCCGAGAGTGGGATGGGAAATTCCTGCCCTGCTGCTGGAACACATCACTGTATGAAGCTGATGCTATGTACAGTTTATACAGCACAGACAGCAGGCGCATGTGTTAGCGAAGCAAATAGTTAATTTGGACCCGCTTGGTCTGAAACAATTATTTAAAGTTCACCAAAACCTGGAGTTGGGCTTTAACTCTCATACACTGGTAACTGATGGGTTAATGCACATACTCCTCTGGGTATTCAGTCCGGCTTAGAACTGTGCGAGGTGTGTGTGGTGAGAGAGACTGCAGAATTGGGATCATCAACTAGAAACCTGTTTAAAGGCTAAGTTCACCTTTTTGTAAAAAAAAAAAAAAAAAAAAAAAAAGCCTTTTTGCAGGTAAAAAAAAATTCCACTTTTGCTAGGAGCCTGCAAAGCATTGCACCCATGATCAGCAGATCTGTTATATGTTTCACCCTGGACATGGCTGTTACATATTACGAAAGGTGAACTTATCCTTTTGAGGTCATACCAAAGACATAAGGCTACATTCATATTGGCGATTAGGGCTGGTGTGAATTGTAGTGGCAGGAATCTGAGATTCCTGATGTGGCACTCGGCAGATAGGTGTGATCACTGGCCCTGTTCACTATAATGACCAGTCACTGGGAGCTACACCTATTTGCAGCTCTGCACAACCAGCGATTACCAGTGGTGATTGCTGCTGGACACACACAAATTGTGTCCAGCAGCGATCACTGCAGGTAATAGTTGACTGTGCAGAGAGACGCGAATGGCAGGAACTGCAGCTACGATTCACGCTGGCTTCAATCTCCTGGTGTGAATGTAGTCTAACTGAATATCTCAGGGAATGTAAATATCCCCTATGATAGCAAAAGGTAGTGACAGGTACTCTTTTTTTTTGAAAAAATTGGGGTCTATTAGACCCTAGATCTCTCCTTTGCCCTCAAAGCATCTGACCACACCAAGATCGGTGTGATAAAATGCTTTCCCAATTTCCCAATGGCGCTGTTTACATCTGGCAAAATCTAAGTCCTGAAATGCTCGTAGCTTCCGGTTTCTTAGGCCATAGAGATGTTTGAAGCCACTCTGGTCTCTGATCGGCTCTATGGTCAGCTGGCTGAATCACCGGCTGCATTCTCAGGTTCCCTGTTGGGACAGGAGAGCCAGAGAAAAACATGGAAGACGGTTGGGGGGGGGCATTCCCTCCCACTGCTGGTAAAAGCAGTCTAGAGGCTAATTGGCCGCTAGGATTGCTTTTACATGAAAGCCGACCGCTGGCTGAAAAGAATGATACCAAGATGATAGCTAAACCTGCAGGCATAATTCTGGTATAACCACTCAAAGTCCAGCAACATACCAGTACGTTGCTGGTCCTTGTTGGGCATATATTGTAAACTTTTTTTTCATGCAGCCTGTGGGCTGAACGAAAAAAGAGATTGATCAGTGGGTATGCCCACCTTTAGAATACCTCCCTTCATCCACCCACTTCTAATGATGGGCATACATGCACCGTTTATATATGCCGAAGCATGGGGGCATCCTCCCGCAAAAGGTAGGAGCAAATCGCTCCTCCGCCCCTGCTGCCCCCATGCTTCGGCATATATCGCCTCCGCTGGAGTCACGGCTTTATGTATCGTGGGAGCAAACGCTGTTGCTGTCAAGATAAATAAATCCGCGCTGCAGCTGAATGGCGTACCTGAAGACAAAAAAATGGTTAACAATAAAACACAGTAAACGGTAAAGTATAAAAAATTGCATACCTGAAAAGCAAACGTGATAAAACATAATAACAAAACATTGCAGAATAGAATACAGTAAAAAAGAGCAGAACAATAGAGCGAGAATAGAGAGAGAGAACAATAAAACGACAACTATTTTTTTTATTATATATATATATATATATATATATATATAAAATTTATTTTTCACTTTTTTTGTAACTGTAACTTTTGTAACTGTAACCGGTTCCAGGTTCGGGTCTCTCAAAATGCGATGGCATCTTGGGAGACCCTGTGAAAGTGTTCCTAGTCTGTGCAATGTTGTACCCTACGCTAATACTCAACTAGTGTATGGTAGCGTTCAAAACATTCACCAATGCAAAGACCAGGATTGTCAGGACAGGAGGGACAATAATAGCGGGTGTCACGCCTATATCCGCGCTTGCTGCAGACACGACATCTTTTTTGGGGGGGTTCGTTGGGTAGGGGTACTCGGGAGGACATAAAGAAAATGCCTCTCATGCAGCCGCCTGCATTTGGTTGGGGATGTGAATGGGGGAGATACAGGTGCTGCAGAAGTGGTGGGTTCCTAATTAGGATTGGCGAATGCAGCAGGAAGGGCACTATGGGCACGACGGGCCTGTGTTTGTCTTCTTGGTGGCAGTGGGACACTACTTGTGCTTGCCACCTCACCAGCTTGAACTGCACTTATGGGACTCGCCACGTCACCAAGTATTACTGCAGTGCTGGTTTGACTACAACCGGGGTGTACTAGGCCGCTGGTGCTTGCCAGTTCCCCAAAACGCTACCAAAAAAACTGTTAGCGATTGCAGGGATCAGGCCTGACTCTGCGAACGCTGCAGTTATGCGTTTAGTGTTTTGTAAGTGACAGCGATCGATTGATACTGCACTTGGGTGGGCTGGGCTGGGCGGAGGGGCAAAACGCAGGTGCTAGCAGGTATCTGGGCTGATCCCGCTAACACTGCATTTTTGGGAACCCTAAACTGCTGGGGACGCTAGTATAGATCTGATCGGATCAGATATTGATCCGTTCAGATACTATACCACTAAGGGAAGTGTATGCTGCGTGCGTGGGTGTTAGCGGTACTGGCGCTAACCTGACGCTGCCAGGGGCGACGCAGACCTTATCTGACCCTAAAACCTAAGTTATATCACTGCCGGGCGATTTGGGGGCTAAACCTTTATTCAGTAATAAACGGCGGGTGCCCTGACACTGTAAAAAATAAACAAACTAACCAGCGTCACCCGTAACAGTTATACGGTGGTCACTGGTGAAAGGGTTAACTAGGGGGCAATCAAGGGGTTAAAACCTTTATTAGGTAGTATATGGGGGTGCCTGACACTATAAAACGCTGACGACGAACCTAAATATTTACCTCCCTAACTAGCGTCACCAGTGACACTAATACAGCGATCAGAAAAATGATCGCTTAGTGACACTGGTGACGGAGGGTGATCAAGGGGTTAAAACTTTATTAGGGGGGGTTAGGGGGGCACCCTAGACCTATAGGGGGCTAACATTAACTGCCCTACTACACTAACTGTCACAAACTGATACCAATGCAGTAATCAGAAAAAAAAAACTGCTTGGTGTCAGTGTGACGGGGGGTGATTAGGGGGGTGATCGGGGGGGATCGGGGGGTAAAGGGGGGTGTACAGTACGCCTGGCATGTTCTACTGTGTGTGTAGTGTTTGTGCACACATATCGATGTCTTATCTCCTCGGCGCCGGAACGAAAAATACCGAGCCGAGGAGAGATGACATCACTTCCTCCGCTTCTGTTTACTAT
The DNA here is from genome assembly GCA_037952835.1 of Lithobates septentrionalis. Lineage (NCBI taxonomy): Eukaryota > Metazoa > Chordata > Amphibia > Anura > Ranidae > Lithobates > Lithobates septentrionalis. The sequence continues at coordinate 584,482 of JBBDGP010001253.1, read as the reverse complement.
GCAGAAGCCGAGGAAGCCCGTCATTCACCAGGAGCGATCGCGTTGGGGGAGCCAGGAATGAGTGGCCTCCCCCTCACCTCTCATCGCTCCTGATGAGAATCCGACCGCCGCAGGCACCGGGGGGGTCAGATCGGACCCCCCGCCCGCAGGAAGGCAAGGACGTACCTGTAAGTCCTTTTGCCTGCCCGTGCCATTCTGCCAATGTACATCGTCGTGCAGAGGTCGGCAAGTGGTTAAAGAACCCTCTTCTTCTTTTGGGTCACTGAAGCCTCCTCAAACAACACATGCTTTTCCTGTTCATAATTTGCTAGAAAAGCTCATTTATTCTGAGTGGGATCACCCAGATAAACGTTTTTTTCCGCCTAAAAAGTTTTCAACACTTTATCCTATGGAAGAAAAATTTATAAAGATGTGGGGGATACCGGCCGTTGATGTTGCCATTTCCTCCGTAAATAAAGGTCTGACTTGTCCTGTAGACAATGATGCTCAGGGATCCTGTTGATAAAAAAATGGAATCCCTGTTGAAGGATATTTTCTCCTTAGCAGGTTCAGTAGCTCAACCTGCAGTGGCAGCGATCGGAGTCTGTCAATACTTAAGAGACCATGTTAAGCAGGTCCCTAAAGTTCTACCTGAACAGCAGGCCCAGGGGTTGGCTAACCTTCCAGCGGCCTTATGTTTTGCTGTTGACGCCATCAGAGATTCTATCATCCAAACCTCTTGTCTTTCACTTGGGTTGGTGCATATGCGTAGAATCTTATGGTTGAAAAATTGCTCAGCCAAAGCACCATGTAAGAAACTTCTGGCTGAATTTCCATTTCGTGGTGCAAGGCTGTTTGGAGAGGATTTGGACAATTATATCCAAAAGATCTCTAGTGGGAAAAGCACTCTCTTACCTGTTAAGAAAAGGAGTAAGCGTCCCTCTTTCAAACGGGCTCTTTCCCCAGTGCCAGGAGTATCAGCCTCCAGGCAGTCGCGACGGCCTCCCCTGTCAGGGTCTAGAAATAAATTTCAGAGTCGACCCCAGGGACAAAAGAAGTCCTGGGGGGAAGAAGCCTACTAGACAAGAAGCTAAAGCCTCTTTATGAAGGAGTGCCCCCGCTCGCTCGGGTGGGGGGAAGACTACTACGGTTCTCAAAGCTCTGGCAGGAGGATTTCCAGGACAGATGGGTAATCTCCACGGTAACTCTAGGTTACAAACTGGAGTTCCAAGAATTCCCCTCTCCTCGTTTCCTCAGATCAAGTATCCCCAGAGATCCAGAGAAAAAGCAGTTGCTCCTTCTAGCGTTAGAGCGACTATTGTCGCAAAAGGTCATCATGGTGGTTCCCACAAAAGATCAAGGATTGGGATTTTATACCAACCTTTTTACGGTACAAAAGCCAAATGGGGATGTCAGACCCATTCTGGATCTAAAGGATCTGAATTGATTCCTAAGGATTCGATCCTTTTCGCATGGAATCAATTCGGTCAGTAGTCTCCATCCTACAGGGAGGAGAATTTCTGGCATCAATAGACATCAGAGATGCGTATCTGCATGTACCCATTTTTCCTGCTCACCAAAAGTACTTGCGCTTCGAAATAGAAGGGCGCCATTTTCAGTTTGTGGCTCTGCCTTTCGGGCTAGCCACTGCACCTCGAGTGTTTACAAAGATCTTGGCTCCTCCTCTGGCCAGATTAAGGGCTCAAGGTATAACTGTCATAGCATACCTAGACGACCTGCTCTTGATAGACCGGTCGGCAGCCTGTTTGAACGGGAACTTGATGACCACAGTCAACTACCTGGAACACCTAGGTTGGATTCTCAACTTAGAAAAGTCTTTCTTAAAACCAGTAAGAAGACTGGAGTATTTGGGTCTGGTCATAGATACAAGCCAAGAGAAGGTATTTTTACCTCAGGCAAAGATCACTGCCTTAAGAGAGCTGATTCTGGTAGTCAGGATCAAAAAGGGGTCCTTCTGTCCGCCTTTGTATGAGGCTGCTGGGAAGGATGGTAGCTTCATTCATTCAAAGCAGTTCCCTATGCTCAGTTTCATTCAAGACTATTGCAACATAGTATCCTGTCGGCCTAGAACAAGAAGGTTCAGGCATTAGATTTTCCAATGCACCTGTCTCGTGCGAAAGCCTGCATAAAGAGAAATCCTTTCTACCAGTTACCTGGACGGTGGTAACAACGGATGCCAGTTTTTCGGGTTGGGGAGGAGTTCTGGAACAGTCTGCGGTCCAAGGGGGAAGGTCCAAAACCGAGAGGACCTTGCCCATCAACATTCTGGAGATCCATGCGGCATATCTAGCCCTAAAGGCCTGGCCTCTCAGGCTACAGGGTTGCCTGGTCAGGATCCAGTCCGACAATGCCACAGCAGTGGCTTATATCAATCATCAAGGAGGCACCAGGAGTCGGGCAGCTCAGAGAGAAGTGAACCAGATTTTAGTCTGGGCAGAAAAGCATGTGCCATGCATATCGGCAGTTTTCATTCCAGGGATAGAGAACTGGCAGGCGGACTATTTGAGTCACCAGCGGTTATTCCCAGGGGAATGGTCTCTTCACCCCGACATCTTTTGGGCCAAATGCCAAAGATGGGGGGTTCCAGATGTCAATCTTTTTGTTGAATCTGGATGCAAAGATATCTACAAGTTTGTGGCAAGAACAAAGGATCCTCTTGCATGCGGGACAGATGCGTTGGTGATTCCATGGCATCGGTTCTCACTAATTTATGCATTCCCTCCTATTCTACTACTGCCACGACTCCTTCGCAGGATCAGGCAGGAAAAGAAGTCAGTACTTCTGGTGGCCCCAGCTTGGCCCAGGAGAGCTTGGTATGCAGAAATAGTAAGGATGACAGTAGGTTCCCCGTGGACCCTACCGTCACGTCCAGACCTGTTATCTCAAGGTCCAGTGTTCCATCCTGCCTTACAAACGCTAAATTTGACGGTTTGGCTATTGAAACCCACGTTCTGAATAGTCATGGGCTTTCAGGTCCTGTGATTTCTACCTGAATCAATGCAAGGAAGCCAGCTTCCAGAGTGATTTATCATAGAGTCTGGAAAGCTTATGTATCCTGGTGTGAATCCAGGGGTTGGCATCCCAGAAAATATGTAATAGGTAGAATTCTTGACTTTCTACAAATGGGATTAGAAATGAAGCTGGCCTTGAGTACCATCAAGGGCCAGGTCTCGGCCTTATCAGTATTATTCCAATGGCCACTTGCTTCACGTTCTTTGGTCCGAAAATTTATGCAGGGGGTGACGCGTCTTAATTCTCCGGTTAAGGCGCCCCTAAACCCCTGGGATTGGAATTTGGTTCTGTTGGTTTTACAGAAACAGCCTTTTGAACCAATACGTCAGATTCCTTTGGTCTTGTTGACAAAGTTAATTTTTCTGGTAGCCATTTCTTCTGCTAGAAGAGTATCAGAATTAGCAGCTCTTTCCTGTAAAGAGCCTTATTTAATCATACACAAGGATAGAGTGGTATTGCGCCCTCATCCTAGCTTTCTACCGAAAGTGGTTTCAGATTTTCATCTAAAGCAAGATATTGTTCTGCCTTCCTTTTTTCCAGATCCCTGTTCTACGGAAGAAAGGTCACTACATTCTTTGGATGTAGTAAGAGCAGTCAAGGCTCATCTGGAAGCAACTGCTCAAATTTGCAAAACGGACTGCCAGAAGGTCCCAATAGAGGACAGTCAGCGTCAAAATCTACCATTTCTAAATGGATTTGACAAATGATTATTTAAGCTTACGGTTTGAAACAGAAAATTCCTCCTTTTCAGATGAAGGCACACTCCACAAGGGCTATTAGTGCTTCTTGGGCGGTGCATCACCAAGCCTCTATGGCTCAAATCTGCAAGGCCGCAACCTGGTCTTCAGTCCATGCATTCACCAAATTTTATCAGGTGGATGTGGGAAGGCATGAGGATATCGCCTTTGGGCGTAGTGTGCTGCAGGCAGCAGTACAAGGTCCTCAGGTCTGATTACACTCTACGTTGTGTGGTCCCTTCCCCTCAGATAGCATTGCTCTGGGACATCCCATCAGTAATTACTGAGGCTCTGTGTCCCATGATGTATGAGAAAGAAAATAGGATTTTTTATAACAGCTTACCTGTAAAATCCTTTTCTTTTGATGTACATTACGGGACACAGAGGTCCCGCCCCTCTTCTAATACACTTATATTGCTTTGCTACAAAACTGAGGTATCCCTCTAAGGGGAGGGATTATATAGGGGGTTGAACTTCCTGTTTAGGGTGTGCCAGTGTCCAATTACCTAGTGATACCCTATATAACCCATCAGTAATTACTGTGGCTCTGTGTCCCGTGATGTACATCAAAAGAAAAGGATTTTACAGGTAGGCTGTTATAAAAAAAATCCTATTTTTCATACATCATGGGACACAGTCAGGCTAATCTTAATTACCTGCTGGGTTATACTCCATCTCCAGGTGAATGGACACTGGTAGACCAAAGGTCTTTAGACAGGAAGTGATCCCCTGTTAACCCCTTGCATACAGAAAGTACTTCAGTTTTTTACCAGTGTCTGCAAAGTGGATGACACGGTTTGTTTGAGCTCTCTGAGCTCCAGGTCTCTAGTCTCACAAACGGTTCTTATATGAATCAAGGGATTGACCAATCGGATCCATTTAACACAGGCTTTAAATGGTACTCGAGCCTCGCAAAGAAAACTCAAGATCCTGCGAGGTTTTGCCTGTAATGCGGCCTCCGGGTGCTGGACCCTGCAAAGTGGAATCCTGGACACCACAGCGCTAAGGCATTCCTGCAGGGTGCTGTATATCTCCAAGGGATTGGACCTAAACATGAAAAGGGTACCCAGTCTTTAAATGTCCTCAAGTGACAGGAACCCGCTGTGATTGGTAAAGTTTGGGCTTTTGGTTTCTATGCGCCCTGCGCCTGAACGGGTAAGTGAAACCTCTTTTTTTTTTTTTCTTTATTTTTTATTGTGGGGTGTCCGAGTGATTGTAACAATCAGTCAAGCTAGCTAGAGGCTGGACACCTGTGTGCGGTGACCATACGGGGGAGTTTTGGGCTAGCTGTGGGTGTTTGCAAAGTGTACCATTTTTGCTTGTGTCTGGCTATTTTTTACCTTTATGATGGCACACGATGGTGCGCCATTTCGCCTTGCTTCACCATGGCACAAGTGCGTTCACAAGAGTGCTGCTGTGCTCAGCAGTTTGTTTGGCGGCCATGGCGCACGTGCATTTGCGGAAGCTCCGCTGGACTTGGCAGTTTGTTTGGCAGCCATGGCGCACGTGGCTTCGCCGCACATGGGCAGTAGCCTTTATCTGGACGCACAAACATTTGCGTTGAACGCGAATACAGCCATGCCCGTTCGCTGGGACCATGCATGCACACGCACGCACAGAACGTTCCGGCGCACACCCAGCTTATTTGAGCTGTGTAGGCCAAGCATGTGGTGCTTCCAGAAGGCAGCTGTGGGACACAGAGCAGGCTCTGAACAGGCACTTGCAGCAGTTCAATTCTCCTTACCCGGTCACGTAAGTCACCAAGTGTTGCTTGGCAGGCTAAAGGTGCTTAGCAAGATTGTTACATAGGGGCTTGGTGAGCCCTGTTAAAGGGTCTCCCTTCTGAGGAGTTTTAATACTACACCCAAGTGCTCTCTTTTTGTGGCTAAATTTCTTCAAAAAAGAGGAGCGGGACTAACTCTACAGGGAAGGGCACACCTATGTCGTCAGTAGTTTCTGATTAACCTTGTTGTATCCCCTGAAGGACCAGAGGCTTCCGGGCAATCTGAGCTGCTGTGATCTGGTACTGTGCTTACAGTCAACGCTGCTGCTTCACCCTTTTATCACCAAGGATGAACTGTCCTCGGCCCTAGCCGGGTTAGAGCACAGGATTTCTGGCATGATTGTCTCCATCCCGCAGGGTGGCAAGAAGCGTGACAGATCCCCCTCCCCCGGGGCCTCCTAGTATGGAGCAGGAATGGGTTAAGGATGGAGAAGAGCTTAAAAGCTCAGGATTCTGTGGAGGGCCCGGCAGATGAGTCTGCTTCCGAGCAATCTGGACAAGAAGATATCCAGCTGATGTCTGCCTCTGTCGCAGAGGCTTTTGAGCCTGACTCTGACTAGAATGGTTCGTTCTGCCTTTAAGTTGCCTCTTTCCGATCCCTGAGCCTCTTCAGGCCGCACAGGCTTTCCCCCTACACCCCTGTTGGAACAGGTGGTGTATGCTGATTGGGAACATCCTGACAGGATTTTTGTTCCTCCTAAGAGGTTTTCCCTTTTATATCCCATGGATGAAAAGTTTGTTAAAAAATGGAGCATGCCAGCCGTAGATGTAGCAGTCTCTTTCTTAAACAAGAACTTAACTTGTCCAGAAGATAACGCACAGGGCTTGAGAGACCCTGTTGACAAGAAATTGGAAACCTTATTAAAGGCTTCCTTTTCTTTGGCCAGTTCAGCTATTCAGCCAGCTGTTGCAGCAATTGGTATCTGCCAGTCCGTAAAGGATCAGATCAAACAGCCTGATAGGCCTGAAAAAAGGGTAATTTTACTGTGCTATCCAAATAAATCATAAGTAGTGAAAAAACAAGCCGCAACTACAATGTGAGAGACACTAAATACAATATATATTAATGATCAAAAAGTGTGACCTAAAGAATATTCATCTAATATAATAGATATGGACAATTCCTTGTGTCGCACTAATAGATGAAGATTTAAACGTCTCTGCCAGAGGGAAACGTACTGGATATACACCCTTGACTCTCTGGCTCCTGGGGGACTTAACGAGGAGATAGAGACGAGTAGCCTCATTTGACTTCTCTCTCAGTCCCCTCCGTTGGTTGTTGGACAATCTTAACATACTCGTCTTTCTTACGTTTTAGGTTGTGTTGGGCATTCTTGTATTATCACATTTTAGGCTCTTTGTCTTTGCCATTGTGATGTGGTCATCATGTTGTGCTTGAGCACCACCTTCTAGCCAGTTAGTACACTTTTTTACTAATTTTTATTATTTTTTATGTTTTAAACATCTTTTATTCATCATTTCATTTCCATTAACAAATGCACAAGTATGTCCATGTTTTTAGGTGGGCATGTGTGTGTGTTTGTTTATGCGTGTATTTACATGTGCACATGTGTAATATGTATGTGTATGTGTGCAGGTGTGTATATACATAGGTGTATCATACTCATGCTTTTCTCAGCACAACCCCTAGTGTATAAGGATGATTTGCAAAATATGCATTTGCTATGCCCAATCTCATGTTTGATAATTATAAATTATTAACCAATTTTCATTTCTCAAGAATATGCGCACAATCAATGCCACTTACACTGCTTATTACATCTCTAAATTTATTTCCATAAAAATTCTATCATTCCCGTCACATATCCACCTCCATTTTTTTATCCTTCAAACATTTGTAAAAAATTTTTTTTTTTTTTTTTTTTTTTTTTTTTATCTAATTAACTTCATTATACTTGTATTTACATCCTCACATCATTCAACTTCATCCCAATTCATTCTCACTTTTTTATTTTTATTTTTATTTTTATTTTTAATTTTATTCTTATTTTCATTATTAGAATTATTTTTATATTTATTTTTATTTTTATTTTTATTTCTATTTTATTTTTATTTTTATTTTCACACTTATTATTATTATTATTTTTATTATTTATTTTTTATTTTTTATTTTTATTTTCATTTTTTTCAAGTTTATATTCTTTTTCTTCATTTTTTTCAAGTTTATTTTCAATTCTTTTCAAGTTCATATTCATTTTCAATTTTTTGCTCTATTTTTATCTTTATTTAAATCTCATTTGTATATTTATTTCAATTTCATTTATTCTTATTTTTATTTTTATTTTTATTATTCTTATCATTTCTATCATCATTAATTTTTCCACCATTCTTACTATCTATCATCTTTATCCGCATTTGCATGTTCATCATCTTCCATATATCATTTTCTCCTGTTCTCTGTACTCTTTTCTTTCTCTCTTTTAAATTTTGTATTTCTCTCATTCTCAAAACACATAGGCATCCTATTTACGTCATGTCATTTACTTCATTACACAGCGGCAACACACAGTTGTAAGCCTGAGTCTGACAGATGCCCCTTCCCTCCAATCACAGCTCGCTTTAGATTATATTAGTTCTGACCTATCACAGGTCACGTTAGGCCTGAGGAAGGAGCGTAGCTCCGCAAACGCGTCGCTTATGCCCATCAGTCTGCCAATCAAGTCTATCCCTGCACGGACCCGGAAGTGACTCCGTCCCCCGGATCGAAAACAGTGTGTTCCAGCGGCAGGACAGAGCGAACATCCTGCAGCGCAGCCTGTCAGAACGCCACCGCATGATATGACTGGACAACTCATTTGGGACACCTGGCACTATCAATCTTATTCTACATGCTCATTTACATGTACCTTTGTGAGTACCAGTTTTTAAAGATATATTAAAATTCGTTTTTAATACTGCACTTAGAGTGGCGCCACTGTTGTTCTTTTTTCTCCTGTAATCACCTGTGAAATGTGCTAAGTAAACATAAAAATGAATATAATGAATACAAAAAAATTATATAAATAAATATGTATGTGTATGTATGTATGTATGTGTGTATATATATATATATATATATATATAATGTGTCCCGTCCAATGGGCTATTGGATGGAAATCCCACTGAATGTGCAGTTCATAGTGATTTTCCAAGTGGTGATATCTTAGCCCTCCAAATGTTAGTGACATACGTCCACAACACCATGGGAGATGTGATAAAGTGCGACAGGAAAGTTCCTCCACCAGTGATATTAAAGCGGTTGTATACCCGCAAATTTTTTTTTTTTTTTTTTTTTTTTTAACCCTGTAAAGCAAAAGGCATAATGAGCTAGTATGCACCGCATACTAGCTCATTATGAAATACTTACCTTAGGACGAGGCGTCAGTATCTTACCTGGTCCACGCCGAGGGAGCTGTCATGTTGCCTCGGCGTGTCTTCCGGGTATCGCGGTTCCAGCGCTGTGAGTGGCTGGAGCCGCGATGTCATGCGCGGGAGATTTCTTACTCGGCCAGGTCCGGCAGCTGCCGGGCTTCAGCCGAGAATCCCCTGTGCGCATGCGCCACTGCAGTCAGCGGCGCATAGCAAGGGGGATATCTCCTAAACCGTAAAGGTTTAGGAGATATTTTTTTTACCTACAGGTAAGCTTTATTATAGGCTTACCTGTAGGTAAAAGTAAAAAAGACTATACAACCGCTTTAATGCCGCTTACCAGCTTTTTAGATCTCTTGTTTAAGGAGATCATGAGTGCCTGTGGGTCTTATCCCCAGCAATGGCTCTTAGAGTCCGGTGACATCTAGTCATCCAAGTTTCAATGTGGGATATCCTCTGTGTAGCAGATACACGCTCATTCCCCTCTTTGTTCTTCGGATATCTTTGATATAACAACTGGGATGTTATGTTCAGCTCCTCCCTTTATGCTGAGTCCAAATCCTCCTACAGTTTGTCTTCTGATTGCTACTGTTCTTTCACCAGAGTAGAACGGTTCACCAGACACACAGATAACGTCCTGCTCTTGAATCATCAGTATGTCTTTGGCTAAGTGGAGTCGAACTTTGAAAGGCTCTTGATTACCATCTTACAGCAAGCAATTTCCTGTCTTTGCCAGAACGTAAGCCAATTAAATAGGTGGCTTAACCCAGCCCAGTGTTGGTGATTGGATTTGCTTCCTTCACTGGGTGTTCTATATGCACTTTTCTTTTTTTTTCACAATGTGAGTGCCACTTCATTCTATATATATTTTTTTCTGTGTCAGTATTACCCTATGTTATTTAATTTTTTTTTTTTTCTGGGATGATTTTATAATGTGGAATCAACGCTAACCCGCGGTTCAAGTCAATTAACGATTCAGCTTACTGAGACTGTTTCGCATCAAGGCCCAGGCTGGGTTAAGCCACCTGTTTAATTGGCTTACGTTCTGGCAAAGACAGGAATTTGTTTGCTGCAAGATGGTAATCAAGAGCCTTTCAAGGTTCGACTCCACTTAGCCAAAGACATACTGATGATTCAAGAGCAGGACGTTATCTTTGTGTCTGGTGAACTGTTCTACTCTGGTGAAAGAACAGTAGCAATCAGAAGACACACTGTAGGAGGATTTGGATTTGGCATAAAGGGTTTTACGCACACCTGTGTACGGTTCAGTAACCAAACTGGGACACGAGGCCCATTTTGGACCTAAGATCCCTGAACAGGTATCCACTGATAGTCTTTTCGGATGGAGTCTGTCCGCTCAGTAGTAGCCTCACTCCAGAGGGGAGACTTTCTAGCCTCCATCGATATAAAAGACGCGTATTTACACATGCCTATCTTTCAGCCTCATCAGAGGTTCCTACGTTTTACAGTAGAGGAACATCATTTTCAGTTTGTGGCTCTACCCTTTTTGGGCTTGCTACGGGTCCCCGGGTGTTCACAAAGCTCCTAGCACCAGTACTGGGTCTTTTAAGGGCCCAAGGGATCCTGGTGCTCTGGTATCTGGACTACCTCCTGCTGAGATCACTCATTACAGTCTCTAGAACAGAGCATATGTGCAGTGCGGTATTTGAAAAGCTTGGGCTGGATCATAATTACTGAAAAGTCAGCCTTGAAACCAGCTCAAAGTCTAAAGTATTTAGGTCTGATCCTAGATACGGTTCAAGCAAGAGTATTCTTGCAACCTGTAAGGATCTCTGCCCTGAGGGTTCAGATGTGTCAAATAAGGGACACCGGAAAACCCTCCATTCGGCTCTGTATGAGTCTTCTAGGGAGTATAGTATACTCCTTCGAGGCAGTGCCCTATGCCCAGTTCCATTCCAGGCCTTTACAACAGGACATCTTGTTGGCTTGGAACAGAAGAGACAAAACCCTGGATTATCCAATGTGCTTATCTCCCCGGCACGCTTAAGCCTAAACTGGTGGTTGCAGGATCAGAACTTGTGAAAGGGAAAATCCTTTCTCCCAGTAACTTGGAGAGTACCGACTACAGATGCCAGTCTTTCAGGCTGGGGAGCGGCCCTAGAAGGGCTCACAGCTCAGGGGAAATGGTCAGGGACAGAAAAGATCCTGCCCATCAACATCCTGGAATTATGGGCAGTACGTCTGGCCCTACGGTCCTGGACGGTGGAGCTTCAGGACTGTCCTATCAGGGTTCAGTCCGAAAATGCCACTGCAGTGGCCTATATAAACCACCAAGGCGGTACTAGGAGTCGTTAAGCTCTGAAGGAGGTGAACCACATACTGTACTAGCCTGGGCAGAGGGACATGTGTCGATTCTATTGGCAGTCCATATCCCAGGAGTAGAGAACTGGAAGGCAGATTATCTTAGCCGCCAGCAGATCTGCCTGGGGCAATGGTCACCCAGGGGTGTTCCAGGAAACTTGCCAGCGTTGGGAATGGCCAGAGGTCGGCCTATTGGCATCCAGGTGCAACAACAAGCTACAGTAATTTGTGTCCCGAGCAAGGGATCCTCTGGCAATCGGAGCAGATTCTCTGAAAGTTCCATGGAGCCAGTACTCCCTGGTTTATGTTTTCCCTCCAAACCCTCTCCGTCCACGTTTGTTGCGCAGGATTCAGAGAGAGGGGGTTTCATTCATTCTGGTGACACCAGCCTGGCCCAGAAGGCCCTAGTTCCCGGAGATTGTGAGACTGGCAATAGATGGGTTATGGACGCTTCCACGTAGCCCCGATCTACTCTTTCAAGGTCCTATATTCCACCCCAATTTACAGTCTACAAAATTTGATGGCATGGCTATTGACGCCAGGGTGCTGAAGGACCGTGACATCTCTGAACCAGTAGCGTCTACCCTAGTGAATGCTAGAAAAGCTGTCACTTGGAAGATTTATCATAAGGTCTGGAAGACTTATATTGCTTGGTGTGAAGCCAGAAAATGGCATCCTGGGATTGGGAGAATTCTCTCTTTTCTACAGTCTGCTGTGGAAATCAGATTGGCTTTGAGTACAATCAGAGGTCCGATTCCGGCCTTGTCGGTATTCTTCCAAAGACCTTTAGCATCTCATTCATTAGTCTGAACCTTTATGCAGGGGGCGACTCGTTTGCTTCCCCCCATTAGGTCACCTATGTGTCCTTGAACTTGGTGCTGTCTCTGTTACAGAAGCAACCATTTGAATCTATCAAGGAAATTCTATTAGACTTGCTGTCACGCAAGCTAGCCTTCCTGATGGCCATCACCTCGGCTAGAAGGGTGTCGGAGTTGGCGCCCCTTTGTGCATGGAACCATACTTAATCCTTTACCACGACAGGGTCGTGTTATGACCTGTTCCATCCTTTTGGCCAAAAGTGGTGTCGGCCTTTCATTTAAATCAGGACATTATTTTGCCTTCTTTTTTTTTTCTCTCAGCCTCGCTCGGCAGTAGAGAGATGACTGCATTCATTGGACGTTGTCCAGGCAGTCAAGGCTTATTTGTCTAGATCTGCGGAGATCTGAGGATCAGACTCCTTTTTTGTTTTACCAGAAGGACCCAAGAAGGGGCAGGCAGCTTCCAAGGCTTCCATTGCCAATTGGGTCCGTCAATTGATCATTCAGGCCTATGATCTGAAACGTAAAGCTCCTTCCTTTAGGGTGAGCTCATTCTACCAGGGGTGTAGGAACCTTCTTGGCTTTTCGCCATCAGGTATCTGCTGCTCAGATTTGTAAGGCTGCCCCCTGGTCATCATTGCATACGTTAACAAAATTTTATCAAGTGGATGTTCGAGCAGCCGAGGATTCGGCTTTCGGCCGCAGTGTACTGCGGGCTGCCATAAGTTCTGATGGCTATTGTTTGGCAGGGTGTCTCCCTCCCTTCAAGGCTATTGCTCTGGGACATCCCAGCAGGTAATGAATATTAGCTTGACTCTGTGTCCCATGATGTATGAAAAAGAAAATAGGATTTTTTTTTCTTATTTCTTATTGTACATCACGGGACACAGAGCCATAGTAGTTACTATGTGGGTTATAAGCCACCTTCAGGTGATGGACACTGGCACGCCCTAAGACAAAAAGTGCACTCCCTATATAACCCCACCCACTACTGGGAGTACCTCAGTTTTTTTGCCACTGTCTAAGGTGTTGATCACAAGTAAAGATGTGCTGTGCTGAGCTCCACTGGAGCAATCCTTGCTGGGGCTAGCCATGCAGCCAGATCCATTCAAAGTGTCTTTTTGGCTGAATTGAATGGTACCGGGGCCTCGTATCCAAAGAAACGAGGTCTTGCCTGTAATGCTTCTCTTTAGAGAGCTGGACCCCGGGATCCAGTACTTTTTGGTATTAAGGCCATAAAGTTTTTACTGGCAGTGGTGCGATTACAGGTCCAGGATTGTGGGTTTCCTCGAGGATCCCCAGCTCCTGAAGGTTTAACGGAACCCACTGTGAAGGGTGAAGATTGGGTCTGTTGGTTTACCACAGAAAACCCTGCGGCGGGAAAGGTAAGTGGGGTTTTCTAAGAGATTTTTAAATTTTTCTTATGATTGTCTCCTTTAAATTTTAGTAAGTGTTGTCATGCCTATGTGTCACCACGTGGGCTGTATTGAGCACTTACCGTCTCATGCTTCTCAGAAAGCCCACGTTGTGTCTAGGAAGCAGCAGTTTCTCCTTCCTCCATCCAAGCAGCACACCTCCGGTAAGTCTGGGGGGGGTTCCCTCTCCCCACCAGATGCCCCCCTGTGCTTTTTTTTTTCTTCCCCTCTTCTCGGGGAAAGAGCGCCACAAGTAATTAAAAAAACGAAAAAATGGCGCAAACGGCACGTCGCTCGGCGGGTTCCAGACCCCCCCCTTGCCATTCCTCCTTTCCTCCCTGTGGATCCCATAGGATCAGGAGCCCGTGCTCATGTGGCAAAGAGCTCTTTTTGAAATAAGAGGGGAAGGGTCGTAGGCAACGGGGGGGGGGGGCTTAGCACGGCGTTGGCGTCCTCCAACGTCCAGTGCGGGAAGGTATGTTTTAAAAGGCACCATTTGTGCTGTTACATGCTGCAGGAGGGACACGAGCAAAGGTGGCATATAAGGGGTTTGGTGACACAGGCAATTCTTTGACACATTTACTACTGCATCAGTAGTAGCTGAGCATTAAAAGCAGCGACAGGGCTGGACTATTGCTCAAGCAGTGGATGCATTCCTTCTGGTAGTACCTCTGCTTTGTGCATCTGGCTATGGTCAGTAGGGGGGTGAAAAAAAGCCTAAAAAAAGGGCGCTAAAAAGACTGCTACAGTCACACGGAAGCCTTGATCCTTCTTAGTAAAGATGGCATCCTCCCCTGAGAGTAACATGGCTGATCAGAGTGAGCCATCAGGAGGGGCAAGTGTTGCAGCTGCTCTTAACACTGCAGCCCCTGTGTATATTACTAAGAAGGTTTTTTCTTCAACCATTTTAAGCTTGGACCAAAAAATTGATGCTTTAATTGCATCCCAGAGTAGGACTAAGCGCAGCAGGTCCCCGTCCATTGCTCAGAACCCTCTTGCTGAGGAACAAGGAGCAAGAGATGACTAATTTCTTTCAAAGGACCAGGAAGAGGCTGAAGTCTCCTCTTCCGGAGAACCTGATACGGAAATGTCAGGTTCGCAGGAAAGATTGTTGGTACAGTCTCTCACTGAATTGGTCCGCTCCACATTTTTACTGCCAATAACGCAGTCAGTCGATGAGCCCACTTCTGGTTTGGGTTCACTAAAGCCTCCCCAATCTATCCATTCTTTTCCTATCCATTCATGGCTAAGGAAGCTAATGTATTCTGAGTGGGAGCACCCAGATAAACAGTTTTTTCCTCCGAAAAAGTTTTCAATACTTTATCCTATGGAGGAAGAGTTTTATAAGAAATGGGGAATTCCAGAAATTGACGCTGCTCTATCCTCTGTAAAAAAAAACCTGACATGTTCAGTAGACAATGCTCATATGCTAAAGGATCCAATGGATAAGAAATTGGAGTTCCTTTTTAAAAACCATATTTCGCTCGCACGTTCAGTTGTCCAACCGATGCTGGCAGCGATCGGTGTATCTCAGTCCTTAAAGGACCAGTTTATAGAGGTACTTAAAGTTATTCCTGATCAGCAGGCCCAGGATTTGGCCTGGAATTTCAGAAGCGTTGTGTTTTACAGTAGACGCTATGAAAATTCTTTTCTCCAGGCCTCACGGCTCATGCTAGGGCTGGCACAAGTGCGTAAAATCCTATGGTTGAAAAATTGGTCAGCCGAAGCGCCATGCAAAAAGCTCTTGGCCATTTCATGGTGAACGGTTATTTGGAGATGATCTGGATGAGTATATCTAAAGAATTTCTAATGGGAAACGTTCCCTTTTACCGGTTAAGAAGAAGTTTAAGCATTTTCTTTTTAAACATGCTTCTTCCCCAGTGCCAGTGGCATCAGCCTCCAGGCACTTATGACGGCCTCCAACGTCAGGTTTAAGAGGTAAACCTCAGGGTCAGTCACCGGGCCAAAAAAGACCTGGGGGAAGAAAACCACAAAAAGCAATACTAAAACCTCCTTATGAAGGGGCGACTCTGCTCGCTCGAGTGGGGGAAAGGCTTCTACAGTTTTCAAAGGTCTGGCAGGAACAATGTCAAGACAGATGGGTGGCTGCCTCGATTTCTCTAGGTTACAAACTAGAGTTCCGAGAGTTCCCGTCCCCTCGTTTTCTCAGATCAAACATTCCCAGAGATCCAGTGAAAAAGTCTTTTTCTAGCTTTGGATCATCTCTTGTCTCAAAGAGTGATATCGGTGGTCCCATTGGAGAAGAGCAAGGTTTGGGGTTTTATTCAAACCTGTTCACGGTTCCAAAACCAAACTGGGATGTCAGACCCATTTTAGATCTCAAAGATCTAAACCGTTTTTTGAATATCCTTACTTTTCGCATGGAGTAAATCCGATCAGTAGTCTCCATCCTACAAGGGGGAGAACTTCTGGCGTCAATCGACATCATCAAGGATGCTTATCTCCATGTGCCGATTTTCCCCGCTCACTAGAATTTTCTACGCTTTGAGGTGGAAAATCTTCATTTCCAGTTTGTAGCTCTGCCTTTCAGTCTAGCTACTGCACCTCAAGTGTTTACAAAGGTCCTGGCTCCTCCTTTAGCCAGGCTAAGGGTTCAAGGTATAACAATACTGGCCTCCTTAGATGATCTACTCTTGATAGATCAATCGGTAGCCCGCTTAAACCAAACTTTGGGCACCGCAGTCAGCTACCTGGAATACCTGGGTTGGATTCTCAACCTAGAGAAATCCTCCTTAAAACCATCAAGGAGATTGCAGTATTTGGGGCTGATCATAGATACAGCTCAGAAGAGGGTGTTTTTGCCCCAGGAAAGGATCAGTTCCATAAAGGAACTGATTTAGTTGGTCAAAACAAAGAAGAATCCTTCTATTCGACTTTGCATGAAATTGTTGGGAAAAATGGTGGCTTCTTTCGAGGCCGTTCCTTATGCGCAGTTTAATTCAAGACTGCAGCAAAACAGCATCCTGTCAACTTGGAACAAGAAGGTCCAAGCTCTGGACTTCCCAGTGCGTTTTTCCCCCAATGTGCGTCAGAGCCTAAATTGGTGGTTGATATCCAAGAATCTTCAAAAAAGGAAATACTTTCTACCAGTTACCTGGAAGGTGGTAACAGATGCCAGCCTTCTGGGCTGGGGAGCAGTCCTGGAAAAAGCGTCTGTCCAAGGGAAATGGTCCAAATCAGAGATGACCTTGTCCATCAATATTCTAGAGATTGGGGCAGTACGCCTGGCCCTTGAGGCCTGGACGTTCAGACTACGGAATTGTCCTGTCAGAATCCAATCCGACAATGCCACAGCGGTGGCCTATATCAATCGCCCAGGGGGCACGAGAAGTCGTGCGGCCCAGAAAGAGGTGAATCATTCTTTCTTGGGCAGAAAACAACATTCCTTGCCTATCGGCAATTTTCATTCCAGGGATAGAGAATTGGCAGGCGGACTACTTAAAGTGGTGTTTCACCAAAAAAAAAAAAATTAGATGTCAGCAGCTGCAAATACTGCAGCTGCTGACTTTTAAAATAAGGACACTTACCTGTCCCGGGGTCCAGCGATGTCGGCACCCGAGACCGAGCCGTCCCTCGATCCTCGGGTGCTGCCGCCGCCATTCACACTGAGGGAATCAGGAAGCGAAGCGTTACCGCTTCACTGCCCGGTTCCCTACTGCGCATGCGCGAGTCGCGTTGCGCGTCTTCACTGGTCCCCGTTGTGTTGTGGGAACTGTGTATTTCCCACAACACAACGGGGGTGGGCGGGGAGTCTGCGGCTAGCTGCGGCTAGCTGTACCCGGAAGTGGGTGCAGATACCTGTATTATACAGGTATCTGCACCCCCCTCCCCCCTGAAAGGTGCCAATTGTGACACCGGAGGGGGGGAGGAATCCGATGAGCGGAAGTTCCACTTTAGGGTGGAACTCCGCTTTAAAGTGGTTGTATAGTCTTTTTTTTTTTACTTTTACCTACAGGTAAGCCTATAATAAGGCTTACCTGTAGGTAAAAAAAATATCTCCTAAACCTTTACGGTTTAGGAGATATTCCCCTTGCTATGAGCCGCTGACTGCAGCGGCGCATGCGCACAGGGGATTCTCGGCTGAAGCCCGGCAACTGCTGGACCTTGCCGGGTAAGAAATCTCCCGTGCGCATGCGCGGGAGTGATGACATCGCGGCTCCAGCCACTCACAGCGCTGGACCCGCGATACCCGAAAGACACGCCAAGGCAACATGACAGCTCCCTCGGCGTGGACCAGGTAAGATACCAACGCCTCGTTCTAAGGTAAGTATTTCATAATGAGCTAGTATGCGGTGCATACTAGCTCATTATGCCTTTTGCTTTACAGGGTTAAAAAAATTTTTGCGGGTCTACAACCGCTTTAAGTCGTCAACAATTGTTCCTGGGAGAATGGTCCCTTCATCCCGACATCTTTCTGTCAATATGTTGAAAATGGGGAGTTCCAGACGTGGATCTGTTTGCGTCCAGGTTCAACAACAAGATCGACAACTTTGTGTCATGGACAAGGGATCCGATGACATACGGAACGGATGCCTTGGTCTTTCCGTGGGATCAGTTTTCACTGATCTATGTGTTCCCTCCTGTTCTGCTGCTTCCGTGTCTTCTTCGCAGGATCAAGCAAGAAGGGAAGGAGGTGATTCTGGTGACCCCAGCATGGCCCAGGAGATCTTGGTTTGTCAAGATCATAAAGATGGCGGTAGGCGGTAGGGGACTCTTGGACCCTACCACTGTGGCCAGACCTTCTCTAGCAAGGTCCGGTATTCCATCCTACCTTACAAACATTACATTTAACGGTTTGGCTATTGAGACCCACATTCTAAAGGACGGTGGGCTGTTAGCTTAAGTAGTTTCTACTTTGGGTAATGCTAGGAAGTAAGGCCTTCAGAGTCATATACTATAGAGTCTGGGAGGCATATGTCTCCTGGTGTGAATCCAGGGGTTGGCACCCAGAAAATGTCATAGGTAGGATCCTTGAATGCCTACAGATGGGATTAGAAATGAAGCTGGCCTTGAGTGTCATCAAGGGCCAGGTGTCAGCCTTATTGTTTTTTTTTTTTATCGACCACTTGCTTCACACTCTCTGGTTCGTAACTTTATTCAGGGGGTAAAGCCGATTAATCCCCCAGTTAGGTCACCCCTGAACCCTTGGGACTTAAATTTAGTCCTGTCGGCTTTACAAAAACAGCCTTTTGAGCCAATTCGAGATATTCCCTTGGTCCTCTTGACCAGGAAAATAATTTTCTTGGTTGCCATATCTTCTGCAAGAAGAGTATCAGAGTTGGCTGCTCTTTCTTGTAAAGAGCCATATTTGATTATTCATAAGGATAAGGTTGTATTGCGGCCTTATCCTAATTTCCTACCGAAGGTAGTGTTAGGTTTTCATTTAAACCAGGATATTGTTCTGCCTTCTTTTTTTCCAGGACCTCGTTCTGTGGAAGAAAAGTCACTACATTCTCTTGATGTGGTGAGAGTGTCTATTTGAAAGTGACCGCTCAGATTCGTAAAACAGATGTTTTATTTGTGTTGCCAGACGGTCCTAAAAGAGTACAGGCAGCGTTGAAATCTACTATTTCTAAATGGATTCGTCAAGTGATTGTTCAAGCTTATGGTTTTGAAAAGCAAAATTCCTCCTTTTTCATATTAAAGCGCACTCCACCAGGGCTGTTAGTGCTTCTTGGGCAGTGCATCACCAAGCCTCCATGGCTCATATCTGCAAGGCCGCAACTTGGGCTTCAGTCCATACATTTACCAGATTCTATCAAGTAGATGTAAAAGGTCATGAGGATATCGCCTTTGGGCGCAGTGTACTGCAGGCTGCAGTATAAGTCCTCTAGTCTCTTAGTGCCCTACATTTCTTGTGTCTCCCTCCCTTCAGTTGGCATTGCTATGGGACATCCCACATACAGTACCTGCCCGCGAGATTGTGTTTCCAGCGCGATCCCATCGTGCTGCGTCTCAGCGACAGGGTACTGTACATCTCGTGCTGGCTGCAATAGGAAATTCAGCCAGCGCGAGAAAGAATTCCCCTCCAGGGGCATACCAGACCCTTAGCACCCTGTCCCCATGTTGATGAGGACAAGGGCCTCTTCCCGACAACCCTGGCCATTGGTTGTCGGGGTCTGCGGGCGGAGGGCTTATCGGAATTCGGGAGCCCCCTTTAATAAGGGGGCCCCCAGATCCCAGCCCCTACCCTATGTGAATGCGTATGGTGTACATCGTACCCCTACCCATTAACTTGGGGGAAAAAGTGTCAATAAAAAAACCACATACTAGACAGGTTTTTAAAGTAATTTTATTAGGCAGCTCCGGGGCTCTCCTTCCGACTTCGGGGGTCTCTTCCGACTTCTCCGCTCTTCTCCCGGTATCCGGTTCTCGTCCGGTTCTTCTCCCGCTCTCCGGCCTCTTCTCCTGGTGTCCAGTTCTTCTTCCGCTCTCCGGCCTCTTCTCCCAGTCTCCGGTTCTTGTCCCGCTCTCCGGTTCTACTGCCGGGCTCCTCTGCTGTCTTCTGCTCTTTTGCCGTTCTTTTGCTAGCGGTGGCCCAGTCTTCTCCGTCGTCTTGTTCCCTCTTCTCTTCTTCCGATGTTGACACGATGCTCTCTCCCACTGTAATTCCGTGTGCGAGGTGCGCAACGACTTATATAGGCATGGGGCGGGGTCACCGGGTGATGTCATCTGTGACCCCACCCCTTATGACATCAGTCCCATCATGCCCCGGGACGGTGGCGTCATAAGGGGCGGGTCACCAGATGACATCACCCGGTGACCACGCCCCATGCCTATATAAGTCGTTGCACACCTCGCACACGGCATTACAGTGGGAGAGAGCATCGTGTCAACAACGACTTATATAGGCATGGGGCGTGGTCACCGGGTGATGTCACCTGGTGACCCGCCCCTTATGACGCCACTGCCCCGGGGCATGATGGGACTGATGTCATAAGGGGTGGGGTCACAGATGACATCACCCGGTGAACACGCCCCATCCCTATATAAGTCACGGCATTACAGAGCGAGAGAGCGTTGTGTCATCATCAGAAGAAGAGAAGAAGGAACAAGACAACGGAGAAGACCGGGCCACCGCTAGCAAAAGAGCAGAAGATAGCTGAGGAGACCGGGAGAAGAACCAGACACCGGGAGAAGAGGCTGGAGAGAGCGGAGAAGTCGGAAGAGACCCACGGAGCTGCCTAATAAATTACTTTAAAAACCTGTCTAGTGTTTTTGTTTTTTTTATTGACACTTTTTTTCCCCAGGTGAATGGGTAGGGGTACGATGTACCCCATACTCATTCACATAGGGTGGGGGAGCCGGGATCTGGGGGCCCCCTTATTAAAGGGGGCTCCCAGATTCCGATAAGCCCTCCGCCCGCAGACCCCGACAACCAGCGGCCAGGGTTGTTGGGAAGAGGCCCTTGTCCTCGTCTACATGGCGACAAGGTGCTTTGGGGTGGGGGGGCCGCAGGGCGCCCCCCTTCCCCAAAGCACCCACCCCCCCATGTTGAGGGCACGCGGCCTGGTACGGTTCAGGAGGGGGGGCCCGCATGCTTGTCCCCACCCCCTTTCTTGACCGGCCGGGCTGCCTGCTTGTATAAGGATCTGGTATGGGAACCCATGCCGGTTTTTTATTTAAAATTTGGCATGGAGTTCCTCCTCATGATTCATACCAAACACCTGTCAGTATTGCTTGTCGCTCATCGGGAAAGGAAAAAACACATTTTTCCTTTCCCGATGAGCGAGCCAGCTCGGCGCTGGCTCCCGCGACGGGGCTCACAGGTGTCAAATCTTGCCGATAACATCGGCGAGATTGACACAATATCGCGGTCACCTACTGTAGTAACTACTATGGCTCTGTGTCCCGTAATGTACGATAAGAAAATAGGATTTTTATAACCGCTTACCTGTAAAATCCTTTTCTTTGAAGGACATCACGGGACACAGAGGTCCTTCCTTTCTTTGGTATACACGTGTATTGCTTTGCTACAAAACTGAGGTACTCCCAGTAGTGAGGGGTTATATAGGGAGGGCACTTTCTGTCTTAGGGCGTGCCAGTGTCCATCACCTGAAGGTGGCCTATAACCCCCATAGTAACTACTATGGCTCTGTGTCCCGTGATGTACTTCAAATAAAAGGATTTTACAGGTAAGCTGTTATAAAAATCCTATTTTTTCGTCATGCTTGCCTGTAAAATCCTTTTCTTTGAGTACATCATGGGACACAGAAATCTCTCCCCTACTTCTTTTTTTTTTTTTTTTTTTTTTGAGGATTCAGTGCTTGCTACAAAACTGAAGTACCTCCTGTATGCAAGGGGTTATATAGGGGATCACTTCCTGTCTAAAGACCTTTGGTCTACCAGTGTCCATTCACCTGGAGATGGAGTATAAGGCCTCATGCACACGAGACGCTGTTAAACTCGCGTTCAGAGGCAGTTGGACACTTTTTTCAACTGCCCCTGAACCCATTCAATGTTATCCTATGTGTCCATGTACACAGTCTAATTTTTTGGCGTTTTTAGGCAGTTGCGTTTGACCCCGTTTTTCCAGAAGCAAAAAAATGGGTTCAGACGCAAACGTTTTCCACGTTTCAGATGCCAAACGCGTGTTTAGCCGCGTTTGTGTTTATAAGTATTTTTTACAACCCGAATTTGGGGCCACACATCTCGGGCCACAACGCTAAATGCGGCAAAACGGGCGTTTCTAAATGCCGGTTTCAGCTTTTAAAAACATGTGTTCAGCAGAGTTTGCACTGGCGTCTCGTGTGCATGAGGCCTAACCCAGCAGGTAATGAATATTAGCCTGACTCTGTGTCCCATGATGTACTCAAAGAAAAGGATTTTACAGGTAAGTATGATGAAAAAATAAAATTTTTTTATTATTCGAGCAGTACATAGCTGTTGGTCTAGTGAGTCTAGTGAGCCTTGAGTCCTCCTCCATAAGGTTTTTTGTTGAAAAAAGGGTCCCATGTGAGTTGGGTGCGGTGCAAATTTAATCTCCAGCTATGCCCAGTCCCCTCAAAAATTGCATTAAATTTTCCCCTGCTACAACAGAATCACACTGAATCACAGTGAATTTGCATCAGATTCACATCAGTTTTCCAGCATGTGTGTGATGGAAAAATCTGGACAGCCGCACTCCGGATTGGAAAAGTGAAAAATAAAATCCTCTTTATTGAAAAAGTAATAACATGATTAAAATCCGTACATGGCTTTGTTGGGATAATGCAGCATAACCGCTAACGCGTTTCACGCTCCCATAGAGTGCTTACTCATAGCTGGTTTGTACGAAAGTGATCACCACTTATATACACATAATTTATCTACCACATGACTACATATTGATTATCTGATTTGAAACAGCTGATCGTTAGTCTGTGTGGGATCTTTTTGGCATAGATGTGATTGGATGTGCGTCCTATAGTGGAATCACTAATGAAGACATGAATATATAAATGAAATGTATTCATATTGGCAAATGTCAACATATATAAATAATAAAAAATTCTATTCAAGGTTTTTGAAAAACATGTTTGTTATTTTTCAAAACCACAATAATGAGATGGGTGCTGGAATTTGACGTTCAAACGTATAAATTATCATACGGATAGACGCAAGTATGGGCAAACTATGTGAGCTGGTGGCTGCGGTATAATGTAAACGGTGTATAGGATGAGAATTGGAATTGGGTCTATATGCATGTGATAAAAAGATGTGCATCCAACACCACTATCAGTGTCTACAAGAAAAGACTAAATATATGCAAAAATTTTTAACGACATAAAGATAAAAATAATGATGAAAAGCAATTCTTTATATGTGTGTGTATGTGTATATACATGATGGTTTCAACTTTCAAAAAACGTGGTGACATATGTGAATTGGAAGCTGGGCAGAAAACTGGCGTCCTGTCGCAATAATGCGACCAAAAGTCTCCTGATTTACAGGAGTCTATGTGTGAATAAATGCTTTTGCTTCAATTCCTACATGTGTGAATATTATTCTTTGCAACATGTAAAGGATTGTGAAACTTATCACTCTCTGATAACCCCGCCACTCCAGCTTCACAAAAGTGCTCATTTAAAACCTTGCATCACTCCGTATGGGATGCATTAATCCCAATCAGGTAACAACATTAACGTTGCTGAACGTCTTTCTTTGAAGCAATCACATCTCTCGATGAGTTGTCTTCAAG
This sequence comes from Lithobates septentrionalis, assembly GCA_037952835.1. Classification (NCBI taxonomy): domain Eukaryota; kingdom Metazoa; phylum Chordata; class Amphibia; order Anura; family Ranidae; genus Lithobates; species Lithobates septentrionalis. Next base: position 560,825 of record JBBDGP010001253.1, on the reverse strand, counting down.
TGTATGGGCAGAACTATATGAGGTAGATAAAAATGGGACAAAATGCAGTGTTTATGCACCTGTCTCTATTCTTTCTATACATAGTATAATATTGGCAGTGACCATATGACAGGTTCTTCCAATATATGTGTTTATATCAATAGATAAGTAACAATCTCACTAAACCAATTACTATGTGAAATAAACAACTGGTCTACCTCTTTGAAGACCACAGCTCTTAAATCAACTCAAAACACATGGGAACCTTGCAAAAAAGGTAATGAACCATGTACACATGTGGTAAAAAACATTTGTGCAAAGTTAGGCTAGCCATACACCATACAATTCTCCCGCGCAACTCTGGTCTAGATTCACCAAAACCATACAATAGGAGGCCAAACCCAAACACCCTCAACTTGTATGCAATCAGGCAGGCCCTTCTACCACACAGCTGAAGGCAAATCCAAAGAAAATTGAACAAGAAAATTGCATGGTGTATGGCCAGCTTTAGTGTTATGGTCTACCTGCAGCTACCATCAAACAAAAAAAAAAAAAAAAAAAAAAAAAAATTTTTGCATATATTTATCCACACAGCGGAGGACGGGAAGCTTGAACCCGATCACCTAGAGCGGTGGTAATTATCCTGTTTATCTCAAATATCTGGACTTTTGCTACATATTTTTCTCCACCAGCTCGGTCATCTCCCCGCACCACCAAGGTATATATATTTTATTATAACCTTATGATTTTTGGAAGACCACTCTTGGTCTCAGAGTGAGAGAACAATATTGGAAATAAATCATGGATCATCCCAGTACACAAGTGCCTGTTGTGGAAGCAGCTTTTAGCAGAACTCTTACAGCACCATCCAATAATCCTCTAAGACAGCCATTGCAAGCATACACCTTACAACCGTCGGAAGACGATGAAATACAATTGATAAGGCTCTTTAGGAAATTAGAACAACTAATGTCTAAAGAGATTAGAGCCTATTGGGACATTACTTTTCTTACAGAATATGTATCAATACTGCACATTCCTCGAGGACTTCAAAAAGGTAGACCAGTTGTTTATTTCACATAGTAATTGGTTTAGTGAGATTGTTACTTATCTATTGATATAAACACATATATTGGAAGAACCTGTCATATGGTCACTGCCAATATTATACTATGTATAGAAAGAATAGAGACAGGTGCATAAACACTGCATTTTGTCCCATTTTTATCTACCTCATATAGTTCTGCCCATACACTTGAAGACAACTCATCGAGAGATGTGATTGCTTCAAAGAAAGACGTTCAGCAACGTTAATGTTGTTACCTGATTGGGATTAATGCATCCCATACGGAGTGATGCAAGGTTTTAAATGAGCACTTTTGTGAAGCTGGAGTGGCGGGGTTATCAGAGAGTGATAAGTTTCACAATCCTTTACATGTTGCAAAGAATAATATTCACACATGTAGGAATTGAAGCAAAAGCATTTATTCACACATAGACTCCTGTAAATCAGGAGACTTTTGGTCGCATTATTGCGACAGGACGCCAGTTTTCTGCCCAGCTTCCAATTCACATATGTCACCACGTTTTTTGAAAGTTGAAACCATCATGTATATACACATACACACACATATAAAGAATTGCTTTTCATCATTATTTTTATCTTTATGTCGTTAAAAATTTTTGCATATATTTATGCACCATACACACATATTTAGTCTTTTCTTGTAGACACTGATAGTGGTGTTGGATGCACATCTTTTTATCACATGCATATAGACCCAATTCCAATTCTCATCCTATACACCGTTTACATTATACCGCAGCCACCAGCTCACATAGTTTGCCCATACTTGCGTCTATCCGTATGATAATTTATACGTTTGAACGTCAAATTCCAGCACCCATCTCATTATTGTGGTTTTGAAAAATAACAAACATGTTTTTCAAAAACCTTGAATAGAATTTTTTATTATTTATATATGTTGACATTTGCCAATATGAATACATTTCATTTATATATTTATGTCTTCATTAGTGATTCCACTATAGGACGCACATCCAATCACATCTATGCCAAAAAGATCCCACACAGACTAACGATCAGCTGTTTCAAATCAGATAATCAATATGTAGTCATGTGGTAGATAAATTATGTGTATATAAGTGGTGATCACTTTCGTACAAACCAGCTATGAGTAAGCGCTCTATGGGAGCGTGAAACGCGTTAGCGGTTATGCTGCATTATCCCAACAAAGCCATGTACGGATTTTAATCATGTTATTACTTTTTCAATAAAGAGGATTTTATTTTTCACTTTTCCAATCCGGAGTGCGGCTGTCCAGATTTTTCCATCACACACATACCATTGGAATAGCAATTGCCGGCACCTGGGGCTCTCACAATCATCCACACAGCGGAGGACGGGAAGCTTGAACCCGGTCACCTAGAGCGGTGGTAATTATCCAGTTTTCCAGCATGTCCATTCTACAGAAGTCGATCAAGTGATTAACTTCTGCTGAGTGGAAACTGCCAAAAACTTAGACTAGGTTTCCACTATTTGAAAAATATACAATGTAATTCTGCGCTGCCCTAAAGAAAAAACAGCAGCTAACACGGCCAACAGGATATATGCCAAGTAAAAAGAGAACAAAATAAGTGTAGCGCTAAAAGGGTTTTGAAATGTCCAATGTCAAAAATAAAAAAGTAGACCAACAGTTCCAAATGTGGAATATGGGAGGAAATCATATATATATATATATATATATATATATATATATATATATATATATATATATATATATATATATATATATATATATATATATATATATATCCCAATGATAGGAAGTCCTCAGGAACTGTATGATTTCAAACAAAGAGCACATCAATAGGTGTATGACATCTGAGGTGAAGACAGACACACCACCACCAACAATGAAGAGGCTTACCAGATCAAATGGACCCAAAGGGGCATACGCCGAGTTGGGTCAGACAAGGCTTAGGTGGTCAGTGGCTGTAGATGGCCCGGAAGGGTGATGTTTATGGGATGAACCGTAGGTTTCTACTATTGCGACCCCAAAGTCACGCGATTTACAGTGCGACTTTGCAATGCGATCTTTGATGCGATGTCATGCAACCGGTGAGAACTATGTGAGAACAAGCTGCACCAAAGTCAGAACAAAGTAGTGCAAAAAACTTTTCTTGGCGTCGCTGCGACTTGAGTCGCACCAATTAGAACGGGGACCATTGAAATACACGGGTTTTGACTTGTCATGCGACTTCACATGTGTCAAGTGGCACAACAATTCTCAGTAGTGGAAATGGAGCCTTCTTGAACTTCATCTGGTTCCTGCTAAATCAATATACAGCCATTTTACGCTTTCTGCTGCAATGTATACAGATGATAGCAGGTTGCTCCTCCATTCAGTAAATGTTTTGAATTCTTTTCACATTATGCAAGGTGCTCTGGGAATGAAGGAGGTACAGATGAACGTCACCATCTCTCCTCTACCATCTTCCTGTGAAAAGAATGCAAGACACCTACTGAGAAAGGTGCACAGCAAGCGATCCACTATCAGAGGTTTACTTCAGCCTGAAAGTATACATTTTAGGGGCCGACAATCATTGTGAATAAAAGTAAAAGTTGTACAGAACACTGCAGCCTACAAACATGCCAAACACTTCATTAGTGCTAATTTATTTTCAGAGCACTCGTGTCCAGATATTGTTTTTGAGTACAGCTTTAAGAACTCCTTTTGCTGCTTTTGAAGCTACTCAACGTTTGGCAGTTTTCATCTGTTGTAGTTTGTATTATTGCAGTTCTCTACTTTTTAAAGTTATACTAAAGTCTTGTTTATTTTTATTTTTTTCAAAATAACAAACATGTTATACTTGCCTGCTCTGTGCAGAGGTTTTGCACAGAGCCGCCCTGATCCTCCTCTTCTCGGGGCCCTCTTTGGCACTTTTGGCCCATCCCTCCTTTTGAGTGCCCCCCACAGCAAGCAGCTTGCTATGAGGGCATCCGAGCTGAGCCGCTGCTCCCTGTGTCCATTCAGACACAGAGCCGTGGTGCTCTTTCTCCCTCCTCATTGGCTCACTGACTTTCATTGCAGTATCAGCCAATGAGGAGGGGAGTCCCGGACAGCGGAGTCTTTCGTGAAACGTCGCTGCATCAAGAATGGGGCTCAGGTAAGTGAGCTACACTCAGAACCCCTTTTTATCTTAAAGCATAGAATACATTGAGATTAAAAACCTGCCTTTACAACCACTTTAAGCTAACATGGAAACTGAGACTAAACCTATGGAAGCTACCATTGCTGATCTACCTTTTTGAAGGTACATACTTGGGCTTTTGTCCCAATTGTTACATAATTACTTTGTGAGTCACTAACTGATAGTCAGTTTAAAAAAAGGTAAATCTTAATAATCTTAGATTGAATGAGATGAAGGGCTGCCTGAGGGTATCCTTAATTTTCAATTACTGCACCCCAGAAGCCCTGAAAACAGATGTGATCTATCATGCAAACAAACATTCACTTAGGCTGGATTCACACCTATGCAGTTTTAGTGCTTTTTGCAGATTTGCACTATAGTCCATTTAACATGGCTTACTATGGAACACATTCTGTAGTGCAAATCTGCAAAAAGCACTAAAAATGCATAGGTGTATATCCAGTCTTAGGAAGCCTGAAGTTTGCCTTGATAGATTCTATTAAAAGTCACTTACCAATAGGATTCACAGATGTGTGCATTGAATAGATATGATTCTGATGGTCTTATGTATTTCTGATAGGGATGGTGAAAGAGTGATATCTTGTGATGTGCAAAGTTCATAAAGAAATGCTGAGGTCTTTCCAGGATCAGTGTTTAACCAGTGTACCAGGCTACAAAAAACACATTTTATTAATGCTTCTTTAATCTGAACCAGACAGCTACAAATCGATATAGGAAATAACTTGTGGAGTTATCAGATATAGCTCAGGCAGGTTTTTTTTTTCATTTTTTTTTTTTTTTTTAGTTGGAGTAAATTGGACTACACTTTATAGCCCACGTTCACAACGGGTTGTCTTGACTTGCAATTTGACATGTCAAATGCCTGTCTATTGGCGGAAACGACACCGCCGAATCGGTGCGGCGCCGACTTTGTGGCGCCGCACGGACTACCAGAAGTAGTTCCTGCACTACTTTTGTCGACTTTGGGGGCGATTTGAATAGACATCTGGACAGGAACCTGAAAGATGTCTCTGAAATCACTTCCGAAGTTGGACTGACATGTAGATTCGAAACCGTGCGAGTCCAGCTCACGATTTCAAACCCACATCAGTGTGAACCTAGGCTCAGAAGTGTTTTTTTGCTTCATTATGAAATCAAAATTATTTCCTATTACCATCAGCTCCATCTAGTAGCCATAATGGGGTATATTGCTGATTAATGCTATTTTGTATGAATGAATAACATTTGACCTGGAAAGAATATATCCTAATAACATTAATTTCCACAATGACTGTATATGCAGTTTCAAAAGGGTGAATTGCTCTGCATAAATTTTTATAAATGCATCCCTGCCTGTGGGCATGTTGTGTGTGTTTGTTTCTTTTGTTTTTTTCTTCCCTAATTAGTATGGTGACTTTTTAAATTTATTTTGTCTATAAATGCATATTTCAGTTTTTTAATTTTTTAAATTATTATTATTTATATCAGACTAAAAGACTTCTTTAGAGCACAGGTGTCCAAACTGGCAGTCCTCCAGCTGTTGACAAAGTCCCATGAGCCATTGCAAGGCTGACAGTTAGTTACAAGCATGACTTCCACAGGCAGAGGCATGATGGGACTTGTAGTTCCACAACAGCTGGAGGGCTGCCAGTTTGACACCCCTGACCTAGAGGCACTGTTTTTAGAGGACCTATGTATCATTTTCCCCCTGTTTTATATAATTCAACAATGTGTGTTTTCCTTCTCAAGAAAACCTTGGGGAACCTTTGCTCCACAGATTATTGTGTTCCCTAAGTTCACTGCTTTTTTTTTTTCCTGGAGAGCTTATGACAGTTGGAATCACTGCACTATGCTGATTACTGGACTATGAAAGTTCATTTTGCTCTCCTAGTAATTGCAGATTTCTGTCAAGATTTTCCCAATTGGTTACTATGGCAACTGTGTAATAGCTCATCTGAAAAGCTGTCACAGTGACTTAAAAGGATTTGAGCCTTTCCAACACATTGCTTTGCCATTTCTAATTTCCCACCCACCAATCTATAGGGTTACTATGACAACTAGGTAATTTTTTAAGCTTCTTTTCCTATAATATACAGTATGTGTCCACAGTTTGAATTTATAATTTTCAACTGATCTAAGTGGTTTGCTGGGGTTTTGTAGAAACCTGAAAAAATCAGATCCTGTCCACTTAACAAAACAGTTGAATATGGCCAGTGCAAGGTGTGTACCATAGTTGTTTAACCATCCTGAATAAATACTAGGATGCTGCTCAAAATCATTAAGTGCAATCATGTAGCGGCTTGTATATCATTTTTCCTTTATGATGGGAGAATAGCTAAATAATTGTGCACAGACCACAATAGTGAAGACCTGGCTAACTTGCCCTGGCAGGGAGTTAGTCTGGAACCTTTTCTCTACACTGAGCCCGCATTCACTGTAGCGTAACACGTGAAAAACATAGGTTGCACTTGTGGTGCCATTTATTGTTAATGGCTTTCTGAATGTGCCAAGCAAGAAGTGTGTTTTTGCATGCATTTGAGCGTGTGACAAATGAGCAAAAACACACAAGCTTAAACTTATTGGTTGTAGTGCAGCCTATTAATGAATGGGCTGCCCTACACACACACACACATGTGAGGACTGGGGCCCTGTAGGCGTCAGGGGGTGAATGCTGGGTAAGGGCTCAGTTACAAGATATGCTCTTAAACACCTTTTTAAATGAAATACAAATGCATATGGAAGAAAAATTTGTGTACTTCAGTGAGCCTGATTTATGCAATTGCAGTGCTTTCGCGTGCGTTAATACGTATTGTGTGCTGCATTTTTTTTCACACCAGAACATGCTGTAAATGCAACATGGTAATAAAAATGAATGGTGCCAAAAAATGCACCACATTCACACTGTGAGCCCCAAGGATATATGTAGCTAGGCGTTGCCCTTTTTTTAGTATGTTTGTGAGGTATGTGAACTAATACATGCTTAGGGTCATCTGTGTAAGTGAAGAAGCCTCAGTTCAAACACCAGTCTGTTTCTTAAAGGCATTATAAACCTTCCTGCCTGCACCTTGTGTTTTTCACCTCCTTGTGATGCACATTGATTATGTAGCTTCATTGTGTTATTTGTTGCCTGTAGTAGAGTAATTTTTTTACATTCCTTTGTCAGCAATTTCGTACTGTTCAAACATCAGACATGCTGCATGGCACTGCACAGGTTAATGCATGACCACTGTCTATAGTAAGACACTCCCTATGAAGAAACTATATATCCCATAATCCCTGGGTCTCTGTCTAATGTTCTGCAGGTGAAAGCTAATCCGAAATTAGATCTAAAAGGTACAAACAGGCAGAGCAATAAAGGGAAGAGATGTATTTTTATCACACTAGCACTCCCATATTTGTGATGTAACGCAGAGAAATGGGGAGGCGTGGATTGTACGATGTGTGACCTGAAACAAGAAGTTGCCAGACCCTGCAGCTAGGTGAATGAAGTGTAGAGGAATCGATCAGCCATAAATCTACAAACTGCAACCACATGAGTTTATGTAGGACTACTTTAATACCATGTCAATACAGCAAAAACATGTGAAAAGTGTACAATGCCTTTAAAATCTGAGAGAATATTATAGTGAATTGGTGATGCAGTCATTCTCAGGCAGTTCAGGATGGGTTCATCATAGATGTGCATCACGTCCACGCTTGCTTCATTCACAGCAAGCAAACAGGGCATTATTGCAGCCAAGCACAGATCATGATCACTGAAGTAAGTACTGTACTTTCCATAAATACCAGGCTGTTTTCCTTTACATGTTTACTATTTTTAGACAGTGGGTGTGATACATAAAAATGGGGAGTGATAAGTAGAAATGTTTCCCATAGCAACTAACTTACTTGGCAAGCATGGAAACAATTATAAATTCAATTCTTGAATGACTGTAGCATTAGTAATTTGATGAAATTGGTCACTGAGAATTCACAGGTTTGAGTGATGGATCATTGTAAATGCGGGAACAGGCACCGCAATCCCCTGAACTGACAATGCTTAAAGTGGATCTAAAGGCAGAAGGTTTTTTTATCTTAATGCATTTTTATCTTATGCATTAAGATAAAAGACCTTCTGTGTGCAGCAGCCCTCCATACCTACCAGCAATGTACTAGAGCCTCGGCTGTACGACGACTCTCCCTCACACAGCAGTAGGCGGGATTGGCACCCACTGCTGTCAATCAGTCAGTAAGCCAATGAGCAGAGGGGGTGGGGACGGGCCATTGCTCCATGTCCGAATGGACACAGAGCAGCTGCTCATGTGCTCCCATAGCAAGCTGCTTGCTGTGGGGGTACTTGGCAGGAAGGAGGGGCCAGGAGCGGCGGCGATAGACCTGAGAAGAGGAGGATCGGGGCTGCTCTGTGTAGAACCACTGCACAGAGCTGGTAAGTATGTTTAAAAAAAAAAAAGACTTTAACCACTTCAATACCGGGCACTTGGACACCTTCCTGCCCAGGCCAATTTTCAGCTTTCAACGCTGTCGCAATTTGATTGACAATTGCGCCATCATACAACACTGTACCCAAACAAATTTTTTATCATTTTGTTCCCACAAATAGAGCTTTCTTTTGGTGGTATTTGATCACCTCTGTTTTTTTTTTTATTTTTTGCGCAACAAATAAAAAAAGACCGAAAATTTTGAAAAAAAAACAAGTTTTTCTTTGTTTCTGTTAAATTTCTGTAAATAATTACGTTTTCTTCAATGATGGGCACTAATATGGCTGCACTGACGGGCACTGATAAGGCGGCACTGATGGACACTCGTAGGTGGCATTGATGGGTACTTATGGGTGGCACTCATGGGTACTTATGGGTGGCACTGATGGGTACTTATGGGTGGCACCGATGGACACTGATGGGTGGCACTGATGACACTGATGGGTGGCATTGCTGGGCATCATTGATATATAATGGTGCCAGTCAGTGCCCATTTGTGGGCACTGATTGGCACAGATCGGGCATAATTTGCACATGTGCATGGCCATGGGGTACATACCTGGCCATCCACATGTTGCCCCCTTCCCTGGTGGACCTGTCTGCTTCCCTGGTGGTCTAGTGTGGGCATCCGAGGGGGGGCTGCGCTGATAAACAATCAGCACAGACCCCCCCTGTCAGGAGAGCCGCCGATCGGCTCTCCTATACTCGCGTCTGTCAGACGTGAGTGAGGAAAAGCCGATCAACGGCTTTTCCTATTGACATCGTGATCAGCCGTGATTGGACATGGCTGATCACGTGGTAAAGAGCCTCCGCCGGAGGCTCTTTACCAAGATCAGTGGAGCAGTGTGTCAGACTGACACACCGCTCCACCCATCGCCACGATGCGGGTCCCCATGGGCGCGCAGCGGCTGTTTATCCTGCTGGAGGTCCTATGACGCCCAGTCAGGATAACTGAACCACCGCCCGGCGGTCAATCTGCTATAGGCCGGGCGGGAAGTGGTTAAAGGGGTTGTAAACCCTTGTGTTTTTTTTTTTTTTATAACAAACATATCATACTTGCCTCCACTGTGCAGTTCGTTTTGCACAGAGTGGCCCCAGTCGTCATCTTCTGGGGTCCCCCAACAGCGCTCGTTGCTCCTCCTCGCATCGGTAAACCCCCTAAAAGCGCTCTCCCTGGGGGTTACTTGCGGGCGCGCTCCCAAGTCCAGCATTTGCATCCATAGACAGAATGCCGGACTCAGGCCCCGCCCCCGGCGCCCGTGTCATTGGATTTGATTGACAGCAGCGGGAGACAATGGCTGCGCTGCTATCAATCTATCCAATCAAGAGCCAAGAACCCTGGGCAGAGAAGGTGAGCACATCTCTGCCTAGGGAATGAATGGGCTCAGCTGAGTAAAACGGGGGGGCCGGTCACTGTCAGAAGTTTTTTCACCTTCATGCATAGGATGCATGATTAAGGTGAAAAAACAAGAGGGTTTACAACCCATTTAATGTGGCTTTCCCTGGGTGTTTACCCTAATGCATTCCCTGTATTAAGGTTAAAAACGTTGCAATATTTCCCACCCCCTCCTCCCTAAACACACACCTGAGCCTGTCAGCAATCCAGCTCTGTCAGGTCCTCTTTTTCACAGGGACTAGGGCAGCAGTGGGAGCCATTGGCTCCTGCTGCTGTAAGACAAATCCTGTGAACGAAGGGCTGTTTGTGTTAGCGAACCTTCAGCTGTTGCAGAACTGCAAGTCCCATGAGGCATAGCAAGATTCTGACAGCCACCAGCATGACACCCAGAGGCATGACGGGACTTGTAGTTTTGCAACAGCTGGAGGTCCGCTAATTGCATATCCCTGCCTTACAGTATAAATCCAAACAAATTTTGTTTTTCTTCTTACTTTTTATTTATTTTAATTTGTTTGCTTTGGGTAACTCTTGCAGCTAGGGGGTTGTAAAAGCATGTGGCTGAGCCTACCGAGGATTGGACTGATTTAGTGGGGAAATTGTTACAACCCATATACACCATCGTTCTGTGGTAACATGTGCATGTTGGTGTGATGCAGTGCCATTCATTCTGCATGGTAGGGCTGAAATAACGAATCGAAAGTCAATTATGAAAATAGCTGTCAACTATTTTCAGAATCAACTAGTTGGCGTGCATACAGAAAGCATTATTTGTTTATATTTTAGGAAATAAAGTGAAGCAAACATACAGCTCAGTACACCGTCCATACATGTCAGTAAGTGCCTGTGAAAGTGTGAGAAGCAATGACTCATGGGACATGTAGTCCTGGGCAGGAAGTGAGTGGTTCTAAAGGCAGAAGTTTTTTTTCTTTTTTTTCTTTTTTACCTTGCTATAGGGGCACTCTATACTGTACTTTGCAGCTTGCTATTGGGGCACTCTGAAGGCAGGAGGAGCCAGACGTGTCAGTGGGGGACCCCAGAAGAGGAGAATCAGGGCTGCTCTGTGCAAAAACTATTACACAGATCAGGTAAGTATGACAAGTTTGTTTAAAAAAAAAAAATACTTTAAAGACTGTGCAGGGAAGATCAGCATCTGAACCAAGAGAAGGTGGAGGCTGATGGGTAATGGAAGGCATTACAATTACATTAAAGTGGATGTAAACCCAATGTCATCCTTTCTAAACTTCTGCCATGGGGGTTATATATAAGGATATACATGCCTCCTGCATGTATCTTTACCTGTCAAATGTCTCCCCTCTGTTATTAGACCCGAAAAACTGCAGATTCTGTGGGTGAGTCTGTTGTCTGGAGCTCGGGGGGTGGAGTCGTGATGTCAGACTCCCCGCCCACCCCTACACTCCCCTTGTCAATATGAATAAAACAACAATATATTTTTTATTGAATGCATCAGATATAATTTTTTGCACCTTTAAAGTCTCCACCTGCTTGTCAATATGCATTTTCTCATGTCTATTTCTTACACTGAACTTCTACTATGATCTCTAACATCCAGTGAAAAGACAGAAAAGTAACCACATGACTTCAGCATGCCAAATTATGCTGAGGTGTGGAACAGCCAATCCTTGCAGAGCTGCTGAAGAAAGGAGTGGGTGGGAATTAAAAAAGAATGCATGTCTTAGGCTAGTGCACGAGATATGTAAATCACCTGTCACTCACAGCAAGGGGGAGGATTTGACAAAGTTTTGCAGGTGCTATAGCGTTAAAAATGAAGCCTGCAAAGCGCCCCAAAACAGCTGCTCTATTCACTAGGGCTTTCACACTGGAGCAGTGCGCTGGCAGGACATCAAAAAAAGTCCTGCCAGCAGCTTCTTTGGAGCGGTAAACTCGCGGCTGCTTCCCATTGAAATCAGTGGGGCAGTGCTGCGATGCCGCCCCGGCGACATTTTGCGGGCGGATTTAACCCCTTTTCGGCCACTAGCGGGGGTTAAAACCGCTACCAGCTATCACAGCTCCAAGTCACTTTGGATAAGCCTCTATGAGCTTGCCACCTCTTACCACTGAGATTTTTGCCCATTCCTCCTTGCAAAATTGCTCCAGCTCCTTCAAGTTGGATGGTTTGCACTTGTGAACAGCAATCTTTAAGTCTGACCACAGATTATCAATTGGATTGAAGTCTGGGCTTTGACAAGGCCATTCTAACACATTTACATGTTTCCCCTTAAACCACTCAAGTGTTGCTTTAGCAGTGTGTTTGGGGTCATTGTCCTGCTGGAAGGTGAACCTCCGTCCTAGCCTCAAATCACACACAGAGCGGTACAGGTTTTGCTCAAGAATATCCCTCTATCTTTTCCTCAACTCTGACCAGTTTCCCAGTCCTGATTGCTGAAAAACATCCCCACAGCATGATGCTGCCACCACCATGTTTCACTGTGGGGATGGTGTTCTTTGGGTGATGTGATGTGTTGGGTTTGCTCCAGACATAGCGTTTTCTATGATGGCCAAAAAGTTACATTTTAGTCTCATCGGACTAGAGCACCTTCCTTTTCGCAAACTCAAAACGTGCCATTTTGTTTTTTGCTGAAAGTAATGGCTTTCTTCTGGCCACTCTGCCATAAAGCCCAACTCTATGGAGCGTACGGCTTATTGTCGTCCTATGTACAGATACTCCAGTCTCTGCTGTGGAACGCTGCAGCTCCTCCAGGGTTACCTTAGGCCTCTGTGCTGTCTCTCTGATTAATGCCCTCCTTTCCCAGTCCATGAGTTTTGGTGTGCGGCAGTCTCTTGGCAGGTTTGCTGTTGTGCCATGTTCTTTCTGTTTGGTTATGATAGATTTGATGATGCTCCTAGGGATCATCAAAGATTTGGATATTTTTTTTTATAACCTAACCCTGACTTTCTCAACAACATTGTCCCTTACTTGTTTGGAGAGTTCCTTGGTCTTCATGGCAGTGTTTGGTTAGTGGTGCCTCTTGCTTAGGTGTTGCGGCCTCTGGGGCCTTTCAAAAAGGTGTGTATATGTAATGACAGATCATGTGACACCTAGATTGCAGACAGGTGGACATCATTTCACTAATTACCGTATTTATCGGCGTATAACACGCGCCGGCGTATAACACGCACCCCAAGTTTAGGAGAGAATTTTAAGGAAAAAAACTTTTAGGAGGGACGTTTAAGGAAAAGAAACTTACATTAAAATGCTCATCAATGCAGCCTCATCAGTGTTCATCTGCAGCCTTGTTAGTGTCATTGCAGCCTTTTCAGTGTCAGTGCAGCCTTGTCAGTGCAGCTTTGCCCCAGTGCAGTCTTGTCAGTGCAGCCTTGTCCCCAGTGCAGCCTTGTCCCCAGTGCAGCCTTGTCCCCAGTGCAGCCTTGTCCCCAGTGCAGCCTTGTCCCCAGTGCAGCCTTGTCCCCAGTGCAGCCTTGCCCCCAGTGCAGCCTTGCCCACAGTGCAGCCTTGTCCCCAGTGTCCATTCCTACCGCCTTCCGCCGCCGACATACACATGCTAGTAGTTTTAAATATGGCGCTGCGGAGTTCGGAGGGACTCTGCGCCGGCGGAACTGAACGAACGCCGCCGAGATACACATAGTCGAGTGTATTCGGCTCTTTCCGGCGCCGCTCACAGTCCCGCCCAGTCCCGCCCTATGATGGACATAACACAGGTCCAATGGCGGGACTGGGCGTGACTGTGAGCGGCGCCGGAAAGAGCCGAATACACTCGACTATGTGTATCTCGGCTCTGTGATTTCGACGGCGCTCGTTCAGCACCGCCGAGTCCCTCCGAACTCCGCGGCGCCATATTTAAAACTACTCGCTATGTGAATAGCTCACAATTAGCGGGGATCGGCGTATAACACGCACCCACGACTTTCCCCTGATTTTAAGGGGAAAAAAGTGCGTGTTATACGCCGATAAATACGGTATGTGACTTCTGAAGGTAATTGGTTGCACCAGAGCTTTTTATGGGCTTCATAATAAAGGGGGTGAATACATACGCACATGCCAATTATCAGTTTTTTATTTCTGAAAAATAGTTTTATGTATATATTTCTCTAATTTTACTTCACCAACTTAGACTATTGTGTTCTGATTCATCACATATAATTCAGATTAAAAAAACACTGAACTAAAGGCTGTAATGTAACAAAATGGGTAAAAAGCCAAGGGGGTGAATACGTTTGTAAGGCACTGTATATATTATTACTTTAATGAAAATAAACACTAAGCAGCTACATACAGTGTGACAACAACAATATAAACATGGTAAAAAATGTAGCACATATAAATCGAATGTGAAAAAACACAAACGGTAAATTGGTGTCACCATCAATAAATTAAATACACAACTCCTGAATCACTGAACACGAGATAAATAAGTAAAGTCCATCAAGTGAATCAATGATTAATGAATAATTAAATTCATTAAATGTCCAGTGGGACATTTAATTATTCATTAATCATTGATTCACTTGATGGATTTTAGTTATTTATCATATATTCAGTGATTCATGAGTTGTGTATTTAATTTATTGTTGGTGACACCAATTTAAGAGTACCGTTTGTGTTTTTTCACATTCGATTTATATGCGCTACATTTTTTACCATATATTATTACTTTCACTGTTTCACAGTATAAATGAACCCCTTATAGTAGCAATTATCTGCTCTTTTTGTACTCTAAAGGACTAATTTTAGTTTTTTAACCCCATTATGACAGGTTATATGAAAAAAAGCATGCTGCTGCTACTACTACTAAACGTCTTAGGCCTGGTTCACACCTATGCGTTTTTTGGTGCTTTTTTGCAGAAACACACTACAGTTCATTTAATATGGTTTCCTATGGGACACGTACTATGCTTTTTTTCAGCCGCTGTGTATTTGGAAAGGGTCAAGGACTTTTTTCAGTGCAAAACAATAAACAGCTTTCTTCTTTTTTTTTTTTTTCTTTTTGCTTTTTTGGTTCAATAGACTTCAATGGAGAAGCTGCAGAAAAGCATGTAGTGCGTTGTTGCCGAGATTTGCGCTTTCTTTATTCTGCCTAACAACAAATTTGTGAAAAAAAAGCATAAAAAATGCAAAACGCAGCAAAATCGCGTGTGCAAAAACACACAGCAAAAAGCACTGCAGAAAAGGATCAAAAGCAAACTGCATAGGCGTGAATAGAGATGTGAAGGCCCGGAAAAAAAAAATTGGAAAAAAAAACGTTTTTTTTTTCCTGAAGGCTTTTTTGTTTTTTTCCAAAAAATTGAAAAAAGAAAAAAAAATTGTGGAATATTTTATTTTAACATGAATAAAATATTTTAAGACCGGGTGTTCAAATATTTTCCAAATCCTTTCTAAAAAAAATGTATATCAGATTATTCTAATTTCTGTGCACTGAGTGAGGACAAGCAAGTCCTAGGTAACAAACTGAACCCTCCAATGCAAGAACAGTATGCATTTCTTCCTTTAGGAGGTGCTGTGCTGCTATTGTAACAAGAACGGGTTCGGTCAAACCTTACGTTTTTAGAAGTTCCTAATTGTGATGACGGACAAAAAAGAGTAGCTGCAGAAGCAGAGACGGATACTGACAATTTCAGCTCCGAAAATAATGCTGATGAAATGTCCATTGAAACTTAGTCCCACTCTCTTCTTAACACTTCCCCCATCTTCAATTCTTTTTATGAGAATGGGGTTTTTATTTTTATTTAATACTGTGGAGAGGAAATATGAAAAATTGTTACTTTTGGTTTTGAAAATTGTTTTGTGGAGGCTTTTTGGCTGTTCCACATAAACTAGTAAGCAGTTCAGGAGATTGTTGCTCCCTTTGTTGCAAATAAATATTATAAAAAAGTAAATTCTGTTTGTGAAAAATGTTTGGCTACACTATTTATAATATGCTAGTTGTGATAATTTTATGCAAAGTCAAATTGTTCATAGTCATATTTTATGTTCCTAAAGTAACAGAATGACTTTCAATCTTAATCACTTTAGCCCCGGAAGGATTTACCCCCTTCCTGACCAGAGCACTTTTTACAATTTGGCACTGCGTTGCTTTAACTGCTAATTGCGCGGTCATGCAATGCTGTACCCAAACAAAATTTGCGTCCTTTTCTTCTCACAAATAGAGCTTTCTTTTGATGGTATTTGATCACCTCTGCGGTTTTTATTTTTTGCGCTATAAACGAAAAAATACCGAAAATTTCGAAAAAAAATGATATTTTCTACTGTTATAAAAAAAATCCAATAAACTCAATTTTAGTCATACATTTAGGCCAAAATGTATTCAGCCACATGTCTTTGGTAAAAAAAAATGTCAATAAGCGTATATTTATTGGTTTGCGCAAAAGTTATAGCGTCTACAAACTAGGGTACATTTTCTGGAATTTACACAGCTTTTAGTTTGACTGCCTATGTAATTTCTTGAGGTGCTAAAATGGCAGGGCAGTACAAAACCCTCCCAAATGACCCCATTTTGGAAAGTAGCCACCCAAGGAAATTGCTGAGAGGCATGTTGAGCCCATAAAATATAAATTTTTTTTGTCTCAAGTGATTGAATAATGATGAAAAAAAAAAAAAAAAGTACCAAAAGTTGTCACTGAATGATATATTGCTCACACATGCCATGGTTATATGTGAAACTGCACCCCAAAATACATTTAGCTGCTTCTCCTGAGTATGGGGATACCACATGTGTGGGACTTTTTGGGAGCCTAGCCGCGTACGGGGCCCCGAAAACCAAGCACTGCCTGCAGGATTTCTAAGGGCGTAAATTTTTGATTTCACTCCTCACTACCTATCACAGTTTTGAAGGCCATAAAACCCCATTTTGGAAAGTAGACACCCCAAGCTATTTGCTGAGAGGCATGTTGAGTCCATGGAATATTTTATATTTTGACACAAGTTGCGGGAAAGTGACAAATTTTATTTATTTATTTTTGCACCAAGTTGTCACTAAATGATATATTGCTCAAACATGCCATGGGCATATGTGGAATTACACCCCAAAATACATTCTGCTGCTTCTCATGAGTATGGGGATACCACATGTGTGGCACTTTTTGGGAGCCTAGCTGCATATGGGGCTCTGAAAACCAAGCACCGCCTTCAGGCTTTCTAAGGGCGTACATTTTTGATTTCACTCTTCACTGCCTATCACAGTTTCGGAGGCCATGGAATGCCCAAGTGGCACAACCCCCCCCCAAATGACCCAATTTTGGAAAGTAGACACCCCAAGATATTTGCTGAGATGCATGTTGAGTATTTTGCAGCTCTCATTTGTTTTTGAAAATGAAGAAAGACAATAATTTTTTTTTTTTCTTTTTTCAATTTTTAAAACTTTGACAAAAAGTGAGGTCTGCAAAATACTCACTATACCTCTCAGCAAATAGCTTGGGGTGTCTACTTTCCAAAATGGGGTCATTTGGGGGGGGGGGGGGGGTAGGGGGTTGTGCCACCTGGGCATTCCATGGCCTCCGAAACTGTGATGGGCAGTGAGGAGTGAAATCAAAAATTTACGCCCTTAGAAAGCCTGAAGGCGGTGCTTGGTTTTTGGGGTCCCGTACGTGGCTAGGCTCCCAAAAAGTCTGACACATGTGGTATCCCCGTACTCAGGAGAAGCAACAGAATGTATTTTGGGGTGTAATTTCACATATTCCCAAAAAATTGTCTTTTTCCCGCAACTTGTGTCACAATATAAAATATTCCATGGACTCGACATACCTCTCAGGAAATAGCTTAGGGTGTCTACTTTCCAAAATGGGGTCATTTGGGGGGGGGGGTTTCAACTGTCCTGGCATTTTATGCACAACATTTAGAAGCTTATGTCACACATCACCCACTCTTCTAACCACTTGAAGACAAAGCCCTTTCTGACACTTTTTGATTACATGAAATTTTTTTTTTTTTTGCAAGAAAATTACTTTGAACCCCCAAACATTATATATTTTTTAAAGCAAAGGCCCTACAGATTAAAATGGTGGGTGTTTAATTTTTTTTTTACACAGTATTTGCGCAGCGATTTTTCAAACGCATTTTTTGGGAAAAACACACTTTTTTTAATTTTAATGCACTAAAACACACTATATTGCCCAAATGTTTGATGAAATAAAAAAGATGATCTTAGGCCGAGTACATGGATACCAAACACGACATGCTTTAAAATTGTACAGTGGCTACAAACTAAGCCTTTACAGGTTACCGCTTTAGATTTACAGAGGAGGTCTACTGCTAAAATTACTTCCCTCAATCTGACCTTCGCGGTGATACCTCACATGCATGGTGCAATTGCTGTTTACATTTGACGCCAGGCCGACGCTTGCGTTCGCCTTTGCGCAAGAGCAGGGGGGAACAGAGGTGCTTTTTTTTAAATTTTTTTTTTTTTTTTTTTTATCTTATTTTTTTTGCATTTTTATCTTATTTTTAAACTGTTCCTTTTATTTATTTATTTTTTTAATCATTTTTATTGTTATCTCAGGGAATGTAAATATCCCCTATGATAGCAATAGGTAGTGACAGGTACTCTTTTTTTTTTTTTTTTTTTGAAAAAATTGGGGTCTATTAGACTCTAGATCGCTCCTCTGCCCTCAGAGCATCTGACCACATCAAGATTGGTGTGATAAAATGCTTTCCCAATTTCCCAATGGCGCTGTTTACATCCGGTGAAATCTAAGTCATGAAATGCTCGTAGCTTCCGGTTTCTTAGGCCATAGAGATGATTGGAGCCATTCTGGTCTCTGATCAGCTCTATGGTCAGCTGGCTGAATCACCGGCTGCATTCTCAGGTTCCCTGTTGGGACAGGAGAGCCAGAGAAAACCATGGAAGACGGTGGGGGGGGGACATTCCCTCCCACTGCTTGTAAAAGCAGTCTAGAGGCTATTTAGCTGCTAGGATTGCTTTTACATGAAAGCCGACCGCTGGCTGAAAAGAATGATACCAAGATGATACCTAAACCTGCAGGCATCATTCTGGTATAACCACTCAAAGTTCAGCAACATACCAGTACATTGCTGGTCCTTGTTGGGCATATATTGTAATCTTTTTTTTCATGCAGCCTGTGGGCTGAACGAAAAAAAAAGATAGATCGGTGGATATGCCCACCATTAGAATACCTCCCTTCATCCACCCACTTCTAATGATGGGCATACATGCACCATTTATATATGCCGAAGCATGGGGGCACCCGCCCCAAAAGTTAGGAGCAAATCGCTCCTCCGCCCCTGCTGCCCCCATGCTTCGGCATATATGCTCTTTTTTTTAACTGTGGTGGTGAACTCACCTCCGACAGCGCTGGAGTCACGGCTTTATGTATCGTGGGAGCAAACGCTGTTGCTGCCAAGATAAATAAATCCACGCTGCAACTGAATGGCGTACCTGCTAAGCAAATGATGGTTAACAATAAAACAAAATAACATTACAGTATAACAGTAAGACTTACCATACCTGCAAAGCAAATACAAAAAAACATAGTAAAAAATAAAACATTTTTTAACGCAACCTGTGCCTAAAATATATGCTGAAGCATGGGGGCATCCTCCCGCAAAAGGTAGGAGCAAATCGCTCCTCCGCCCCTGCCGCCCCCATGCTTCGGCATATATGCTGAAGTACGTAACTGTGGTGGTGAAATCACCTCTGACAGCGCTGGAGTCACGGCTTTATGTATCGTTGGAGCAAGCGCTGTTGCTGTCAAGATGAATAAATCCGTGCTGCAGCTGAATTGCGTACCTGAAAACAAAAAAAATGGTTAACAATAAAACACAGTAAACAGTAAAGTATAAAAAAATTGCATATCTGAAAAGCAAACATGATAAAATATAACAACAATAAAACATTGCAGAATAGACAAAGAGCAGAACAATAGAGAGAGACTAGAGCGAGAGAGAGAACAATAAAACGACAACTATTTTTGGGTTTTTTATTTTATATTTTTTTGTGTTTTTTTTTTTTTTTTTTACACTTTTTTTGTAACTTTAACTTTTGTAACTGGTACCAGGTTCGGGTCTCTCAAAATGCGATGGCATCTTGGGAGACCCTGTGAAAGTGTGCCCTAGTCTGTGCAGTGCTGTACCCTACGCTAATACTCAACTAGTGTATGGTAGCATTCAAAACATTCACCAATGCAAAGACCAGGATTGGCAGGACAGGAGGGACAATAATAGTGGGTGTCACGCCTATATCCGCGCTTTCTGCAGACACAACATTTTCTTTGGGGGGCTCGTTTGGTAGGGGTACGCGGGAGGACATAAGGAAAATGCCTCTCATGCAGCCGGCTTCCTGCATTTGGTTGGTGAAGGTGAGGTGGAGCACCGTCTAGAAACAGGGCTCTGACGATCTCTTCCTGGAATTTAAGGAAGGATCCAGTCCGTCCTGAAGCTCTATATAGCACATGAGCGTTCAGCAAAGCCAATTGAAATAAGTATACAGACACTTTTTTATACCAACGTCTGGCCTTACGGGCAACTAGGTACGACGCCAACAACTGGTCGTTGAGGTCCACCCTTCCCATGTTGAGGTTATATTCGTGGACACAGAGGGGTTTCTCCACAACACCAGTCGCTGTAGTAATTAGGACCGTCGTGTCTGCATAAAGGGAGGTAAGAACGAAAACCTTATTATCCCTCCACTTCATAGCGAGCAAATTATTACACTGCAAGCAGGCTCTCTCCCCCAGTCTAAGACTGGAATCTACAAGTCGCTGGGGAAAGCCCCGGCGATTAGGTCGCGCGTTGCCACATGATCCAATCTGATGATCAAAAAGGTGATTAAAAGTGGCACGCTCAAGTAATAATTGTCCACATATAAGTGGTACCCCTTTCCGAATAAGGGTGACAACAAGTCCCACACAATCTTGCCAGTGCTTCCTATGTAGTCAGGGCAGTTTGTCGGCTCTATGCGACTATCTTTTCCCTCGTAAACCATAAAACTACATGTATAGCCTGTGTCCCTGTCACAGAGCTTATACATCTTGACCCTGTATTTGGCACACTTGCTGGGAAGGTACTATTTGAATGACAAGCTGCCAGAAAACTTAATAAGGGACTCATCAACGCAGGCAACATGATGGGGGAGTAAACAAGTCTGCAAAACGTTGGTTGAAGTGGTTTAGGAGGGGCCGAATTTCGTAGAGCCGATCGTATCCAGGGTCTCCACGAGGATGACAGAGTTCATTGTCATTGAAGTGCATTAACCGCAAAATCTGCTCGTATCGTGCTCTGGTCATGGAAGCAGAGAACACGGACATATGGTGAATTGGGTCAGTGGACCAATATGACCGCAACTCACTCTTTTTAGTTATGCCCATGAGTAGGGAAAGAACCAGAAAGATCTTAAATTCGGAAACGTAATTGGTTTCGAATCTCTGGCAAGGGAGGACTGGGGAATAGTGGCGATGTGTTGACTAGCGTACAAATTGCTTTGGTCATAGTTACATAGTTACATAGTTAGTAAGGTTGAATAAAGACACCAGTCCATCCAGTTCAACCTGAGTGAGTGTGGGTCTACAACCCTGACCCTTGTCCCTAACCCTGTACATCGCACACTCACATCAGTCCCTACCCTCAATCCAAGGTCCCCATTCATATACTAGGGCCAATTTTGGACAGAAGCCAATTAACCTACCAGCATGTCTTTGGAGTGTGGGAGGAAACCGGAGTACCCGGAGGAAACCCACGCAGGCACAGGGAGAACATGCAAACTCCAAGCAGGTAGTGTCGTGGTTGGGATTCGAACCAGCGGCCCTTTTTTACTGCTAGGCGAGAGTGCTAACCACTGCACCACTGTGCCACTGCACCACTGTGCCGACAATAGATCTATAGAGATCTTCGGTCAAAAACAGCGAATAAAAATCAAGTGGCGTAAAATCAACTGTTTCCACATGAATGCCGGGTTGGCCAGTGAATGGGGGAAGTACGGGTGCTGCAGAAGTGGTGGGTTCCCAATTCGGATTGGCGAATGCAGCAGGAAGGGCACTATGGGCATGACAGGCCTGTGTTTGTCTTTTTAGTGGCAGCGGGACACTATTTGTGCTTGCCACCTCGCCAGCTTGAACTGCACTTATGGGACTCGCCACGTCACCAAGTGTTACTGCAGTGCTGGATTTACGACCAGGGTGTACTAGGCCTCTGGTGCTTGCCAGTTCA
The DNA here is from genome assembly GCA_037952835.1 of Lithobates septentrionalis. Lineage (NCBI taxonomy): Eukaryota > Metazoa > Chordata > Amphibia > Anura > Ranidae > Lithobates > Lithobates septentrionalis. The sequence continues at coordinate 538,624 of JBBDGP010001253.1, read as the reverse complement.
GCAGAAATAATAGCGGCGCTAGTACTGCTCTGCTCCATACGAGAGCCCAGTGATTCTTGCACCTCAACAGCAGAAGAAGAAGTTCGGGGTCTGGTACGCCTGACCTTGGCAGGGACCACAACTCCGTCGTCAGAACTATCTGTCATGGAGCCGCTGCTGTCTACAGGTTCGTATTCTGAGCCTGAATCTGACAGATGAGTGACTTCCTCTTCACTATCTGTCATGCTCAGAAACGTGTAGGCCTCTTCACTAGTGTACCTTCGATTTGCCATTTTGGGCTCTAAATTTAGTGGTACACTAGTGAGACTCACAGGTAAAAAAGCTCCTGACTATTAGCGACTGATTCAAAATGCTAACAAAAAACTGTTAGCGATCGCAGGGATCAGGCCTGACTCTGCGAACGCTGCGGTTATCTGTTTAGTGTTTTGTAAGTGACAGTGATCGATCGATACTGCACTTGGGTGGGCTGGGCAGGGCTGAGCCGAGGGGCAAAACGCAGGTGCTAGCAGGTATCTGGGCTGATACCGCTAACACTGCGTTTTTGGGGACCCTAAACTGCTGGGGACGCCAGTATAGATCTGATTGGATCAGATATTGATCCGTTCAGATACTATACCACTAAGGGAGGTGTATGCTGTCTGTGTGCGTGGGTGTTGGCGGTACCGGAACTAACCTGACGCTGCCTGGGGGGACGCAGACCCTATCTGACCCTAAAAACTTGACTTATATCACCGCAGGGCGATTAGGGGTTTAAACCTTTATTAGGTAATAAACGGCGGGTGCCCTGAAAATATAATAAACAAACTAACCAGCGTCACCCGTAACACTTATACAGTGATCACTGGTGAAAGGGTTAACTAGGGGGCAATTAGGGGGTTATTAGGTAGTATATAGGGGTCCCTGACGCTATAAAACACTGACGGCAAACCTATATACTTGCCTCCCTAACTAGCGTCACCTGTGACACTAATACAGCGATCAGTAATACGATCGCTTAGTGACACTGGCGACGGGGGGTGATCACGGGGTTAAAACTTTATTAGGGGGGTTAGGTGGGTACCCTAGACCTAAAGGGGCCTACCAATAACTGCCCTACCACTTATAACAGTCACAAACTGACACCAATGCAATAATGAGGAAAAAAAAACAAACTGCTATTGGTGTCACTGTGACAGGGGGGTGATCGGAGGGGTGATAGGAGGTGAAAACTGTGCCTGCGTGTTCTACTGTTAGTGTAGTGTTGGTGCAACTCACATTGATGTCTTCTCTATTCGGCGCCGGAACGAAAAGACCGTCCCATATATATAAGGAGGATATGGTAAGAGCTGAGGCAGTATGGGCCATATTCCTGTAAGAACGGGGGTATCCAGGGGGCTATTGAGAGATCCATTCCACTTAAAAAATATTCGAGTTGTACCCATAATTTCGAGTTGAGAGCATATTTGCAATCAGCCAATCTGGAAAGAATAACCGCTTGATAATATGCCTTAAAATTAGGAAGTGCGTCCCCTGTGACACCACTTTGGGGTAACCCGCAGTTAATTAATTTTCAGTCGATTCCGGATCCCGTCATATGGGCTAGATACGGCATAGTTACCCTTGGTGATATTGTATCACAGGGACAACTGATAACATTTGATGATCTAAAAAGTAGAAAGGGCCTCCCAAACCGGATGTTTTTTAGATTTCTCCAGATAAGGCATGCTTTTTGCTCCCAGTTTCCCAGCCCAATAACTCTGCGGATGTCGGATTTGGAGACTGAACTTCGTGCACCTGAAGGCACTAGATTACTCTCGTCTATCTATAATAAACTTACCCTGCTGGACACATCTAGAGTCTCACAACTGCTGACAACCTGGCGGCGTGACATCCCTGACCTAAGCGATGATGACTGGGAGGAGGGGGTGCAGCAATATCTAACTCTGACCATATCCTCTAGGGATAGATTTACCCAATTAAAATTTCTACACCGGGCTTATTACTCCCCGTCGCGTCTTGCAAGAATTTATACAAATAGAACAGCCACCTGTCCTAGATGTGGCTCAGATGGTGCGGATTTCTTTCATACTGTGTGGACATGTCCACAGATAGTGGTTTTTTGGAAGACGGTCCTGGAGGATATTAACTTGGTGGGCAAAATCAGGGTCCCCTATAGCCCTCTCCCCCTCCTGCTAGGCATATGTGATTATCTAGAGGCCCCCCAAAAGGAAACAATTATTTGTTTTTTATACTGCAATGTATGCCAGAAAGGCGATTCTCCTTAACTGGAATCAGCCTCAACCACCTACTAAACAACTATGGCTCTCTCTCATAAATGCAGCCCTGCCCCTGTATAAACTAACCTATATGGGAAGGAACTGTCCGAACAAATTTGATAGAGTCTGGGCGGGTTGGGTGGAGGCCAAACACCTGACTATTCCATAGGAAAACTAAGTACTACAGCCTGCACTCTTGACTGTCCAAACATTCCTGCTTTAGGTAATTTCGCCCCGGACGGGGCCTCCCCGCTACGAGGTTAATATATGACTAGGTTTGGAGACCCTTGCGGTGCCTTCCTACCCGGGCCCCCCCCCCCCACCCTTCCTCCCCCCACACGGGGGCTTTTATAGCGACCAGGACTTGAAATTTTTGCAACTCTATTCTGACCATTTACTGTGCGGTTGAAAATATATTATCTGCAATGTACTAGTCGATTTGATATGGTATGGAAAATCCTTGTACATTATCTGTCTTGAGTTAATGAAACTTGTTTTGTATTTTGTTTGTTTGAGATGAATAAATAAACTTTATGTTAAAAAAAAAAAAAAAAAAAATTAGGAAGTGCCTGAGCATTTGGAGCGAAACAAGAGCCCTCTAGATATTCTGGAATGACTGTTCTTCCAAATTAAATCTGGAGATCATGGTTTGTAATATAGTAAAGAACCCTACTGGTACACCTAATGGGAGCATTTGAAAAACAAAAAGGATGCGGGGTAATATATTAATTTTAATTATATTCACTTTCCCCAACCAAGTGTGTGATAAATTGGACCATTTTCGTAAGTCATCCCTAATCCTATTTAGCAAGGGGATATAGTTATGTCGAAAAAGAGAATGGGGATTAGAAGTAAGATGGATACCTAGGTATTTCATGCATTTCGGTACCCATTTAAAGGGAAAAAGAGGTTTAAGGGAAAGTGCCTTGGACTTTGGGATATTTATGTTTAAAATTTCGGATTTGGATAAATTTATTTTGAAGTTAGAGATTGAGTGAAAAGTGGTAAATGCAGCCATTAAGTTTGGAATTGAGATGCGTGGCTGTTGAATAAAAAATAGTACATCATCAGGATAAGCTGCGTATTTATGGGATCTTTTGCCTGTATGCCTTTTGATATTAACATTATGCCTAATTGTAGCTAGGAAGGGTTCTAAGGTACAGTAATAGCAAAGAGAAGAGGTGAGAGGGGGCAGCCCTGCCTGGTTCCATTATGTAATTCGAAAGGGTCACTCAACATTCCATTAATCCTAATTTGTGCCGTGGGATTAGAATAAAGGGATGAAATTTGATGAAACATCTTCGGTCCCAGCCCAAAGTGTCGTAAGGTCATCTTAAGATATTCCCAGTCCACTCTATCAAAGGCTTTCTCAGCGTCAGTGGAAAGGAGCAGGGTGGGCTGGGCGCATCTCTGGACATATTGGATTAGGGAGATTGCACGAAGAGGGTTGTCTTTTGCCTCTCTATTGGGTATGAAACCTGATTGGTCAGCTGATATCTAGCTGAGTAGTAGAGGTAACAAGCGATTTGCCATTACTTTGGCAAGTAATTTAATGTCAACGTTTATTAATGATATTGGCCTGAAACTAGTGCATAGGGTAGGATCCTTTTATCAGGTTTAGGAATGACAGTGATATGAGTAGATAGAGATTCTGGGCGTAGACCTGAAGAGTGAGAGATAGTTTGCATAAGCGGAGAGGCGAGGGAGCAAGATGTCGCTGAATGTTTTGTAGTATAAAATAGTGAACCCATCAGGTCCTGGAGCTTTACCGGATGGGGAAGATTTCAACGCTGCCTGGAATTCCTCAACTGAGAAATCCTCTTCCATTTCTTTAAGGACAGATATGGGCAATTTAGGTAGGTTAGCCTCTCTCAAGTAGGAAAGCATGCGGTTCCTCCTCTCTTTTTGAGGTAGAGAGGATAAGTCGTTTTTAACGTTGTAAAGGTCCGCATAATACTCTCTAAAAGCCTTATCAATATCTGGAGTTGCATGGGCTAGCTCTCCTGTTGAGAGTTTGATTTTAGAAATAAATGACTGCGACTGTTTAGTCTTTAATGATCTAGCAAGTAATTTACTTGGTTTGTTCCCCCATTCATAAAATTTCTGTGATAGGCGTTGGAATTTTCTCTTATTGTCTAAATTGAGAAGAGACTTTAATTCCTCTAGTTTAAGTGTGAGGGATTGGAGGTGTTCAATATGCAGAGAGAGTTTGTGTTTGTCAAGAACCGCTATCTGCTGCAGAACCTGATTAATTTGTTGACCATGCTCCCTTTTTTTTCCTAGCACCAAGCTCAATGAGACGGCCCCTGATAGTAATAGTTAATGTGTGTGAGTGCGCTACTCATATATCTACACCACTTACAATGTTATATTCCTTTTTCTAATATAGTGTCATAGAAAATATTTTACATCATGCGACATCCCCTAAATATTCCAATAGCAATCTCCTGTATAAAAATCTCAAAAAAATCCAAACCATAAATCAAATTAACTGACGTGCATTATACATTTCAAAGTCCCAAAATAAGGATCCAAAATCTATCAATTGCTGTGACTATGTTCTTATCGTGTTCCTGTGTTTCTTCTATTAATATGTGACTTTGTGACACACCACCACCTTTTAGATTGGCCACTCACCAGATTCTTGTTAAATGATGCGCCTTTGGTTCATTCATGGGATAACCACTCCACCTTAGTATCACTCCACCTTAGTATCACTCCTCACCGGCTATGCTTTAGTTTTCCTCATGCAAAGTATATGGATAAACGATCATTGCGCAGTGCGTTTAAAACTTTTATTACATAAAAACCAAAAAAGTGTACACTCACATTTAAAAGTGCCCTCAAGCCGGCACTAAGCTATTCCATCAGTTAAGAACGGGTGTTGAACGATTCAGTGGTCCGCCTGTGTGTGGTTGTGTGACCTCCGCGTTCGGCTTGCGCTCCACCCCTCGCTCCCGTTCGTGTTACCGCCCGCTACGGACGTTTCCGCTCACTTGGTCCGAAAACCTCCCAGCAGCCTCTACGCGTTTCGCATCATTGTATGCGTCATCAGGAAGTCCCTGATAGTAGCCTTATGAGCTTCCCACACAACGGAGGGAGAGGTGTCGGAGGGCTTATTTTCCTTAAAGTATTGTGATAAATGAGAGGCTAACATGGAAACCTCGGCTTCATTAGAAAGAAGGGAGTCATTAAGTTTCCAGTTGGTAGCGCGTCGTGGTAAGGAAGGCATGGTTAACGTCATTGATACAGGTGCATGGTCTGATACAGATGCGGTGCCTATGTGAGCAGATTGCAGGAGGGGGAGATGAAAATGATCTAGAAACATGTTATCTATTCTGGAATAAGATTGGTGTGTTGTAGAAAAATCCTTCTCCTTAGGATGGAGGAGACGCCAGACATCCATTAACGTGAGATTCAGAAGCTTTTTTTTAACAAATTTCAGTCGTTTGAAAGAAATGTTAGAGCGGCCTTGGGACGTATCAATTGTGGGGTCCAATGGCATGTTTATGTCACCCGCTAGGATAGTAAGACCCTTGGCAAAGTGTGAAAGTTTAGTTAGGATTTGTGAGAGAAAAGTTGGCTGATTTTGATTTGGACAATATACATTTGTGAGAGTACATTGAGTGTTACCTATGAAGCCCCGAAGGAAAAGAAAGCGACCATGATCATCCGCTAACATATCAGATAGCCTAAAGGACACACCTCTGCAGAATCCAATGGCAACTTCTTTAGCTTTATTAGTGTCTGATAGGCTATATTACCACTGCGGGAAGTGGGGTGAGGTTAACTTAACAGGTGTTGTGTGAGTTAAATGCGTTTCTTAAAGAAAAGCAATGGAATATGCGGCTTGTTTTAGTTCACGGACTATTTGGTGTTGCTTAGCAGCGACATTAAGACCCGTGACATTGTATGATACAAACTTTAATGTAGCCATTGTTAGAGCAGAGCGCGGTCCTTCAGCCTACCCATCCATGCATGCCAACAAGAAGGGGGGAGTGGAGGGGGAGGAGAAAAGGAAGATTTTTGGAGAGAGAGATAAAGAAAAGAAGAAAAGAATGAGCATATATAGAAATCACATACGTGAATTAAACATCTTGTGGGAAACATAAGAACGACACGCAGAAATCTGCAGTGTTCCCATTGGGGAAAGAGAGAACGAGAGGCCATCTCAATCCCTGGATAGGGATTAAGTAGAACTACTGTAAGGCCAATCGCCCTCGCCAACCCCAGAAGGAAAGGGGACGAGGTTACTCTGTAAGAAAGGGGGTAGAAGGGAAAGTGTGCACCAACAGCGCACGGCCTATAAAAAACAAATAACTTATAACTGTAAGTAAAAAAAAAAAAAATTAATTCCTTTTAGTAATATGAAAATTATCTATGCAGGGCCAGGATCATTATAAACAACATATAACCTACAAAGGTAACACAAGTGTAGACCAATTTAGTACGTGAGCTAAAGAACAAAAGAAAAAGGAAACCACAAAAAAAAAAAAAAAAAAAAAAACATTGGTCAGTTCAATGGCATGTCAGTTTTGGCCAAATATAGACAGGCAAAAGTAGACAAAACTGCAGCCAAAACCTGACTTAATATAGATAACCTGTAGGAAAATGATTATCTACATTAATGAAATTATTATGTGTGAAAAAATACACATGTCAACCATGCTTTTGTGCAGAGCCTGGAAGGGAGGTACGTCGTTTCTTTGAGGGGGTCTTTCTCCAAGGTGGGTCCATAGGGATCGAAAATTTGGGGATTGGATCCTGCCAGTCTGGGAGCTCCATGGACGGTAGGTTAAGATCATGCAGGAAGGTTGAAAGTTCCTCCGGGAATCTTGGTGTATGGGAGCGGCCATTTTTTGTGGCAATCAGGCAGGCTGGGAATCACCATCTGTACGTGATCCCATCTGAGCGCAAGAGATCAAGGAGCGGTTTTAGGGCTCTACGGCGCTCCAATATATCCTTGGAGAGGTCTGGAAATACTGTATGGTGATGACTGCCCCGTCAAAGTCTGTTAGGCAGACCCTGCATCTTCATCATGATAGCATTTTTATCTTCAAAGTAATGCAGGCGACAGATAACATCTCTAGGCTGATCTGAATTAGCATTTTGGGGTCTTAGGGCACGATGTACACGGTCAAAGCGCAGCGGTTCAGTGACAGGGTTGCCCAGGATGGTATTAAAGATGCCTCTTATAGATGGTTCGAGATTGCTATCCACAGTTGCTTCCGGGAGACCTTTGATACGAATATTATTTCTACGGTTGCGGTTCTCGAGGTCTTCAAGTTTATACAGAGAGGCTCGATGGGCAAAAGCCATTTGGGTAACAGTGTCCTGCAGTTCTTTAATGGCTAGAGCATGTGTGTCTTGCCGCTGCTCCGTTTCCTCAACTCTGACCAGAATATGTGACATATCAGATCTAACAGCAGTTATTTCTTTTTTAATGGATTTCTCCAAACTGCGAAACATACCTGCAAGTTCTTTTTTGAGACCGCTCATTAGCGTAGTCATCTCGGAACCAGCCAGGGATCCGGGATCGTCCATCAGGTCTGAGCAATATGAGGAGGTAGGAGAGCTTTCTCGCACAGAGGCAGCGTGAGATGATGGAGAGGCGCTTATTTGTGGGGCTCGGACCTGTTCGCCACGTGCGTTAGCCAAGTATTGCTGAATGGAGCCCGTGGAGACTGGAACGGACAGTGATCTCTTGCCTGGTCATTTACCTGGGGCAGACCGGAGTTTAGGCGTTTTGGCATGCATTACTGGAACTATACGGCCGATTGCTGTAGGGAGCACCCCCTATTCACATCTGTTTAATGTCAAACATACATCAAAATATTGTTATACGAAAAGATTCTGATGCAGGTAGTATTCAGATAGTATTCAAGTTACTTCAATAGCCACAGGGAGGAACAAGGAGGTTTATCTTGGTTAAAGTTTATAGGAGCAGGAGCTGTGTAGAAAAGTAGTGGTAAGTGCCATGCAAAGTTCAAAATACTGTTATCATTTGTAAAGATTTTCAAGCCAGCAATAACAAGTTCACTCCAGCAACTGCAAGACAAGGCCAAGGAAATTAGCTTGATCAAAATCTAGAGGAGCAGAAGCAGCACAGAGTGTAATGGCACAGAATGAGATAGGGAGTACTAGGAGTGCCAAGATGGCCAACGACTTCCAGGGGTAGGCCGGAGCTGCGGACTTTCCTGGCGGTAGTAGCCGGCCGGGTGAGTTCCGAACCGATCAGGCCCAAAGCGGCTGGCTTGGGTAAAAGTTTAGGGCCTTGGTGAAATGTAAATGTCCCAACTCTGTGGAGGGGGGCGGCCGAGGAGTGAGCAGGCGAACTCCCTGGTACTCGCCACTTCCAGTGATCAGAGGAGGCAGGAACGGAAGGCCGCAATATGGCGTCGGACCGTCAGAGGGCCGGTATTGAAAGAAGGGATCGCTGGGCGGGCGTGTCTCAAACATATAGAGTCTCCGTAGCCACGGATGATATCCCGGTCCGCGATCCAAAACAGGGCTCTTTCGCGACCTCCGATCCGAGGGGAATGAAGAGCGGTGGGCTTCTGGTACACAGCAGGCCCCAATATGGCGGCGAGTGCCCGAGGCTCGGAGCTGGCAGTAGCCCCGAGACAGTGCGGCGCCGCCAAAAACTGCAGAAATGTCTCTGGATAAGCAGCTAAGGGTGCCCAGACACTGCTACTGCCGAAATGCAGCTTCGGAGAGGTGGAAAAGGACACGGATGGCAGTGGATTTAATTTGCCCAAACGGAGCCCAGCTCCCACACGTCCTCCCTGTTGCTCGTTCGGACACGCCCCCAGGGAAACTCTCTTTGATATGCGAGTACTTTGGATTACGAGCATACTCCTGGAACGGATGATGCTTGTAATCCGAGGTTCCACTGTAATAAAATACTTACAGAAATGTGAAGGGTATACTCACATGTGAGATACTGTAGATATTTAAGAATAAATTGCCTTTTATTTTAAACTTTACATATTAGCTAAATTATACACCACACTTTTTTTTAAGCTAATTTGATTATGAAAATAATCGTTGGTTGCAGCCCTACTGCATGGCATCATACCAATACAGTTTGCTTGTCAATGTGTATGTTGCGGTGTCCTCTGCTGTCAAAAATGCTACATGTACCTATTTTTGGTGTGTTTTGTGTTGCCATGCGTTGTGGTTACTCATGTTGCCACAATACAGAGGTGTCAATGGGCCCTCAAAGTGCAACTGCATAATGCTTTTTGTCATTTTTGTTTTTTCTAGCAAAAGGATTTACTTTTTTTAATCCTTTTTTTATTTCTTTTTTTTAAGCTGGGCCATACAGTATATGACTTTTAGTCTGGCTTTTATTTTATGTTAAGCATAGATAATTAAAATGTCACAATTTTGGCTTACATTTCTTTTAATAATACACCAGATAGTGTGATGGTACTGATTGTAAAGTTTAGTGAAACCAATTTGTATGGAAATGGCTGTGTTAATTCTGTTTTTTACTGCTTGGCGTTGGGCCACTGTGTTGGACAAAATAGTTTGCAAATGCCCTGTTTGCTGTCATAGAAACAAAAACAAAGGCTCTTTTTCTGTAGCATTGATGTATAACCATGGAGACTGGTGAATGGTATAATGATACTTTATTTTTCATTCTGGGCTTGTTTATGAAGTTCAAAAACCCCAAAAATAAATAACCCATATTCACTATAAGAACTATATTTAATCTACTGTTCTTGTGTGTAACTACATGACCATAGCAATTATTTTCCCTTGTTTCCTGTAAAAATGCAGATTTCAAATTGGAAATAGGCAAAAAATAAACACAATTAAAACTCTGACTGAGCTCTCCAAGACTGTGTGTGTGTGTGTGTGTGTTGTTTTTTTTTTTTTTTTGTGTCGCTGGATTTGATTGACAGCAGCGGGAGCCAATGGCTGCGCTGCTATCAATCTATCCAATGAGGAGACAGCGGCTGGAGATGCTGTGCTCGTCCCAGTCGATGGAACGATCAGGTTCAGGTAGCTAAAGGGGGGGGGAGGAATCTGGGGGGCTGCTGCACTACAGAAGGTTTTTCACCCTAATGCATTAAGATGAAAAACCTTGAGGGTTTACAACCCCTTTTAAGCTCTGTCACACTTTGAATAACAATTGCATGGTCATGCAACACTGCACCCATATAAAATTTTTATCATTTTGTTTTGAGACCGATAAAGCTTTCTTGGTGGTATTTTATCACCATTGGGTTTTTTATTTTTTACTAAACAAAAAAAGTCTCTTTTTTTTTTTTTTTCTTAATTTCTGTTCGAAAATTTTGCAAACACATCATTTTTCTTCTACAGATGGGCACTGGGGGCGGCACTGATGGTCAGTGTAAATGTGCCTTTCAGTATTTCAGGTTACCGGCTATCCTTTCCTCACGCTGTGACAGCGTGTGAGGAAAGTACTGCTGATAACCGGCAAGTCTGTTTGCAATGAAATCAGCTGTCATTGGACACAGCTGATCATATGGTAAAGAGCCACTGTGATTGGATCCTTACCTTGTTCTGTGATCAGCTGTGTCTGAAGAAGTGTAGGGGCGGAGTTCTGGGAGGACGTCAATATCGATGCCCCCCCTAGTACACCCCTCACATTTTTGTAAATATTTTATTATATCTTTTCATGTGACAACACTGAAGAAATTACACTTTGCTACAATGTAAAGTAGTGAGTGTACAGCTTGTATAACAGTGTAAATTCACTGTCCCCTCAAATTAACCCAACACACACGCTAAACTCAAAGTTTTTTATGTCCTTTTTTTTTTTTTGGGTGTGTGTGTTTTTTTTTTTTTTTTTTTTTTTTTTTTCTAGTAATTTTTATTAAAAAGATTTTTTTTATCCCATAATCCAAATGAGACATTTCAGAACACACTACATACATATTATCTACATACAGCCTTAATACACATCACATTTAATAAGCCATAAACTCCCCCCCTCAAAAAAAAAAAAAATTCACCCCCTTCCCTCCTCCCCTCTCTCCAAAGGAGTCCTCCCCCCACTCCCAAACCCACTCCTCTCACAATATCCCCTCTCATACTATAAAACGCCTTACCAAATCAGGGGTATAATGCGACCTATGTAAAATGAACAGTTGCGTTAATTTTTGCGTAGTGGACAACGGTACCTTTGGGACTGCGGACAGAGCCATTGCCCAATGGTCATCTGACAGCGGTCCCAGGTCTCGTTCCCACTGGACCCTGGAGGGAATATCTAGGGATTCTTTAAATTTATTATGCAGTATCCCATAGAATTGTGATATAAGACCTTGCTTTTTCCCTCTATCCTTCAATAATAAAATTATTTTAGAATGATTAAGTTTAAATTCAAAAGTGCATGCCTGAGCCTGTAAGGCATGTCTGAGCTGCAAATATTGGAAAAATCTCTGTTTTGGAATTCCAAATTCATCCGTTATTTGAATGAAGGATTTTAAACGGTCATTCCAAAACAGTTGCTTCAAATATCTCAGCCCATGTTTTTGCCATAGTTCAAACCCCTCTAGTTTCTGCAATTCCTCACAATTTGCATTATTCCAAATTGGGGTATGGCAGATATAACCTGTGACATTAGTAATATTTTTCATTTCTTGCCAAACTTTATCAAAGAGTTTGCCTGTCATAAACTTTTTATCCCTTCACAGATTTTTTTGTCTCTAACAAGGAGATCAATGTATATCCTCTGCATAGCGGTAATAGCAGTCCCTGTATAGGGTCAGACTCCACAACCTCCGTCCAGCCAAAAAATTGCTGTATTTGTGCGGCTAAAAAGTAACTTTTGATGTGTGGAATAGCTAATCCCCCTTCGTCTTTGGCTAACCTTAAGCTCGTTGAGTATGGCAATACCACATGTGTGAGACTTTTACACAGCCTGGCCACATACAGAAGCCCAACATTCAAGTAGCACCTTTAGTTGCATAAATTACACACATAAATTCCTGAGAACCTATCACGTTTTTGAAGGCCCTTCATATTTCTAACACATACCATAGCATGTACATACCAGTTACACGCCAAAATACATTCTGCTGAGCAAAAGGTAAACAAAAGATTACCTGTGGTTTTAGTAGTGCAGTGGTCCATAGAGGAGAGCAATAGTCTGGGCAGCAGGCAGGGATGTGGTCAGCAACAGGGAAAGGATTGTCCAGGCAGCAGGCAGGAATAATGGCCATAGTCAGTACAGGCAGAGAGATCGTCAGCACAGCCAAAACCCTGGTACAGGTAGCAGGCAGGGATGTGGTCAGCAGCAGCGAAAGGATCATCAGGCAGCAGGCAGGAATACTATCCATAGTTAATGCAGGCAGAGATATGGGATAGAGAGGGTAAAAAAGGGGGAGGGGTATGCCTGTATATCAAAAATAATGTACAAGTGAATGTGAGAGATGACATCCCTAAGGGAGCAAGGGAGGAGGTGGAATCCTTATGGGTAGAGCTAAAAAGGGAGGAAACTAAGGGGAAAGTAATACTGGGAGTATGCTATAGGCCCCCTAACCAGAGGGAGGAGGCTGAGGTAGACCTCCCATCACAATTTGGATTAGCCGCAAGACTGGGAAGTGTCATTATAATGGGGGATTTTAATTATCCAGACATAGACTGGGTGGAAGGAACCGCACATTCATCTAAGGCTCGCCAGTTCCTAAATGTCTTGCAGGACAATTTCATGGGTCAGATGGTAAATGCACCAACTAAAAACAAAGTATCACTAGACCTACTGATTACCAACAATACAGACCTGATCACGGATGTGGAAATATGGGGCAATTTAGGAAATGGCGATTACAGGTTAAATTAGTTTTAGTATAAATCACACAAATAGGCTACAAAGGGGGAATACAAAGACACTGAATTTCAAGAGCCAACTTCCCCTAAACTACGATCCTTCTGAGAAAATAATTGGGATAAAATCTCTTAAGAACAAAGGACATGGAGGAAAAATGGGTATGCTTTTAAGAGCATATTAAATAAGGGCATTAGCCAGTGCATCCCAATGGGAAATAAATTTAAAGAAGCTAATAAAAGTCCTGGGTGGCTTAACTCCAACGTAAAAATGCATATAAAAGCAAAGGAGAAGGCCTTCAAAAAATACAAGGCTGAGGGATTATCATCAGCATTCCAACTTTACAAAGAATGCAGCAAGAAATGTGAGGGTGCAATCGGGGCAGCTAAGATAGAACACAAAAGGCACATAGCGGAGGAGAGTAAAAGGCAAAAAGAAGACATTTTTTAAGTACATGGTAAGAAAGGGAGGTCAGATCATATTGGTCCCATAAAGAATGATGAAGGGAATCTGGTTACTAAGGATGGAGAGATAGCGAAGGTATTGAACTTATTCTTCTCAGTCTTCACGAGGGAATCTGGGGGCTTCAGTAACCAAAACTGCAATGTTTATCCTTATGACATGTCATAGGAAGCACCCTCATGGCTAACACAGGACAGAATTAGAAATAGACTTGAAAAACGTAACATTAATAAGTCACCGGGACCAGATGGCTTGCACCCTAGGGTCTCAAAGGAACTCGGTCAAGTAATTGCAGGACCAGTGTTCCTAATTTTTATGAACAGTCTACTGACTGGAATAGTAGCAACTGATTGGAGAAAAGCCAATGTAGCACCAACATTTGAAAAAGGGCCAAGATACATCCCTGGGAATTACAGACCAGTTAGCCTAACATCAATTGTATACAAGCTCTTGGAGGGGATGATAAGGGACTATATACAAGATTTTAGGTATCATTAGCAGTAATCGGCATGGATTCATGAAGATTCATTCTTGCCAAACCAATCTATTAACCTTCTATAAGGCAGTAAGCTTCCATCTAGATAAAAGAAGGCACGTAGATGTGGTGTATCTGGATTTTGCAAAAGCATTTGATACAGTTCCCCATAAACCTTTACTGTACAAAGTAAGGTCCGTTGGCATGGACCATAGGGTGAGTACATGGATTGAAAACTGGCTACAGGGGTGAGTTCAGAGGGTACCGATAAATGGGCAGTACTTGGAATGGTGGAATGTGGGGTCCCCCAGGGTTCTGTCCTGGGACCAATCCTATTTAATTTATTCATAAATGATGTGGAGGATGGGATAAACAGCTCAATCTCTGTATTTGTGGAAAATACCAAGCTAAGCAGGGCAATAACTTCTCCGCAGGATGTGGAAACTTTGCAAGAAGATTTTAACAAATTAATGGGATGGGCAACTACATGGCAAATGAGGGTTTAATGTAAAAAAATGTAAAATAATGCATTTGGATGGCAAAAATATTAATGTAATCTGTTCACTAGGGGCAGATCCTCTGGGGGAATCCTAGGATGGAAAAGGACCTGGGGGTCCTAGTAGATGACAGGCTCAGCAATGTCATGTAATGCTGCAAGCAAAGCAGAACAGAATATTGGCATGCTTTAAAAAAGGGATCAACTCCAGAGATGAAACAATAATTCTCCCACTCTACAAGACTCTGGTCCGGCCGCACATGGAGTATGCTGTCCACTTCTGGGCACCAGTCCTCAGGAAGGATGTGCTGGTACTGAAGAGTCCGGAGAAGGGCAACAAAATGAATAAAGGGACTGGCGGACCTTAGTTATGAGGAAAGGTTACGAGCACTGAACTTATTCTCTCTGGAGAAGAGATGCTTGAGAGGGGATATGGTTTTAATGTACAAATACCGTACTGGTGACCCCACAATAGGGATAAAACTTTTCCACGAAAAAGAATTTTAGACATGCAGCCATTCACTAAAATTAGAAGAAAAGCGTTTTAACCTTAAACTGTGTGTGTGTGGAGGGTTCTTTACTGTAAGAGCGGTTAGGATGTGGAATTCTCTTCTACAGGCAGTGGTTTCAGCGGGGAGCATCGATAATTTCAAAAACTATTGGATAAGCACCTGAACAACCACGAGGTACAGGGATATACAATGTAATACTGACCTAAAATCACACACATAGGTTGGATTTGATGGACTTGTGTCTTTTTTTAACCTCGCCAACTATGTACCCATCAGTACAACCAAAGTATTGGTTCGGGCAACAGGCAAATTGTTCATTAAAAGTCCTGGGTCAATGCAGGCAGAGATATGGTCAGCACAGCCAATGTATTGGTCCAGGCAGCAGGCAGGAAAATCAAGCTTAGGGCCTTGGTCAGGAAAGAATGGGAACTTGGGTAGAAATCTCTTTGAAGCCTCCTGTCTCCAAACCTTGTTCTGGGAATTACGAAGCCCAGAGAAAACCAAAAACTGTTTTTCTCTACTTGGAATACTATTCTAAAGACCCTCACATATGTGAGACCCCTGTGTTATCTTAAATCCCACTACTAAAATAGCAGGGTGAAAGATCAGTCCAAGCAGCAGGCTAAAAACACGGTTAATTTAACAGGTCGAGGTCAGTGCAGGTAAAAGGCAGAAACGTGGTTTATAAACAATGCAGACGGCAGGCAGAGGCATTGTCGATTAAACAGGCCAGGGTCACTTCACGTGGAAGGCAGTGGCATGATTGGTTGTGGAAGCAGGCAAATCAGCACAACTATTGAAAACTGGGAAATGGCAGGCTGTTAGACTAAACTAAAACTTTTAAACTAAACTTTTAGGGAAGTGTGATAAAGTCTGAAGCATTTTCCGATGCATAGGCCTGGTTGGGGGGGACATTGGGGTCAATGAAATCTAGTGTCTTTCCTAACTCCAGCTTTGCCGCACCCCCGACATTTTTTGGGCATCCTATTCCGGTTTATGTTAGTGGAATATTCTCAGGGAAATGGCTCTCATGAAGTCTGCTCACACTAACTGGAGTGAATGCTTTCTGGGGGGATCCTTGCTGATAGGTCCGGGCAGTGACCATTTCTTTGATAAATTTGAGGAAGGTGTTGGGTCTTTTCGTTGACTTTTGATAGGTAAGGTATGCTTTTAAAAATGGCCGAATGAAAAAAGTAAATTGCAACTTTTTTATACCAGAAGAGGGACTTTCGTGTTAAATAGGTCTGTAGCATTCGATTGTTTAAATCTACCCCCCTATGAACTTATTGTAATCGTGTATACACCCAGGCTTTTGAAAGGGGCCACGTCTTCTGTGAAGTTCCACTGAGGTGTCGTGGATGGTGAACATAACGTACACATCTCTCCTATCCCTCCACTTCACGGCCAACACTTCCTCGTTCCTCAGACTTGCTGATTCCCTCCTGTATGTTCTTGTTGTACAGCAGGCCAAAGTTTTCTCACGGTACAGGTGGAGGAAAAGGGGCAAACTGGTATAATTGTCCGTGTAGATGTGATACTACTTTTGGAATAGTGGGAATGCCATCTCCCAGTTAATTTTTCTGTTTATTCTGATGTACGTGGGCACTCTGGCTGGAGCTTGGAGTCCCTGCCTACGCATGCGCGGAAGGCATGCACATATCCAGTGGTGCTTTCACAGAACTTGTTGAGCTTCAATCCATACCTGGCCCTCTTACTGGGAATTTATTGCTTGAATCCCAGCCGACCAGTGAAATGGACAAGGGATTTGTTCACACAGATGTTCTGGTCAGGGACATACAGTTCAGCAAACCTCCTTAGAAAAAAAATCTATTAGGGGGTGAATTTTATATAGTTTATCAAGGTTGGTATGATCTCGGGGAGGGCACTATGTGAGTTATCGCTGAAATGCAAGAAGCGCAGGACCTGGACATGACCGTTAAAAAAAAAAAAAAAAAAAAAAAAATTGGCATGTTATGGGGCTGGTAGACCAATAATTGTGTTTTTTTGTAAGCCCCATGTTGATCGTAAAGCCTAAAAACAAATCTTACTCCTCTACTGTTAGACGTCTCCATTCGAAAGGACAAGGCATAGCCTGAGTTGGGGTTGTTATCAATGTATTTTGTATGTATTGATTGTATCAATTCGTTTGGTCCTCGATGCATTGCAGTAACTAATCAGTGAAAATGCATTTAAAAAATAGTTTTCGGAAAAATTGTCAGTGTTGCCCTGCACACCTGGCTGTGCTGTAAAAAGAGGGGAATTGTAGCTTACCCTGAGCTAGAAGGCATCCAGATGCGAAGGCATTTGGAAGATGGGTTTGGGCCCTAATTCTTTGGGTCTGGCATGAAATTCCAGTCCTTTATTCCTGGGTTCTAGCGCCGTTGGCGTTTTGCAGATTGACCCGTGGGGTGTATGGTGCTGCTGGTGGCTGCCTGTTCTTCAGAGCATCTTCTTTTTAGGATGAACTGCTTCCTCCTCCAATGCTTTCGATGGGCTCATATTCTGAACCGGAATTGGGCGGTGAGAGCTCCCCGCTGCTCTCATCCATCATGTTTAGGATTTGATATGCCTCCTCAGTAGTAAATTTTTTTTTTTTTTTTTTTTTTTTTTTAAGACATGGTGGCTGCGCGGCGGGTAACACTGATGGGCGGCTGCGCGGCGGGTAACACTGATGGGCATAAAATGCAGTGAAGTGAATGATGCGCTCTAATAACTTTCAATCAGTGCACAAAAATAGCTGAGACCAAATCCTATAAATCACAAAAATATGTAAATATAGATAAATAATCGAAAAATTGTGTCATAAAATATCTTGTGTCCAAATAATCGCATAAATAAGTGATATAAGTGATAAAAAAGAAAAGATCAGTATGATTTAAATATAAAGATGATAATACTGGTGGATGTAGTTGATTGTTATCTGCAACTATATACCATAATTATAAATTCACTATGCGTGATGGTATCTCCACCATATGTGTTAGTACACAATAAAACCAATACTCCTGTGACATGCATAGTCCAACTCAATTCACAATATAAGTCTGTTCCAGCTTGCTTATGGATATACTTGTCACTTTTTCAGACTAAAATATCGTTGCCGTTCTCAGGTGCAGATAGATTCATGAAATAAAACTAAGAAAAGACATCATTGTGCAGTAATTAAATAACCAGGATAATCCACGGTAAGGCTTTAACTCGCATATTCCTGGATAGTATGCACTCTGGTGGAAACAATCAGCCGCTCAGTGCGTGATACTTTTCCTCACACCGCTACTATCTGTGCTGCAGACCAGCCTCGATAGTCTACGTCACTGGCTCCTCCTACGCGTTGCGTCACCGGTCACGTGACTTTTTCAAGGATTCTTGAAAAAGGATCCTTTTTCAAGGATCCTTGAGCTACCGTGTTTTTTTTTTTTTTTTTTTACATTTGTGGCCGGCTGTGATTGGACACCGCCGGTCACATGGGACACTCCTCATCCCCGATCGACACGCACAAGCAGCATGACCGGAAGGACATCATATGACATCTGCCCAGAGGGATGAGAGGTTCCCTCCGGCGTCAATCTGCAATATGCCAGGTGGGAAATGGTTAAAGTGAACCTGTGCCCAAATTATGGACATATTTAGATATTAACAACAAGTAACAGAGCTTTAAAACAAGCTTACATTCATCCCTCTAGCTGCTTGTATTGTGTACTAATTCTCAAAGATCACCACAAAGAATCTGAAATCCATTTCAGTCAGTTCTAAAAGCTTCGAAACACCTGCTGGTTCTTTACATTAGAAGGCCAGCAGGCTACCAAGATCTACACTTTTAGAAAAAAAGCTTTCTTGTCATTCCTCTTTTCTTCACTATTTGTTAGCATTCCCCCTTTCCTGCCCATTCCCTCTTGGCCCCTCTTGAAATTTTAAATAGATCTGTTTAAAATATACCTAAAGGCAAAACTGGGGTGTGTGTGTGTGGTGTTTTTTTTTTTTTGTTTGTTTTTGTTTTTGTTTTTAACCACTTTAGCCCTGGACCATTATGCTGCCTAAGGACCAGAGGACTTTTTCCAATTTGGCACTGCGTCACTTTAACTGCTAATTGCGCGGTCATGCAATGCTGTACCCAAACAAAATTTGCGTCCTTTTCTTCCCACAAATAGAGCTTTCTTTTGATGGTATTTGATCACCTCTGCCGTTTTTATTTTTTGCGATATAAACGGAAAAAGACCGAAAATTTTGAAAAAAAATGATATTTTCTACTTTTTGTTATAAAAAAAATCCAATAAACTCAATTTTAGTCATACATTTAGGCCAAAATGTATTCAGCCACATGTCTTTGGTTTGCGCAAAAGTTATAGCGTCTACAAACTAGGGTACATTTTCTGGAATTTCTTGAGGTGCTAAAATGGCAGGGCAGTACAAAACCCCCCCAAATGACCCCATTTCGGAAAGTAGACACCCCAAGGAAATTGCTGAGAGGCATGTTAAACCCATTGAATACTTTTTTTTTGTCCCAAGTGATTGAATGACAAAAAAAAAATTATATTTACAAAAAGTTGTCACTAAATGATATATTGCTCACACAGGCCATGGGCCTATGTGGAATTGCACCCCAAAATACATTCAGCTGCTTCTCCTGAGTACGGGGATACCACATGTGTGGGACTTTTTGGGAGCCTAGCTGCGTACGGGGCCCCGAAAACCAAGCACCTCCTTCATGATTTCTAAGGGCGTAAATTTTTGATTTCACTCCTCACTACCTATCACAGTTTTGAAGGCCATAAAATGCCAAGATGGCACAAAACCCCCCCAAATGACCCCATTTTGGAAAGTAGACACCCCAAGCAATTTGCTGAGAGGCATGTTGAGTCCATGGAATATTTTAAATTTTGACACAAGTTGCGGGAAAGTGACAATTTATTTATTTATTTTTTGCACAAAGTTGTCACTAAATGATATATTGCTCAAACATGCCATGGGCATATGTGGAATTACACCCCAAAATATATTCTGCTGCTTCTCCTGAGTACGGGGATACCACATGCGTGGGACTTTTTGGGAGCCTAGCTTCATACGGGGCCCCGAAATCCAATCACCGCCTTCAGGATTTCTAAGGGCGTAAATTTTTGATTTCACTCCTCACTACCTATGACAGTTTTGAAGGCCATAAAATTCCAAGATAGCACAAAACCCCCCAAAATGACCCCATTTTGGAAAGTAGACACCCCAAGCTATTTGCTGAGAGGCATGGTGAGTATTTTGCAGCTCTCATTTGTTTTTGAAAATGAAGAAGGTCAAGAAAAATGTATTTTTTTTTCTTTTTTCAATTTTCAAAAGTTTGTGACAAAAAGTGAGGTCTGCAAAATACTCACTATACCTCTCAGCAAATAGCTTGGGGTGTCTATTTTCAAAAATGGGGTCATTTGGGGGGGTTGTGCCATCTGGGCATTCCATGGCCTCCGAAACTGTGATAGGCAGTGAAGAGTGAAATCAAAAATGTACGCCCTTAGAAAGCCTGAAGGCGGTGCTTGGTTTTCAGGGTCCCGTACGCGGCTAGGCTCCCAAAAAGTCTCACATGTGGTATCCCCGTACTCAGGAGAAGCAACAGAATTTATTTTAGGGTGTAATTTCACATATCACCATGGCATGTTTGAGCAATATATCATTTAGTGACAACTTTGTGCATAAAAAAAAAAAAAATTGTCTTTTTCCCGCAACTTGTGTCACAATATAAAATATTCCATGGACTCGACATGCCTCTCAGCAAATAGCTTGGGGTGTCTACTTTCCAAAATGGGGTCATTTGGGGGGGTTTTGAACTGTCCTGGCATTTTATGCACAACATTTAGAAGCTTATGTCACACATCACCCACTCTTCTAACCACTTGAAGACAAAGCCCTTTCTGACACTTTTTGTTTACATGAAAAAATTATTTTTTTTTGCAAGAAAATTACTTTGAACCCCCAAACATTATATATTTTTTTAAAGCAAATGCCCTACAGATGAAAATGGTGGGTGTTTGATTTTTTTTTTTTTTCACACAGCAATTGCGCAGCGATTTTTCAAACGCATTTTTTGGGGAAAATACACACTTTTTAAAAAAATTTTAATGCACTAAAACACACTATATTGCCCAAATGTTTGATGAAATAAAAAAGATGATCTTAGGCCGAGTACATGGATACCAAACATGACATGCTTTAAAATTGCGCACAAACGTGCAGTGGCGACAAACTTAATACATTTTTAAAAGCCTTTAAAAGCCTTTACAGGTTACCACTTTAGATTTACAGAGGAGGTCTACTGCTAAAATTACTGCCCTCGATCTGACCTTTGCGGTGATACCTCATATGCATGGTGCAATTGCTGTTTACATTTGACGCCAGACTGACGCTTGCGTTCGCCTTTGCGCGAGAGCAGGGGGGGACAGGGGTGCTTTTTTTTTTTTCTTTACTATTTTTTTTGATTTTTTATCTTATTTTTAAACTGTTCCTTTCATTTTTATGTTATCTCAGGGAATGTAAATATCCCCTATGATAGCAATAGGTAGTGACAAGTACTCTTTTTTTTAAAAAAATTGGGGTCTATTAGACCCTAGATCTCTCCTCTGCCCTCAAAGCATCTGACCACACCAAGATCGGTGTGATAAAATGCTTTCCCAATTTCCCAATGGCGCTGTTTACATCCGGCGAAATCTAAGTCATGAAATGCTCGTAGCTTCCGCTTTCTTAGGCCATAGAGATGTTTGGAGCCATTCTGGTCTCTGATCAGCTCTATGGTCAGCTGGCTGAATCACCGGCTGCATTTGCAGGTTCCCTGTTGGGACAGGAGAGCCAGAGAAAAACATGGAAGACGGTGGGGGGGGGGGCATTCCCTCCCACTGCTTGTAAAAGCAGTCTAGAGGTTAATTAGCCGCTAGGATTGCTTTTACATGAAAGCCAACCGCTGGCTGAAAAGAATGATACCAAGATGATACCTAAACTTGCAGGCATCGTTCTGCTATAACCACTCAAAGTCCAGCAACATACCAGTACGTTGCTGGTCCTTGTTGGGCATATATTGTAAACTTTTTTTTCATGCAGCCTGTGGGCTGAACGAAAAAAAGATATTGATCGGTGGGTATGCCCACCATTAGAATACCTCCCTTCATCCACCCACTTCTAATGATGGGCATACATGCACCATTTATATATGCCGAAGCATGGCAGGAGCAAATCGCTCCTCCACCCACTGCTGCCCCCACGCTTCGGCATATATGCTGAAGTATGTAACTGTGGTGGTGAAATCACCTCCGACAGCGCTGGAGTCACGGCTTTATATATCGTGGGAGCAAACGCTGTTGCTGTCAAGATAAATAAATCCGCTCTGCAGCTGAATGGCATACCTGAAAACAATAAAATGGTTACCAACAAAACACAGTAAACAGTAAAGTATAAAAAAATTGCATATCTGAAAAGCAGATTTTTTATTTTTTAATTTTTTTTACACTTTTTTTAGTAACTTTTAACTTTTGTAACTTGTACCAGGTTTGGGTCTCTCAAAATGCGATGGCATCTTAGGAGACCCTGTGAAAGTGTGTCCTAGTCTGTGCAGTGCTGTACCCTATGCTAATATTCAACTAGTGAATGGTAGCGTTAAAAACATTCACCCATGCATTGACCAGGATTGCCAGGACAGGAGGGACAATAACACCGGGTGTCACGCCTAAATCCGCGCTTGCTGCAGACACGACATCTTTTTTGGGGGGCTCTTTGGGTAGGGGTACTCGGGAGGGCATAAGGAAAATGCCTCTCATGCACCCGACTTACTGCATTTGGTTGGGGAAGGTGAGGTGAAGCACCGTCTGGATACAGAAGGGCTCTGACGATCTCTTCCTGGAATTTAAGGAAGGATCCAGTCTGTCCTGAAGCTCTGTATAGCACATAAGCATTCAGCAAAGCCAATTGAAATAAATAAACAGACACTTTTTTGTACCAGCGTCTGGCCTTACGGGCAACTAGGTATGGCGCCAACAACTGGTCGTTGAGGTCCACCCCTCCCATATTTTGGTTATATTCGTGGACACAGAGGGGTTTCTCCACAACGCCAGTCGCCGTAGTAATTTGGACCGTCGTGTCTGCATGAAGGGAGGTAAGAACGAAAACATTCTTATTGTCCCTCCACTTCATAGCGAGCAAGTTACTACACTTGAAGCAGGCTCTCTCCCCCAGCCTAAGACGGGAATCTACAAGCCGCTGGGGAAAGCCCCGGCGATTAGGTCGCACGGTGCCACATGCTCCAATCTGCTGATCAAACAAGTGACTAAAGTGGCACGCTTGTGTAATAATTGTCCACGTACAAGTGGTACCCCTTTCCGAATAAGGGTGACACCAAGTCCCACACTACCTTGCCAGCACTTCCTATGTAGTCAGGGCAGCTTGTCGGCTCTACGTGACTATCTTTGCCCTCGTAAACCATAAAACTACATGTATACAGCCTGTGGCCCTGTCACAGAGCTTATACATCTTGACCCCGTATCTGGCACACTTGCTGGGAAGGTACTGTTTGAATGACAAGCGGCCAGAAAATTTATTTAGGGACTCATCAACGCAGACAACTTGATGGGGAGTAAACAAGTCTGCAAAACGTTGGTTGAAGTGGTTTACGAGGGGCCGATTTTTGTAGAGCCGATCGTATCCAGGGTCTCCACGAGGACGACAGAGTTCATTGTCATTGAAGTGCATAAACCGCAAAATCTGCTCGTATTGTGCCCTGGCCATGGAAGCAGAGAACACGGGCATATGGTAAACTGGGTCAGTGGACCAATATGACCGCAACTTACCCTTTTTATGTATGCCCATGTTGAGGGAAAGGCCCAGAAAGATCTTAAATTCGCAGACCGTAATTGGTCTCCAATCTCTGGCAAGGGAGGACTGGGGAATAGTGGCGATGTGTTGACCAGCGTATAAATTGCTTTGGTCCACAATAGATCTATAGTGAAAAACAGTGAATAAAAATCCAGTGGCGTAAAATCAACTGTTTCCACCTGAATTCCGGGTTGGCCAGTGAATGGGAGAAGTACGGGTGCTGCAGAAGTGGTTGGTTCCCAATTCGGATTGGCGAATGCAGCAGGATGGGCACGACGGGCCTGTCTTTGTCTTCTTGGTGGCAGCGGGACACTACTTATGCTTGCCACCTCGCCAGCTTGAACTGCACTTATGGGACTCGCCACGTCACCACGTGATACTGCAGTGCTGGATGTAAGACCAGGGTGTACTAGGCCGCTGGTGCTTGCCAGTTCACCAGAAGGAATAGCGGCACTAGTACTTCTCTGCTCCATACGAGAGCCCTGCGGTTCTTGCACTTCAAGGACAGAAGAAGATTGGGGTCTGGTACGCCTGACTTTGGCAGGGACCACAACTCCGTCGTCAGAGCTATCTGTCATGGAGCCGCTGTCCTCTACAGGATCGTATTCTGAGCCTGAATCTGACAGATGAGTGACTTCCTCTTCACTATCTGTCATGCTCAGAAACGTGTAGGCCTCTTCACTAGTGTACCTTCGATTTGCCATTTTGGGCTCTAAATTTAGGGGTACACTAGTGAGACTCACAGGCAAAAAAGCTCTGGACTGTCAGCGACTGTATCAAAACGCTACCAAAAAACTGTTAGCGATCGCAGGGATCAGGCCTGACTCTGCGAACGCTGCAGTTATGTGTGCTTAGTGTTTTGTAAGTGTCAGTGATCGATCGATACTGCACATGGTTGGGCTGGGCAGGGCTGGGCCGAGGGGCAAAACGCAGGTGCTAGCAGGTATCTGGGCTGATCCTGCTAACACTGTTTATGATAACCCTAAACTGCTGGGGACGCTAGTATAGATCTGATTGGATCAGATATCGATCCGCTCAGATACTATAGCACTAAGGGAGGTGTATGCTGCGTGCGTGGGTGTTAGCGGTACTGGCGCTAACCTGATGCTGCCTGGGGCGACGCAGACCTTATCTGACCCTAAAAACTTAACTGATATCACCGACGGGCAATTAGGGGGTTAAACCTTTATAAGGTAATAAACGGCGGGTGCCCTAAAACTATAAAATACAAACTAACTAACCAGCGTCACCCGTAAAAATTATACGGTGATCGCTGGTGAAAGGGTTAACTAGGGGGCAATCAGGGGGTTAAAACCTTTATTAGGTAGTATATGGGGGTCCCTGTCGCTATAAAACACTGACAGCGAACCTATATACTTACCTCCCTAACTAGCATCACCTGTGTCACTAATACAGCGATTAGAAAAATGATCGCTTAGCAACACTGGCGACGGGGGGTGATCAAGGGGTTAACCTTTATTAGGGGGGGTTAGGGGGGTACCCTGGACCTAAAGGGGGCTAACCTAACTGCCCTAACACTTATAACTGTCACAAACTGACACCAATGCAAAAAAAAAAAAAAACTGCTATTGGCGTCAGTGTGACAGGGGGTACAGGGGGGTGATCGGGGGGTGATGGGGGTGATAAGTGTGCCTGGCGTGTTCTACTGTAAGTGTAGTGTTGGTGCACTTACTTGGATGTCTTCTCTCCTCAGTGCCGGATCGAAAAGACCGGCTCGAGGAGGGATGACATCACTTCCTCTCCCTCTGTTTTACATTACAGCGATCGGGAGCGATCGGGAGGGGGTCGCCACGAATGGATGGCCACCCCCTCACCTCTTATCGCCCGGGAAGAAATGGCGACCACCTCGGGCACCGGCGGGGGGGTCCGATAGGACCCCCCACCCGCGGAAGGCAGATTGCGTATATGTATGTGATTCTGCCGACGTACATCGGCGTGAGGTGGTCGTCAAGTGGTTAATAGATTAGGGTAAGTGTAAAAAAAAAAAAAAAAAGAAAAAAAAAACGCCATTTGTGTTTTTTTTAGAGAGCTGTCCCATCACTTCCTCTGCTGTAGACTCAACAGGAAGTGAGAGGATATTTTCCAATATGAGGGAAATCCTCACCTAGAGATTTGTCACAGAGCAAGTGTCCCCATTGGAAAATGTCCCCTCTATTCCTGTTCTGGTGGCAACTCAGAATACTGGATTTATCCTCACTTTCATTCCTGGTGACATTGGTGTTCAGGACTAGAGAGTGAATCGCCCTAAAATGGGTACTGACCACATTGGTGGTTCTAACCACTCTATTCCAACCTAAAAAAAAAAAAAAGTTTCTTCTTTTTGTTATACTGTAAGACCACAGAAGGTTCAATTTTATTTAGAACACTTTTTTGGACACTTTTCTGTAGGTAGCAAATTTTGTCTTTTTTTGTTTATTTTACCGGGCTCCATTTACAAAGTGGTATCTTACCACATCCGTATCCGGTAAGATGCCACATAATATATTTTTTAAAAACGTTTTTCTTTTTAGCATTCACTAAAAAACGCTACTAAAATACCGGTATTTTAGTAGTGAAAGCCTGCGGTAATTTACCGCTGGCAGTAGCCAGTGTCCTTTCCACAGGCTGTCCTTCAGTAACTGTCATGGTTGTTAAGGAGCAAGTGGCCACGGCATCCTTAACAGTTTAGCCATATGCGGGAAACCTGACTGACAGCTGAATGTAGAATGTTTTAGCTTTCAATGAAAAAAAATCAGGCAAATGCCCCCCCCCCCCCCGGTCCATACCAGGCCCTAAGGGTCTGGTATGCATTTTGTAGGGAAGCCCCACGCCACAATGAAAAAAAAAAGAAAATGGCGTGCCCCCCCCCCCCCAATCCATACCAGACCCATATCCGAGCATACAGCCTGGCAGGTCAAGAAAGGGATGGGTAGAAACCCCGCTAACAGCTAATGACTCATCAGTTGTTAAGGATTGACATTTTCAGGATCGCATGCAGTATTTGGGAAAACTCCTAAATACCGCATGCAATCTGGTTCTGTGAATGGAGCCCACTATGTATATTTTTAACCCTTCTTCACTATTTTAATACATACAATATACAGTATATCACAACTGTGCAGTTTTGACACATGACTCGATGCAAGTGTTGCCTTCCAAAGAGGTATCTGCGGTGGATCGCTTTTTGGAAAGCATTTGACAGGAATTGAGGTGGTGATATGTCACTTCCTCACTGACTATTTTGTCCCCTAAAAACCTGCACCATGCTCCTCAACTGCGTGACGGGGGGGCCACATTTGCAAAGTGCTGTGGCATGCATACACCCCCATTTGCTGCCTTAGCAGCTTAAGGGGGAGTGGTTGGAGGGGCAGTAGAAACGTAGCTTGACCATGTGTTGTGTTTTTGTTTTTTTGTTTTTTATTTTTTTTTCCACTCTCCAATCGCAAATGTAAATGAGGCTTAAGGGCATCGAGGAACTATGTATGCATTTTTTGTCTGACAGTCTTGTGTATTGAAGTGTGTTTTCAAGTCTCTTTTTACGTTTTCCAATCGAGACAATTAAAACCTATGTAGCAGGTACCTCTCCAGGCTACTTGAATCCACAAGGGAGAGAGAGCTACCTGCTAGCAGCTGCGGGGGCTTTTTACCCCCCTTCCTCTCCTCTCACACACGCAGACACACAGAACTGTTTACTTTGCAGCCTCCCTATTGGAAGAGACTGAGAGCCAATCATCAGGGAGCAGCAGCAAAGAACTGTGGGATATGAAATCCCAGCACAAGGCAGACTAACTGTGTGAGGGGGCAGGACTGCAAATCCCAGGCTGAACTGCAGAGAGTCAAGAGGATTGTGGGAGAGACTATAAAAGTACAGGGCGGACCAGGCCAAGCAGGCCTTATTTCCTGGATCCCATGGGGAGGTCAACCTTCTGTTGTTGTGTGATGGGATTGCGGCCTACCAAGGGGCACACAGCCTGCAGCTCCAGCCCAGAGGGACAGAACCCTGCATGCTTCCAGAAGGATGCTCTGCAGCAGCGCAGAAGGTCACGGAATCGACCGGGTCAGCAGACTGAAAGCCATCAGGACACATCTGCGGCCAGGAGAATCGTTTGATCGCTCTTTAGAGGACCGCTAAATGCGTATAGGATTGGTAAGGGGGCTTTGCCCAGGGATCTTATTGCCTTCCATAAAACACCACACTTGAACACTGTGCACAGACACCTGTTATCTGGAACACGTAGGGGAGTGCTATAGCACAGCACTAGCTATTTTACATTGCTCCCCATCACTCTGTTACATTGAGGGACCCTTGTCCACAGAGCTCCAACATGCAGGTGAATAAAACAAATGTAAAGTCTTGCTCTTAGAACATTATTGTTGTCGCTCTTAAAGGGGACATGTCACTGGTATTTATATTACTTCATTATGTGTTAATATTGAAGGTACTATAGGCCGGCCTGGGGTTCCCCTTTAGCCATAGTATTCTACAATCAATAGCTTGTTTGGGGAGTCCATTTAATCCATTAAGTCCATTTGTACATTATTATTATTCTTTTATTGTTACAGAGTGTTATTGACTGTTTTGAAAACTGTTTCAACCAAGTCCTGGCTACTTATACAGGACTTGGCTGACTATTATTACTTTAAACCTTTCTCTGGTCCAAGTAAACCTAAGAGAGCAGAACTTTGTGTGTTTATTACTGTGTTGTTCCATTAATCACATTGCTAGGTGCGCCAGAGGAGCTGGGACAGTTTTTTGGGGCTGAGAGGCAGAGAAACTGACCAAACAAAAGCAGCTCCTTCGCGACACGTGGGGGGGGCTCGTCCGGGATTTTCAATTTCCCTGCAATCAACTCCCCTACAAGCACCAGGATGGACCTTGCTGCTGCTATCCAGTGGAGTGAGGAAGAAGGCGCCTGCTCAGAGTTGAGCGTGGTGATCTATCTCCCTGGGGGAGGCCTGGGCTGAGGAACAAATCAGCCAAGCAGTGAAGACGCTGTCCCCAGACAGGAAGGTGTGGGTGATTGCTGTCAAAACAGACCGTGGGACCTCCTGCACCTATGCACTGTTAGAGTGGAGACAAGGAGTCCCTGAAAGCTTCAAAGGTGCCAGTGTGCAATTGGCCAACAAGACGGAGCTTTGTATAATCCATTTGAAGGTTCCAGACAAGGGTCCTACCAGCTCCAGTCAAGCGGAGTCAACTATGGAAGAAGTTCCCTCCCAGTCACCCCTGGCCATGATCGGGCCAGAATTCTTCACCTCCATGGGAGAATTTGTATGAAAATATCAAAAGGGCAATCCAGTGTGTTCTGGGGCTGGATACCGGAAGCTGAGGATCTTCTCTGGAAAACACCCTGTGCCCACTGGAGAGGAAGAATATAAAGTCTGGATTGAACAGGCTATGCAGGCCCCAGAAGAGTAGGACCTGCCAGAGTCTCAAAAGAAGCAACGCATCAGTGAGAGTTTGTGAGGAGCCACTGCTGAGGCTATCAGGAACCTGAGATTTAGTAACCCAACCTGTACGGCTTAACGATTACCCGGCCATGTTACAGGAGGAGTTTGGGTGGACAGAGAAAGCAACTGACCTAATCTATCAATTTGAACATGCCCTTCAACACCAAGGTGAATGCCTGTCTGAATACATCAGAAGGCTGTACAAGATGCTATACCAGATTGTGCTAAAAAAAAAAAGGGATGATGCCTTCTGCCATAGACCAGGCCAGAATACAGCAAATCTTAAAGGGGGCCCTACGCTCCGACCCAGTCTGGCTTCAGCTGAAGACCTCTGCGGGTGTTATGTCCCTAAAATACCCTGATCTCATCAAAGTAGTGAGATAAGAGGAGGCCATGTTTGATGACAAGCGAGTGTCTGTTCGACAAGCCTCTACACCTCTGGCTGAGGTCGGGTCTGTGGGGGCAGTGGAGCAAAACTCTAAAATAGCCACCTTGATGGCACAGATAATGGAGATGATGACCTTGTTGGCTGCGAAAATCACCAACTGATGAGGGTGTTAGAGACAGGAGTGCCTCTGAATCCATCTACTGCCTCTGGCCTGAGGCCGATGAATAATGAAGTCTGCTTCAACTGCAGAGGAGTTGGACATTATCGACAAGTATGCCCAAGCCCAGTGAAGCCTGAAGCACAACATCAAAAGCTGGCGGGAAACTCCATAGGGCATCGGTGAAGGAGTGAACCGGGTGCCCATCTACATTAGCTAGCTCCAGAAAAAAACGACGATGCAAAGAGACCGCAGCGGAAGTCCAAACCCTTGCAGAGGGCTCCCGTTGTTGCCTCAGAGCGACCAAGTGTCCCACTCCCTTTTGACCCATGCTACCCAGCGTCGGAGAGTCAATGCACACCAGACTTCCGGAGCTCAACAGAGACTCAAGCCAGATTAGAACTTCTGCAAGAAAGGGGTGTGGATACAAGCCACCAAACAGGCCAAGCCTGCCACTCCCCACAAATTCCCTGCCAACCTAGTGGGACCTTCTCCGGTTATCTCCATCCAAGTGGAGGGAATCTACACCAAGTCCCTCCTGGATACTGGAGCTCAAGTGACCCTCCTCTACAGAGACTTCTATGACAGGCGCCTCAAACCCTGCCATCACAGAAGTTAGAAGAGCTAGAGATATGGGGCAGTTGGACTCAGATCTTCCCTTATGATGGCTATCTACTAGTCAAGCTGACCTTCGATCCCTCCGTAGCTGGGAAAGCTGAGGTCTTTTACTAGCCCGTGGTGGGCGAGGGCAGACCACTGCCAAAGTGTCAAAGTTCTCTCATCATCGGGACTAATACTGATCTTGTTGGAAGACTGTTGACACCTCTTGTCCAAGAGCAGGACACTTCGACTACAAGTGTGCACCCCATGTTGAGACAAACCTATCAGCGCCTGGTGCAAGAACAGAAGGCCCTAGCTGAAGGAGTGGGAAAGGTTTGGCATTTGGACCGGAGTGAGAAGGAATTACAGCCTGGTGAAGTGACCTGTTTATGGGCATCTGTCAAACTAAATTGGAAACTGCCAGGCCCTTTCATCACCCTTGAAGCGGACAGACAGAAAGAAGACATGGGAGTGGAGATGATTCCAGAAATGATTTCAGCCAAAGCATTGCAAAGAAGCCACGGGAGGATCTCAGTCAGTGTCCGCAACATAACAGCCTCGTCGGTGAAGATGCCGGCTCGGATGTTGCTGGGACAAGTGAACCCGGCTACCCCAGTCTCTGATTTGGTGGGGGGAGAACAGGATGGGATCCCTGTCAAGGAGTTATATCTGAAGAACACTCCTCTCTCACCTGAATGGAAAGAAAGAGCCAAGACTCAACTCCTGAGGTGGCAGGCTGCATTCTCGAAGAGTGAATCAGATGTGGGGTGTGCAAGGAACGCCCAACACCGGATTCATCTAAAAGAAGACAAGCCGCTCAGAGAGAGAGTCCGATGGATTGCTTTAGGGGACTTGGAAGACCTGCGTGAACAATTGGCAGGATTGAAGAGCAGGTATCATCAGAGTCCCGAAGTCCATACGCTTCTCTGATAGTGGTGGTACGGAAGAAGAATGGGTCACTGAGGCTTTGTATCGACTACAGAACGCTGAACAGAAGGACCGTTCCCGACCAGTACAGCACACCACAGATAGAAGACGCCTTGCAGAGCCTGTCAGGGGCCAAGTGGTTCAGCATGCTGGACCTGAATAGCGGGTACTATCAAATCTCCATGCATCCTGAGGATAGGGAGAAGACCGCCTTTATTACCTTGGTGGGGTTCTTTGAATTCGACCGCATGCCTTGTGGCTTGCCCCGCGCCCCAGCCACTTTCCAAAGGCTTATGGAGAAGACCGTGGGTGACATGAACCTGATAGGTGTCTGTGTATTTAGACGACCTCATCCTCCTTCGGGAAGACCTTGGAAGAGCACGAAGAGCGTTTGGAGAAGGTTCTGAAAAGACTTTATGATGAGGGGTTGAAGCAGTCTCTGGAGAAGTGCCAGTTTTATCAACCCTCGGTCAACTACCTTGGTCACATCATGTCTGCCGACGAAGTGGCCACTGACCCTCAGAAGCTGGAAGCTGTCCCCTCCTGCCCACTGTGACTGAACTCCGGTCATTTCTGGGATTCTGTTCCTAATACAGGAGATTAGTCGAGGGATTCGCTAAAATAGCCCGCCCACTTAATGAGCTACTAAAAAGCGGAGCGGAAGATGATGATCCGACAGCCCAGCTGGAGGGCCCAGAAAACCCAGAGAGTCCACTCAGGAACCGTGGACTGCCCAATGTAAAGAGGCCTTTAGGCAGCTGAAATAGAGCCTAACAAACTTCTCCAGTCCTGACGTTGACTCCAGTCGAGATGGGTTGAGCGGGGTGCTGTATCAAGAACACGATGACCACCTACAGCCTGTTGCCTATGTGGGTCGGAGCTTGGCACCCGCCGAGAAGAACTACCCCACACACAAACTCGAGTTTCTGGCCTTGAAGTGGGCAGTAGCGGATAAACTGAGGGATTATCAACTATATGGAGCGGAGTTGGTGATTAAGACCAACAATAATCCTCTCACCTACATCCTCACCACTGCCAATTTGGATGCCACAGGTCAGATGGTTGGCTGCCCTATCGGGGTTTACTTTCAGCCTGAAGTATCGACCGGGGTCGGGAACAAAGATGCAGATGCTCTGTCAAGAAGGCTCCAGTGACCCTCCAGAAGGATGGGCCCAGGCGTACACTTGAAGGGGTACGAGCCTTGTGTCAAGCAGCAGAACACCAAGCTGGAGGAGGATCCAGGGCTGAAGGCATTGGAGTTTCAGTTGCTGGTGTCCCCAAATGTTATTGCAATGTCACCCAAGTCTGGGATGAAGGTCTGCCAAAGCTTTTCTAAGAAGGACTTGCGAAGGGACCAGTTGGAAGTTCTTTCTTGGCATTGAAGGCCTTGTAGAGCCAATGCCCTGACATGCTCCTCATCGACTGACTCCCCGAAGGAGGCTCCTCTACTGCACCGAGAGTGGGATCGTTTGCAGCTGCATCAAGGGGTGGTCTACCGAAGGGGCCCCTCTGATGATCTTGAAGAAAAACTGCAGTTATTTCTACCAGAAAATCATAGGGAGACTATTAATTTCCCTTCACGACAACCATGGCCACCTAGGGCCCGAGAGAACTTTCTACCTGGTGAGAGACCGATTCTACTGGCCCTGCATGCGGGTATCCAAAGACAAACTTTGCCTCACTGAGCTGCCCCAATGGGCCATCTTCAGAGTCAGAGTCCCATGGAGCTGGTGTGCATTGACTTTCTGTGCTTGGAGCCTGATCTGAGTGGACAGGGAAATATCCTGGTAGGGACTTGCTACTTCACTCGGTATGCCCAGGCATTTCCCACAAAGGATTAACAAGCATCCACGGTGGCCAAGATCTTAGTGGAGAAGTTCATTGTAAACTATGGCATGCCCCAATGTATCCACTCTGATCAAAGGAGGGGTTTCGAAAACAGCCTCATCAAGAGACTTTTAGACTTGTTAGGCATTGAGAAGTCCAGAACCACCCCATACCATCCTCAAGGAGATCCTCAGCCAGAGGTTCAACTGAACCCTCCTGGATATGCTTGGGATTTTGAGTTCAGAACAAAAGCAGCACTGGAGCAAGCATATAGCCACTATCTTGCATGCTTATAACAGCACTGCAAACTATGCCACAGGATACTCCCCCTATCGTCTGATGTTTGGACGGGAGGCCTGGCTGCCAGTAGACTTGGCCTTTGGCACGTCCTTAGACCATACTTCAACAACCTCCCACAGAGGGTATGTAGACCGCCTGTGGAAAAGTCTGAAGACCGCCTATGACAAGGCCCAAGCTGCCTCAGATGCCCAAGGACAGAGGAACAAAAAACTTTGACCTCAGGGTACGAGTGCAGGACTTGCAACCAGGTGACAGGGTGCTTCTGAGAAATCTGGGTGTCCGTGGAAAGCACAAGTTGGCTGACCGCTGGAAGTCGCAGCTCTATGTCATTTGCAAGCAGCTGCCAGGACTCCCAGTGTATCAAATCCGACTAGATTGGAGCACAGGCACGCTAAAGACATGGAACCGCAACCATCTATTGCCTCTGTCAGAAGCAGTTCATTTGCCACCACAGCCAGATTCACAGTCCCCACCCATGTCCTCTCAGATTGAAGAGATGGGGATAGACTGGTTGTGGCCATCTCAAATGCCAGGGCCTGCCAACGCCCCTTCGTCTCCTCCCAAGGTGACAGACATTGGAATTCTTAGACCAGAGGCTCCTGAGCTTGTGCCTCAAAGTCCACCTTCTGAACAGTTGAAAAACCCTCAATCTTCCTTGCTGACAGCAGACCCTGAAGTTTTCCAATCCTTCATTTTAGAGGGAGCTGAGGCTGATATGCAAGAAAAAAAAAACTCTGGATGAAGCAAAGGCCAGTGTGCCTGTAACGCCAGAGCCTAAAGAACACACAGAGAGAGAAGAGCTATTCACCCACCTAAGAGACTGACTTATGATATGATGGGTGGAAGCTGTTTTCACTTCCAAAAGGACTCTTGAGGCGCCTGGTTCTTCCACCACACATTTAGTGACAGACAACCCCAACTCACCCCCTGGCACATCTAGCTGGGCCATTCAAATTCAAGTGACCTGTAGGCAGGACAACCTCCCCTCCTATGCTAATTGGTGGGAGGTTCCTCTGCCAGGTTTTATACTTTCTCTGCTTGTATATAAAAAGCATGTAACAGGTCACAGACTTTTTACTCCCTTTGGTGGGGGGAGTGTGTAGCAGGTACCTCTCCAGCCTGATTGACTCCACAAGGGGGAGAGAGCTGCCTGCTAGCAGCTGTGTGGGCTTTTCACCCCCTTTTCTCTCCTCTCTCATACACAATCATCAGGGAGCAGCAGCAAAGAACTGTGGGATATGAAGTCTCAGCACAAGGCAGACTGACTGTGTGAGGAGACAGGACTGCAAATCCCAGGCTGCACTGCAGAGAGTCAAGAGGATTGTGGGAGAGACTATAAAAGTACAGGGCGGACCAGGCTAGTTTTCTGGATCCCATCAGGAGAGCAACCCTCTGTTGCTGTGTGAGGGGATTGCGGCCTACCAAGGGGCACACAGCCTGCAGCTCCAGCCCAGGGGGACAGAATCCTGCATGCTTCCAGAAGGATGCTCTGCAGCAGCACAGAAGATCACAGAATCGGCTGATTCACCGGGTCAGCAGACTGAAAGCTATCGTGACACATCTGCAGCCAGGAGAATCGTTTGATTGCTCTTTAGAGGACCGCTGAATGCGTACAGGATTGGTGAGGGGGCTTTGCCCAGGGATCTTATTGCCTTCCATAAAACACCACACTTGAACACTGTACACAGACACCTGTTATCCGGAACACAGAGGAGTGCTGTAGCACAGCACCAGCTATTTTACATTGCTCCCCATCACTCTGTTACATTGAAGGACCCTTGTCCACAGAGCTCCAACATGCCGGTGAAGAGAACAAACGCAAGGCCTTGCTCTTAGAACATTATTGTTGTTGCTCTTAAAGAGGACATTTCACTGGTGTTTATATTACTTCATTGTGTGTTAGCATTGAAGGTACTATAGGCCGGCCTGGGGTTCCCCTTTAGCCATAGTATTCTACATCAATCAATAGCTTGTTTGGGGAGTCCATTTAATCTGTGTACGTTATTATTATTTTATTGTTGCAGAGTGTTATTGACTGTTTTGAGAACTGTTTCAACCAAATCCTGGCTACAGGACTTGGCTGACTAATATTACTTTAAACCTTTCTCTGGTCCAAGTAAACCTAATAGAGCAGAACTGTAGGGCTGCAACTAACGATCATTTCCATAATCTATTAGTTGGCCGATTTATTGTTTCGATTAATCGGTTAATAACCTTAAAAAAAAGTGTGGTGTATAATTTAGTTAATATGTAAAGTTTAAAAAAAGGCAATTTATTCCTAAATATCTTTATACTCAGGGGTAAATATAAATGACCAACTATATGGTTAGGGAGTAAAATCTTTAATCCTCTCTGAGAATAACAGACAGAAGAGATATACTCTATATACTATTAGAGGTTGAATCTGGACTCTGGATTTTTTTTATTTAAAGAAAAATACATTCTAGACTGTTTTGCAGATTTTCAAACAGAACTGTAATATTACATGCTTTTCTGCAGCTTCTCCATTGAAGTAAATTGAACCAAAAAAGCACCGTTTTGCATTTAAAAAGGTCCTTGACCCTTTCCAAATACACAGCAGCTGAAAAAAGCATAGATGTGAACGTTAAATGAACTGTAGTGCATTTCTGCAAAAAACACATAGGTGGGAACCAGGCCTAAGGCATTTAGTAACATAATGGAGTTAAAAAAATAAATAAATAATTCTTTTTTTACTGTGCAACAGTGAAAGTAATATTTACAGTAGAGATTATTTGCTCTTTTTGTGCTATATAGGCCTAATTTTAGCTTTTTTTAACCCCATTATGTTACTCACCGATTAATTGATTATGAAAATGGTAATCTGTTAATTTCATAATCGATTAGTTGTCGATTAATTGATTAGTTGTTTCAACCCTAGAACTGTGTCTATGTGTTATTACTGTGTTATTCCGTTAACTACATTGCTAGGTGTGGCAGAGGGTCTGGGACAGTTCTTTGGGGTGGAGAGGCAGAGAAACGTTGGGGGGCTCGTCCGGGATTTTCCATTTCTCTGCAATCAACTCCGCGGTGACGTAAAACATGTACGTCGGGACTATAAACGGGGAAGTGGCCAATAGCTTTCATCTCTTTATTTATTCTGAGCATGCGTGGCACTTTGTGCGTTGGATTTGTGTACACACGATCGGAATTTCCGAAAACGGATTTTGTTGTCGGAAAATTTTATATCCTGCTCTCAAACTTTGTGTGTCGGAAAATCCGATGGAAAATGTGTGATGGAGCCTACACACGGTCGGAATTTCCGACAACAAGGTCCTATCACACATTTTCCGTCTGAAAATCCGACCGTGTGTACGGGGCATTGGAGTGGAGACAAGGAGTCCCTGAAAGCTTCAAAGGTGCCAGTGTGCAATTGGCCAACAAGACGGAGCTTTGTATAATCCATCTGAAGGAGGGACTGAATAAACAAAAGCAGCTCATTCGGGGGCATCGCGACACCTAATATGTAGTTATTCCAGAAAAACTGATACTTGGTTCTGCCTTAATGGACCCCACTAGACTGAGAATTGCAGGACTAACCTGTGATGTGACCTTTGGCCACTGGGCTGTGCTTGTGGTGCTCCCCAGACACCTGGTGTACTGTGGCTTGTTAGCCGCATAGCTCTTTACAGGTCCAGCTGACACTCTCAAAAGGATAAACACCTCAATTACTGTGTTACACAAGTCTTTACTAGAGGTTTAGGTGCTTCATTAGGTGACATCATGAAAGTGGAACTTTGAAAGCTGAAGGCCCCATGCACACAGGGTGTGTGTCAGGTTTGTATACAGTCTTGCCTCTAAAGGCCTATAAACTCCTATAGGCTATAGGTAAACACATAGGCTACATAGAGGGGCGTTAAGAGGCAGGAATAAAAAAAAAATAAGAAAAATAAGAAAAAGTAAAACGTCTGTAAATTAAAACCGAGGGGAAAACCCCCAGTAACAATAGTTAACATCAAGAAAAGGTGTAAAAGCAAAATTGCAATTTTTATTAAGGACAACTGTTAAAAGAACATTATAAATGGCTGGTGTGACAACTTATCATCTCAGAAGGACATATACATCACATATGTTGTCATCATGGTACATGAGCCATGACTACTCAGTACAGAAATGCATAGGAACACCCAACGTGTTTCAGAATATACGTTCCTTCTTCAGGGGTTTATGCCAGCAGCATGGATATCGCGCATGTCTTTTGAGTGTGAAATACATATGTACATCAGCCAAAGGAGTTAGAAACCAACAAGGTTGTATTTCCTCCATACAATTTATCTCAATATTTATCAAAATCAATCTCCATAGCAGCTGAAAAAAGCGTACCCCCGCCCCAGGCGAATATACAATATATACAGTAAATGCAACTCGATGAAACGTCCTTGATAAAAAATTCAAATCTTTGTGAGTGTGTCTTCCTATATTTAATTTATTAGACTCTCACCAGATTCTGTGACCCCTAGTAAATGTGGGCCAAATAAAGCTTGATACCAAAACCACTATGGTCTTCTTTTTTCTCTCCTCTTCTCTTCTGTCCTTTTTTTTTTTTTTCTCCTCTCCTTTCAAAATCCTCTCCAGAGTATAAAACCCAAAAATGAGAAAAGCATGTCGTGTAGTATGTTCAAATAGTTTTCCTCTTTACTCCCACTTGCCTATATACTCTTACCAAACATTATGGTGTTTATTTACTAAAACTGGAGAGTGCAAAATCTGGTGCAGCTCTGCATAAAAACCAATCGGCTTCCAGATTTTTTTTTTTTGTCAAAGCTTAAACTGAAGTTAGAAGCTGATTGTAATACACTATGGAATACTTTGGATTATAAACCTTGCGAGAATTGACGTGTGTGTGTGTGTGAGAGAGAATGACTTCTGATGAACAGAGGAGGATTGAAATTGAATGATATATGATTTGAGGACACTTTATGCTTGGTAAAAGTATATAGGCAAGTGGGAGTGAAGAGGAAAAGTGCACTGGGCGTTGCATTATATATATATATATATATATATATATATATATATTATTGTGTATGTGAGCATAATCATTGATTTTTTTTATTATGCGGATTTGAACATACAACACTATATGGTGTTCTTATTTTTGCCTTTTGGGTTTTACACTCTGGAGAGGATATTGAATAAAGAGAAGACACAATACACAATAGTGGCTTTGTCGAGCTTTATTTGCCCACATTCACTAGGGTCCTATAATCTGATCAGAGTTAAAAATATTAAATATAGGAAGACAAAGATTTGAAAATATTTTCATTAACCACTTCAGCCCCGGAAGGTTTTACCCCCTTCCTGACCAGAGCACTTTTTACAATTCGGCACTGCGTCGCTTTAACTGCTAATTGCGCGGTCATGCAATGCTGTACCCAAACGAAATTTGCATCCTTTTCTTCCCACAAATAGAGCTTTCTTTTGATGGTATTTGATCACCTCTGCCATTTTTATTTTTTGCGCTATAAACGGAAAAAGACCGAAAATTTTGAAAAAAAAATGATATTTTCTACTTTAATTTATAAAAAAAATCCAATAAACTCAATTTTAGTCATACATTTAGGCCAAAATGTATTCGGCCACATGTCTTTGGTAAAAAAATGTCAATAAGCGTATATTTATTGGTTTGCGCAAAAGTTATAGCGTCTACAAACTAGGGTACATTTTCTGGAATTTACACAGCTTTTATTTTATGACTGCCTATGTCATTTCATGAGGTGCTAAAATGGCAGGGCAGTACAAAACCCCCCCAAATGACCCCATTTTGGAAAGTAGACACCCCAAGGAAATTGCTGAGAGGCATGTTGAACCCATTGAATATTTTTTTTTTTTGTCCCAAGTGATTGAATAATGACAAAAAAAAAAAAAAAAAAATTACAAAAAGTTGTCACTAAATGATATATTGCTCACACAGGCCATGGGCATATGTGGAATTGCACCCCAAAATACATTTAGCTGCTTCTCCTGAGTATGGGGATACCACATGTGGGACTTTTTGGGAGCCTAGCCGCGTACGGGGCCCCGAAAACCAAGCACCGCCTTCAGGATTTCTAAGGGCATACATTTTTGATTTCACTGCTTACTACCTATCACAGTTTTGAAGGCCATAAAATGCCAAGATGGCACAAACCCCCCCCCCCCCCCCAAATGACCCCATTTTGGAAAGTAGACACCCCAAGCTATTTGCTGGGAGGCATGTTGAGTCCATGGAATATTTTATTTTTTGACACAAGTTGGGGGAAAGTGACAATTTTTTTTTTTTTTGCACAAAGTTGTCACTAAATGATATATTGCTCAAACATGCCATGGGCATATGTGGAATTACACCCCAAAATACATTCTGCTGCTTCTCCTGAGTACGGGGATACCACATGTGTGGGACTTTTTGGGAGCCTAGCCGCGTACAGGGCCCCGAAAACCAAGCACCGCCTTCAGGATTTCTAAGGGCATAAATTTTTGATTTCACTCCTTACTACCTATCACAGTTTTGAAGGCCATAAAATGCCAAGATGGCACAAAACCCCCCCAAATGACCCCATTTTGGAAAGTAGACACCCCAAGCTATTTGCTGAGAGGCATGGTGAGTATTTTGCAGCTCTCATTTGTTTTTGAAAATGAAGAAAGACAAGAAAAACATATTTTTTTCTTTTTTCAATTTTCAAAAGTTTGTGACAAAAAGTGAGGTCTGTAAAATACTCACTATACTTCTCAGCAAATAGCTTTGGGTGTCTATTTTCCAAAATGGGGTCATTTGGGGGGGGTTTGTGCCATCTGGGCATTCCATGGCCTCCGAAACTGTGATAGGCAGTGAAGAGTGAAATCAAAAATTTACGCCCTTAGAAAGCCTGAAGGCGGTGCTTGGTTTTCGGGGTCCCGTACGCGGCTAGGCTCCCAAAAAGTCTCACACATGTGGTATCCCCGTACTCAGGAGAAGCAACAGAATGCATTTTGGGATGTAATTTCACATATTCCCATGGCATGTTTGAGCAATTTATCATTTAGTGACAACTTTGTGCAAAAAAAAAAAAAAAAAATTGTCTTTTTCCCGCAACTTGTGTCACAATATAAAATATTCCATGGACTCGACATGCCTCTCAGCAAATAGCTTGGGGTGTCTACTTTCCAAAATGGGGTCATTTGGGGGGGTTTTGAACTCTCCTGGCATTTTATGCACAACATTTAGAAGCTTATGTCACACATCACCCACTCTTCTAACCACTTGAAGACAGAGCCCTTTCTGACACTTTTTGTTTACATGAAAAAATTATTTTTTTTTGCAAGAAAATTACTTTGAACCCCCAAACATTATATATTTTTTTAAAGCAAATGCCCTACAGATTAAAATGGTGGGTGTTTAATTTTTTTTTTTTCACACAGTATTTGCGCAGCGATTTTTCAAACGCATTTTTTGGGGAAAAAACACACTTTTTAAAATTTTAATGCACTAAAACACACTATATTGCCCAAATGTTTGATGAAATAAAAAAGATGATCTTAGGCCGAGTACATGGATACCAAACATGACATGCTTTAAAATTGCGCACAAACGTGCAGTGGCGACAAGCTAAATACATTTTTAAAAGCCTTTACAGGTTACCACTTTAGATTTACAGAGGAGGTCTACTGCTAAAATTACTGCCCTCGATCTGACCTTCGCGGTGATACCTCACATGCATGGGGCAATTGCTGTTTACATTTGACGCCAGACCGACGCTTGCGTTCGCCTTTGCGCGAGAGCAGGGGGGGAAAGGGGTGCTTTTTTTTTTTTTTCTTTATTAATTTTTTGATTTTTTTATCTTATTTTTAAACTGTTCCTTTCATTTTTATTTTTTTTTTTGCATTTTTATTGTTTTCTCAGGGAATGTAAATATCCCCTATGATAGCAATAGGTAGTGACAGGTACTCTTTTTTGAAAAAATTGGGGTCTATTAGAACCTAGATCTCTCCTCTGCCCTCAAAGCATCTGACCACACCAAGATCGGTGTGATAAAATGCTTTCCCAATTTCCCAATGGCGCTGTTTACATCCGGCGAAATCGAAGTCATGAAATGCTCGTAGCTTCCGGTTTCTTAGGCCATAGAGATGATTGGAGCCATTCTGGTCTCTGATCAGCTCTATGGTCAGCTGGCCGAATCACCGGCTGCATTCTCAGGTTCCCTGTTGGGACAGGAGAGCCAGAGAAAAACATGGAAGACGTTGGGGGTGGGGGGGGAATCCCTCCCACTGCTTGTAAAAGCAGTCTAGAGGCTAATTAGCCGCTAGGATTGCTTTTACATGAAAGCCGACCGCTGGCTGAAAAGAATGATACCAAGATGATACCTAAACCTGCAGGCATCATTCTGGTATAACCACTCAAAGTCCAGCAACATACCAGTACGTTGCTGGTCCTTGTATTGTAAACTTTTTTTTCATGCAGCCTGTGGGCTGAACGAAAAAAAGATATTGATCGGTGGGTATGCCCACCATTAGAATACCTCCCTTCATCCGCCCACTTCTAATGATGGGCATACATGCACCATCTATATATGCCGAAGCATGGGGGCATCCTCCCGCAAAAGGCAGGAGTAAATTGCTCCTCCACCCACTACTGCCCCCACGCTTCGGCATATATGCTGAAGTATGTAACTGTGGTGGTGAAATCACCTCCGACAGCGCTGGAGTCACGGCTTTATATATCGTGGGAGCAAACGCTGTTGCTGTCAAGATAAATAAATCCGCGCTGCAACTGAATGGCGTACCTGCTAAGCAAATGATGGTTAACAAAAAAACAAAGTAACATTACAGTATAACAGTAATACTTACCATACCTGCAAAGCAAATACAAAAAAAAACATAGTAAAAAATAAAACATTTAACGCAACCTGTGCCTACCTAAAATATATATATGCCGAAGCATGGGGGCATCCTCCCGCAAAAGGCAGGAGCAAATTGCTCCTCCACCCACTGCTGCCCCCACGCTTCGGCATATATGCTGAAGTATTTAACTGTGGTGGTGAAATCACCTCCGACAGCGCTGGAGTCACGGCTTTATATATCGTGGGAGCAAACGCTGTTGCTGTCAAGATAAATAAATCCGCGCTGCAACTGAATGGCGTACCTGAAAACAAAAAAGTGGTTAACAATAAAAAAACAAAGTCTAAAAAAATTGCATACCTATAAAGCAAACATGATAAAAACATAACAATAAAACATTGCAGTATAGAATACAATAAAAAAGAGCAGAACAATAGAGAGAGAGAACAATAAAACGACAACTATTTTTGTTTTTTTTATTTTATTTTTTTTTTGTATTTTTAACACTTTTTTTAGTAACTTTAACTTTTAACTGTAACTGTACCAGGTTTGGGTCTCTCAAAATGCGATGGCATCTTGGGAGACCCTGTGTTAGTGT
Source organism: Lithobates septentrionalis (assembly GCA_037952835.1). Taxonomy (NCBI): domain Eukaryota; kingdom Metazoa; phylum Chordata; class Amphibia; order Anura; family Ranidae; genus Lithobates; species Lithobates septentrionalis. The sequence goes on along the minus strand of JBBDGP010001253.1, from coordinate 495,732 downwards.
GCCTAGTCTGTGCAGTGCTGAACCCTACGCTAATACTCCACTAGTGTATGGTAGCGTTCAAAACATTCACCAATGCATAGACCAGGATTGTCAGGACAGGAGGGACAACAATACCGGGTGTCACGCCTAAATCCGCGCTTGCTGCAGACACGACATCTTTTTTGGGGGGCTCGTTGGGTAGGGGTACTCTGGAGGACATAAGGAAAATGCCTCCCATGCAGCCGGCTTACTGCATTTGGATTGGGAAGGTGAGGTGGAGCACCGTCTGGATACAGAAGGGCTCTGACGATCTCTTCCTGGAATTTAAGGAAGGATCCAGTCCGTCCTGAAGCTCTGTATAGCACATGACCATTCAGCAAAGCCAATTGAAATAAATAAACAGACACTTTTTTGTACCAGCGTCTGGCTTTACGGGCAACTAGGTACGGCGCCAACAACTGGTCGTTGAGGTCCACCCGTCCCATATTAAGGTTGTATTCGTGGACACAGAGGGGTTTCTCCACAACACCAGTCGCCGTAGGAATTTGGGTCGTCGTGTCTGCATGAAGGGAGGTAAGAATGAAAACATTCTTATTGTCCCTCCACTTCATAGCGAGCAAATTATTATACTTCAAGCAGGCTCTCTCCCCCAGCCTAAGACGGGACTCTACAAGCCGCTGGGGAAAGCCCCGGCGATTAGATCGCACGGTGCCACATGCTCCAATCTGATGATCAAACAAGTGACTAAAAAGTGGCACGCTCGTATAATAATTGTCCACGTACAAGTGGTACCCCTTTCCGAATAAGGGTGACACCAAGTCCCACACTATCTTGCCAGCGCTTCCTATGTAGTCAGGGCAGTTTATCGGCTCTACGTGACTATCTTTGCCCTCGTAAACCATAAATCTACATGTATAGCCTGTGGCCCTGTCACAGAGCTTATACATCTTGACCCCGTATCTGGCACGCTTGCTGGGAAGGTACTGTTTGAATGACAAGCGGCCAGAAAATTTAATCAGGGACTCATCAACGCAGACAACTTGATGGGGAGTAAACAAGTCTGCAAAACACTGGTTGAAGTGGTTTACGAGGGGCCGAATTTTGTAGAGCCGATCGTATCCAGGGTCTCCACGAGGACGACAGAGTTCATTGTCGTTGAAGTGCATGAACCGCAAAATCTGCTCGTATCGTGCCCTGGTCATGGAGGCAGAGAACACGGGCATATAGTGAATTGGGTCAGTGGACCAATATGACCGCAACTCACTCTTTTTAGTTATGCCCATGAGGAGGGAAAGGCCCAGAAAGGTCTTAAATTCGGAGACCGTAATTGGTCTCCAATCTCTGGCAAGGGAGGACTGGGGATTAGCGGCGATGTGTTGACCAGCGTACAAATTGCTTTGGTCCACAATAGATCTATAGAGATCTTCGGTGAAAAACAGTGAATAAAAATCCAGTGGCGTAAAGTCAACTGTTTCCACCTGAATTCCGGGTTGGCCAGTGAAAGGGGGAAGTACGGGTGCTGCAGAAGTGGTGGGTACCCAATTCGGATTGGCGAATGCAGCAGGATGGGCACTATGGGCACGACGGGCCTGTGTTCGTCTATTTCTTGGTGGCAGCAGGACACTAGTTGTGCTTGCCACCTCGCCAGCTTGAACTGCACTTATGGGACTCGCCACGTCACCACGTGATACTGCAGTGCTGGATGTACGACCAGGGTGTACTAGGCCGCTGGTGCTTGCCAGTTCACCAGAAGGAGTAGCGGCACTAGTACTGCTCTGCTCCATACGAGAGCCCTGCGGTTATTGCACTTCAAGGACAGAAGAAGTTCGGGGTCTGGTGCGCCTGACCCTAGCAGGGACCACAACTCCGTCGTCAGAGCTATCTGTCATGGAGCCGCTGTCCTCTACAGGTTCGTATTCTGAGCCTGAACTTGACAGATGAGTGACTTCCTCTTCACTATCTGTCATACTCAGAAACGTGTAGGCCTCTTCACTAGTGTACCTTCGATTTGCCATTTTGGGCTCTAAATTTAGGGGTACACTAGTGAGACTCACAGGCAAAAAAGCTCCTGACTGTTAGCGACTGATTCAAAACGCTACCAAAAAACTGTTAGCGATCGCAGAGATCAGGCCTGACTCTGCGAACGCTGCAGTTATGTGTGCTTAGTGTTTTGTAAGTGTCAGTGATCGATCGATACTGCACTTGGGTGGGCTGGGCTGGGCTGGGCCGAGGGGCAAAACGAAGGTGCTAGCAGGTATCTGGGCTGATCCCGCTAACACTGCGTTTATGGGAACCCTAAACTGCTGGGGAGTATAGATCTGATCGGATCAGATATCGATCCGTTCAGATACTATAGCACTAAGGGAGGTGTATGCTGCGTGCACGGGTTTTAGCGGTAGTGGCGCTAACCTGACGCTGCCTGGGGCGACGCAGACCTTATCAGATCCTAAAAACTTAACTTATATCACCGCCGGGCAATTAGGGGGTTAAACCTTTATAAGGTAATAAACGGCGGGTGCCCTAAAACTATAATAAACTCTAATAAACTCTAATAAACTACAAAAAACAAACTAGCTAACCAGCGTCACCCGTAACACTTAACCGTAATACGGTGATCGCTGGTGAAAGGGTTAACTAGGGGGCAATCAAGGGGTTAAAACCTTTAGCAGGTAGTATATGGGGGTCCCTGTCGCTATAAAACACTGACAGCGAACCTATATACTTACCTCCCTAACTAGCCTCACCTGTGTCACTAATACAGCGATCAGAAAAACGATCGCTTAGCGACACTGGCGACGGGGGGTAATCAAGGGGTTAACTTTTATTAGGGGGGGGGTTAGGGGGATACCCTGGACCTAAAGGGGGGTACCCTAGACCTAAAGGGGGCTAACCAAACTGCCCTAACACTTGTAACTGACACAAACTGACACCAATGCAAAAAAAAAAAAAACTGCTATTGGTGTCAGAGTGACAGGGGGTACAGGGGGGGTGATCGGGGGGTGACTGGGGGGTGAAAAGTGTGCCTGCGTGTTCTACTGTAAGTGTAGTGTTGGTGCACTTACTTGGATGTCTTCTCTCCTCTGCGCCGGGACGAAAAGACCGGCTCGAGGAGGGATGACATCACTTCCTTTCCCTCTGTTTACATTACAGAGGGAAAGGAAGCGTTTTCATTCGCCGGGTGCGATCGGGAGGGGGTGGCCAACAATGGATTGCCTCCCCCTCACCTTTCATCGCCCGCGAGCGAGAGCCGACCGCCTATGGCACCGGGGGGGGGGTCCGATCGGACCCCCCACCCGCGGGAAGCAGGTCACGTATGGGAACGTGATTCTGCCTGCCCGTGCCATTCTGCCGCAGTATATCTGCGTTAGGCGGTCGGCAAGTGGTTAAGGACCTTTCAAGGGTGGATTGGTTTTATATATTGCCTCTGTACAGTTTTTTTCTTTTTACTGTGTGTGGGTTTTTGTTTTTTTTCTTATCTACCTGCAGTTCAGCCTATTTTCTAGTCACTATGGGTAAATTTGCTGCCTTATTAAATTAGTATGTTATGAGGAAGGCTCCAGATGTTTCATGTTACATTACTTATGAGTACTTCATGGTTTCATTTAAATACCATAGTTATAATTTTTGTGCCTTGCCATGTTTAAATATGTTCTGATGTGTGTGTGCCTGTAACTCAGAATTTTTTTTTCTTTTTTAGTAAAGGAAGCATAAGGCACTTGTCTACAATTTACAAGCCATCTGTGAATCAAGTCTAGAAAAATGGCGTCAATGTTGCTTACTAGACATATGACACAGACCCTGCAGCAAAACTCCAGATTACTTGTGCCATGTAAGTAAAACTTTAATATCCATTTACAGTCAGAAGTGTAATGCAATTGTTTAAATATCGGTATAAACACACACATGCGTGTATAAACTGGTACATAATCTTAGAAATTATGTACACAGATTGAAAGGGTTCAAAAGTAAACGTGGAAGCCTCCCTTATTCAAATAGTGTCCAAATAACAACTGTATTCAATTGATAGATGTAAATACAAAAAGGAAATGACAAGTTGAAATGTCCTATATTGTAAGCTCTAACGAACATGGCCCTCTGATTCATCCTGTATTAAATTTTATTGTAACTGTACTGTCTGCCCTCATGTTGTAAAGTGCTTGGCACTTCTGTATAATAATGACATTTTGGTCCCTGTGGCCAGTGATTTTTTTTGTACAATGCATACCATCTGGTTAGTGACCAGAGATGCTGTATAGGCAGTTGTAATTATATGTCTTGATGTCTTATCGTACAGTACACTGGAATTGATTCATAGACTGTAGTTAATAAACCCCTACATTCAGGTGATTGGATACTGGCAAAATCTTAGCTGGGATAGTCCCCAGTGTACCCATATTAGCCTACCTACTCTGTAAGGCTCCAGTTTTTCGCTAGTGCCCTTACACTACCAACTAACAGCGATAATTCTGCTGCAGGCCCTGAGGAAACTCTACGTTTCTCGCAGGATGATAGTGGCTGCCTTGTGCCTGAGCAAGGTCTTAGACTGAGACCAATTCATCCCCCTGATTTGGGTTCCTCACAGGCGCCCAACATGTGGCCTGTCTGAATAAAGCAGAATTTTTCCACAGTTTGATCTACTTCAGAGGGTATCATCACTTCTGGAAAGAGGTGCCAACAGCTGTAAACGAGCTTCTCCCTCTCCAACCCCTAGCTATATTCATGGGTTATAACCCATACTAGTATTAGTCTCTGGTTAGACACATCTAGCTCTGCACAGCCTCCCCATACTCCAACAAGCACGAAAAAGAAGAGAGCCTTTCCTTATTTTCGTTTAGACCAACCTGAAGAAATGTTATTTTATTGGATATGTTTTATAACAAACTAGAAAATTATTTTTCTTTCTCAAAAATGTTTTTTTTGTTTAATAAACCCTGTAATGATCATATACCACCAAAAGAAAGCTCCATTTGTGTGAAAAAAAAAATATATAAATTCAATTTGTGTACAGTGTTGCATAACTGTGCAATTGCCAGTTAAACTAGCACAGTGCTTGGTAGCAAAAAATGCCCTGGTCATAAAGGGGGTAAAAACCTTTCAGGGGCAAGAAGTTAAAGCGATATTAAACCCAAAACCAAAAATGTTAATATATTGCAGCTTACCAATCCTTAGATGTGGTAGCTACATTTGTTTTCTTTTTTAGCCTTTTTCCCCTCTGTTTTTACATGGCAATCTGGTCAGTAACACCTCTATTGTGTTAGTGCCCCTACGCTGGATGAAGGAGCCACAGGGGGCACCTTTTGGACAGCAACATCCTGGGTGGAGGAGCGTGTTGCGTGTACTAGCAGTTTTAAATATTGAAGTCAAACTCACACTGAACTCGCCGAAGCAGTTACAGCAAAGATTACGGTATATTTATTTTGGGATAAAGGGTTTACATAAATTAAATAAATAAAATCTGACCATTGCAAGCACCCCTGCCAGTGGTAAATGTTTTGTCTCTCAACACTCTGATACATTTGGAGGAGAGCTTGTTCTGTTGAAAAATAGACTTACTGGCTTGATCACCAGATGAAAATAAGAGAGAGCCTAAAAAGAAAATTAGCACAGCCACCACATCTAACAAATTGTAAGCTGCAATACAATCAAATAAAACAACAAATGGCACGAGCAGATACTTGAGAATACAGTAAAACCTTGGTTTGAGAGCATTTTGCAAGACAAGCAAAATTTTTTAATTTTTACTTTATATACATGCAATGCCTTCATATACAAGTAGCGTCATGTGTAGCAATATGGTTACATTTAATGAAGGTACAACATTTAGCAACTCGCATGGTTGATGATTAAAACAGGCACATCTAAGTATGCAGGCGTCTGGGCTAAATCTATTCACATAGACCATCCTCGTCACCGCCATCGTAGTCATTCCCTCCAAGCTGTGCTCCATGAGTGCTTCAAGCCTCGCTTTCAGATTGCTCTACTGCAGGGTAGTCTTCCGGATCACGATTGCAGACTGACATTGGTGAAAGCCGGCGGTGAGGAGGATGGTCTATGTGGACAGCTTTACCCAAGATGCCTGCATACTTAGATGTGTTACTTTTAAAAATCAACCCATGTGAGTTGCTAAATGTTGTACCTTCAATAAATGTAACCATGTTGCTACACATAGAGGCGCCTCTCTTCTTTTTTTATACTCTGTAGCTCCTGATGGATTTTGCTTCTAATCCCCTTGTGGAGGCTGCCATTTGTGGATGGACATTTTATGGTTACACAACTTATCATATTGCTATAATCATTTTATGTGGATTATAAACTGAAGGACTTATGAATAAATGGTTGTGGAACGAATCTGAGTTTCCATTATTTCTTATGGGGAAATTCGCTTTTTACTGTATTTGCGCACTTGTGAAAGGGCACGATGATGTTCATTCTAGCTCATAAAATATCTTTACTTCAGAAAATACACTCACTGACCACTTTTATTGGGTACACCTTGTTAGTACTGGGTTGGACCTCCTTTTGCCTTCAGTACTGCCTTAATTCTTTGTGGCATAGATTCAACAAGGTGTTGACTGCACACCCATGATGCGAATCACCCGTTCCACCACATCCCAAAGGTTCTCTATTGGATTGCAGAAAGGAGGGGGAGATGAGGGCTCTCTGGTGAGAGGCACCTTTCTCTTTCCTTTATGCTCTATTGGATTGGGATCTGGTGACTATTGAGGCCATTGGAGTACGGTGAACTCATTGTCATGTTTAAGAAACCAGTGATGAGATGATTTGGAGCTTTGTGACATGGTGCATTATTCTTCTGGAAGTACCCATCAGAAGATTGGTACACTGTAGTCATAAAGGGATGGACATGGTCCGCAACAATATTGAAAATAAATAGACTCTCAGAAGTTGGTGTGAAGAATTGCCACCATCCCTAAATAGTACAAAATTAAACTTGTATAGATGGGATGTTAAGGGCAAAATCACCCAAAGAAAATTATGCTAACAAAATATAAATTTTATTTTACAAAAGGTTAAAAACAATTTATATAGGAAGCATGTATATAGACAAGGAAAGGTCTGCTCGGGCCTGCAGCACACCACTCAGCGCCAGACAGATCAATTGATGTTAAAAGAGAGCAAAACTAGAGACTGAGGGAGATGATAACACTCAGTACTTATGTAGAGTGATCTAAAAGACAGCAGCCGTTTTAAAAAATCATCATAGGACTAAAAACAAATAATAATAGTATACATAAACCAAACAGGTAGACATATACTACAAACAGCGCTAAATGTTGAGCAAAGATAAATATATAAAATCATGCGGCCAACAACGCATAAAAGCAATCAAGTAGAGAGGCAGAGAGTCTGTGAAGTGCTCAGAAAAAAGTCCATCAGTGACAATGCAGTCGTAACTCAGTGTGCGCCTTCCACCGGTCAGCAAATTTTCACCCTGTGTTGACACTCTCCCCCTAGGGGATCGAACTCACCAGATCTGCTAGTTTTAAAAGCCTTCAAGAAAAAGATCTTCCAACACCACTCTCTCAATACCGCTCCTGGGGGTTCAGGAGGGGGGCCACAACTCCAAACAGATAAGAGCCAAAAAGAGAAAATATTGTGCACATAGCGTAATTCTGTTTATTAAGCGTACCCCACAATCTTCATAAAAAACCCCTCATCCTATATACGTACACATTAAAGCAGTTAATCAAGCAAAATGCAATGGGTAGCGTGTCACCGTTCTGAAGACCGGCCGGTTCGATATCCAGGGGAAGAGAACACTTCCTGGTTGTAGATCAGGCCGTGGTGGAACGCATACCTCACTTCCAGCGTCGTGTAAGCCACGCCCTGACGCGTTTTGTCATATCCTGACTTCGACAGAGGGCGTGGCTACACGGCGTCATGCAAGGCTTATATCACCCGCCCCAATCTCAGCTACCAATCGCAGAACAACAAGCCCAACGTCAGGCGCACGACGTCAGCCCAGCGGTGGCTCAGCATAGAGAGAGGAAGGGGGGGCGTGCCTAACCTTGCTATACATATTCAGTGACTGTGGCGATGTGTCAGGCTGCATGAGCGATCACTCATCCCATAAGCCCACACAGCGCATATACCTACACAGTCACTAGCCGGCATAACAAACAAATGTCACTGCAATACAGACAAATGTGGTTACATAAACTCGAAGATTACTCAGATATCAGCATGATCTTAGTGATAGAGTAAAACTTTCAAACTAAAATTTCATACATATTTACAAGCATAGGAGAAATAGGTTAAATAAACAGCATGTATTAAAAAATCATAACCCGCTACGGGACATGTATAAAAATCAGTACAAGTACAGTAGATATAGAATAAAAAACATCAGGATTAAAAAGGAGTATAAACCCATATCCTTTAGAAATAGCAGCATATCACACACATATATACTAAACGTCATATTTAAAAGTCATGCAGAGATGACATTGTAAACAGATAGAGAACATTGATAAAATCACTGTTACAGTGATAATCATTGCTCAAATAATAAAGGCTGTGATTATTAAAATTGCCCAAAAGATATTAATAAAAAAAAAAAAAAAAATTTTTCTTTTTTTTATTAATAAAAAAATTACTTTTAGAAATCGCTGATAAAACAGTTGATGTCTAGGTCAACATTTAACCCCTTTGGCGACAAAGTATCAGCCAGGAATATCCACTGGGTCTCTCTTTTGGAGAGGTCGCGAACCAGATTAGAACCCCTCCATTTCTGTTTGAGGTGGTCAATACCCCAAAACTTAAGACCCGGCGGGTCCTGATTATGTTTAAGCTTAAAATGTAAAGAAACGTTATGGTCTTTAAAGCCCAGTTTGATATTGGCTATGTGTTCGGCAATTCTTACTCTTAAAAGCCTTTTTGTGCGCCCAATATAAATCAAATCGCACGGGCATTGGAGAGCATACACCACATGCGACGTATTGCATGTGATGAATTCACCAATGGCAAATTCCCTGCCATTAGAGGTCGACCTAAAATTTTCCACAGCCCTGAGAGGCCTATTGACCTCTCTGCAGGCTCGACATCGTCTACAACTAAAAAAGCCTTTTCTATCCCAGATAGTGGGCAACCTAGACGGGGGGTCGAGCACTTTCTGCACTATTTTATCGGCAATACTCATAGATTTTCTGTAAATAAACTTGGGTCTGTGTGGCAAGACCGAGTGTAAAACTCTATCCATCAGCAAAACATGCCAATGGGACGCAATAATTTCCTCCACCTCCCTATACTAGGAATGAAAATCTGATATAAAGCTCCATTCGTGGCTTTCTCTAGCGATTTACGAGTGGAGCTTCATCCAGCAAGGTGGCTCTAGGTTGGAGAGCCAGTTCATGTATAATGGAGTCCAGCATCGTCTCTTGATACCCCTTCTCCATTGATTTTTTCTTTAAAACCTGGGCTTGCACTAGAAAATCCATATCTTCCGAACAATTCCTTTTTATTCTCGTTAATTGGCCCTTGGGAATATTCTTAAGCCACAACGGATGGTGCCCACTCGTAGTGGGTAAGTAGCTGTTTGAGTCGGTGGGCTTAAAGTAAACTTTAGTTGCCAGACAATTCCCTTTCCTAAAAACGGTGACGTCCAGAAAGTGTATGTCACTCTGACTGGCCTCACTGGTAATACAATATTATTACTGTTAGAGTTAAGTTCTCTCAAAAATTCATGGAGGCTATCACTAGTACCATCCCAAATAAAGAATAAATCGTCTATATACCTCCTGTATAGCAATAGTTGGTGGCAGCCAACCAAAAAAATAGTTTTGTCCTCCCACTCACCCATGAACAAGTTTGCTATACTAGCGGCAAACTTGGCCCCCATAGCTACACCTCTACATTGAGAATAAAACTGGCCGTCAAACCAAAAGAAATTGTGGCCTAAACAAAAATCCAAAGCATTCCTAATAAAGACTTTGTGACTGTGTGGCAGATCCTCCCGCTGGGATAGAGCCCAATTAAGAGCTAGAAGGGCATCATCATGTTGGATCACTGAGTAAAGTGATGCCACATCAGCGGTTACTAAATAAACTTCTTATTTCCCAGTTAGGTCAATCTGCTGCAAAATTTGTAGAAGACTTTTGGTATCTCTAAGATACGCTTTGGTGCACACAACACTGTCTTGTAGGAAATGGTCTAGGTATTGGCCCATACGAGATGTAATGGAGCCAATCCCGTTCACAATAGGCCTACCGGGGGGGTTATTCAAGTCTTTATGTATCTTCGGTAGAGTGTAGATCGTAGGGATCCTGCTACTACTCGGCACAAGGTATTTTCTCTCACGATGAGAGAGCACACCTGAAGCATACCCACTCTCAACTAAATTTTTTAGATCTTTCTCATATTGCACGGTAGGATCTTTTGGCAATTTCACGTAGGTATTACTGTCGTTCAGCATTTCAGTGAGTTGATCGTGATAAAACTGCTTATCTAAAATCACTACACCTCCTCCCTTGTCGGCAGGTCTAACGACAATTTCCTTCCTTTTCTCAAGCATATTAATCCCATCTAATATGTACTGAGGGTTTACCTTCTTTTTCGGTACTACATGCTCTAGATCACGTGTCACTAATCCTTTAAACACATCTATATTCTGGTTCGCACTATTCAAGGGATTAAACAATGATTTATTCTTTAGTCCACTGTCAATTGGCACTGAGGCCAGATTAGTAGCGCTGACAGGATGGGAATTTTTATTCAGAAAGTACTTTTTAATATTTAACTTTCTAATATACTTGTGTACATCAATGAACACATTGAACTTATTAATCAGCCTTTTAAGGCCGCATTTTAAACCCAGGTGCAGAATATTCATTTCCTTGTGTGATAAAGCCACCTTACTGAGGTTAAAAATACCCCCTAATCCTGCTCTCTCCTTCTTTTTCTGGGCCCTTCGCCCTGCCCTACAGCCCCTTGTCCTCCTCTCCATGAATTGGGATGCTCGGTATAGTCCCTCTCCCATTGGGGGTACTCCTTCCACTGAGGTTCTGCATAGGACTGTCTCGGCTGTGGGTGGGACGGGGGCCTCCCCCTGCGTTGAGGGTGACCACGACCCCGTTTCTGCCAACCCCTCCCCCTCCCTAAAAAAGGACGAGGGGATTGGTAATTAGTTCTATCACCATTATCCCTCAGGGATTCATATCTATTGTAAACGGGGACTTGGTAATGGCTGTCAGAGGATGTAGGGTAGTGAGGATCAGTGGGTAAATTTCTCCTATCAACCGATCTACCACGTCCCCTACCACTCCTACCCGGGGTGGAATAAGTTTGAGGGGGACGGCTAGATAAATCCCCCCTTCCTCCTTCCACCTCAGATGGTGCGGTGCTCTGTGAATTATTAGAGGGATGTGCTGTTTGCGCAGACCCTCTCCTGGGATGGACATTCTCATTGTTCTTGCCTTGTTGCCAAAGATATACAGATGTATCAAAAATGAAAACTCAAAACAACGCGCCCTACCTGAGTTCTCACCACTGCGCTCAATGCCAAAAAGGGGGTGTTGGCCCCCCTATAAAGGATGTGGAAAATTAAAGCACAAAGTGTGTGAAACAAATGTGTGAAACTTAAATGTGTGAGAAGTTTATGGAGTGAATCCAAAGCTGCCACTTATTAAATAATGCAATACGTCCTATTATTCCCAAGAGCCCAAATGCGATCCCTGTGAAATAATATAAGTGGCGCTAAATAATAGTGATAAATCATAAAACACTCAAAAGTGATCCAGTACATCTATCTCCAGCAGAACATTGGGATAGATAACGTGAATAAATCTATCTCATGGAAAACTATTCAGTATAAATTTAACAGTGCAAGTGTGCTATACACAAGGCAATTTCAATGACACATAGGCAAAAGTGAGATCAAGTGGTAAAGTCCATAAAGTCCATAGATAGACCACCGTGCAAAAGATGTGATGAATCTGGAAACGGTCCACCAGTTCACTTAGTGTCAGTGACTCCACTCCCCTTAAAATCAGCACTCACCGACTCACAATGCCTCACACTCTCGTGTTTTGGCAGCAAAGCATAGATGTAAAGCGCATCAGCTGGGGGTGTGGGCTCCGAATTCCTTGTTAATCCCAGTGTCACCTCAATGCATGGAAAAAACTCAACATAGTGTGATACCGTAAAGTATATAAAATTTATTGAACTTAAAACCTTCAATCATTGCACTCACATAAAAACTCTTGAATCAAGCCAAAATGACACTGCAAAGAAACTTCCAATGCAATCCTCCTCTGTGAAACGCCCAGCACCACTGTGAAACGAGGGTCGCGGCGGACCCAAAAGAAAAGGGTTGGATGGGTTCTCACCCCTCTTGCTGACACTTCGCTGGTGTGTAACTCCTGCTGGCTTACCCGCCCAAAGCGTGACTCCTCTAACGCCTTCGGAGGGTCTCGCCGGTTCCCGGAGATAAACCGCGACGTCCTATCTCTCACTGACTGCTAATCCTGGATGCCGTACAGCCACGCCCCGACATGTTTCGTCACAACTGACTTCCTCATGGGATTGCCAATCCCATGAGGAAGTCAGTTGTGACGAAACATGTCGGGGCGTGGCTGTACGGCATCCAGGATTAGCAGTCAGTGAGAGATAGGACGTCGCGGTTTATCTCCGGGAACCGGCGAGACCCTCCGAAGGCGTTAGAGGAGTCACGCTTTGGGCGGGTAAGCCAGCAGGAGTTACACACCAGCGAAGTGTCAGCAAGAGGGGTGAGAACCCATCCAACCCTTTTCTTTTGGGTCCGCCGCGACCCTCGTTTCACAGTGGTGCTGGGCGTTTCACAGAGGAGGATTGCATTGGAAGTTTCTTTGCAGTGTCATTTTGGCTTGATTCAAGAGTTTTTATGTGAGTGCAATGATTGAAGGTTTTAAGTTCAATAAATTTTATATACTTTACGGTATCACACTATGTTGAGTTTTTTCCATGCATTGAGGTGACACTGGGATTAACAAGGAATTCGGAGCCCACACCCCCAGCTGATGCGCTTTACATCTATGCTTTGCTGCCAAAACACGAGAGTGTGAGGCATTGTGAGTCGGTGAGTGCTGATTTTAAGGGGAGTGGAGTCACTGACACTAAGTGAACTGGTGGACCGTTTCCAGATTCATCACATCTTTTGCACGGTGGTCTATCTATGGACTTTATGGACTTTACCACTTGATCTCACTTTTGCCTATGTGTCATTGAAATTGCCTTGTGTATAGCACACTTGCACTGTTAAATTTATACTGAATAGTTTTCCATGAGATAGATTTATTCACGTTATCTATCCCAATGTTCTGCTGGAGATAGATGTACTGGATCACTTTTGAGTGTTTTATGATTTATCACTATTATTTAGCGCCACTTATATTATTTCACAGGGATCGCATTTGGGCTCTTGGGAATAATAGGACACAAAGATATACAGAGCCAGATCTGAAATCAGCCAGATCCCTCTGGAATTTCTTGGCTTTCTTTTTCTGCGTATCTTTATCAACCTTTTCAAGTTTTTTTTTAATACGGACATTGAAGTCCACTACTTGTTGAGAATCTTTTATTGGATCTAGTTGCAAGCGAAACTCATTAATTTTACCCTCTAAGATAGACATCTTTTTTCGTTTACGTGCAAGAACCAGATCCTGCAACTTAAATCCCATGCCCGTAAAAAAATCAAACCATTCTTTCATGGATTCCGGATCATCCAGCCCATCTTGGGGAACTACATCCCACCTAAGGCTCCTAACTATAATTTTTTCTTTAACATACTGTTCAAACGCACAGATGTCCCACCATGTGCGGACTTGTTTCTCTAATGCATTTCCCAAAGAGGTAAGCACATTATTGATATTGGTCTGTGCAGTAGTCTGCTCATTAACTGCAAAAACAATTCCAATATCTATAGTTCTACTACTCAAAAACATCAACGCATCCATGGCTGCCAAGAAAGGACAAAACAAAATTCAAGGAAAGGTCTGCTCGGGCCTGCAGCACACCACTCAGCGCCAGACAGATCAATTGATGTTAAAAGAGAGCAAAACTAGAGACTGAGGGAGATGATAACACTCAGTACTTATGTAGAGTGATCTAAAAGACAGCAGCCGTTTTAAAAAATCATCATAGGACTAAAAACAAATAATAATAATAGTATACATAAACCAAACAGGTAGACATATACTACAAACAGCGCTAAATGTTGAGCAAAGATAAATATATAAAATCATGCGGCCAACAACGCATAAAAGCAATCAAGTAGAGAGGCAGAGAGTCTGTGAAGTGCTCAGAAAAAAGTCCATCAGTGACAATGCAGTCGTAACTCAGTGTGCGCCTTCCACCGGTCAGCAAATTTTCACCCTGAAAAGGTTGATAAAGATACGCAGAAAAAGAAAGCCAAGAAATTCCAGAGGGATCTGGCTGATTTCAGATCTGGCTCTGTATATCTTTGGCAACAAGGCAAGAACAATGAGAATGTCCATCCCAGGAGAGGGTCTGCGCAAACAGCACATCCCTCTAATAATTCACAGAGCACCGCACCATCTGAGGTGGAAGGAGGAAGGGGGGATTTATCTAGCCGTCCCCCTCAAACTTATTCCACCCCGGGTAGGAGTGGTGGGGGACGTGGTAGATCGGTTGATAGGAGAAATTTACCCACTGATCCGCACTACCCTACATCCTCTGACAGCCATTACCAAGTCCCCGTTTACAATAGATATGAATCCCTGAGGGATAATGGTGATAGAACTAATTAACAATCCCCTCGTCCTTTTTTAGGGAGGGGGAGGGGTTGGCAGAAACGGGGTCGTGGTCACCCTCAACGCAGGGGGAGGCCCCCGTCCCACCCACAGCCGAGACAGTCCTATGCAGAACCTCAGTGGAAGGAGTACCCCCAATGGGAGAGGGACTATACCGAGCATCCCAATTCATGGAGAGGAGGACAAGGGGCTGTAGGGCAGGGCGAAGGGCCCAGAAAAAGGAGAGAGCAGGATTAGGGGGTATTTTTAACCTCAGTAAGGTGGCTTTATCACACAAGGAAATGAATATTCTGCACCTGGGTTTAAAATGCGGCCTTAAAAGGCCGATTAATAAGTTCAATGTGTTCATTGATGTACACAAGTATATTAGAAAGTTAAATATTAAAAAGTACTTTCTGAATAAAAATTCCCATCCTGTCAGCGCTACTAATCTGGCCTCAGTGCCAATTGACAGTGGACTAAAGAATAAATCATTGTTTAATCCCTTGAATAGTGCGAACCAGAATATAGATGTGTTTAAAGGATTAGTGACACGTGATCTAGAGCATGTAGTACCGAAAAAGAAGGTAAACCCTCAGTACATATTAGATGGGATTAATATGCTTGAGAAAAGGAAGGAAATTGTCGTTAGACCTGCCGACAAGGGAGGAGGTGTAGTGATTTTAGATAAGCAGTTTTATCACGATCAACTCACTGAAATGCTGAACGACAGTAATACCTACGTGAAATTGCCAAAAGATCCTACTGTGCAATATGAGAAAGATCTAAAAAATTTAGTTGAGAGTGGGTATGCTTCAGGTGTGCTCTCTCATCGTGAGAGAAAATACCTTGTGCCGAGTAGTAGCAGGATCCCTACGATCTACACTCTACCGAAGATACATAAAGACTTGAATAACCCCCCCGGTAGGCCTATTGTGAACGGGATTGGCTCCATTACATCTCGTATGGGCCAATACCTAGACCATTTCCTACAAGACAGTGTTGTGTGCACCAAAGCGTATCTTAGAGATACCAAAAGTCTTCTACAAATTTTGCAGCAGATTGACCTAACTGGGAAACAAGAAGTTTATTTAGTAACCGCTGATGTGGCATCACTTTACTCAGTGATCCAACATGATGATGCCCTTCTAGCTCTTAATTGGGCTCTATCCCAGCGGGAGGATCTGCCACACAGTCACAAAGTCTTTATTAGGAATGCTTTGGATTTTTGTTTAGGCCACAATTTCTTTTGGTTTGACGGCCAGTTTTATTCTCAATGTAGAGGTGTAGCTATGGGGGCCAAGTTTGCCCCTAGTATAGCAAACTTGTTCATGGGTGAGTGGGAGGACAAAACTATTTTTTTGGTTGCCCGCCACCAACTATTGCTATACAGGAGGTATATAGACGATTTATTCTTTATTTGGGATGGTACTAGTGATAGCCTCCATGAATTTTTGAGAGAACTTAACTCTAACAGTAATAATATTGTATTAACCAGTGAGGCCAGTCAGAGTGACATACACTTTCTGGACGTCACTGTTTTTAGGAAAGGGAATTGTCTGGCAACTAAAGTTTACTTTAAGCCCACCGACTCAAACAGCTACTTACCCACTACGAGTGGGCACCATCCGTTGTGGCTTAAGAATATTCCCAAGGGCCAATTAACGAGAATAAAAAGGAATTGTTCGGAAGATACGGATTTTCTAGTGCAAGCCCAGGTTTTAAAGAAAAAATTCATGGAGAAGGGGTATCAAGAGACTATGCTGGACTCCATTATACATGAACTGGCTCTCCAACCTAGAGCCACCTTGCTGGATGAAGCTCCACTCGTAATCGCTAGAGAAAGCCACGAATGGAGCTTTATATCAGATTTTCATTCCCAGTATAGGGAGGTGGAGGAAATTATTGCGTCCCATTGGCATGTTTTGCTGATGGATAGAGTTTTACACTCGGTCTTGCCACACAGACCCAAGTTTATTTACAGAAAATCTATGAGTATTGCCGATAAAATAGTGCAGAAAGTGCTCGACCCCCCGTCTAGGTTGCCCACTATCTGGGATAGAAAAGGCTTTTTTAGTTGTAGACGATGTCGAGCCTGCAGAGAGGTCAATAGGCCTCTCAGGGCTGTGGAAAATTTTAGGTCGACCTCTAATGGCAGGGAATTTGCCATTGGTGAATTCATCACATGCAATACGTCGCATGTGGTGTATGCTCTCCAATGCCCGTGCGATTTGATTTATATTGGGCGCACAAAAAGGCTTTTAAGAGTAAGAATTGCCGAACACATAGCCAATATCAAACTGGGCTTTAAAGACCATAACGTTTCTTTACATTTTAAGCTTAAACATAATCAGGACCCGTCGGGTCTTAAGTTTTGGGGTATTGACCACCTCAAACAGAAATGGAGGGGTTCTAATCTGGTTCGCGACCTCTCCAAAAGAGAGACCCAGTGGATATTCCTGGCTGATACTTTGTCGCCAAAGGGGTTAAATGTTGACCTAGACATCAACTGTTTTATCAGCGATTTCTAAAAGTAATTTTTTTATTAATAAAAAAAAGAAAAATTTTTTTTTTTTTTTTATTAATATCTTTTGGGTAATTTTAATAATCACAGCGTTTATTATTTGAGCAATGATTATCACTGTAACAGTGTTTTTATCAATGTTCTCTATCTGTTTACAATGTCATCACTGCATGACTTTTAAATATGACGTTTAGTATATATGTGTGTGATATGCTGCTATTTCTAAAGGATATGGGTTTATACTCCTTTTTAATCCTGATGTTTTTTATTCTATATCTACTGTACTTGTACTGATTTTTATACATGTCCCGTAGCGGGTTATGATTTTTTAATACATGCTGTTTATTTAACCTATTTCTCCTATGCTTGTAAATATGTATGAAATTTTAGTTTGAAAGTTTTACTCTATCACTAAGATCATGCTGATATCTGAGTAATCTTCGAGTTTATGTAACCACATTTGTCTGTATTGCAGTGACATTTGTTTGTTATGCCGGCTAGTGACTGTGTAGGTATATGCGCTGTGTGGGCTTATGGGATGAGTGATCGCTCATGCAGCCTGACACATCGCCACAGTCACTGAATATGTATAGCAAGGTTAGGCACGCCCCCCCTTCCTCTCTCTATGCTGAGCCACCGCTGGGCTTCTTGTCTGACGTCGTGCGCCTGACGTTGGGCTTGTTGTTCTGCGATTGGTAGCTGAGATTGGGGCGGGTGATATAAGCCTTGCATGACGCCGTGTAGCCACGCCCTCTGTCGAAGTCAGGATATGACGAAACGCGTCAGGACGTGGCTTACACGACGCTGGAAGTGAGGTATGCGTTCCACCACGGCGTGATCTACAACCAGGAAGTGTTCTCTTCCCCTGGATTTCGAACCGGCCGGTCTTCAGAACGGTAACACGCTACCCATTGCATTTTGCTTGATTAACTGCTTTAATGTGTACGTATATAGGATGAGGGTTTTTTTTATGAAGATTGTGGGGTACGCTTAATAAACAGAATTACGCTATGTGCACAATATTTTCTCTTTTTGGCTCTTATCTGTTTGGAGTTGTGGCCCCCCTCCTGAACCCCCAGGAGCGGTATTGAGAGAGTGGTGTTGGAAGATCTTTTTCTTGAAGGCTTTTAAAACTAGCAGATCTGGTGAGTTCGATCCCCTAGGGGGAGAGTGTCAACACAGGGTGAAAATTTGCTGACCGGTGGAAGGCGCACACTGAGTTACGACTGCATTGTCACTGATGGACTTTTTTCTGAGCACTTCACAGACTCTCTGCCTCTCTACTTGATTGCTTTTATGCGTTGTTGGCCGCATGATTTTATATATTTATCTTTGCTCAACATTTAGCGCTGTTTGTAGTATATGTCTACCTGTTTGGTTTATGTATACTATTATTATTATATGTATATAGACAACACAATTGTAGTGTATTACAGTAATGACAAAATATCAAATCCAACGCGTTTCGAAATAGTTAATGCAATCTTCCTCAAGGATAATTTTTGCCATTTCTGAAAGGTACAAAATATAAGTATACATATATCTCATAACATATGAAGCCTGTGCTGAAATACATAAAAAACTTACAAAGATAATAGTTGACATGAAAGTTTCCAATAAGTCATCGGACATCCACCCAATCTGTGAGGGCCTTTAATCATGCAAAAGAACCCCCGGATATTGAAATCCAAAAGAGGCGCCAAATTGGACAGGTGGAGACCCGCTTTAACAAAAGTTGCAAATGGCAGTCATGTGGAAATCTAGGAGAGGAGCACACAGCACATGGTAAAGCATGGAAAAAAAACAAAAAACCTTACATGGGATTTTGCAAGTTGCAACGTCCCAACCAGGAAATATATGATGGAAATTGCTTTAAAGAAAGGGCAAAATTCAAGCCACCCAAAATATGGCAAGGAGTCCCAACCCTGGAAGATAATGGAAAAAGAAAAAAAAAGAAAATATAAGGGGTGTTTAAAAAATAAATAATATATAAAGATAATCAGAGGGGGGATTCCCCCAGCTGTAAAAGCCATATTTACAAATTGGAAAACAGAGGGATCCAAATTCATAAGGTTCAATAGATAAGATAATGGCTAAAATATCACTCGAACAGGGAAATCCCCCAGAGACAGAGGGAGCACCCTCCATAGGTGAAAGCCAGAATCTCCAATAATCTAAAAGACAAGTAAAGTCAAAATATTCATAAAAGTATAAAAGGTGGTCCAGCTTACCAAAATATGCTGTGTGTCTCCCCCACACCTGAACCTAAAAACAGCCCAGGATCCACAGAAGCAGCCAAAAGAAGAGAGGGGGTTAGCCCTCTGGTATTAGAGATGAGAGCAAGATGGTGTATTGCTCCTCGGACAAGGTGTCATCGGATGAGGATGGCGGCTCTGGGGTTCCCGGCATTCTCCTTTTATGGCCTGTGCTTGTTCGCCGCCGGAACCTCACAGTGCGTCGAGAGACGCCACCGCACCGGATGACAGCGGTGATGTCATTCTCTAAGCGCCGCTCATACGGAGGCGGCGTGTATCAGAGGCAGGACGCAGGGGGAGCGGGGCCGGCAAATGTCCGGTCACGCCGACCCTCTTGCAATCCATAACCTAAAAAAAGCCATCATTGCTGACAGCACCACAAAAGGTCATCCCATACTGAGTCAGGGGGGAACGATCAACGCCGGCCCCATCTCCCTACAGCATAAGACACACCAAGAGGGGCAACAACCACTGACAATGTGATTCCTACCAAAATACAGAGCAGAAATTCAAGGATTTTATATGGAAAAATGTGTCTCCTGGTCTCATCCACTCCTCTCTACAGCCATCTTCATGCATCCAGCATAGGTAGGCCCCCACAAATTTGTTGGGGGCCTTCTCTCCTTCCATGCTGTTGTTTCGGGTGCCTATGGCTTCGTTTAACAGCCATGTGAGGATAGTCCATGTGTCGGGGGTTGTTAGTTTCTCCTTTTGGAAGACTATACCCTTGTGGGTTTCTCTTCCGATGCCCCTGCTTTGGACTGGGGTGTAGGTTTTTTCCATCTTATCCACCCAGCCCAATAAATATTACTCTATTTTTTTTTATATAACATTATCCTTTTTTTATTTTTGTATTTTTCCATATACAATCCTTTGAATTTCTGCTCTGTATTTTGGTAGCAATCACATTGTCAGTGGTTGTTGCCCCTCTTGGTGTGTCTTATACTGTAGGGAGATGGGGCTGGTGTTGATCGCTCCCTCCTGACTCAGTATGGGACAACCTTTTGTGGTGCTGTCAACAATGATGGCTTTTTTTAGGTTATGGATTGCAAGGGGGTTGGCGTGACCGTATGTTTGCCGGCCCCGCTCCCCCTGCGTCCTGCCTCTGATACACGCCGCCTCCGTATGAGCGGCGCTTAGAGAATGACGTCACTGCTGTCATCTGATGCGTCGTCGTCTCTCGACGCTCTGTGAGGTTCTGGCGGCGAACAAGCACGGGCCATAAAAGGAGAACGCCGGGAACCCCAGAGCCGCCATCCACATCCGACGACGCCTTGTCTGAGGAGCAATACACCATCTTGCTCTCATCTCTAATACCAGAGGGCTAACCCCCTCTTTGGCTGCTTCTGTGGATCCTGGGCTGTTTTTAGGTTCAGGTGTGGGGGAGACACACAGCATATTTTGGTAAGCTGGTCCCACCTTTTATACTTTTATGAATATTTTGACTTTACTTGTCTTTTTGATTATTGGAGATTCTGGCTTTCACCTTTGGAGGGGTGCCCTATTCGAGTGATATTTTAGCCATTATCTTATCAATTGAACCTTATGAATTTGGGTCCTTTGTTTTCCAATTTGTAAATATGGCTTTTACAGCTGGGGGAACCCCCCCTCTGATTATCTTTATATATTATTTATTTTTCAAACAACCCTTATATTTTCTTTTTTTTCTTTTTCCATCATCTTCCAGGGTTGGGACTCCTTGCCATATTTTGGGTGGCTTGAATTCTGCCCTTCCTTTGAAGCAATTTCCATCATATATTTCCTGGTTGGGACGTCGCAACTTGCAAAATCCCATGTAAGGTTTTTTTTTCCATGCTTTACCATGTGCTGTGTGCTCCTCTCCTAGATTTCCACATGACTGCCATTTGCAACTTTTGTTAAAGCGGGTCTCCGCCTGTTCAATTTGGCGCCTCTTTTGGATTTCAATATCCGGGGGTTCTTTTGCATGATTAACCACTTCAATACCAGGCACTTAGACACCTTCCAGCCCAGACCAATTTTCAGCTTTCAGTGCTGTCGCAATTTGAATGACAATTGCGCGGTCATACAACACTGTACCCAAACAAATTTTTTATCATTTTGTTCCCACAAATAGAGCTTTCTTTCGGTGGTATTTGATCACCTTTGCGGTTTTTATTTTTTGCGCAACAAATAAAAAAAGACTGAAAATTTTGAAAAAAAAGGGTTTTTTTTTTGTAAATAAGTACATTTTCTTCTTCAATGACTGGCACTGATATGGCTGCACTGACGGGCACTGATACGGCGGCACTGATGGGCACTGATGAGGTGGAACCAATGAGGTGGCACTGATGAGGGGCACTGATAGGCGGCACTGATAGGTGGCACTGGTATGCAGCACTGATGGGCACTCATAGGCTGCACCGATGGGCACTCGTAGGTGGCATTGATGGGTACTTATGGGTGGCACTGAGTTGGCACAGATGGGCACTGATAGGTGGGCACTGATGGGCACGGATGGGCACTGACATGTGGCTCCGATGGACACTGATGGGTGGCACTGACACTGGTTGCACTGATGCCCCTAAGGGTGGCATTGCTGGGCATCACTGCAACATAACGATGCCAATCAGTGCCCACAAATGGGCACAGATTGGGCACATGTGGATGGCCATGGGGTACATACCTGACCATCCACATGTTGCCCCTTCCCTGGTGGTCCTAGTGGCGATCCCTGGTGGTCCAGTGTGGTGATCTGAGGAGGGGCTGCGCTGATAAACAATCAGCGCAGACCCCCCCTGCCAGGAGAGCCGCCGATCGGCTCTCCTCTACTCGCGTCTGTCAGACACGAGTGAGGAAAAGCCGATCAACGGCTCTTCCTATTGACATTGTGATCAGCCGTGATTGGACACGGCTGATCACGTGGTAAAGAGCCTCCGCCGGAGGCTCTTTACCAAGATCGGTGTAGCGGTGGGTCAGGCTGACACACTGCTCCACCGATCGCCGCGATGCGCGCCCCGCATGTTATCCTGCTGGACGTCATATGACGCCCAGTCAGGATAACGGAACCACCGCCCAGCCGTCATCTGCTATGGGCCGGGCGGGAAGTGGTTAAAGGCCCTCACAGATTGGGTGGATGTCCGATGAACTATTGGAAACTTTCATGTAAACTATATTCTTTGTAAGTTTTTTTTTTTTTTATGTATTTCAGCACAGGCTTCATATGCATGTTATGAGATATATGTATACTTATATCATATTTTGTACCTTTCAGAAATGGCAAAAGTTATCCCTGAGGAAGATTGCATTAACTAACTATTTTGAAACGCGTTGGATTTGATATTTTGTCATTACTGTAATACACTACAATTGTGTTGTCTATATACATGCTTCCTATATAAATTGTTTTTAACCACTTAACAACCGGCCCATAGCCGAATGACGGCTGCAGGGCGGTTGCTTAACTCCGGGAGGGCGTACTATGACGTCCTCCCAGAATTCCCCTCTCGCGCCCCCTGGGGCGCGCACCCGAACACATCCGTGACCCCGCATCACGGATCCCGGTAAATGGCCGCTGATCGCGGCCGTTTACCATGTGATCGCTCCGTCAAATGGCGGAGCGATCACATGTAAACAAACCGGCGTCATCTCATGACGCCGTTTCCTCTCCTCCCCTCCTGTGTACCGATCGATACACTGTGAGCGGAGAGGGGGATGGATGGATGGCTGCAGCGCTGTGGGCTGGATGTGTAGTGCCCACAGCGCTGCTCAATGACATCCAGCCATCCATCCATCCATGCTCAGCCATCCCTAATGCTCTGCAATGCCCTGCAATACTCTGCAATGCCCCCACAATACTCTGCAATGCCCCCACAATACTCTGCAATGCCCCCACAATACTCTGCAATACCCCCACAATACAATGCAATACCCCCACAATACAATGCAATACCCTGCAGTACAATGCAATACCCCGCAGTACACTGCAATACCCCGCAGTACACTGCAATACCCCGCAGTACACTGCAATACCCCGCAGTACACTGCAATACCCCGCAGTACACTGCAATACCCCGCAGTACACTGCAATACCCCGCAGTACACTGCAATACCCCGCAGTACTCTGCAATACCCAGCCATACACTGCCATACTCGGTGATACCCAGCCATACGCGGCGATACCCAGCCATACCCGGCGATACTCTGCAATACCCCGCCATACCCCGCCATACCCTGCCATGCTGAGCCATACTCAGCCATACCCAACCATGCTCAGCCATACTCGGCTGTACTCGGCCTCTGCATGTGGCCAGGCTGTGGAAGTCTCACACATGTGGTATCGCCGTACTCAGGAGTAGGAGAATCTATTTTGGGGTGTCATTTTTAGTATGTGCATGCTATGTGTTAGAAATATTGTATAAATGGACAACTTTGTGTTAAAAAAAAAGTTTTAACCACTTCCCGTCCGCCGGCTGTCATACAACGTCCTTGATTTGTGCGGCTACAGCTACAGGCATCATTCAGATATCAGCTTTTTCAGCTGGCGATTCCCTACACCATAAGAATGATCATAGCTTGATCATTCTTACGGGAGGCGAGAGGGGGTGTCCCCCCTCCCGCCGCCCTCCGGTGCTTCTTTTTTTTTTTTTTCCACTTCAGCGAAATTTATTTTAAGAGAAGTCGTATCAACTTTAAAAATCAAAATTTGTCCCGTCTCTTTTTTTTTCAGTATTGTGGCTAATATACTGTTTATTTTTATTAATCCTAGACTTCATAGTTAAAAGTAAAACACAAATTTCCTCCAAGCGAGCAGATCATATAGAAATCACATATACAATATTCAGTAATATCCACAAGCCTTTAAGCCCTCCATTTTCCCCTCATACCCCCCCCCCCCCATCACTCCATTCCCCTCCACCATCCTCTTATCCCATACGCACACCACCCATTCCACCTCATATTCTTACACCTATCCAGCCCATTCATACTCTAGCCATAACTTCCATATATTCTTATATTTCATTAGACTACCTCTTTTTCTATACCAAAATTCCTCTTTGGTGATCATGTCCTTGACCTCTTTTCTCCATTCTCCTACTGTTGGGGGTTCTTTTGCCTGCCACTTCCGTGCTATGATTTTCCTACCCTGAAACCGGCATCTTATAATAGCGGTCTGGGTGTCCCTCGGCATATCATTTTCCTCCAGCAAACTCAACAGACAAATTCTGGCCTCCATTTCTAATGAGGACCCAAATATTGTGTTGATTTCCTCCACTAATTTTTCCCAATACCTGTATAACTTGGGGGCATCGCCAAAACATATGCACCAGGTCTCCTTTCCCATCTCCGCACCGCTGACACTTCGCATCCTGCCTCTTACCAAACCTAAATAATTTCTCTCATGTGTAATAAAGTCTGTAAATCAAAAATAAAATAGAGACCCCCTGTGACGGTGATAGAGATATCCTTGGCCCTAATGCCAAAATAAATTTCCATTGTTCCTCCGTTATTGTACCAACCTCTTCCTCCCATTTAGCTCTCTTCCTGGGCTCCACCCCCCCTTCTCGCCCTGCCTTATTTATACTCTTGTACATTTGTGAGATCAGCCCTTTAGACCCCTTGGTGTTTACCAGTTTCCTTAGCAAGGGCATTTCACTCCACTCTATCGCCTTGCCTCTAAATTGTACCTCCAGGGCATGCCTTACTTGCAAGTAGCTGAAAAATAATCTGTTGCGTATTGCAAATTCCTCTTTTATCTCTTCAACCTCCCTGCCCTATACAATTGCACCAAACAATGAATACCCCTCCTGTCCCATTCTTCTATTTTCCCCATCACCCTAAACTCATTCAGATTTTTGTTATTCCATATCGGGGAAAACTCTGAGTACCCTGTATACCCCAGTACAGCCTTTACCGTCTTCCAGCATTTAATCATTAGCTGAGTTGTTGGGCAGCTATATCCAAAAAGTTCAGCCTCCACTGCCTCCACCTCTGTATCATGACTGTTATTGTACAACCATACACTATTTCTGCCTACCCTTTCTTCCACCAGATTACTGCCTCTCATAAACTGGATTTGGGCTGCCAAAAAGTAACTCCAGGGGTCCGGTAGTGCCAAGCCTCCCTCCTCTCTCGGCCGCCGCAGCGCTTTCAAGCTAATTCTTGCCACTCTGTTTTTCCAGATTAATTCCCTAAACAAACTATCCAGCCTCCTAAACCAGTGCTTCGGGATCCAGACAGGAGAATTGTGTAACACAAACAAAATTTGCGGCATCCATATCATTTTAATAAGATTGCATCTACCGGCGACCGAGAGAGGAAGGCCACCCCACACCCGGCTCTTCTGTTTTAACTTTGCCATTAATGGTACTACATTGCCAGTTATGTACTGCCCTGGGTCTTTGGTTATATTTACCCCCAAGTACCTCATTTGATTTACAATCTTTATGGAATTCACCTGTCCTGGGAGCGGGTTTTCAAGGGGGTCTATCGGTAAGAGAGCCGATTTTTCCCAGTTGATTCTCAAACCCGAAAAGCGCCCAAATTCTTTAATCAGTTTCATAGCCCCTAGCAAGGAAGCTTGTGTGTCTTCCAGGAACAGCAGGATGTCATCCGCATACATTGCGACTTTCTCCTCTGCGCCCTTTCTTTTAAAACCCTGCAATTCTTGCGACATTCTTAGGGAGACCGCCAGAGGTTCCAATGCAAGGGCGAAGAGCAGGGGCGACAGTGGGCACCCCTGTCTCGTCCCCCTTCCTAGCTGAAACCACTCGGAGCACTCACCGTTAACCCTCACCCTGGCTCTCGGTTTGTCATATAAAAGACTCAACCAGTTCACAAAATTAGGGCCAAATTTGAACTCTGCCAGTACTTTCCACAAGTAATGCCACTCAAGGCAATCAAATGCCTTGACCGCATCTAGTGATAGTATAGCTCTATTCCCTTCTTTCTCCGTAGGTACTTGTATATTACTGTACAATCTTCTAATATTCATACTCACCGATCTGTCCGGTATGAAGCTGGTTTGATCTGAGTGGATTACTTTCGCAATTATCTTTTTTAACCTGTTTGCTAGAGTTTTTGCCAGAATCTTAATATCTGTGCATAGGAGTGAGATTGGTCTATATGAAGCTACATCTAACGGGTTCTTCCCTTCCTTTAACAAGATTACAATAGTGGCTTCTGTCATAGACATGGGCAATCTACCCTCCACAACGGCTCCGTTCAAAACTTCCAGTAATTTTGGTAGCAAGACATCCCCATATCTCTTATAAGTTTCTATGGGCAAACCGTCAGGTCCTGGCGTTTTTTGATTCGCCATTTCATTTACCACTCCTTGCAATTCCACCAATGTCAACAGAGTTTCCAGGGCATCTCTTTCCTCACTGAATAACGGGGTTATTTTCAATTTCTCAAAGAACTCCCACATCTCCCCCTCTACATCCGACTTTGGGGCCCCATACAGACCTTCATAGTAGTCTTTAAACACTTCCACTATACCAGGGGTAGTTCTAATGGTGTTTCCGTCCTTATCCCATATTTCTGCTATGGTGGATGAGGGGCCATTTGCCCTAGCTATCAGTGCCAAAGTTCTACCCACTAATTCCCCTTCACAAAAAAAATTCTGTTTCTGAAACATTCTGCTCCTTTCTTCTTTCTCTAGTACTAATTTCCTATATTCTTCCTGACCTTCTACCCAAGCCTCATAACTAGCTATAGTTGGCTCCTCCAAGTACCTCCCTTCTGCCACCCTCACCTTTTCTCTTATTCTGTGTTCCCTGACCTGTGTTTTCTTTTTGGCATAGGAGATTTTCTGAATGAAGACCCCTCTAAGGAACGCCTTCAAGGCGTCCCAGGTTATACCTAGCGAGGCGGATCCTGAATTCATATTTATGAATTCTTCCAAGCAGCCAGCGATCGCCTCATCATCCTCAATTATTTCAAGCCAAAAGGGGTTCAGTCTCCACTCCCCCCCTCCAACGCTCAGCCCCATTCTAACTGAAAAGACCAATGGAGAGTGGTCTGAGAGCCCCCTTGGCTCATAATCTATCCCTCCCACTATCCTCAGGGCTTCCTCATTACAGATCACTAAATCAATCCTGGATAAAGTAGCATGCGTCCTCGAGTGGCATTAATATTGCCTCTCGCTCGGATGCCACTTCCTCCAGATATCCACCCATCCCACTTCCTCACAGAATTGGGAAAGTGGGCCCTTAGATGACCCTCCAGGGATCCCCTTTGTCGGGAATCTATCTACACAGTTGTCCATGACCGTATTAAAGTCCCCTGTCACTACAACCGGTACCCAAGGTTTGGCCGCTATGAAGCCTATCAATTCGCTAAGTATTTCTGTTTTGAATGGTGGAGGAATATACACACTCGCAAGAACACACTCCCGCCCCTCAATATTACAGTAGAGAAAAACATATCGACCATACTTATCCAGTTTACTCTGCCTGCAGGAGAAAACCAACCCAGTATTTATCAGCACACTCACTCCCCTTGAATACAAGGTATGAGTTGAGTGATACTGCTCTTGATAGTTCCTATTCCTCAGAGTGTTCACTGTATCTTTATCTAGGTGGGTCTCCTGGAGACAGAGTATCCTGACATCCCTTGTTCTGGCCATAAAAAAAATAGCTTGTTTCTTACATACATCTTTCACCCCCCCCTTACATTCCAAGAACATATCTTCATATATTTAAATTTACCTGAGGTCACCCTCTTATCTATTTTAGTGCCTACCATTCACCTATTCCTGTGTCTTAACTCAACATAATATTCTGTTCCCAAAACTTTTGTAATTAATAATAGAAATCTTAGTGCTTTTACTTTTTGTGTTTCTTCAATACTTCCTACTTCACACCACTCTACCCTCTTACTCCCCTCCCTCCCCCCATACCACCATATACCCATCTCCCTCCCCAATCCCTCCCAACCCCCCTCCCTCCCAACCCCCCTCCCTCCCCCATCCCATTCCCCCCTTCCCCCCTCCCTCCCACCATCCAATCCCCCCCTCCCCCACTGGCCCGACCTTGGGCCCATCCCTCCGAGCTTCTAAAGTGACCGTGTTAACCCACAAACCGTGGATACACCTCCTTCCCCCTTTTGCATTGAAACCCGAACCTATATATAAGAGGGGGATTACCCCCAACATAACCAATGTGTAAAGGATTCTTATCCACTACCTCCCTAAGCCCACACCTCTGCAAATATAACCAAGAAAAAAAAAAGGGGGGGGGGGAGAAAACCGAGAAAAATGGCAAAAACTGAAAAAAGAAAACAAAAAAGTCACGTCCCCAAATATGCATCTGCTCGCTGGGCAAAAGGCCCCAAATTCTGTCCTCCTCCTCCCCCTCACTCTTCTTCTAAGGCTTTTCTCCCGACCGTGATCTTCCCTCATTCTTCTCCAGCCATGAGAACACTTCCGCGGGGGCATTAAAAAACTGTACCTCCCCATTTACTGTTACCCGTAAACGAGCTGGGTATAACAGCGCATAATCTATTTAATGCTGCTGTAAAGTCCGCTTGCACTCTGCAAATTTTGCCCTCTGTCTCTGCAACTCAGGGGAAAAATCTGGATACAGGGATATTCTTACACCGTTGTACAGAATATTTTTCATCTCCCTTGCTTTCTGAAGAATAGTAATTTTGTCTCTAAAAAACAGAAGTTTAACTATAAGGGGCCTTGGCTGCCCCCCTGAAGATGGAATCCTAGGTGCGATTCTATGCGCTCGTTCAACTGCGAACAGGTTGGAGAATGCGTCTTTGCCAAACATATCCCTGAACCATCCCTCCATGAATTCTGCCGGGTTGTTGCCCTCGCTTCTTTCGGGGAGTCCCAGAACCCTCACGTTCTTCATGCGTGCCCTGTTCTCATATTCATCCATTTTCCTTAGGCATGAGTCTAGTTGTTCCTTCATCTTTTTAACCTCCTGTCTCAGTGGATTCACATCGTCTTCCACCTGACTGAGTCTCTCCTCGAGAACGGTGGTCCGAGCACATACCTCCTGCGTATCCCTTTTCAGCGTAGCTAAATCGTCTCTAATACCTCTGAGCTGATCCGCTAAATCCGACAGCGCAGTCTTACAGGCATTGGTTGCTAGGAGAATTTCCTTTAGAGATGGTTCCTGCTCTGGTGTCCCCTTATCCTCTATTATTTCATTGCCCAGACCGCCCTCCCTTCCTTCCTAAATGCATCTGCGACGCTGGTATGGTGACTGTAGGTGCGCAAACTTGGGCTGGGCCTTGACTTTTCCTTCCCCCAGAATGATTGGCCTGCGCACCTTGATGTTGCGCACCCCCCATCTGGCTACTTTTTTTAGGTGTACAACTTGGTGTATGATCATACACCAAGTTGCCCTCCGGTGCTTCTACCGACTCACCGCTACGATCGAAGCCAGGATCTTTTTTTTATTTTTTTATTTCAGGCTTCCCAGCCTAGAGGTGAGATGTGGGGTCTTATTGACCCCATATCTCACTGTAAAGAGGACCTGTCATGCCATATTCCTATTACAAGGGGTGTTTACATTCCTTGTAATAGGAAATAAAAGTGGTCAAAAAAATATTTTTTTGGAAAAAAGCATCAAACTAAAATAAAGTAAAATGAACAATAAAAAAAAATTTTTTTTTTAAAGCGCCCCTGTCCCTGTGTGCTCGCATGCAGAAGCGAACGCATACGTAAGTCCCGCCCACATATGAAAACGGTGTTCAAACCACACATGTGAGGTATCGCTGCGATCGGTAGAGCGAGAGCAATGATTTTGGCCCTAGACCTCCTCTGTAACTCAAAACATGTAACCAGTAAAAAATTTTAAAGCGTCGCCTATGGGGATTTTTGAGTAGCAAAGTTTGGCGCCATTCCACAAGTGCGTGCAATTTTGAAAGGCGACATGTTGGGTATCTATTTACTCGGCGTAACTTCATCTTTCACATTATGAAAAAACATTGGGCTAACTTGACTGTTACTGTTACAAATACCGTGCGAGATAAAAAGTTGCAATGACCACCATTGTATTCTCTAGGGTCTTTGCTAAAAAAACATACCGTATATAATGTTTTGGGGTTCTATGTAATTTTCTAGCTAATAAATGATGATTTTTACATGTAGGAGAGAAATGTCAGAATTGGCCTGGGCGCTCCAGAATGCCTGAAGGTGCTCCCCTGCATGTTGGGCCTCTGTATGTGGCCACTCTGTGTAAAAGTTTCACACATGTGGTATCGCCATACTCGGGAGTAATAGCAGAATGTGTTTTGGGGTGTAATTTGTGGTATGCATATGCGGTGTGTGAGAAATAACCTGCTAATATGACAATTTTGTGAAAAAAAAAAAAAAAGTAAAAAAAAACAAACTTGATATGGCAAAGAATTTTGGGAAAAAATGACAACTTCAAAAAACTCACCATGCATCTTTCTAAATACCTTGGAATGTCTTCTTTCCAAAAAGGGGTCATTTGGGTGGTATTTGTACTTTTCTGGCATGTTAGGGTCTCAAGAAATTAGATAGGCCGTCAGTACTTCAGGTGTGATCAATTTTCAGATATTGGCACCATAGCTTTTGGACTCTAACTTTCACAAAGACAAATAATATCCACCGATTTGGGTTATTTTTACCAAAGATATGTAGCGGTATAAATTTTGGCCAAAATATATGAAGAAAAATTACTAATTTGCAAAATTTTATAACGGAAATGAAGAAAAATGCATTTTTTTTACAGATTTTTCGGTCTTTTTTCTTTTATAGCGCAAACAATAAAGAACCCAGCGGTGATTAAATACCACCAAAAGAAAGCTCTATTTGAGTGAAAAAAAGGACTACAATTTCATATAGATACAGTGTTGCATGACTGAGTAATTGTCATTCAAAATGTGTGAGCACCAAAAGCTGAAAATTGGTCTGGTTATTAACCACTTAAGGACCGCCTCACGCCGATGTACGTCGGCAAGGCGGCACGGGCAGGCAAAATCACGTACATGTACGTGATTTGCCTCCCGCGGGTGGGGGGTCCGATCGGACCCCCCCCCCCGCCGCCCGAGGCGGTCCCGTTTTGTTCCCCGGCGATCGGAGACGAGGGGAAGGCCATCCGTTCGTGGCCCCCCCCTCGCGATCGCCGCCGGCCAATGGGAACACTCCTTTGCTGCTGTATGCTAAACAGCAGCAAAGGAAGTGATGTCATCTCCCCTCGGGTCGGTAGTTGCACCAACACACACACACACAGTAGAACATGCCAGGCACATGTTACACCCCGAACCCCCCCCCTGTCACAAACTGACACCAGCAGTTTTTTTTTTTTTTTCTGATTACTGCTAGGTGTCAGTTTGTGACAGTTACTGTGTTAGCACAGTTACTGTTACCCCCCTGTAGGTCTAGGGTACCCCCCTAACCCTCCTAATAAAGTTTTAACCCCTTGATCACCCCCCGTCACCAGTGTCACTAAGCGATCATTTTTCTGATCGCTGTATTAGTGTCGCTGGTGACGCTAGTTAGTGAGGTAAATATTTAGGTTCGCCGTCAGCGTTTTATAGCGTCAGGGACCCCCATATACTATCTAATAAATGTTTTAACCCCTTGATTGCCCCCTAGTTAACCCTTTCACCACTGATCACCGTATAACCGTTACGATTGATGCTGGTTAGTTTGTTTATTTTTTATAGTGTCAGGGCACCCGCCGTTTATTACCGAATAAAGGTTTAGCCCCCTAATCGCCCGGCGGTGATATGCGTCGCCCCAGGCAGCGTCAGATTAGCGCCAGTACCGCTAACACCCACGCACGCAGCATGCGCCTCCCTTAGTGGTATAGTATCTGATCGGATCAATATCTGATCCGATCAGATCTATACTAGCGTCCCCAGCAGTTTAGGGTTCCCAAAAACGCAGTGTTAGCGGGATCAGCCCAGATACCCGCTAGCACCTGCGTTTTGCGCCTCCGCCCAGCCCACCCAAGTGCAGTATCGATCGATCACTGTCACTTACAAAACACTAAACGCATAACTGCAGCGTTCGCAGAGTCAGGCCTGATCCCTGCGATTGCTAACAGTCTTTTTGGTAGCATTTTGGTGAACTGGCAAGCACCAGCCCCAGGCAGCGTCAGGTTAGCGCCAGTACCGCTAACACCCATGCACGCACCGTACACCTCCCTTAGTGGTATAGTATCTGATCCGATCAGATCTATACTAGCGTCACCAGCAGTTTAGGGTTCCCAAAAACGCAGTGTTAGCGGGATCAGCCCAGATACCTGCTAGCACCTGCGTTTTGCCCCTCCTCCCGGCCCGGCCCGGCCCAGCCCACCCAAGTGCAGTATCGATCGATCACTGTCACTTACAAAACTCTAAACGCATAACTGCAGCGTTCGCAGAGTCAGGCCTGATCCCTGCGATCGCTAACAGTTTTTTTGGTAGCGTTTTGGGGAACTGGCAAGCACCAGCGGCGTAGTACACCCCGGTCGTAGTCAAACCAGCGCAGCAGTAACACTTGGTGACGTGGCGAGTCCCATAAGTGCAGTTCAAGCTGGTGAGGTGGCAAGCACAAGTAGTGTCCCGCTGCCACCAAGAAGACAAACACAGGCCCGTCGTGCCCATAATGCCCTTCCTGCTGCATTCGCCAATCCTAATTGGGAACCCACCGCTTCTGCAGCACCCGTACTTCCCCCATTCACATCCCCAACCAAATGCAGTCGGCTGCATGAGAGGCATTTTTATGTCCTCCCGAGTACCCCTACCCAGCGAACCCCCCAAAAAAGATGTTGTGTCTGCAGCAAGTGCAGATATAGGCATGACACCCGCTATTATTGTCCCTCCTGTCCTGACAATCCTGGTCTTTGCATTGGTGAATGTTTTGAACGCTACCATTCACTAGTTGAGTATTAGCGTAGGGTACAGCATTGCACATACTAGGCACACTTTCACAGGGTCTCCCAAGATGCCATCGCATTTTGAGAGACCCGAACCTGGAACCGGTTACAGTTATAAAAGTTAGTTACAAAAAAAGTGTAAAAAAAAAAAAAAATATATAAAATAAAAAAAAATAGTTGTCGTTTTATTGTTCTCTCTCTCTCTATTCTCTCTCTCTATTGTTCTGCTCTTTTTTACTGTATTCTATTCTGCAATGTTTTATTGTTATTGTTATTATGTTTTATCATGTTTGTTTTTCAGGTATGTAATTATTTATACTTTACTGTTTACTGTGCTTTTATTGTTAACCATTGTTAACCATTTTTTTGTCTTCAGGTACGCCATTCACGACTTTGAGTGGTTATACCAGAATGATGCCTGCAGGTTTAGGTATCATCTTGGTATCATTCTTTTCAGCCAGCGGTCGGCTTTCATGTAAAAGCAATCCTAGCGGCTAATTAGCCTCTAGACTGCTTTTACAAGCCATGGGAGGGAATGCCCCCCCCCCACCGTCTTTCGTGTTTTTCTCTGGCTCTCCTGTCTCAACAGGGAACCTGAGAATGCAGCCGGGGATTCAGCCAGCTGACCATAGAGCTGATCAGAGACCAGAGTGGCTCCAAACATCTCTATGGCCTAAGAAACCGGAAGCTACGAGCATTTCATGACTTAGATTTCGCCGGATGTAAATAGCGCCATTGGGAAATTGGGGAAGCATTTTATCACACCGATCTTGGTGTGGTCAGATGCTTTGAGGGCAGAGGAGAGATCTAGGGTCTAATAGACCCCAATTTTTTCAAAAAAGAGTACCTGTCACTACCTATTGCTATCATAGGGGATATTTACATTCCCCGAGATAACAATAAAAATGATTAAAAAAAAAAAATATGAAAGGAACAGTTTAAAAGTAAGATTAAAAAAGCAAAAAAATAATAAAGAAAAAAAAAAAAAAAAGCACCCCTGTCGCCCCCTGCTCTCGCGCTAAGGCGAACGCAAGCGGCGGTCTGTCGTCAAACCTAAACAGCAATTGCACCATGCATGTGAGGTATCACCGCGAAGGCCAGATCGAGTGCAGTAATTTTTCCAGTAGACCTCCTCTGTAAATCTAAAGTGGTAACCTGTAAAGGCTTTTAAAGGCTTTTAAACATGTATTTATTTTGTTGCCACTGCACGTTTGTGCGCAATTTTAAAGCATGTCATGTTTGGTATCCATGTACTCGGCCTAAGATCATCTTTTTTATTTCATCAAACATTTGGGCAATATAGTGTGTTTTAGTGCATTAAAATTTAAAAAAGTGTGTTTTTTCCCCAAAAAATGCGTTTGAAAAATCGCTGCGCAATTACTGTGTGAAAAAAAAAAATGAAACACCCACCATTTTAATCTGTAGGGCATTTGCTTTAAAAAAATATATAATGTTTGGGGGTTCAAAGTAATTTTTTTGCAAAAAAAAATAACTTTTTCATGTAAACAATAAGTGTCAGAAAGGGCTTTGTCTTCAAGTGGTTAGAAGAGTGGGTGATGTGTGACATAAGCTTCTAAATATTGTGCATAAAATGCCAGGACAGTTCAAAACCCCCCCAAATGACCCCATTTTGGAAAGTAGACACCCCAAGCTATTTGCTGAGAGGCATGTCGAGTCCATGGAATATTTTATATTGTGACACAAGTTGCGGGAAAGAGACAAATTGTTTTTTATTTTTTTTTTTATTTTTTTGCACAAAGTTGTCACTAAATGATATATTGCTCAAACATGCCATGGAAATATGTGAAATTACACCCCAAAATACATTCTGTTGCTTCTCCTGAGTACGGGGATACCACATGTGTTAGACTTTTTGGGAGCCTAGCTGCGTACGGGACCCCGAAAACCAAGCACCGCCTTCAGGCTTTCTAAGGGCGTGAATTTTTGATTTCACTCTTCACTGCCTATCACAGTTTCAGAGGCCATGGAATGCCCAGGTGGCACAAAACGCCCCCAAATTACCCCATTTTGGAAAGTAGACACCCCAAGCTATTTGCTGAGAGGTATAGTGAGTATTTTGCAGACCTCACTTTTTGTCACAAAGTTTTGAAAATTGAAAAAAGAAAAAAAAATGTTTTTTCTTGTCTTTCTTCATTTTCAAAAACAAATGAGAGCTGCAAAATACTCACCATGCCTCTCAGCAAATAGCTTGGGGTGTCTACTTTCCAAAATGGGGTCATTTGGGGGGGGGTTTGTGCCACCTGGGCATTCCATGGCCTCCGAAACTGTGATAGGCAGTAAAGAGTGAAATCAAAAATTTTCACCCTTAGAAATCCTGAAGGCAGTGATTGGTTTTCGGGGTCCCGTACGCGGCTAGGCTCCCAAAAAGTCCCACACATGTGGTATCCCCATACTCAGGAGAAGCAGCTAAATGTATTTTGGGGTGCAATTCCACATATGCCCATGGCCTGTGTGAGCAATATATCATTTAGTGACAACTTTATGAAAAAAAAAAAAAAAAAAGTGTCACTTTCCCGCAACTTGTGTCAAAATATAAAATATTCCATGGACTCAATATGCCTCTCAGCAAATAGCTTGGGGTGTCTACTTTCCAAAATGGGGTCATTTTGGGGGGTTTTGTGCCACCTGGGCATTCCATGGCCTCCGAAACTGTGATAGGCAGTGAAGAGTGAAATCAAAAATTTACACCCTTAGAAATCCTGAAGGCGGTGATTGGTTTTCGGGGCCCCGTACGCGGCTAGGCTCCCAAAAAGTCCCACACATGTGGTATCCCCATACTCAGGAGAAGCAGCTGAATGTATTTTGGGGTGCAATTCCACATAGGCCCATGGCCTGTGTGAGCAATATATCATTTAGTGACAACTTTTTGTAAATATTTTTTTTTTTGTCATTTTTCAATCACTTGGGACAAAAAAAATAAATATTCAATGGGTTCAACATGCCTCTCAGCAATTTCCTTGGGGTGTCTACTTTCCAAAATGGGGTCATTTGGGGGGTTTTGTACTGCCCTGCCATTTTAGCACCTCAAGAAATGACATAGGCAGTCATAAACTAAAAGCTGTGTAAATTACAGAAAATGTACCCTAGTTTGTAGACGCTATAACTTTTGCGCAAACCAATAAATATACGCTTATTGACATTTTTTTTACCAAAGACATGTGGCCAAATACATTTTGGCCTAAATGTATGACTAAAATTTAGTTTATTGGATTTTTTTTATAACAAAAAATATCATTTTTTTTCCAAATTTTCGGTCTTTTTCCGTTTATAGCGCAAAAAATAAAAACCGCAGAGGTGATCAAATACCATCAAAAGAAAGCTCTATTTGTGGGAAGAAAAGGACGCAAATTTCGTTTGGGTACAGCATTGCATGACCGCGCAATTAGCAGTTAAAGCGACGCAGTGCCAAATTGGAAAAAGACCTCTGGTCCTTAGGCAGCATAATGGTCCGGGGCTCAAGTGGTTAATAGGACAGGATTGAGCAATACATGTTTTGCAACTCTCGAGAGTTCAGGGACATAGGTCTTGTTACTGGGCTTCCCCTTTGACCTGGCAATGATGGTGTTAGGATGAGATTTATTTTTCTCTTCTTTCCCTCCCTCTCCCCACTCCCTTTCAGTTTACTCTTCCTGTAATATTGTGTTCTCTTCTTCTACATCATGTATTTCTATCTCTGTTCCAAATGTGTACATCAGGGCCAAGACTAGGTGCTGCTGAATGGGGCCATTTGGAAACCTCTTTCTGATATTTTTAAAGCAAATGCCCTACAGTTAAAATGGTGGGTGTTTCATTTTTTTTTTTTTTCACACAGTATTTGCGCAGCGATTTTTCAAACTCATTTTTTGGGGAAAAAACACACTTTTTTAAATTTTAATGCACTAAAACACACTATATTGCCCAAATGTTTGATGAAATAAAAAAGATGATCTTAGGCCGAGTACATGGATACCAAACATGACATGCTTTAAAATTGCGCACAAACGTGCAGTGGCGACAAACTAAATACATTTTTAAAAGCCTTTAAAAGCCTTTACAGGTTACCACTTTAGATTTACAGAGGAGGTCTACTGCAAAAATTACTGCCCTCGATCTGACCTTCGCGGTGATACCTCACATGCATGGTGCAATTGCTGTTTACGTTTGACGACAGACCGCTGCTTGCGTTTGCCTTAGCGCGAGAGCAGGGGGCGACAGGGGTGCTTTTTTTTCTTCTTTTTTTGCTTTTTTATCTTATTTTTAAACTGTTCCTTTCATTTTTTTTTTTTTAATCATTTTTATTGTTATCTCGGGGAATGTAAATATCCCCTATGATAGCAATAGGTAGTGACAGGTACTCTTTTTTGAAAAAATTGGGGTCTATTAGACCCTAGATCTCTCCTCTGCCCTCAAAGCATCTGACCACACCAAGATCGGTGTGATAAAATGCTTCCCCAATTTCCCAATGGCGCTATTTACACCCGGCGAAATCTAAGTCATAAAATGCTCGTAGCTTCCGGTTTCTTAGGCCATAGAGATGTTTGGAGCCACTCTGGTCTCTGATCAGCTCTATGGTCAGCTGGCTGAATCACCGGCTGCATTCTCAGGTTCCCTGTTGAGACAGGAGAGCCAGAGAAAAACACGGAAGACGGTGGGCTATTTAGCATACAGCAGCAAAGGAATGTTCCCATTGGCCGGCGGCGATCGCAAAGGGGGGGGCCACGAACGGATGGCCTCCCCCTCACCTCCGATCGCCGGGGAACAAAACACGACCGCCTTGGGCACCGGGGGGGGGTCCGATCTGACCCCCCACCCGCGGAAGGCAAATCACGTACATGTACGTGATTTTGCCTGTCCGTGCCACCTTGCCGACGTACATCGGCGTGAGGCGGTCGTCAAGTGGTTAAAGTAGTTATAAACCCTCCACTTTCACTTTAGCTCATTGCAATCTATAGAACAGGCTGCTGATCGCTGCCTGTGAAATTTCACTTACTCTTTCTGTTTCCTCACAATCCATCCTGTAATCTGTAGTGACGTCAGCAGCGCTCACGCAGTCCATAGCTTCTTTAACGGCACGCTATGTGTGCCGTTTCGCTAGCCTCTGCATGCGGGGTTATTTACTGTCATTGAGAATGGCACAGAGGAAGCCTCGGGATACTGTGCTCTCTTCCTCTACATTCTGGTTATCACCTTGTGACTGTATAAGACATCACACAGGGGGAGTGAACCAGAGCAGCACAAAGACGTGAGAGAGGCGATCGAGATAGAGGCTTAATTTAGACAGGAAAACAAAGTAAGGGCGGAAATGACGTCCACAAAAGGTTCAGGAATCACTAGTAAAGATGGCCCGGCCAATACCTGGAAGAAATTTTACAAAAGCTAAATAAGGTATTTTAAAACCTTGTTTTAGTCATCTTTAAATGTGTAAGCCTTATGTCCTGTACACACATTCCGACAACAAATTCCATGGATTTTTTCCGACGGATGTTGGCTCAAACTTGTTTTGCATACACACGGTCGCACAAAGTTGTCGGAATTTCTGATCGCCAAGAACGCGGTGACGTACACCACATACGACGAGACTAGAAAAGGGCAGTTCAGAACCAAGCGCGGCACCCTTTGGGCTCCTTTTCCTAATCTCGTGTGAGTAAAAGTTTTTTCAGACTCGTGGTTTTCAGATCGTTTTCTGCTGTTCAGTTTGTGCTTGTGGGTTTGTATCTGGTCTTCGGTGCGTGCAGCGAGTACAATTGACTTGTCGTTACTGATTTTCAGGTCGCTCTTCACAGGCTTAGCTGTTCTTCAGTGCTTTCTGTTACTTCGTTCTGCGCAGCCGACCGTTTTCTAGCCATGTTGCGTATACATACTCCTCGTAGAGTTCGTGCTGTGTGGGGGCTTGGTGTTGGGGTCCTTACCTTGACACAAGTCCAGTCCATGAACAGGGTGGGGAGGAGTTCATGGACCAAGAATTGGTTGCTCCAGCGTGACCAGTTCTGTCATATGCCTTTGCTCCGTGAGATCCGTGAGAATAATCCTGATGATTTCAGGAACTTTCTCCGGATGACGGACCCCGTATTTCACCGTTTGTTGGCTTTGCTGACCCCCTATATCAGCAGGCAGGATACCTGCATGAGGAAAGCCATCACTCCGGAGCAGCTAGTCCCCACCCTGCGGTACTTGGCGACGGGGAGAAGCCTGCAGGACTTGAAGTTCTCGACAGGCATCTCCCCCCAGGCTCTGGGGATCATTATCCCAGAGACCTGTTCTGCCATCATCCAGGTCCTGCAGAAGGAGTATATTAAGGTAAGATTTATCCTTTAACATCACATTTTATTGTATTTAATGTTTGATAATATATTTTATTTCTTTCTTTATTCCCTAATTACCATGATTGTAATATGCTGTGAATGTCCCCTTTGTCCTCATGCATGCTGTTTTTTTTTTTTTTTTTTTAAATATTTGTCCTTCATACATATTTGCCTTCACTTACCTCCACAGCATGCTCTCCTGGCCCTATATTCACCTTGTGTAGTCACTTAACAATGTATTTTGTCAGCTCCATAGTAGTGCTTTACCCCAAACGCCCCCTAAAATGTGTAAAAATGTGATTTGTGCTTTAAATTCAGGCAGAGGCTTTTTTTTGGTGTCCCAAAATCATTTGGAACCCTCCCTCCCCCCAACTGCTAACTCAGCTGATAACAATCCTCTATCTGCAGACTTTGCCAAACCCATACACACTATACCCACCTCTTTAGTGGTCAGATTTATGGATGAATTCCCCAAAGCATGTAGTGCAAGGGCCTGCCTGAATACTTTCAAATGGTAATGTTCAAAGTTTTTGTATCCTATTATTATCTTGATGGGTAATAGCAGAATGTAAAAATGTGCTAAAATGTGTACAGTGTGTATTTATATCTTTGTATTATGACACTTCTTACCTGTCCAGTGGGCTGCCAATAGTGTAAAGTAAGGAGAGGCATTCTTCTCTCAATGAAGTGGAGATGGTTACCTGTCCAAAACATCCCCCCCCATAAAATTTTACAAATGGCCCATGAGGGGGGGGGGGGGATCTGATAGGTGGACCTTATACCTTTGTCTTTAAATACTCCCTAAAATAAATGTTATAATGATGTTGGCCAAGAATGTTTGTGTCTAATCTGCTTTCTCTGTTTATGTGTAAAATGATTAATTTATTTTTCTTGTTTGACTCCAGTTTCCTTCCAACCCACAGGAATGGCAGACTGTGGCCTCCCACTTTGCCCAGCGGTGGGACTTTCCTAACTGCGGAGGGGCAATTGATGGGAAACACGTCCACATCGTCCCACCACCCAACTGGGGGTCATACTATTATAATTATAAGGGGTTCAATAGTATTGTGATGTTGGCAGTGGTTTTGGCTACTTATGAGTTCCTGTATGTGGATGTGGGGAAGAATGGCCGGATGTCCGATGGTGGAGTCATCGCCCAGACGGAGTTCTACAGGAGTCTCCAGAATGGCAGCTTGGACTTCCACATTTGTCTTCTGGAGGTGGCAAGGACTCCCATTCGTCTTCGTTGCTAATGAAGCGTTTGCGCCGGGGGGCCATCTTATGCGGCCATTCCCGATGAGGACCCTCACCCTGGACCAGAGGGTTTTTAATTACCGGCTGGCCAGAGCCAGAAGAATGGTGGAGAACACATTTGGAATCATGGCCAGCCGGTTCTGCCTATTTCTTACACCCATACACATGGCGGAGTATAAACTGAATCTTATCATCCTGGCGTGCTGTGTTCTACACAACTTTTTAAGGTGAAATTCTGCCAACTATGCTGCCTCAGTTGGGCTTGAGGCCGAAATTCAAGTAAATGAACCAATCCTGACGGCGCTTGAAAGTGGCCGTCCTGGCTTGCCCCCCCTGAGTGCCCGCGAGGTCCGTCTTAGATACCTTGATTACTTTGCGGGTAGGAGGGCCATCAATATGCCAGACAATGTCTTATACATTTTTAAATTAAAAAAATAATTTTAACCACTAAAATCTTTGGTGGCATTTACTGCTTGTATTTCTTTTAGCTGACCCTGACAGAAATGTGGGGAGTCCTGAAAATGTTGTGATTGTGTAACCTTAAAAAGCACTGTTGGGTGTTATTTACTAAAGGAAAATGCACTTTGCACTATGTGTTGTTCAGGTAGATCTCCACCTCTTTAAGGTTGCCTACCCCTGCTTTAGAAAGTGAACATCATTTTAGAATTTTTACTACCTCTTTCAGCAGTGGGAGGGGAGTCTTGGCATACACTGTGTGACAGCTGATTGGAGGAAAGGCACACCCCTCCCCTCCACATAGGCAGAGGAAGGAAGAAACATGCAGAGCTGTGATGTGAATAGATGAGCTATCTGCTAATCTATAGCAACCTCCCTGACCCAAATTTTCAGCTGCTTTTATCTCCCCCCTAAACCTAATAACTGGTTGTGCCACCCTTGGCGGCAACAACTGCAATTAAGCATTTGCGATAACTGGCAGTGAGTCTTTCACATTGCTGTGGAGCAATTTTGGCCCACTCTTGTTTGTAGAATTCTTTTAATTCAGCCACATTGGAGGGTTTTCCAGCATATACTGCCTGTGTAAGGTCATGATACAGCATTAAAACTGGATTTAAGTCCGGGCTTTGACTAGGCCACTACAAAACCTAAATTTTTACTTTGTTTGAACCATTTGGAGGTGGACTTGCTGTTGTGTTTCGGATCATTGTCCTGCTGCATAACCCAAGTGCACTTGAGCTTGAGGTCACAAACTGATGGTCGGGCATTCTCCTTTAGGATTTTCTGGTGGAGCTCAGAATTCCTGATTCCATCAATTATGGTAGGTTGTCCAGGTCCTGAAGCTGCAAAGCAGCCCCAGACCATCACACTACCACCATCATGTCTGACTGTTGGTATGATGTTCTTGTTATGAAATGCTGTATTAGTTTTATGCCAGATGTAACGGAACGCACGCCTTCCAAAAAGTTACTTTTTTGTCTTATCAGTCCACAGAATATTTGCCTAAAAGTCTTGAGGATAATCAAGATGTTTTTTGGCAAATGTGAGATGAGCCTAGGTGTTCTTTTTGGTCAGCAGTGGCTTTGGCCTTGGAACTCTCCCATGGATGTCACTTTTACATAGCTACATAGTTACATAGTAGGTGAGGTTGAAAAAAGACACAAGTCCATCAAGTCCAACCTATGTGTGTGATTATGTGTCAGTATTACATTACATATCCCTGTATATTGCGGTCATTCAGGTGATTATCTAATAGTTTCTTGAAGCTATCAATGCTCCCCGCTGAGACCACCGCCTGTGGAAGGGAATTCCACATCCTTGCCGCTCTTACAGTAAAGAACACTCTACGTAGTTTAAGGTTAAACCTCTTTTCTTCTAATTGTAATGAGTGGCCACGAGTCTTATTAAACTCTCTTCTGCGAAAAAGTTTTATCCCTATTGTGGGGTCACCAGTACAGTATTTGTAAATTGAAATCATATCCCCTCTCAAGCGTCTCTTCTCCAGAGAGAATAAGTTCAGTGCTCGCAACCTTTCCTCATAACTAAGATCCTCCAGACCCTTTATTAGCTTTGTTGCCCTTCTTTGTACTCGCTCCATTTCCAGTACGTCCCTCCTGAGGACTGGTGCCCAGAACTGGACAGCATACTCCAGGTGCGGCCGGACCAGAGTCTTGTAGAGCGGGAGAATTATCGTTTTATCTGTGCAGTTGATCCCCCTTTTAATGCATGCCAATATTCTGTTTGCTTTATTAGCAGCAAATTGGCATTGCATGCCATTGCTGAGCCTATCATCTACTAGGACCCCCAGGTCCTTTTCCATCCTGGATTCCCCCAGAGGTTCTCCCCCCAGTGTATAAATTGCATTCATATTTTTGCCACCCAAATGCAATATTTTACATTTTTCTACATTGAACCTCATTTGCCATGTAGTCGCCCACCCCATTAATTTGTTCAGGTCTTTTTGCAAGATTTCCACATCCTGCGGAGAAGTTATTGCCCTGCTTAGCTTAGTATCGTCTGCAAATACAGAGATTGAACTGTTTATCCCATCCTCCAGGTCGTTTATGAACAAATTAAATAGGATTGGTCCCAGCACAGAACCCTGGGGAACCCCACTACCCACCCCTGACCATTCTGAGTACTCCCCATTTATCACCACCCTCTGAACACGCCCTTGTAGCCAGTTTTCAATCCATGTACTCACCCTATGGTCCATGCCAACACACCTTATTTTGTACAGTAAACGTTTATGGGGAACTGTGTCAAATGCTTTTGCAAAATCCAGATACACCACGTCTACGGGCCTTCCTTTATCTAGATGGCAACTCACCTCCTCATAGAAGGTTAATAGATTGGTTTGGCAAGAACGATTCTTCATGAATCCATGCTGATTACTGCTAATGATATCATTCTTATTACTAAAATCTTGTATATAGTCCCTTATCATCCCCTCCAAGAGTTTACATACTATTGATGTTAGGCTAACTGGTCTGTAATTCCCAGGGATGTTTTTTGGGCTCTTTTTAAATATTGGTGCTACATTGGCTTTTCTCCAATCAGCTGGTACCATTCCAGTCAATAGACTGTCTGTAAAAATTAGGAACAACGGTCTGGCAATCACCTGACTGAGTTCCCTAAGTACCCTCGGATGCAAGCCATCTGGTCCCGGTGATTTATTAATGTCAAGTTTCTCAAGTCTAATTTTAATTCCGTCCTCTGTTAACCATGTAGGTGCTTCCTGTGTTGTGTCA
This sequence comes from Lithobates septentrionalis, assembly GCA_037952835.1. Taxonomy (NCBI): domain Eukaryota; kingdom Metazoa; phylum Chordata; class Amphibia; order Anura; family Ranidae; genus Lithobates; species Lithobates septentrionalis. The sequence continues at coordinate 451,663 of JBBDGP010001253.1, read as the reverse complement.
TGAGGATAAACACTGCAGTTTTGGTTACTGAAGCCCCCCGATTCACTCGTGAAGACTGAGGAGAAGAATAAATTCAATACCTTTGCCATCTCCCCATCCTTTGTAACCAGATGTCCTTCCTCATTCTTTATGGGGCCAATATGGTCTGCCCTCCCTTTTTTACTGTTTACATACTTAAAGAATTTCTTGGGATTTTTTTTGCTCTCCTCCGCTATGTGTCTTTCATGTTCTATCTTAGCCATCCTAATTGCACCCTTACATTTCTTATTGCATTCTTTATAAATTCTGAATGCTGAGGATGATCCCTCAACCTTGTATTTTTTGAAGGCCTTCTCCTTTGCTTTTATATGCATTTTTACATTGGAGTTAAGCCATCCAGGATGTTTGTTCGCTGTTTTAAATTTATTACCCAATGGGATACATTGGCTAATGCCCTTATTTAATATGCTCTTAAAGCAAACCCATCTCTCCTCCGTATTCTTTGTTCCTAATATTTTATCCCAATTTATGCCTTTTAGCAAGGTTTGTATTTTATGGAAGTTGGCTTTTTTGAAATTCAGTGTCTTTGTGTTCCCTTCATGTTTCCTATTCGTGTGATTTATACTGAAACTAATTGACCTGTGATCGCTGTTACCTAAATTGCCCCGTACTTCCACATCTGTTATCAGGTCTGTATTGTTGGTAATCAGTAGATCTAGTAATGTTTTATTTCTAGTTGGTGCGTCTACCATCTGACCCATGAAATTGTCCTGCAAGACACTAAGGAACTGGCGAGCCTTAAATGAATGCGCGGTTCCCTCCGCCCAGTCTATGTCTGGATAATTAAAATCCCCCATTATGATAACACTTCCCATCCTTGCTGCTAATCCAATTTGTGATAGGAGATCCGTCTCCACTTCCTCCCTCAGGTTAGGGGGCCTATAGCATACTCCCAATATTATTTTCCCCTTAGCTTCATCCCTTTGGAGCTCTACCCATAAAGATTCCACCTCCTCCCTAGCCCCCTCAGTGATGTCATCTCTCACATTCACTTTTACATTATTCTTGATATATAGGCATACCCCTCCCCCTTTTTTACCCTCTCTATCCTTGCGGTATAGGGTATACCCTTGAATGTTTGCCAGCCAATCATGAGAGCTGTTGAACCAGGTCTCTGAAATTCCCACAAAATCCAAATCCTCCTTGTACAACAGTATCTCTTTTGCCCAGTCTCTTTCTTTCTTATTGAATCATGAACACTGATCTTAAAGTGATCATAAAGGCTTGTTTTTTATTTTTTTTTAAATAACAAACATAAAGGTGAAAAAACATGAGGGTTTACAACCCCTTTAACTGAGGCAAGTGAGGCCTGCAGTTCTTTTAGATGTTCTGGATTCTTTTATGACCTCCTGGATGAGTCGTCGTCGTGCTCTGAGTCATTACCTATCGCTCACCTAATGTGACCCTAGTGCTGATGGAGTGGGGCAGGGTCGCTGTGGAAGCGACCGACATCCTCTTTATCAACTGGTGTGATTGCTTCTTAGGACACCAGCAGCTAGAAGTTTGAAATGGTGCATAAACATGAAGGCATCCCAGGCTGCATGGGCACCCTGGTTGAAAAAGGCTGTATTAAAGTCAGGAGACTATGATGACCACCACAGAACTTTCACCTTTTTCTGCTGTAACCCCTGGAGGGTCAACTTGGCCTTGTGCTTAGGATCATTGTCGTGCTGGAAAGTCCAAGAGCGTCCCATTCGTAGCTTTCGGGCAGAAGAATGCAAATTGTCTGCCAGTATTTTCTGATAACATGCCGCATTCATGTTGCCATAAATTTTCACAAGCTTCCCTGTGCCTTTACAGCTCACACACCTGCAAAACATCAGTGAGCCACCACCATGCTTCACAGCGGGGATGGGCTTCTTGCTTTCCAAACATAGCGTTTATGATTGTGACCATAAAGCTCTATTTTGGTCTCGTCACTCCAGATTACAGTGTGCCAGAAGCTGTGAGGCATGTCAATGTGTTATTGGGCATATTGTAACTGGGCTTTTTTTGTGGCACAGGTGCAGTAAAGGCTTCTTTCTGGCAACTTGACCAGGCAACTCATTTCGGTTTAAGTATCATCACATTGTGCTCCTTGAAACAACCACATCCTCTTTTTCCAGAGCAGCCTGTATTTCTCTTGAGGTTACCAGTGGGTTTTTCTTTGTATTCCAAACTATTCTTCTGGCTGTTGTGGCTTCAATCTTTCTTAGTATACCTGACCTTGGCTTGGCATCAAGAGATCTCTGAATTTTCCATTTCTTAAGTGATTGAAGAATACTGACTGGCATATTCAAGGCTTTGGATATCTTTTTATATCCTTTTCCATGTTTATAAAGTCTCATTACATTGTTATGCAGGTCTTTTGACAGTTCTTTTTTGCTCCCCATGGCTCAGCATCTAGCCTGCTCAGTGCACCCACGTGGGAGTTAACAAGCTCACTATCAATTTATACACAGACACTAATTGCTATTTAAAATGCCACAGATGTGGGAAATTAACCTTTAATTGCCATTTTAACCTGTGTATATGTGTGTCACCTTGTGTGTTTCTACCAAGGCCAAACATTCCAGGGTATGTAAACTTTGGATCAGGGCCATTTGGGTGATTTCTGTTGTCATGATTTAAAAAGGACCCAAATACCTCTGTGATAAGAAATGGCTTCATATGATTACTATCCTTTAAATAAATGTTTTTTGGCATGATCAGCCATATTCAATATCCATGCCAAAATTTCACAATTTGTGCCAGGATATGCAAATTTTTTAGCACAACTGTATGTAGGAGTACATCTCTATAATGAATATAAGGCCAGTGATCTATACTTATACCTGGTAGGTTCCATTAAGTTGTTACTTCCATCTATAGGGTTTGGTCAACGACCATGCACTATTGAGGAAGCTGAAGTTTCAACAAAATGCATAGTCTAAACTCAGTCTTTTTTGCAATTGTTTCTGATATAATCTGAAGATGCTTTATAACCTCTTTTGAAAGTGTATTGTGGTGATATGTATGCATTCCGACATGGTGATGTTTAGACATGGACGTGAAGGCTGACCAACGTTTTCTGTGAATGTATCATGTTTTAATGCATTGTATCAATTCAAAAGATCATTTTTATTACAAAACATTTGAGTCAATTTTGTGGTACACTTAAAGTCCTGTTCTTCTATTCAAATGTATATCTTGTAAATTGGGATGGAGTACCTGTATGGAAACAATATGATTTTAGCTTTGGTCAATATATTTTCCTATATTTTGACTGGCAGAGGTCAGATAAAATAAACACGGATAAGCCACTTGTAGTGATATAGTAGTGTAGTAGATAATTAATTGTTAGTATGATGCAAATCATTTCTAGCAGCAACCCGATTCTTCCAGAGAGATGCATTTATTGAAACTTCAGACAGAACAAAGTCCATAAGATACTTGCAACAGATGACAAAATCCAACAGACGCCACAGTCCCGGGGCATGATGGGACTGTGACGTCATAAGGGGTGGGGTCACAAGATGACAGCACCCGGTGACCACGCCCCATGCCTATATAAGTCATTGCGCACCACACACATGGCATTACAGCGGGAGAGAGCGTCGTGTCTACATCGGAAGAAGAGAAGAGGGAAGAAGACGACAGAGAAGACTGGGCCACTGCTCTAAAGAGAGGCAAAAGAGCAGAAGATAGCGGAGGAGCGCGGGAGAAGACAGCGGGAGAAGAGGCCGGAGAGCGCGGAGAAGTCGGAAGAGACCCCCGCAGCTGCCTAATAAATTACTTTAAAAACCTTTTGTAGTGTGTTTTTTTTATTGACCCTTTTCCCCCAGGTGAATGGGTAGGGGTATGATGTACCCCATACTCATCCACATAGGGTGGGGGGCCGGGATCTGGTTGCCCCCTTATCAAAGGGGGCTCCCAGATTCCGATAAGCCCCCTCCCGCCCGCAGACCCCGACAACCAACGGCCAGGGTTGTCGGGAAAAGGCCCTTGTCCTCATCAACATGGAGACAAGGTGCTTTGGGGTGGGGGGCGCAGGCCCCCCCTGCCCCAAAGCACCACCCCCCCATGTTGAAGGCATGTGGCTTGGTATGGTCCAGGAGGGGGGGGCGCTCGCTCGCCCTCCCTTTCCTGACCTACTGGGTTGCAAACTCTGATAAGGGTCTGGTATGTATCTTGGGGGAACCCCCACACCATTTTTTTTTTTTTTTGGTGTGGGGGTTCCCCTTAAGATCCATACCAGACCGAAGAGTCTGGTATCATCTGGGGGGGGGGGATTTTTTCTTTTAATGTTTGCGGGGTTCCCCCTTCAAGATTCTCAGCACACAAGTCCCATCCTCTTGATCCGACTTCTGGTGCGACCTCTATTCAAATCAGTGGGCTCCCATAGGGAATCATTGATTTTGAATAGAGACCGAAACGCCGGACAAGGCTTAACACAGCGTTAAGCCTCGTTAATTCGCGTTTAACACCTTTTGCCGGCATCTGACGTTTTTACAGCTCTAGCGCTAGAGCCTCAGAATGCACTGGTCCTGGGTTTTTTTGTTTTTTTTTTGCAGCTTAAAACGACTATGCCATTTAGAACTCAAAAACGTCATGGTGGGCATGAGGCCATAGACTAACATGGAGAGGCGTTTTTAAGCTGCAAAAAACGCTCAAAAAAAGTGGTTGTAAAAACGTCCGTGTGCATGAGGCCTTATCCCTAGACAAACACTTTAGGCTATATCAATTAGGGCTTATAGGAGTACTAAAATATAGGCATATTTAACTAAACAATATATCCAAAAATGCCAAAGTTACATAAAACATGAAATAACATGCCTTAAACATACACTCTTGTTCCCAATTACAAAACGATACTTCGTTCTGAAAGTCAGAAGGTCACACTCCCCCCATGCTATTACCTAGGAACCTGAGACCACCCACAGGGCGTAGCCCATTCAAGAAACAGCTCCCATTGTAAGTGTTTCCAGCAATGTATGGCTGCCCTTCCCCCTCTCAGCCACATGGCCACTTGAATATGCGGCAGCCATTTTCAAACCAAAAGCTTTCTACAAAATCATTTCAAAATTACTTCAATACAAACCATGCTCATGCAATCTACTTGTCCCTTACATAGGTAGTAATTCGTACATTTCTGTTTCTCATATGCATCACAAATTTATTACATTTTATTATACAGAAAGCGACAAAAAAACATAAGGTTCTTTGCCTAGCAGAACTTACCCCATACAGCGGACAGAGAATCAAGATCCCGAACACAGAACAGCAAAAATGTTCAAAAAACTTGAAGTATGGTTGTCTTACCATAGGCTGGCCTTTGCTGGTCTGGTTCTGGATGTCTTTTCCCACTCGAGATTCGCTGAATTAGGAAGATCTGTTGGCTTCCTTTCTGGCCCGCCAAACTGTCAAAGAAATTTTAAGCTTCTCCCTATAAGCAAATAATTTCTTTGCCCTTAAAAGCACAAAAACAGCTCTCTTATATAATGCCGAGAGAACGCGCTTGTATTTCTCCAAGTAACACAGACACAGACACTGGTATCACCTTGAGCTTAGCAGAATCCTCCAGAGACTAGCCAGCTCCTTTTATTTATACTATAAACATGAATAACAAAGGAAGGTGTTGGTTTCAGAATCGGCCAATCAGACACTTGTATTCTTTCAAAAGAACCAATCACACAGATGTATATATTCAAATAGAAATACAGTAGTGACGTGTGCAGATGGTCATGTGCAGGGCCATGCGGTAAGCGTCTTTGTGAGACAGAGTGTCTCACAATTTGAACACTACTTACATGGCTCTGAATACACATTCCCTCTGCTACCAATGACGCGAGCCATACTCTATCATGGCTCAGTGGGCCATAATTTTGTATGGTTATGCTATGGTTCCCATGTACGCAGATCTGCTTACTTTAGTTTAGATGCGGTCGCCATGGAGTGGCCAGTCCCTTGGTGAAGTATAAACAAACATCCTTAAAAGAGCAAACAGATCTGCCGTGTCCACGGGTAGGTTTCCGCAGCCAATGGTCTTTTACCAACGTCTGTATTTGCGAATACGCTCACATGAGCGTATTACAGCAAAACTGACACTGGGGGGACATCTGACAACATACATTAATAAAATTTCCACAACATTACTATGAATAAATACTTCTTCTATGGTTCTTTATCATCCTTAAGTATATAAACAATGTACCCTTTGAAATGTTCAATTATATTAACAGTCCATTCCTCACATATCTAGGTAGACTTGCATAAGATTAACATATCAAAGGGTCATCAGCTGTTTCTTTGTTATGTTAAAATTGAGTTGGCTTGGACAATTCAACCATTGTCAACTGAATTCTGGCCTGGTCAATATTGTACTGTGTGTGTGTGTGTGTGTGTGTATATGTGTGCGTGTATGTATGTATGTGTGTATATATATATATATATATATATATATATATATGTATATATATATATATATATATATATATATGTATATATATGTATGTATATATTCGCTATATATATATATATATATATATACACACACTCTAACGACACAAAACCCCTTTTTTTTTTTTTTTCTTGGCTCCATAATGAAATACAGGTATAAGGGCAATTTTAACAAAGCTAGTGTACTAAGTGGCTTTTTTGTAAATATATATGTTACCGGTATATTAATTTTTAACAAAACTTTAGTTTTCCTTTAACTAGCAGTGAAACTGTTATCAGTTAAAATTGTTTTAAAAGACTAAAGTCCATTTCTACTACATAAATATGCTCTAAGATGCAGTAAAAACTTGGAAAGTACAATTTACACTCTCAGATATGTAGCCTGTACTGTGTTTCTAAGTAATCTAAGCCAAGTTTGAGTTAAGCCTGGTACACACGATCAGATTATCGGACGAATAATCATCTGTTTTTTGTTGCATGCTAGTCTCATGTCAAAAGTGAAGAGGTTACTCAAAGTATAAAAATCCTTGTGCGACAGAATACAACTTTAGAAGTGATGTAATGTGTTGAATTGTTTTGCAATTTATTCTTTTGTTTCGGATCTTGCGTATTCTTGCTCTTATGATTTTTTTTCCGGACAAAAATGACTAATTAAACAAAAATTGGACGTTGTGTTCACTTGCGATTAAAAATTTTATATCCTGCAACTTCAGGTTTTGTCGTCCGAAAAGTCCAGATCGGCTGTCAAACACTATACTAACAATCTGATAATCGGCCGATCATTTGCTGTATGAAATTTTACTTCTGATTTTTCTTATCGTCTGCACAGGCCTTTAGTGTATTCACTGTGAACCTACTAATGATAAAAAGCAATCGCTTCCCATGCTGAACACAGACAGTTACCGAGTTACATACATCTATCTGACTTGCATTCAACTCGTACGTACAAATAGAGGGAGACAACAGGAAATGAGAGGGAAATATACCCCTAGGAAAGGAAATTAACTCCTGTAAGAGTTATCATGGGTAAAACGTGTCTCCACTGAAGCTTTATCACCAATCCTTGTTTCCACGACAACCCAAAATTTTCAAAATCCAATTGTCACAGGGACAGAAAGTGAGGTGAAATCTTCTGAACGGGGACACAAATGGCAAAACAAATGTTAAAGGGGTTCCCTATGCTATCCTAAAAACGTCAAAAAAATTTTTTATGACTGGAGGTACACAGAAAAAATGTACCTGTTCCAACTTGCATACAAATTCAATTTAAGAACATCTAGTTTGTAACCCGGGGACTGCCTGTAGTAGCAAAACCTGCTAGTCCAATTAAAAAATATGTGCACTTACATTCACAGTTATTAATTCCAAGGACTTAAAGGGAATGAATTTTTAGCAATTTTGGATAGTCTGGTTAGGTTAGGTTTTCTGTTAGCGTGGGGTTAATCTCCCTACTGGCAATAAAAACTTGACAATGTCCTGTTGACCGTTGTCAGGCTAAAGCATTCCATAGATTAATTTTTTTTTTTTCATTTGGCCAGCGCAGCAGGTTGAATAAAAAAAAAAAAAAAAATGACTTGATTCCCTCATCCACACACTCGATGTGGATAAGGGGCTCACTCCTGCTGAGGTTTTGTATTCTGACAGCGGGGATACTTCCCCGCCATGAAAATACACAGATCGGCACTGTCCGCTATGGCCGGTGGCACTGATCGTGTGGTAATTCTTCCAACAGGTTGGTTGTACAGAAGTCATTCTGTAGATCCTGTACAACCAGTTTGCCCATACATGTATTTAAATTTATCTGCTCCCTGCTGAACAGACAGAATTTGATCCATGCAGCTGGGCGCGCCCATAGTCGGTCGCACACGGCTTGGTGAGGCCCCCCCCCCCACCAATCCCTTCTCACAGGATTTAATTGACAGCTGCCTCTGTCATGTGAGGAACATGGACCAGTGTTGCATACAGGCACAGTCCTGGATCAAGATGGGACTCAAATAAGTATATAGGTAGGTGAAATGTGTGTGTGGGGGTGGGGGAGTGTTGGCATTACAAGTGCTGAGACGTTTTTTACCTTAAAGTTGTTCTAAAGGCTGAAGGTTTTTTTTCTTACCTTCATAAATCCTTCCTCATAGGCTCAAGGACCATGCTACATGTGGGTTTATCTGCAACAGCACCCTATGGGATTTTTACCCCTAGAGGGCACATACAACCAGCTAAACTGCTGGTTTGTCACAAAGTCTGCTTTATAGCCATACAGCATCTCGGCTATGGCCAATGGTGGTCTGCAGTATCATGGTGGATTACTGTGGCTCCTGGTGTTCATTGCTGAAGGTACCATGACTTAGGATGGCCATACATGGATTGAAATTCAGCTGGTTCAGTTGAATTTTTATCCATGTATGGGCTAGATAGATAAACACATGTCAATTCATTGATCAACTTATGTACAACCAGTCTGTTGGGTTCTTCCTGAATGATCAGTGCAGCCGGCAGAATGTAATCGCTCAGCAGAAGTGAATTTCCCCATCCACATTAAATGTGTACATGGAGTAATCAGTTCAGTATCTGGTTGAACGAAATAAAATAAAAATGTATGGCCTGTCTAATGCTCCTTTCTGTCTGCTGCTCACCCCTTCTGCCCCATCTCCAACTTCGCTTTTTCTGTTTAATGTATGGGGGGCAATGTATGGGGTATGGAGGCCTAAGGTTTTCCCTTCTGGCTGGGGTTTGTGGTCGCTGACAGCTATTGTCCACCACTCTAGTGTTTACAGTTGGCTGTGTGGGCCACAGCCTTCCAGAGGAATAGCCAGAGCCATGGCCTATATCAGTGCAAGAAGGGGTGGTGTGATTATAGAATGGTGGTAGTGCTGTACATTGGGTTGCTGTAAACTCTACAATCTGAGCCTACCTAGTCTTGCTGTGCTGCCATTAAAGTCTCTACATCACTGCCAATATCACTCCCATCCTTGGAGTCCCCTCTCCCACCCTCAGGTTGTCCAGGACCAGCTGTAACCGTGGATTCCATTAGCCTCACGTTGCAGGGCTTTGTTTCTTGGGTGAGATGAACCTGTACCCAACACCGTTTTGGTAAAAAAAAAAAATCTTACTCCACCTCTCTGTGTCCTCGAGGGATTTTGTGGAGGAGCCAATTCAGGTGGCAGGTGCAGCTTCAGTGACAAATGAGAGGTCAAATTCAGGATCAGCATCCTCCTGGGAGCAAAGAACAGTCTACCTCAACCTTGCTCCAGGAGAAAGGTAGTTTCAACACAGATTAATCAGTCAGGGACACTCAAAATTGGGGATCCTACTAATGCAGTGTCTACCAATAACTTTTCTATATATAGGTGGAAGCACACTGCAAAAGCTTTTCTTTAACTTTCCTCTTTGGATGATTTTATCAAGTAGGAGGGGAAGCAACCATCTCAACCATTGCTTTTTGATACATTGTGGAGAAGTGGATTTAAAAAGTGGGCATTTCTGCCAGTGGTAGTTCCCCCAGCTTCCCATTTAAACCAAGCCATGGTGATTCCAGTGGAGGGTGCTCCTTCCTTTAAACATCCTATACATAGGAAGATGGAAGCAGTTGCTAGGTCCCTGTACATCGTTGCAGAATCAACAATGCGTCTGGCTGTAGCTTTGGTGCTGGTTTTACAAATTGTGACAGCATGGACAAAACTTGAAGGGGGTTTTAAATGAGGAACCATCCTCACAGGTTTATGTGGACTTAGTGGAGCAACTGGTACAGGGCTTTCAATGTGGAATTGGACTCCAGGTTCTTTGGCATTTAGGCTGTCTGCCTCTGCAGTGGTCATTAGCGGGTTGCTGTACCTTAATTGTAGTTCAACTGACTGACCTAAAAGGCTTTTACAGATGTCATTCTAAAATGCTCTTTTGGGTATGCTAGGAGATCAACTGTTTCATCAGTGGGTGAGATTTTGAGGAACCTCCCCAAAAAAGTACCTTCTTTCCTCCACTTAAGAAAGCCAAGGATTCTTGTTGCAAATCTGGTCTACCATTTTCGGTTGTGAGGAAGTTTTGTTGAGGGATCTAACCCACCTACCTCTGCAGGTGGCAAGCAACCCTGGCAGCCCAATCCCACCAAGTCCACAGAGAAGCCCCCTCTTCCTTCACATGAAGTTTTGTCCCCATCTCTACAGTTCGAGGTGGGGGGCAAATTCTAACATTTAGAAGACTGGCTAGCCCATGTGTCAGACAAATGGGTTTATGAATTGTTATCTTTGAGGCACAAATCGCATTTTGTACACCACCTTCACAGAAGTAATTTTAATTCCCCCACCTGTGACTCCTCTCCTGAAAAGTTAGCAGGCTTACATCTCAGTCACAGATTTCTGATCCAGGGGGTAGGGATCTCAGTACCTGCTGCAGAAAGGTTTTAGGGGTTTACGCAAATCTTTCATGGTGCCCAAAAATGATGGGCTAGGACTGGTCTTGGATCCCAAAGCCTTGAACATTTTATGTCAAAATCCATAAATTCAGGATGGAGTCCAACCGGCCTGTGAGGCCATTGTTGTTGTCGTGGGCCCTGACTCTAGTAATGTTGGTTTTACAAAAAACATCCAAGAGACTTCATAGTTACATAAATTAGTCAGGTTGAAAAAAAGAGACAAGTCCATCTAGTTCAACCAATAAAAAAAAAAAAAAAAAAAAAATTATCATACAATCCCATATACACAATCCTTTACCCACCGTTGATCCAGAGGAAGGCGAAAAAAACCACAGCAACACATGATCTAATTTGCTACAACAGGGGAAAAAAATGATTTCCTGATCCCTCGAGAGGCAATCGGATATTCCCTGGATCAACTTTACCTACAGTGAGGGAAAAAGTATTTGATTCACTGTTTGCCCACTGAAAAAGAAATGATCAGTCTATAATTTTAATGGCAATGACTCTTGTTGGCAGATGTCAGACGTTTCTTGTAGTTGGCCACCAGGTTTGCACACATCTCAGGAGGGATTTTGTCCCACTCCTCTTTGCAGATGCTCTACAAGTCATTAAGATTTTGAGGCTGACGTTTGGTAATGCAAACCTTCAGCTCCCTCCATATATTTTCAATGGGATTAAGGTCTGGAGACTGGCTAGGCCACTCCAGGACCCTAATGTGCTTCTTGAGCCACTCCTTTGTTACCTTGGTCGAGTGTTTTGGGTCATTGTCATGCTGTAATGAGGGGAAGGAGGTTCTCGCCCAAGATTTGACAGTACATGACCCCCGTCTATCATTCCTTTGATGCAGTGATATGGTCCTGTCCCCTTAGCAGAAAAACAACCCCAAAGCATAATGTTTCCACCTCCATGTATGACGATGTTGACTGAACTGAACTTCAAACACTGTATATAGCTGGTTACTAAGGAGGGGGCTGGTTAGCCGGCTGCCTTGTTCGTAACAACTGATGAGTCATTAGAATAAAAAAAAAATAAATTGCCGGCAAAAATAAATAAATAAATAAGTCCCCCCCCCCCCCCAGGTCCATATCAAGCCCTTTGGGTATGGACCCCCCCGACACCCAATTTTTAAAAATCCATAAATCCATACCAAACCCTTTTCTGAGCATGCAGCCCGAGCATGCCCTCAACATGGGGGGTGGGTGCTTTTGGGCAGGGGGAGGCTCTGCACCCCCAATGTTGATGGACAAGGGCCTCTTCCCAACAACCCTAGCCGGTGATTGTCTGGGTCTGCAGTTGGGGGGGCTTATCGGAATCTGTAAGTCCCCAGATCACGGCGCCCCCCTATGTGAATGGGTAGGGGTACATCGTACCCCTACCCATTCACTAAAAAAGCAGTAAAAAAAACAAAAGCAGGTTTTTGACAAGTTCTTTTTTAATAGTTCTGAGCCGTCTTCTCCCGCCGCTGTCTTCTCCCTGGTCGCCAGGTACTCCGCTAAAAGAAAAAAAAGTCACGGGGCGGGCTTTCCGAGTGACGTCATCTGATGGCCACTCCCCATGGCTATATAACAGATGCAAGACAGCGAGCAACAACACAATAGAGGAAAACCGCCACAGAACAGTGGCTTTTTTAAGCAGGTAACCTACGGCGAGGGAGAAGGCGGCAGAAGAAGATGGCTCAGGAATAACGGCGGCGGGAGAAGACAGTTCAGAGCTATTAATAAAGGACTTGTCAAAAATTGTCTCTTGTGTGTTTGTTTTTTTGTTTTGTTTTTTTGTTTTTTACTTATTACTGCCATCAACATGGGGGCAAGGTGCTTTGGGGTGGTGGGGCACAGAGCTGCCCCAAAGCACCCACCCCCCATGTTGAGGGCATGCGGACTGGTATGGTTGGGGGGGGGTCCCTTTCCTGACCTGCCGGGCTACATGCTCGAATAAGAGTCTGGTATGGATTTTGGTGGGGAACTTAATTTTTTTTTTTTTTTACATTCAGCATGTTTAATGAAGGGAAATAAAAAAGGGTTGAAAAACGGATGTCAGTGGATTGTTTGCCAACATCCGTTTTTCGTACATTCCGTTTTTTTAACGGAAGAAAAATAGGGTTTTCTTCCATCTTAAACGGAGCTTAGCTTAACAGAGATGGATGTAAGCGGATGATCATCCGCTACCCCATAGAGATACATGTATGTCTGTTTTTCATCTGTCAACGAAAGGATGAAAAAAGGACATACGGAACACCCGTGTGAAAGGGGCCTTAATTTTACTTGATCCATAAAGACAAGCACCATAGTTCAGCAGAGAAGATGGAATGTGTGCTGCAACTCACGGATCTGGTGTGTGTTATAGCTGTGCCTGGTGAGGTGGGTGGTTGCCTCCGTATGCTGGAATTCCTGAGAGCGGGCAGGTGGCCCGTGGGTGTTGGGCACCGTCCCGATAGGAGTGGGACTCTGCTGGGCTAAACTTTGCTGTGGGAATAAATAGCCAGTGCCGAGGACATGCTGAGCTCCTAAAGCCGCGCTCAGAAGGTAGTAACCACTTAAGGACTAGCCTCGTGAGATTTTGGTGTTTACAAGTTTAAAACAGTTTTTTTTTGCTAGAAAATTATTTAGAACCCCCAAACATTATATATTGTTTTTTTTTTTTAACACCCTAGAGAATAAAATGGCATTCATTACAATACCTTTTTTCACACCGAATTTGCGCAGCGATCTTACAAGCGCACTTTTTTTGGAAAAAATTTACTTTTTTGAATAAAAAAATAAGACAACAGTAAAGTTAGCCCAATTTTTTATATTGTGAAAGATAATGTTACGCCAAGTAAATTGATACCCAACATGTCACGCTTCAAAATTGCGCCCCCTTGTGGAATGGTGTCAAACTTTTACCCTTAAAATTCCCCATAGGTGACGTTTAAAAAATTCTACAGGTTGCATGTTTTGAGTTACAGAGGAGGTCTAGGGCTAGAATTATTGCTCTTGCTCCAACAATTGCGGCGTTGCCCCATGTGTGGTTTGACCACTGTTTTCATATGCGGGCGCTACTCACACATGCGTTCGCTTCTGCGCATGAGCTCGTCGGGACGGGGTGCTTTAAAAATACATTTTTTTTTTCTTATTTATTTTTCTTGATTTTATTTGTTTTTTCACTGTTTTAAAAAATTGGGGTCACTTTTATTCCTATTACAAGGAATGTAAACTTCCCTTGTAATATAAATAAGCATGACAGGTCCTCTTAAATATGAGATCTGGGGTCAAAAAGTCCTTAGATCTCATATTTGGACTTAAATGCAATAAAAAAAAAAATTGTCATTTGAAAAAATGACTTTGAAAAAATGGCCCTTTAAGATGTACGGGCGGAAGTGACGTTATGACGTTGCTTCCACCCTGCTATGGTATGGAGATGGGTGGGGGCCATCTTCCCCTCACTCGTCTCCATACCTGGCCACGGACAGGTCCCGATCGCCTCCGCCGATGCCTACGGCTCCAGCAAGCGGCAGAGGGTGCGGGGGGGGGGTGTCACCTCTCCCGCTGCCGCTTAATGGTGATCTCACAGCGAATCTGCCGCAGAGACCACCATTATCGTAAACACGACTGGCTCCTGAAGAGATGGATACCTTGGTTGTGGCAGCAGCTGCTGCCGTTACCAAGATATCCATCTTTAAAGTGCCGATGTATATGTACAGGAGCCGGTCAGCAAGTGGATAGAGACATCAGGCAGAACGGAAGCTGGGACCAGTAGCAGCAGGGCTGAGCTACGGTGTGGAGATGAGAAGGAATTAGACAAATCGCCAAAGCTCTCAGAAGACACTACATGTTTTGGGGATTAACCCCTTCAAAGAGGTTTAAAAAGGAAATACCAGGGGGTGGATCAACCACCCATTCTGATCAGGGATTCACCCTTACGGTTGATTAAGACAATTGAAATAAACATAAAAAGTTACAAAAATACCACATGCAGTGCCTATATAAAAATTTATAAAAAAGCCAAGCTGAAATAAAGTAAATTGGCCCAACAAACATGAATGTACACACATTAATTTTTTTTTTTTTATTGTATAAATATATGTAAAGAGAAATATATAAATATATGCAGTATCTCACAAAAGTGAGTACACCCCTCACATTTTTTTGTAAATATTTTTTTATTATAACTTTTCATGTGACAATACTGAAGAAATTACACTTTGCTACAATGTAAAGTAGTGAGTGTACAGCTTGTATAATAGTGTAAATTTGCTGTCCCTTCCGAATAACTCAACACACAGCCATTAATGTCTAAACTGCTGGCAACAAAAGTGAGTACACCCCTAAGTGAAAATGTCCAAATTGGGCCCAATTAGCCATTTTCCCTCCCTGGTGTCATGTAACTCGTTAATGTTGCAAGGTCTCAGGTGTGAATGGGGAGCAGGTGTGTTAAATTTGGTGTTATCGCTCTCACTCTCCTACCGGTCACTGGAAGTTCAACATGGCACTTCATGGCAAAGAACTCTGAGGACCTGAAAAAAAGAATTGTTGCTCTACATAAAGATGGCCTAGGCTATAAGAAGATTGCTGATACCCTGAAACGGAGCTGCAGCACGGTGGCCAAGACCATACAGCGGTTTAACAGGACAGGTTCCACTCAGAACAGGCCTCGCCATGGTCGACCAAAGAAGTTGTGAGTGCACATGCTTGGCGTCATATCCAGAGGTTGTCTTTGGGAAATACACATATGAGTGCTGCTTGAAGGGGTGGGGGGGGGTCAGCCTGTCAGTGCTCAGACCGTAGGCAGCACACTGCATCAAATTGGTCTGCAAGGCTATCGTCCCAGAAGGAAGCCTCTTCTAAAAATGATGCACAAAGCCCGCAAACAGTTTGCTGAAGACAAGCAGACTAAGGACGTGGATTACTTGAACCATGTCCTGTGGTCTGAGACCAATATAAACTTATTTGGTTCAGATGGTGTCAATCGTGCGGGGCAGCAACCAGGTGAGGAGTACAAAGACAAATGTGTGTTGCCTACAGTCAAGCATGGTGGTGGTGTTATTGTCTGGGGCTGCATGAGTGTTGCCCGCACTGGGGAGCTACAGTTCATTGAGGGAACCATGAATATCAACATGTACTGTGACAAACTGAAGCAGAGCATGATCCGACTCCCTTCGGAGACTGGGCTGCAGGGCAGTATTCCAACATAACGACCCCAAGCACACCTCCAAGATGACCACTGCCTTGCTAAAGAAGCTGAGGGTAAAGGTGATGGACTGGCCAAGCATGTCTCCAGACCTAAATCCTATTGAGCATCTGTGGGGCATCCTCAAACGGAAGGTGGAGGAACGCAAGGTCTCTAACATCCACCACCCCGGTGATGTCATCATGGAGGACTGGAAGAGGACTGCAGTTGCAACCTGTGAAGCTCTGGTGAACTCCATGCCCAAGAGGGTTAAGGCAGTGCTGGAAAAAAATGGTGGTCACACAAAATATTGACACTTTGGGCCCAATTTGGACTCTTTCACTTAGGGGTGTACTCACTTGTTGCCAGCAGTTTAGAAACTAATGGCTGAGTTATTTTGATGGGGCCGCAAATATACACTGTTATACAAGCTATACACTCCTTTACGTTGTGTATATGTGTGCGTGTGTGTATATGTGTGTGTATAGATATACACATACATACAGTGGGGAAGGAAAGTATTCAGACCCCCTTACATTTTTCACTCTTTGTTATATTGCAGCCATTTGCTATAATCATTTAAGTTCATTTTTTTTCCTCATTAATGTACACACAGCACCCCATATTGAGAGAAAAACACAGAATTGTTGAATTTTTGAAGATTTAGCACACAGCTAAAATAACGGAGTGGCTTCACAACAACTCCGTGACTGTTCTTGAATGGCCCAGCCAGATCCCTGACTTAAACCCAATTGAGCATCTCTGGAGAGACCTAAAAATGGCTGTCCACCAACATTTACCATCCAACCTGACAGAATTGGAGAGGATCTGCAAGGAGGAATGGCAGAGGATCCCCAAATCCTTTCCCAAAAAGACTCATGGCTGTATTAGATCAAAAGGGTGCTTCTACTAAATACTGAGCAAAGGTTCTGAATACTTAGGACCATGTGATATTTCAGTTTTTCTTTTTTAATAAATCTGCAAAAATATCAACAATTATGTGTTTTTCTGTCAATATGGGATGCTGTGTGTACATCAATGAGGAAATAAAATGAACTTAAATGATTTCAGCAAATGGCTGCAATATAACAGAGTGCTCATAAGTTTACATACCCTGGCAGAATTTGATTTCTTGGCCATTTTTCAGAGAATATGAATGATAACACACAAATATTTTTTTCACTTATGGTTAGTGTTTGGCTGAAGCCATTTATTATCAATCAACTGTGTTTACTCTTTTTTAAATTATAATGACAACAGAAACTAACCAAATGACCCTGATCAAAAGTTTACATACCTCAGTTCTTAATACCGTGTATTGCCCCCTTTAACATCAATGACAGCTTGAAGTCTTTTGTGGTATTTGTGGATGAGGCTTTTTATCTTCTCAGATGGTAAAGCTGACCATTCCTCTTGGCAAAAAGCCTCAAGTTCCTGTAAATTCTTGAGCTGTCTTGCATAAACTGCACGTCTGACTCCCCAGAGTGGCTCAATGATATTGAGGTCAGGAGACTGAGATGGCCACTCTAGAACCTTCACTTTATTCTGCTGTACCGGTCAACTTGGCCTTGTGTTTTTTATCATTGTCATGTTGTATCATCATGTTGTCATGTTGTATCATCGCGGCTTTGGCCACTCACAGCGCCAGAGCTGCGAACCCGGAAGAGACGCGGAGGGGAAAATGTCAGCTCCCTCGGCAGTGACTGGGATGCGATGCCGACACTTCGTTAAGCTGGAAGTATTTCATAATGAGCTAGTATGTGGTGCACTAGCTCATTATGCCTTTTTGCCTTACAGGTGTGTTTTTTGTTTTGTTTTGTTTTTTTGTGGGTATACAACCTCTTTAAGTATTGTTCTTTCCGGTGTATTGAGGGCTTGTTTTGCTTGCCTGCTATCCTCCCTGACCACTAGATGTCATCTACCCTTTCTCTGTTCCCTTCCTGGTGGCTATGTGATCTCCCTGGTGGGGATACAAGACCTGATAGCCTCGGGACTGTCCTCCCTACTTGCGCGCGTCATGGCTTGGGCTTTCAGCCCTTTGGCCATTTTGATGTGCGCGGTTGCGATCTCCTCGCGCCAATGCAGGGGATGAGACTTGGTGACGCCACGGCCGGCGTGTGCATCACAGAGTTGGGGATTATTTAAGCAGCAGGGCTGCTTGAAGTTGCCAGGGACGTGGATTTTGGGAAAAATCTATTGCTGAACTTGGCAAAAGTAAGTACCTTAATAACCTTCCACTAATACCTATGTCACCTCTGTTTTGCTGCAGAGTTATCTCTGGTCTTGTTGGCTGGCTGACCAATTTTATGTTCACCATTCATGTTATAGGTTAGGGGTACCAGGGCTACTCTGTTGCCCTGAACACCTTAGTTTACCAGTCTCTCTACCCATCAATGCTTAGCTGTGTGGTTGGGCCTTGCGAACAAGTAGATTTCTCCTCTCCCCGGATCCCAAGTTTCACATGTGCTTGATATAAGTTTAGTTTCCCTTGATGTTCAATTGGCATTTTTTCAACCATTCTTGTGGCCTTCCGCTCCCCTTCCTCCCCTTCCTCCTTCCCCTCCTTTCTCCCGCCTCCTCCCCCCTTTTTGCCTTCCCCCTCTTTCCCCCTCTTTCCCTCTCCCCTACCCTCTTCGCCTCTTCCCTCGCCTCTTCCCTCGCCTCTTCCCTCGCCCCTTCCCTCGCCCCCTCCCTCGCCCCCTTCCCTCTCCCCCTTCCCTCTCCCCTTTCCCCCTTTTTCTTGTAATTGACTTTCTCACCATTGAATACCATCTCTTGATAGGCTATCATTACCGGGGGGGGGGGACTCTGGTGGTGCTTCAACTCTGGTTAGGCCAGAGCTAGCGGGTTAGCAACACAGCTCTCTATATCCCCTGGTTTACTTATTCATTATGTAAATGTTATGGTTTTCTTTTACACATATTTTGATACATGGTGCTTAATATTATGACGACTAATTGCAGATATACTCCTGATGAAGCGGTCTAGAGTCCGCGAAACATGTTGAGAACAATAATATCCGTGGGAATCCACCATCTTCTGATCCTCCTATCTAGGGGACATGTATGCTGGGGATACACATGGATTGTTACCATGCACCTTTTATAATGTACTAAAATGTCCTGTTTTCTATGCTTTGTAAAATAAAACTACATATTTTATAACTTTTGAATTTATATTGTCTGTATCGGTACAGAGATAGTCCTGTTTAATGTTCTATTGAGTGACCGATTGGGGACCATTCTCCCAACCCCTCCTTTCGTATTCTTTGTACAGTTGGAATGCTGATCATGACCCCTCAGCCTTGTATTTTTTGAATGCCTTCTCCTTTGCTTTTATATGAATTTTAACATTGACGTTAAGCCACCCAGGGCTTTTATTAGCCGTTTTAAATGTTTTACCCTTTGGGATGCACTGGCTAATACTCTTATTTAATATGCGCCTAAAGCACACCCATTTTTCCTCTGTGTTCTTTGTTCCTAGGATTTTATCCCATTTAGTATCTTCTAGCAAGGAACGTAGTTTCTGGAAGTTGGCTCTTTTGAAATTCAGTGTCTTTGCATTTCCCTTATGCTTCTTATTTGTGTGATTTTATGCTGAAACTAATTGACCTGTGATAGCGGTTTCCTAAGTTGCCCCGTATTTCCACATCTGCGATCAAGTCTGTATTGTTTAGTAATCAGTAGGTCCAGTAACGCATTGCTTCTTGGTGCATTTACCATCTGACCCATGAAATTGTCCTGTAAGACATTTTGGAAATGGTGAGCCTTAGACGAATGTGCGGTTCCTTCCGCCCAGTCTGTCTGGATAATTAAAATCCCCCATTAATAATGACACTTCCCATCCTTGCCGCCATTTCAAACTGATAGCAGGTCCGTCTCCCCCTCCTCCCCCCAGGTTAGAGGGCCTATAGCATGCTCCCAGTATTACTTTCTCCTTTGTTTCCTCCCTTTGTAAACTCTACATATAAGGATTCCACCTCTTCCCTTGCTCCATTAGTGATGTCATCCCTCACATTCACCTGTATATCAGTTCTCCTTAATGAACTATAGCTCCCCAGTTCTGGCAGCACTCATGTAGCCCCAGACCATGCTTGACTGTAGGCAAGAAACACTCGTCTTTGTACTCCTCACCTGGTTGCTGCCACACATGCTTGACACCATCTGAACCAAATAAGTTTATCTTGGTCTCATCAGACCACTGGACATGGTTCCAGTAATCCATGTCCTTAGTCTGCTTGTTTCCAACAAACTGTTTGCGGGCTTTCTTGTACATTATCTTTAGAAGAGGCTTCCTTTTGGAACGACAGCCATGCAGACCAATTTGATACAGTGTGCAGTGTATGGTCTGAGCACTGACAGGCTTATCCCCCACCCCTTCAAGCTCTGCAGCAATGCTGGCAGCACTCACTCAACGTCTATTTTCCAAAGACAACCTCTGCATATGAAGCTGATCTTGTGCACTCAGCTTCTTTGGTCGAACATGGCGAGGCCTGTTCTGAGTGGAACCTGCCCTGTTAAACAGTTGTATGGTCTTGGCTAGAGGTCCACCGATATATTGGCCGGCTGATATATTGGCCGATATTTGGCGTTTTTTAGTTAATCGGCATCGGCCGATTGTGCTGATAAAAAAGGCCGATTATAACTTCAGCGCGACTTGCAAATGACTTCTGTAATAGAAGTCAATGCAAGTTGCCTGAATTCTTCCGTGGAGCGACTTGTTTGTCCTCTCTGGGCAGCCTGCCAAGTCTGATAAAAGAACCAAGAAGAGATACAATGTTTCTACTTATCAATGAACTGAACTCTGTGTGTAGGAGTTCTCAGTTTAACCATTTAAAGACTAAATCTTTTCTGACACTTGTTGCTTACAAGTAAAAATCCTGTTTTTTTCTGCTACAAAACCCCCAAACTTTATATATATATATTTTAGCAGAGACCCTAGGGAATAAAATAGCGGTTGTTGCAATATTTTATGTCACGCGGTATTTGCGGAGCGGTCTGTGAAATGCTATTTTTTTTTGGAAAAAATACACTAATGAATTAAAAAAAGTTAGCCCATTTTTTTTCGTCCAAAAGTTTTGATTACCTGTTTTTGTGTATTTAATATTTAAGATATAGTTTTTTTTTGTTTTTGTTTTTTTTTATCTAAATTATACATACAAGTGAACTGATTGGAGGTTTGTTTTGTTTAATAAATGTTTAAATGCAAGATATTTTCTGTATCACTTATTAAGGCTGCTTTCACACTGGAGCTAGTTTTAGCGGCGCTTTACCGTCATTTTAGCGGCACTATTCGGCTGCTAGCTGGGCGCTTATAACCCAGCTAGCGGCCGATGAAATACGCCTGTGAAGCGCCGCTGCCGAATTGCTTTGCAGGTGCTTCGTAGCAGTGTGTATTCATTTCAATGGGCAGGAGTGGTGGAGGAGCGGTATACACCGCTCCAAAGATGCTGCTTGCAGGACTTTTTTTTTTTTTTTTTTAAATCCTGCCAGCGCATCGCCTCAGTGTGAAAGCACTCGGGCTTTCACACGGAGACTGCAGGGGAGCCATTTTGCAGGCACTTTACGGGCGCTATTTTTAGCCCAAAAGCGCCTGAAAAATGCTCCAGTCTTAAAAAGGGTCTAACTGTTAGATTTTATGAGATGAAGGAAAAAAAAAAGGGAAAAAAAAAAAAATCGGCCTAACATATAGTCCCCAAAAAATCGGCATCATATATTGGCCATCGGCCAATCCCAAGAAAAACCCATATCAGTCGACCTCTAGTCTTGGCCACCGTGCTGCAGCTCAGTTTCAGGGTCTTGGCAATCTTCTTATAGTTTAGGCAATCTTTATGTAGAGCAACAATTCTTTTTTTCAGATCCTCAGAGTTTTTTGCCTTGAGGTGCCATGTTGAACTTTCAGTGACCAGTATGAGAGTGAGAGCGATACCACCAAATGTAACACACGCCTGAGACCTTGTAACACTAATGAGTCACATGACACCGGGGAGGGAAAATGGCTAATTGGTGCCCAATTTGGACATTTTCACTTAGGAGTGTACTCACTTTTGTTGCCAGTGGTTTAGACATTAATGGCTGTGTGTTGAGTTATTTTGAGGGGGCAGCAAATGTACACTGTTATGCAAGTTGTACACTCACTACTTTGCATTGTAATAAAGTGTCATTTTTTTCAGTGTTGTCACATGAAAAGATATATAATAAAATATTTACAAAAATGTGAGGGGTGTACTCACTTTTGTGAGATACTGTGTGTGTGTGTGTATGTTTATATATTAATTTTTTGGTTTTGTTTATTTTTTTGGATGTTACTTGTGCTGCACACACACAGATTTGTGTTTGTTGGGCCAATTTTCCTTATTTCAGCTTGGCTTTTTTATTAATTTTTATATAGGCACTGCATATGGTATTTTTGTAACTTTTTATGTTTATTTCCATAGTCTTAATCGACCGTAAGGGTGAATCCCTGATCAGAATGGATGGTTGATCCACCCCCTGATATTTCCTTTTAAACCTCTTTGGTCGCCAGCTCTCATCAGATGACCTGAAGAAGGGGTTAATCCCCGAAACATGTTGTCCATCTTCTGAGAGCTTCAGCGATTTGTCTAATTCCCTCCCATCTCCACACCGTAGCTCAGCCCTGCTGCTACTGGTATCAGCTTCAGTTTTGCCGGATGTCTCCACACCACCTCCTGAGCGCGGCTTCTGGAACTCAGCATGTTCCCGGCATTGGCTATTTATTCCCACGGCAGGGTTTAGCCCAGCAGAGCCCCCACTCCTATTGGGGACGGTGCCCAACACCCACGGGGCACCTGCCTGCTCCCAGGAATTCCAGCATGCAGAGGCAACCATCCACCTCGCCAGGCACAGCTATTGCACACACCAGATCCGTGAGTTGCAGCACACATTCCATCTTCTCTGCTGAACTATGGTGCTTGTCTTGATGGGTCAAGTAAATAAATTTATAGCTTTTTACTGTTTACAAACTTTCTGGCATGTTGGGTGTTTATTGGATCAGCGCTTCCTGTTTGTTTTTATTTGTCTTTTATACAGGTAACAAGCTGAGATTAGGAGCCCTCCCTTTAAACAGTGCTCCTAATCTCAGCTCGTTCCCTATATAGAAGACACTTGGGAGCCAGAAATCTTGCTGATTGATAAGGGATCAAATCTTTATTTCACTCATTAAAATGGAAATAAAAAAAAACCACAGTAGGTCCTTAAGCGCTAAAATTGACACACATTAAGAGCCATTGTCATGTCATGATATATCAGAAAACGGCTAGAACCCAGTGCACCTGCTAGCTCCTGGAGGGAAGTAGGCAAAAAAATGGACAAAAATGCAGCGCTCGATGGGACCAGCAATAAAAGGTTTGTTATACGTAACAGTCAAGTTCATTTATTGGATGCACATATAAAATTTAAAAACAGCTGGCAATAAAAAGATAAAATCAAACTCAAAGTTTGATTTTATCTTTTTAAAACAATTTACTGAGCTGGCTAGAACCACCTCCTGGAGGGAGTCCATTCCACATTTTCACAGCTCTGACTGTGAAGAAATGAGGATGAGGTTTTTTTAAGATGAGGTCTTACTAATGATTTGTACAGGGGCAAAATGGTCTCTCTTGTAAGTTGGAGACATCCTGTGAGGACGTTATTTGACTGCATAGCTTGGTGTCATCTGCAAACACTGAAATAACTACCACTTAAATCCTTAAACCATTCAAAGTAAGCATTATTAACCACTGCTCTCTAAATTCTGTTTTTTAGCCAGTTTTCTATCCATTTACAAACTGATCTTTCCAAGCCTGTAGACTTTAACTTACCCATTAGTCGTGTGTGGGGAACTGTGTCAAACGCTTTTGCAAAATCCATGTATACTACGTCCACACCCACCCCTCTGTCTAATGTTTTACTTACCGCTTCATAAAAAGAAATCAGGTTTGTTTGACAAATTCTGTCTTTCATGAATCCATGCTGTCTGCTGCTTTAAAATATTTTTTTCCAGCAAGAACTCTATCTATGTGGTCTTTTATTAACCACTTGCCGACCATCCGCCGCAGATGTACTGCGGCAAGGTGGCTCAACTGCGCAAAAAGCCGTACCAATAAGGCGATTCATGCACTAGCTTTCGTGGGCGCGCTCCAATTGGCCAGCGGGGGGAGCCAATGTGGTGCCCATATTTAAAATGGGATCAAAGTCTTTACCAAGTAACTATAGACTTGTTAGTTTAACTTCTATAATTGGGACGATACTGGAGAGTTAATAGAAGACTACATAGACAAGTTCTTGGTGGAAAAAAATATTTTAAGCAACAGATAGCATGGATTCATGAAAGACACAAGTTGTCAAACCTGATTTGTTTTTATGAGGAGGTAAGTAAAAACCTTGGACAGGGGTGGCTGTGGACGTGGTATACTTGGATTTTGCAAAAGCGTTTGACACAGTTCCTCACACACGGCTCATGTGTAAGGTAAGTTCTACAGTAAAT
This sequence comes from Lithobates septentrionalis, assembly GCA_037952835.1. Taxonomy (NCBI): domain Eukaryota; kingdom Metazoa; phylum Chordata; class Amphibia; order Anura; family Ranidae; genus Lithobates; species Lithobates septentrionalis. Next base: position 427,170 of record JBBDGP010001253.1, on the reverse strand, counting down.
GGATAGAAAACTGGATAAAAGACCGAAATCGGAGAGTAGTGGTTAATGATCCTTATTCTGAATGATCTAAGGTTATCAGTGGTGTACCCAAGGTTTAGTGCTGGGACCCTTACTTTTTAATACCTTTTATAAATGATATAGGGTCTGGGATTAAAAGTAACATTTCTGTCTTTGCAGATGACACTAACCTATGCAGTGGAATAACGTCCTTACGGGATGTCTCCAATTTTTAAGCTGACCTCAATGTACTGCCAAATTGGGCAACTAAGTGGCAAATGAGGTTTAATGTTGCTAAATGTAAAGTTATGCACTTAGGGGGCTAAGAATATGCATGCATCATACATACTAGGGAGAGTACAACTTGGGGAATCAATGGTGGAGAAGGATCTGGGGGTTTTGGTAGATCATAAGCTCAATAATAGCATGCAATGCCAAGCTGCGGTTTCCAAAGTGAGCAAAGTCCGTTCTTGTATTAAGAGAGGTATGGACTTCAAAGATAGCGAGATATCATATTGCCCCTGTACAAATCATTAGTAAGACCGCATCCTGGAATATGCAGTTCAGTTTTGGGCACCAGTTCTCAAAAAGCGTATCGAGGAACTGGAGAAAGTGCAGAGAAGGGCAATCAAACTGATAAGAGGCATGGAGGAGCTCAGCTATGAGGAAAGATTAGAGGAACTGAATCTATTCACCCTGGAGAAGAGTAGATTAAGGGGGGATATGATCAACATGTACAAATACATAAGTGGTCCATATAGTGAACTTGGTGTTGAGTTATTCACTTTAAGGTCATCACAGAGGACAAGGGGGCACTCTTTACGTCTAGAGGAAAAAAGATTTCATCTCCAAATAGGGAAAGGTTTCTTCACAGTAAGAGCTGTGAAAATGTGGAATAGACTCCCTCCAGAGGTGGTTCTGGCAAGCTCAGTAGATTGTAGGGCTGCAACTAACTTTCTTTCTCGAACATCACGGGACACAGAGCCACAGTAATTACTGATGGGTTATATAGGTATCACTGGTGATTGGACACTGGCACACCCTATCAGGAAGTTCAACCCCCTATATAATCCCTCCCCCTTGCAGGGATACCTCAGTTTTTACACCAGTGTCTTAGGTGATGGACGTGTAAAGATGTCCTGTGCTGAGCTCCAAAGGGAATATCCTGATATCCTATACTGGGGCAAGCCAGGCGAACCGGATCCATTCAAAGTGTCTTTTCATGGCCGAATTGAATGGTACCCGGGCCTCGTGTCCGAAGAAACGAGGTTTTACCCGTAACGCTTCTCTTTTTAGAGAGCTGGACCCCGCAGATCAGAAAATGGCTTTAAACTTCCTAATTTCTGGCGAGGTGCTTTACGGTCCCAGAACTGTTGGATCCCCCTACTGATGGGGGCCCCAGTCTCTGACGGTTTTTTCAAACGGAGCCCACCGTGAGAGGTGAAGATTGGGTCTGTGTAAACAGCACCCTGCGGCTGGATAAGGTAAGAGGAGATTCCACAGAATTTTTGAGTTCTAGTGGCTTTTCTCCTTTAAGGTAAATGCATGCTATGCCTATTGTGACCACCGGGGGCTGCCAAGAGCACAAACCTGCACATGCTGACTGACTGTCTTAGGTGTTTTCATCGCTGATTATGTCCCAGCGTCTCAAGCAGGCTGCAAGCAGGTAAGATGGAAAGGGGGATTTCTCATGTTTGAATGTTCCCCCCCAGGCTAGAGAGGGGCCACAGGGGTCTAGAAAGTGGTTATACCACCCGGGCTCTGCGGCCTAATGGCCACCATCTCTGAAGTTAGCCGTTCAGGCAGATCTTGTTACCAGCCTCCCTCCCTCCCCCCCCCCCCCATCCCCAGCCTTTCTCCAGAAGCATGACAGGAGAGTCGGCAGCGCTCGTTTTTTTTCAAAACTCGAGGGGGGGGGGGGGCGGTAGAGGAGGGGGCGGGACGTCAGCACAGGTGCTTAGACTCCCACTCAGGCCAGCTGCAGGCTATTAGAGGCACTCTGTACAGGTGCACACAGCCTTCTGAGAGACACAGAGCTGACAGTCGCATGTAAGGTGGGACACAGGCATTCTCCTAGGCAGTATTTACTGAAGTAACACCAAACTAAGCATTGGGTAGCAAGGCTTTTAGCCAGACTACATCGCTCAGCAGGCAGTGTTCATTTGTATACCTCACACCTTGTTGCTTTGCACTATGGGTAGAAGAGGTTCAAGCACCCCAGGAACCAGAGACACTAGGGGATCTCGTTCGGGTTCTGAGGGCCCCCTGTCGGCAGCATCCTCCCCCCCTAAAGATGGGCCAGGGACAGCTAGCCGGGGAGAGCCATCGGGGTCAGGGGCTACACCTGCTTCTGGCACTTCAGCCCCTGTATATATTAGAATGAAATAAAAAGTAGCGCATAAATGGTGCCAAAAGTCTTCAATCAAGAAAACTGAAAAAAACAAAATGTCCACAAATAATAAACATAACAGTGAAAAAACTTGTAAGTCTCTCAATATAGGTGAATAAAATCCTGTCGGTGAGTGGGAAACAAATGACATGGAATGTCCCACTGAAAACCATGCGTGGATGCAGGGAGACAGAAGTTAAAACGCAGGTGAATCAACAAATCATCCCCAAGTTGTATCTCTCAACAACATGCGACTTGGTAAAGGTGGTGTGTAAGAAACTCTTACCAGATATGATGGACTCCCTTGTCAGCGACAGGGAGTCACTCGAGCGGGTTGCCTCTCAGGGCCAGTGAACAGACATCACAGCTCTGCGAACCTTCTGGGTCAAACTCTGCGCGGATCTCCCGGGGTCGCCAGGTGGGTCCTCCCAAAGGATGGCCAAGGTGCGGATCAGAGGGAACAATGCGTCACGTACAAAGGCTGGAGTGAAGGCTGGTTGAATCTCTCAGTAAGTATGTGGAGAAAAAATAAACAAGCTCCACATAGTGTAGATGAGCAAAAATAGGATTTTTATTGCTAAAAACGCCAGGTAATAATAAAATGTGATCACAGAGTATAAAATCGAAAATGGGCAACAAGGAGGATGCTGGAAGCGCCCGAAGCTTTTCGATCAATGGATCGTCTACTTTCCCCAGCGCCGGGGGCTTCAGCCTCCAGGCAGTCTCGACGGCCGCCTCCATCGGGGTCCAGAGACAAGAGTCAACCCCAGGGACAAAAGAAGCCTACTAGGCAAAACACTAAGACCTCTGCATGAGGGGGCGCCCCCGCTCACTCGAGTGGGTGAAGACTGCGACAGTTCTCAGAGCTCTGGCAGGAGGACTTCCAGGACAGATGGGTAATCTCCACGGTAACCTTAGGGTACAAGCTGGAGTTTCAGGAATTCCCCTCTCCTCAGTTCCTCAGATCAGGTGTTCCCAGAGACCCAGAGAAGAACCAGTCGCTCCTTCTAGCGTTAGAGCGACTTTTGTCGCAGGAGGTCATTATGATAGTTCCCGCAAAGGACCAGGGATTGGGCTTCTATTCCAACCTTTTTACGGTCCAAAAGCCAAATGGGGATGTCAGGCCCATTCTGGACTTAAGGGATCTGAACCGATTCCTAAGGATTTAATCCTTCCGCATGGAATCAATTTGAACAGTAGTTCCCACCCTGCAAGGAGGAGAATTTCTGGCATCAATAGACATCAGAGATGCATATCTGCATGTGCCCATTTTTCCTGCTCATCAGAAGTTTCTGCGCTTCGAGGTAGGAGGGCGCCATTTCCAGTTTGTGGCTCTGCCTTTCGGGATAGCCACTGCATCTCGAGTGTTCACAAAAATCTTGGCTCCTCCTCTGGCCAGATTAAGGGCTCAGGGTATAGCTATCATAGCATACCTAGACGACCTGCTCTTGATAGACCGGTCGGTAGCCTCTTTAAATGGAAACTTGATGACCACAGTCAGGTATCTAGAACACCTGGGTTGGATCCTCAACTTAGAAAAGTCTTTCCTAAAACCAGTAAGAAGACTGGAGTATTTAGGTCTGATTATAGATACAAGCCGGGAGAAAATATTTCTACCCCAGGCAAAGATCACTGCTTTGAGAAGAGCTGATTCTGACAGTAAGGACCAAGAAGGGTCCCTCAGTCCGCCTTTGTATGAGGCTACTAGGGAAGATGGTGTCTTCATTCGAAGCAGTTCCCTATGCTCAGTTTCACTCGAGAATGCTGCAACACAGTATTCTGTTGACCTGGAACAAGAAGGTTCAGGCATTAGACTTTCCGATGCACCTGTCGCATGCGGTGCGTCAGAGCCTCAATTGGTGACTCATACCCGAGAACCTGCAGAAGGGGAAATCCTTTCTACCAGTTACCTGGACGGTGGTAACAACAGATGCCAGTCTGTCAGGTTGGGGAGCAGTTCTGGAACAGGCTGCGGTCCAAGGGTTATGGTCCAAGACAGAGAGGACCTTACCCATCAACATTCTGGAGATCCGGGCGATACGTTTAGCTCTAAAAGCCTGGACTATCAGGCTACAGGGTTGTCCGGTCAGAATCCAGTCCGACAATGCCACAGCAGTGGCTTATGTCAATCATCAGGGAGGCACCCAGAGCCGAGCTGCTCAAAAGGAGGTGAACCAGATCTTAGTCTGAGCAGAGATGCATGTGCCATGCATATCGGCAGTTTTCATCCCGGGAATAGAGAATTGGCAGGCGGACTATCTAAGTTGCCAGCAGTTACTTCCAGGGGAATGGTCTCTGCATCCCGACGTCTTTTGGGCCATATGCCAAAGATGGGGGGTTCCAGATGTAGATCTCTTTGCATCCCGATTCTACACAAAGATAGACAGATTTGCGGCAAGGACAAAAGATCCTCTTGCATGCGGGACGGATGCGTTGGTGATTCCGTGGCATCGGTTCTCACTGATTTATGCATTCCCGCCTATTCTGCTATTACCACGACTCCTTCGCAGGATCAGGCAGGAAAGGAAGTCGGTACTTCTGGTGGCCCCCGCTTGGCCCAGAAGGACTTGGTATGCAGAAATAGTAAGGATGACGGTGGGTTCCCCGTGGACCCTACCGGTACGCCCAGACCTGTTAAGGTCCAGTGTTCCATCCTGCCTTACAAACGCTAAATTTGACGGTTTGGCTATTGAGACCCACGTTCTGAAGAGTCGTGGGCTCTCAGGTCCTGTCATATCTACCTTGATTAATGCAAGGAAGCCAGCTTCCAGGATGATTTATCATAGAGTCTGGAAAGCTTATATAACCTGGTGTGAATCCAGAGGTTGGCATCCCAGGAAATATGTCATAGGTAGAATCCTTGACTTTCTACAATTAGGATTAGAGATGAAGCTGGCCTTGAGTACCATCAAGGGCCAGGTCTCTGCTTTATCAGTATTATTTCAGCGGCCACTTGCTTCGCATTCTTTGGTCCGAAATTTTATGCAGGGGGTGATGCGTCTTAATCCTCCGGTTAAAGCGCCCCTAAACCCCTGGGACTTGAACTTGGTCCTGGCTGTGTTACAGAAACAGCCTTTTGAACCAATAAGTCAGATTCCTTTGGTCTTGTTGACAAGGAAATAAATTTTTCTGGTGGCCATCTCTTCTGCTAGAAGAGTATCAGAATTAGCAGCTCTTTCCTGTAAGGAGCCTTATTTGATTATACACAAGGATAGAGTGGTACTACGCCCTCATCCTAGTTTTTTACCGAAGGTGGTTTCTGATTCTCATTTAAACCAAGACATTGTTCTGCCTTCCTTTTTTCCAGATCCCTGTTCTCCGGAAGAGAGATCTCTACATTCGTTGGATGTAGTAAGAGCAGTTAAGGCCTATCTAGGGACAACTGCTCAGATACGCAAGACGGATGTTTTGTTTGTGCTGCCAGAGGGTCCCAATAGAGGACAGGCAGCGTCAAAAGCTACCATTTCTAAATGGATTTGACAGTTGATCATTCAAGCTTACGGTTTGAAACAGAAGATTCCTCCGTTTCAGATCAAGGCACATTCCACAAGGGCTATTGGTGCTTCTTGGGCAGTGCATCACCAGGCCTCTATGGCTCAAATCTGCAAGGCCACAACCTGGTCTTCAGTCCATACATTCACCAGATTCTATCAGGTGGATGTGAGAAGGCATGAGGATATCGCCTTTGGGCGTAGTGTGCTGCAGGCAGCGGTACAGGGTCCTCAGGTCTGATTACACCCTACTTGGTCGTGGTTCCCCCCCCTCAGGTAGCATTGCTCTGGGACATCCCATTAGTAATTACTGTGGCTCTGTGTCCCGTGATGTTCGAGAAAGAAAATAGGATTTTTTAAAACAGCTTACCTGTAAAATCCTTTTCTTTCGAAGGACATCACGGGACACAGAGGTCCCGCCCCTCTTCTAATACACTATATTGCTTGGCTACAAAACTGAGGTATCCCTGCAAGGGGGAGGGATTATATAGGGGGTTGAACTTCCTGATAGGGTGTACCAGTGTCCAATCACCAGTGATACCTATATAACCCATCAGTAATTACTGTGGCTCTGTGTCCCGTGATGTCCTTCGAAAGAAAAGGATTTTACAGGTAAGCTGTTTTGAAAAATCCTATTATTTGCATAATAGATTAGTTGGCCGATTTATTGTTTCGATTAATTGGATGATAATTTTTTTAAAAAGTGTGGTGTACAATTTAGTTAATATGTAAAGTTTAAAAAAAAGGCAATTTATTCTTAAATTTCTCTATGCAGTGGTAAATATATAAATAACCAACTATATGGTTAGGGAGCAAAATCTCTAATCCACTCTGAGAATAACAGACAGAAGAGATATACTGTATATACTATTAGAGGTTGAATCTGGTAAATATCATCAGACTCAGACTGGGAAACAGTGAAAGTAATAATATATATTACTTATAGCATATATACAGTGTAACCTCGGATTACGAGCATAATCCGTTCCAGGAGTATGCTCGTAATCCAAAGTACTCGCATATCAAAGCGAGTTTTCCCATTGAAGTCAATGGAAAATGAAAATAATTTGTTCTGCATTGACTTCAATGGGATGCAATACCGCATGCGGCCAGAGGCCGGGGGGCGCCGGAGAGCCACAGAAACGTGCGAAAAGGCCCGAATACACTTTGGCTGACCTCGGCAAACCTCGGAAAGACTACCTACCCGAGATTTGCCAAGGTCAGCCCTGCTGTACTCGGGTCTTTCTGTGCATTTACGAACGTGACGTTCGGCTCTGCTCAGCTCCGGCGCCCCCCACCTCAGGCCAAAAGCGGTACTGCACACCGCTTTGGCCTGAATCGTGCTCGTTTTGCGAGACAACACTTGCAAACCGAGTTACGATTTTTAAAAATATAGTGCTTGTATTGCGAAACGCTTGTTAACTTCGCAATCCGAGGTTCCACTAGGTGTGTGTATATATATATGTGTGTGTGTGTGTGTGTGTGTGTGTGTGTGTGTGTGTGTGTGTGTATATATATATATATATATATATATATATATATATATATATATATATATATATATATATATATATTTATTATATTATAATATAAAAAATAATAAATACACCCAGAAGTAGGATATATGGGCATTTTCAACTGGGAGTTGGACAAGAAGTTATATGAAGGGTGGAAGGGAGATATATATCTTTTATGTTAAAGTAGTACCAGAAGCTGAGACTTTTTTTTTTTCATGGATATGATCATTTTAAATAGTATGCAAAATACTGGCAAACGTTTACAGTAATTGTAATGTCTTCTATTACCTCCAGTCTATCGGCCTCCACCTTCTCTTGGTTCAGAAGCTGATCTTCCCTGCACAAAGTCTTTAAAGTAATTTTTTAAAAAAAGACAAACATGTTATACTTACCTGCTCTGCGCAATGGTTTTGCACAGAGCAGCCCTGATTCGCCTCTCCTGGGGTTCCCCCACTGACACTTCTGGCCCTTCCTGCCTTCAGAGTGCCCTAATAGCAAGCTGCAAAGTATAGTATAGAGCTCCCTTATAGCAAATTGCAATGTATAGTATAGAGAGCCCCTATAGCAAAGTAAACAAAACTTCTGCCCTTAGAGTCACTCACTTCTTGCCCAGGACTACATTTCCCATGAGGCATTGCTCCTCACATTCACAAGTTCTCAGGCATTTGACATGTATGAATGGTGTACTGAGCTGTATGTGTGCTGCACTGTGTCTTCTGACATGTATGCACAGTGTACTGAGCTGTATGTGTGCTACACTGTATTTCCTGATTTGTAAAAAAAAATGTGCATTTAGTATACAGGTCAACTAATCGGCTAGCCAATTAACAGTTTATGAAAATAGTTGACAACTATTTTCATATTCGATTAGTTGTCGATTAATCGATTAGTTGTTTTGGCCCTAGTAGATTGCTTTAACCACTAGGCGTCCGCGCTATAGCCGAAAGACGGCTACAGCGCGGACTCCAATTGCCAGGAGGGCGTCCCTGGACGTCCTCCTGTTTACTTCCGCATTGCGCGCTCCCGCGGGCACGCATCGCGGAAGTTTTGTGCTGGCCGTGTCCCTCGGACACAGCCAGTCACAGATCACCATAAACGGCCAATGACAGCGGCCGTTTACAGTGCGATCGGCGGTGCCAATGAGAGAGGATCTCATATGTAAACATATGAGATCCTCTCTCATCGCCGGCTCTCCCTCCTCACACAGAGACAGCGTGTGAGGAGGGAGAGCGGAACCGCTGCGGCGGTAAGTGTAAAAGAAAAAAAAAAAAGGAAAAAAGGTGTCCCACTGTTAACAGTCCCTGCCATCTGCCCTGCCATCTTGCCCTGCCATCTGCCCCTGCCATCTTGCCCTGCCATCTGCCCCTGCCATCTTGCCCTGCCATCTGCCCCTGCCATCTTGCCCTGCCATCTGCCCCTGCCATCTGTCCTGCCATCTGTCCCTGCCATCTGTCCCCAGTGCCATCTGTCCCCACTGCCACGTATAAGTGCCATCTGTCATCAGTGCCACATAGTGCCACCTGTCATCAGTGCCACATAGTGCCATCTGTCATCAGTGCCACCTGTCATCAGTGCCACCTGTCATCAGTGCCACGTATCAGTGCCATCTGTCATCAGTGCCACGTATTAGTGCCATCTGTCATCAGTGCCACGTATTAGTGCCATCTGTCATCAGTGCCATGTATTAGTGCCATGTATTAGTGCCATCTTTCATCAGTGCCACGTGTCATCAGTGCCACATATCAGGGCCATTTGTCATCAGCGCCACATATCAGGGCCATTTGTCATCAGCGCCACATGTCATCAGTGCCACATATTAGTGCCATCTGTCATCAGTGTCACGTGTCACCAGTGCCACGTATTAGTGCCATCTGTCATCAGTGTCAGTGCCACGTATCAGTGCCATCTGTCATCAGTGCCACGTATCAGTGCCATTTGTCATCAGTGCCACGTCAGTGTCACATGTCATTGTCCTGGTTCTCCAGGGCCTTCAAAAGTGTAATAGGTAGTCAACAAATTAGATATGTAATTTATGCTCCTAGAACACGTGACAGTGCTCCCTGCATGTTGGGCCTCTGTATGTGGCTAGGCTGCGAAAAAGTCCCACACATGTGGTATCGTAATACTCAGGAGGAGTAGCAGAATGTATTTTGGGGTGTCATTTGTGGTATATACATGCCATGTGAGAGAAATAACCTATTACAATGACAATTTTGTGGGGGGGGGGGGATCTTCATTTTGCAAAGAATTGTGGGAAAAATGACAACATCAAAAACCTCACCATGCCTCTTACTAAATACCTTGGAATGTCTACTTTCAAAAAAGGGGTCATTTGGGGGGTATTTGTACTTTCCTGACTTGTTCGGGTCGCAAGAAATGAGATAGGCCGTCAGTGCATCAGATGTGATCAATTTTTTATGATTTTCACCATAACTTGTAGACTCTCTAACTTTCACAAAGACCAAATAATATCCACTAATTTGGGTTACTTTTACCAAAGATATGTAGCAGTATAAATTGTGGCCAAAATTTATGAAGAAAAATTAATAATTTGCAAAATTTTATCACAGAAACAAAGAAAAATGCGTTTTTTTTTCAAAATTTGCGGTCTTTTTTCAATTATAGCGCAAAAAATAAAAAACCCAGAGGTGATCAAATACCACCAAAAGAAAGCTCTATTTGTATGAAAAAAAGGACAAAAAATTCATTTGGGTACAGTATTGCATGACTGAGTAATTGTCATTCAAAGTGTGAGAGCGCTGAAAGCTGAAAATTGGTCTGGTCACGAGGGGGGTTTAAGTGCCCAGTTGTCAAGTGGTTAAAAAGGCCTGATTTATTTTCTAAATGTACATAATATAACTATAACATTTATAGGTAAGGTTGATCCAGGGAAAATCTGATTGCCTCTCCAGGGGATCAGGAAGGAATTTTTTTCCCCTGCTGTAGCAAATTGGAGCATGCTTTACTGGGGTTTTTTCGCCTTCCTCTGGATCAACTGTGGGTGAAGAATTGTTTATATGGGATTGTATTTTATTTTATGTTTTTTTTGGTTGAACTAGATGGACTTGTGCCTTTTTTTCAACCTAACTATGTAACTATATAATGTTACAGTTTTCATCAGCAAATTCTTGGATATGGTCCCTTATCATCCTCAAATAGTTTACAAACTACCGATGTTAGACTGACAGGCCTATAGTTTCCAGGAATATATCTCTTCCCTCCCTTCTTTTGAATATTGGTACCATGTGGGCTTTTCGCCAATCAGCTGGTACCAATCCTGTCAGTATGCTGTCCATAAAGATTAGGAATAGTGGTCTGGCTATAACATGACTGAGTTCTTTAAGGACTCTTGGATGTAAGCCATCTTGTCCTGGTGATTTATTTGTTAAGCTTCTCTAATCCTTTTTGAAGCTCTGGCCTCTGTTAGCCACAAGGGTAGATCCAGTGACGTGTTACTAACAATACAGTCATGGTTGGTATAACCCCTCCTTTTCCTTCGTGAAGACTGAGGAGAAGAAAGCATTTAGTTCTCTCTTATTATCCTTGTCATCTGTAACCATCTTCCCTTCCTCTTTATGGGGCCTATCTGTTTTGACCTCACCTTTTTACGGTTAATATATTTTAAAAATGTCTTGTTTTCTTTATCGTACATCATAGGACACAGGGCCGCAAGTATTTACTTAGTGGGTTATAGCTACCTTCAGGTGTTGACACTGGCACACCCAATACAGGAAGCTAAACTCCCCTATATAACCCCTCCTCCTTCCAGGAATACCTCAGTTTTTTCGCCAGTTTCTAAAGGTGTTGGCACGAGTGAACATGTGCTCTGTGGAGCTCCAGGAGGGATCCATGCTGGATTTAAAAAGCCTCCAACAACCGGATCCATCCCGCCACTGCGGCTCCAATATGGTACCCTGGCCTCGCATAGAAGAACAAGGTTTTGCCTGTAATGCTCCTCTTTGAGGTCTGGACCCTAGGAATCAGGACTCTTGCTACATTACCTAATGATGTCCTGAGGGGTGCTATACATGGTCCAAAGGAGTGGAACCCCTGATTATAGGTCCCCAGTCTTTGAAGGTTTAACCACGCTGCCCACCATGATGGGTGAAGTTTGGATCTGTCTGTTTACAGCAGTATCCTGTAGCGAGGAAAAGGTAAGAGAAAAGCATAGGAACTGCAAAGTCCACCTATGACTTTTCTTTAAACTATATTGTAATGCCTTAAGTACTCCTCTATAGGGAGTAAAAAACTGTAATACCCTGTTTAAAACTGTGCTTGAAACAGTGTGTGTCTCAGCAGCTGGGGGGGGGGTCTCCCCTCCCCCTAGATGGGGAAACAGAGTGTCTCGGGGAGATATATAAACAGTGGGGACAGGATGAGGTATTGCCCTCAAACGATCGGGAAAAGCAAACCGACTACTTATCTGCGGAGGAAACAGTTGAAGTTTCAGCTTCACAATCTGAGGTACATATCCTTACGGACATGGTTCGCTCCACTTTCATGCTACCACTAACAGAGTCAGCTGAAAGTCTGGTTTCTTCTTTGGGTTCCTTAAAACCTTCACAACCAGTCCATGCGTTTCCAGTCCACACATTACTAGAGAAGCTTATTTATACCGAATGGGATCATCCGGATAAGTATTTTCTTCCACAAAGAGATTCTCAGTTCTCTATCCTATGGAGGAAAAATTCACCAAGAAATGGAAAGTTCCAGCAGTAGATGGTGCGATTTCCAGTGTGAATAAAAGTTTGACTTGTCCAGTGGTTAATGCACAAATGCTAAAGGACCCAACAGATAAAAAGTTGCATTTCCTGTTAAAATCCCCTTTTTCTTTAACAGGTACTGTTGCTCAGCCTGCAATTGCAGCTATAGGCATCTGTCAGTCCTTAAAAGACCAGTTCACAGAGGCCCTTACCGAGCTCCCTGCACAAGAGGCCAGTGATTTGGCCGATTTACCAAAAGCATTATGTTTTGCCATTGATGCTGTGAAGGATTCTATTCACCAGGCGTCTCGCCTTGCACTTGCGCTAGTACACATGCGTAAGACCCTTTGGCTAAAGGGTTGGTCTGCCGAAGCACCCTGCAAAAACCTACTGTCTAGTTTCCCATTTCGTGGAGAGCAACTATTTAGCGATGATTTGGATAAATATATATCAAAACAATTTCCAGTGGAAAGAGTACTCTTTTGCCAGTCAAAAGAAAGTATAAACGTCCTTCATTTAAACAGTCTTTCTCTCCTGCGCCAAACGCATCCGCCTCTAGGCAGTGGCGACGGCTTCCACTGTCAGACTCCAGAGGAAAATCGCAGGGTCAGGCCCAGGCTCAAAGGAAGACCTGGAGCCGCAAGACTACAAAGCAGAATACTAAGACCTCTTCATGAAGAGGCGTCTCCCCTCACCAAGGTGGGGGGAAGACTTTTGCATTTCGCAGAAGTCTGGCAAGGGGAAACTCAGGACAGATGGCCTCTCTCCACAGTAACTCTAGCATACAAACTAGAGTTTCAGGAGTTTCCACCATCTCATTTTCTGAGATCAAACGTTCCCAAGGATCCAGGGAAAAGACAATCCCTGTTTCAAGCATTAGACCGATTGACTCAAGGGGTAATCATACAGATCCCCACAGAAGAACAAGGTTTAGGCTTCTATTCAAACCCGTTTACGGTACCAAAACTGAATGGAGATGTCAGGCCCATTCTGGATCTAAAAAATCTAAATTGGTTCCTGAAAATCTGCTCATTTCGAATGGAGTCGATCAGGTCAGTGGTCTCCATCCTACAAGGTGGAGAACTTCTGGCATCCATCGACATCAGGGACGCATTTCTGCATGTCCCTATATTTCCCAATCACCAAAGGTTTCTGTGATTCGAAGTGGAACAGCAGCACTTTCAGTTTGCGGCCTTACCCTTCGGGCTAGCCACAACACCACGGGTATTCACAAAAATACTGGCCCCTCCTCTAGCCAGGTTGAGGGCACAAGGCATAACAGTGTTGGCTTACCTAGACTATCTATTGTTATAGACCAGTCAGTGACTCGCTTAAAGCAAAGCATACGCATTACAACCAGTTACCTGGAAAGTCTCGGTTGGATCCTCAACCTAGAGAAGTCCTCCTTAAAACCAGTAAGAAGGCTGGATTACTTAGGCCTGATCATAGATTCAGCCCAGAAAAGGGTGTTCTTGCCTTCAGCAAAGATCAGCTCAGATCAGCTCCATACGAGAATTGGTTCGGATGGTCAGGTCAAAAGCAAATCCTTCAATTCGCCTTTGCATGAGGTTGTTAGGAAAGATGGTAGCTTCATTCGAAGCAGTCCCCTATGCCCAGTTCCATTCAAGACTGTTGCAAAACAGAATCCTCTCTGCTTGGAACAAGACAATCCAGGCTTTGGACTTGCCAATGCGGCTGTCCCCTGGTGTATCTCAAAGCCTCAGTTGGTGGTTACGAAGCCTAAATTTGCTGAAGGGGAAATCCTTCAGACCAATAATCTGCAAAGTAGTAACGACAGATGCCAGCCTCTCTGGCTGGGGAGCGGTACTAGAGGAGATGACTGTCCAGGGACAGTGGTCAAAACTCGAAAGAGCCCTGCCCATCAACATCCTAGAGATTTGGGCACTGTGTCTGGCTCTGAAAACCTGGACTTCCAGGTTAAAGAATTGTCCTGTCAGGATCCAATCCAACAACGCCATGGCTGTGGCATATATCAATCACCAAGGGGGCACCAAAAGTCTCTCAGCTCAGAGAGAGGTAAACCATATCCTACCTTGGGCAGAAAGGAATGTCCCATGCCTATCTGCAGTTTTCATTCCGGGAGTAGAAAATTGGCAGGCGGACTATCTCTAAGTCGCCAACAGTTATATCGGGGGAAATGGTCTCTTCACCCTGACGTTTTTCAGGCTGTTTGTCAAAAATGGGGGACTCCGGACATAGATCTTCTAGCGTCCAGATTCAACATGAAGTTGGTCAACTTTGTGTCCATAACAAGGGATCCACTCGCATACGGAACAGATGCGCTGGTAACCCCGTGGGATCAGTTTTCACTGATCTATGCCTTTCCCCCGATTCAGTTGCTGCCTCGACTTCGTTGCAGGATCAAGCTGGAAAGAAAGCCGGTAACTCTGGTAGCACCAGCATGGCCCAGAAGGTCATGGTACGCAGAGATCGTAAAGATGGCAGTGGATGGTCTTCGGCCTCTCCCACTAAGGCCATACCTACTCTCGCAGGGGCCGATATTCCATCCTACTTTACGAACGCAAAATTTAATGGCTTGGCTATTGAAACCCACATTCTGAAGAAACGTGGGCTTTCCAGGTCAGTTTTCTCAACTTTAATCCTGGTGTGAATCCAAGGGTTGGCACCCTTGGAGATATATTATAGGCAGAATTCTTGCCTTTCTACAATTGGGCATAGAGATGAAGTTGGCCCTAAGTACTATTAAGGGCCAAGTCTCAGCCTTATCGGTTTTATTTCAAAGACCGCTTGCTATTCCTTAGTCCGGGGTTTTATGCAAGGGGTGATGCGGATTAATCCGCCAGTTAAATCACCTTTAACCCCTTGGGAATTGAATTTAGTTTTGTCAGTGTTACAAAAACAGCCATTTGAACCATTACAGCATATTCCCTTAGTCCTTCTGACTAGGAAGCTGATATTTTTGGTTGCTATATCCTCAGCAAGGAGTGTTTCAGAATTGGCTGCTCTTTCTTTTAAAGGGCCACATTTGATTATTCATTAAGGACAGAGTGGTGGTACACCCTCGTCCAGGCTTTTTGCCAAAAGTGGTTTCAGGCTTTCACCGGAATGAAGATATTGT
The DNA here is from genome assembly GCA_037952835.1 of Lithobates septentrionalis. Taxonomy (NCBI): domain Eukaryota; kingdom Metazoa; phylum Chordata; class Amphibia; order Anura; family Ranidae; genus Lithobates; species Lithobates septentrionalis. Next base: position 411,973 of record JBBDGP010001253.1, on the reverse strand, counting down.
CCTGCCATCGTTTTTCCCAAAACCATGTTCCAGGGAAGAAAAGTCATTACATTGTCTTACATAGTTACATAGTACATAGTTACATAGTAGGTGAGGTTGAAAAAAGACACAAGTCCATCAACTCCAACCTATGTGTGTGATTATGTGTCAGCATTACATTATATATCCCTGTATGTTGCGGTCATTCAGGTGCTTATCTAATAGTTTCTTGAAGCTATCAATGCTCCCTGCTGAGACCACTGCCTGTGGAAGGGAATTCCACATCCTTGCCGCTCTTACAGTAAAAAACCCTCTACGTAGTTTAAGGTTAAACCTCTTTTCTTCTAATTTTAATGAGTGGCCACGAGTCTTGTTAAACTCTCTTCTGCAAAAAAGTTTTATCCCTATTGTGGGGTCACCAGAACGCTATTTGTATATTGAAATCATATCCCCTCTCAAGCGTCTCTTCTCGAGAGAGAATAAGTTCAATGCTCGCAACCTTTCCTCATAACTAAGATCCTCCAGACCCTTTATTAGCTTTGTTGCCCTTCTTTGTACTCGCTCCATTTCCAGTACATCCTTCCTGAGGACTGGTGCCCGGAACTGGACAGCATACTCCAGGTGCGGCCGGACCAGAGCCTTATAGAGTGGGAGAATTATATCTCTGGAGTTGATCCCCTTTTTAATGCCTGCCAATATTCTGTTTGCTTTGTTAGCAGCAGCTTGGCATTGCATGCCATTGCTGAGCCTATTATCTACTAGGACCCCCAGGTCCTTTTCCATCCTAGATTCCCCCAGAGGTTCTCCCCCCAGTGTATAGATTGCATTCATATTTTTGCCACCCAAATGCATTATTTTACATTTTTCTACATTGAACCTCATTTGCCATGTAGTCGCCCACCCCATTAATTTATTCAGGTCTTTTTGCAAGGTTTCCACTAGGGTTGTCCCGATACCGATACTAGTATCGGTATCGGCACCGATACCGAGCATTTGCCCAAGTACTTGTACTCGGGCAAATGCTCCCGATGCTTCCCCCGATACCTTGACTGTCAGCGGTGATCGGCGCGTGGGGAAGTTACAAGCTTCTCCCCCCCGCGGCTTTCAGCTGCTTAGTGACATACAGCGGTGATCGGTGCTTGTAACTCCCCCACACGCGATCACCGCTGACTGTCACCTCATCCCCCTTAGTCCCCCTCCGTTCCGCTGTCCCCCTCCGCTGTCCTGCTCCGTTGCTGTGTCCCCCTCTGTTCCTCTGTCCCCCTCCGCTGTCCTCCATTGCTGTGTCCCCCTCCGTTCCTCTGTCCCCCTCTGCTGTCCTGCTCCATTGCTGTGTCCCCCTCCGTTCCTCTGTCCCCCTCCGCTGTCCTGCTACGTTGCTGTGTCCCCCTCTGTTCCTCTGTCCCCCTCCGCTGTCCTGCTCCATTGCTGTGTCCCCCTCCGTTCCTCTGCCCCCTCCGCTGTCCTGCTCCGTTGCTGTGTCGCCCTCCGTTCCTCTGTCCCCCTCCACTGTCCTGCTCCATTGCTGTGTCCCCCTCCGTTCCTCTGTCCCCCTCCGCTGTCCTGCTCCATTGCTGTGTCCCCCTCCGTTCCTCTGTCCCCCTCCGCTGTCCTGCTCCATTGCTGTGTCCCCCTCCGTTCCTCTGTCCCCCTCCGCTGTCCTGCTCCATTGCTGTGTCCCCCTCTGTTCCTCTGTCCCCCTCCGCTGTCCTGCTTCTTTGCTCTGTCCCCCTCCGTTCCTCTGTCCCCCTCCGCTGTCCCCATCCGTTCCGGCTTTCCGCTGTCCCCCTCTCCTTCTCTGTCTCCTCCGTTCTGCTGTCTCTCTCCGCTGTGTGAGTGGATAGAGTCAGCTGACTGTCTATTCACATAACTGAAACATTGTAATCTCCTGTGATTACGATGTGTCAGTTTATTAATGGAGAGGAGCCGCTGTCTTCTCTCCATTCATTGTCAGTGCAGCTGAGGCTGCAGAGAAAGGGACTGGGGAATCTCTATCCTCTGTCTCTTTCTCTGTCTCAAGGGGGAGATATCAGAGGTCTGTTAAGACCCCTGATATCTCACCAAAGCCCCCCAACAGGGCTGATTTAAAAAAAAAATACACACATAGTGCAATAAAGAATAAAAAAAAAAAATTGTAAAAAATAATAAATGTAAATGGAAAAAAAAAAAAAAAAAAACACACACACACACACACACCGTTCACTCCCCCGCCCCCCCCCCCCCCCTAAAAAAAAAAACAGTGTGACATGACATTAAAAAAAGTATCGGTAATTGGTATCGGCGAGTACTTGAAAAAAAGTATCGGTACTTGTACTCGGTCCTAAAAAAGTGGTATCGGGACAACCCTAGTTTCCACATCCTGCGGAGAAGTTTTTGCCCTGCTTAGCTTAGTATCGTCTGAAAATAAAGAGATTGAACTGTTTATCCCATCCTCCAGGTCGTTTATGAACAAATTAAATAGGATTGGTCCCTTGATGGTCTTGATGTAGTGAGAGCAGCGAAAATATATTTAAAGAAAACTGCTCAGATTTGTAAGACTGATGTCTTATTTATTATGTCAGAGGGTCCTAAGAAAGGACAGGCATCGTCGAAATCCACTGTTGCCAAGTGGATTCGGCAAGTGGTAATTCAAACTTATGATTTAAGGGGTAAGATTCCCCCGTTTTTAAGTTAAGGCGCACTCTACCAATGCAGTTAGTGCATCTTGGGCAGTGCATCACCAGGCCTCCTTTGCTCAGATCTACAAGGCCGCAACTTGGTCTTCAAGCCATACATTCACAAAATGTTATCAAGTGGATGTAAGAAGGAATGAGGATATCGCCTTTGAGCGCAGTGTGCTGCAGGCAGCAGTATAAGTCCTCAAGGTCTGGGGGTTGCCCTACGGGTTGTGTCTCCCTCCCCTTAAGTAGCATTCCTATGGGACGTCCCACTAAGTAAATACTTGAGGCTCTGTGTCCTATGATGTACAATAAAGGAAATAGGATTTTTATAACAGTTTACCTGTAAAATCCTTTTCTTGGAGTACATCACGGGACACACAGGCTCATAGTAATTACTAAGTGGGTTATATCTCCCCTTCAGGTGCTAGACACTGGTGTAATCAATTAGACAGGAAGTTTCCTCCCTATATAACCCCTCCCCTACAGGGAGTACCTCAGTTTTTGTAGCAAAGCAATGTGTCCCACAAGAGAGGCGGGAGCTCTGTGTCCCGTGATGTACGCCAAGAAAAGGATTCTATAGGTAAGCTGTTATAAAAATCCTATTTTCTTTATCGTACTTCACGGGACACAGAGGCTCATAGTAATTGCTAAGTAGGATGTCCTAAAGCAATGCCTACTGAGGGGAGGGAGACACAAATAAACGCAGACCGCCATGAGACGTGAGGCCCTATACTGCTGCCTGCAGTATACTGCGCCAAAAGCGGCATCCTCTTGCCGTCTTACATTCACCTGATAGAAATTAGTGAACGTATGTATAGACCAAGTGGTGGCCTTGTAAATCTGAGTCATAAAGGCTTGGTAATGCACCGCCCATGAAGCGCTTACTGCACTGGTAAAGTGCACTAAGGAGAAAACCTTTTCTTCAAACTGCAAGCCTGAATAATAACTTGACGAATCTGCATTAAAACAGTTGATTTAGATGCTATCTGCCCTATCCTGGGACCTCCAGGTAGCACCACAAACATTAGTTTTCCGTATTTAAGCAGTCGCTTCAGATAGGCCTTGACTGCTCTCACTACAAAGAGAGAGTGCAACCATTTTAATAGCTGATTTAAATGCTGCCTGCCCATTCTTAGGGTCCTCTGGCAGCACAACAAACGTCAGATTCCCGTATCTTGAAACATTCAGATATACCTTTAACTGCTCTCACTATATTGAGAGGAATTGATAACTTTCCTTCCGCAGAACAAGGTTCTGGTAAAAAGGAAGGCAAGAAATGTGTTGATTTAAATAACAGCTAGATCCTTTTAGGAAAACGGAAAAAGGATGGGTGAGGATTTAACATCACCCTATCCTTAAGAATAATTAAGTATGGCACTATACAAAAGAAAGCTGCCAACACTGAGACTCTTTCGGAGGCTACCGCAACGGAGAACACCTATTCCCCCGTTAGGAGGATCAAAAGGAATATGATGCATCAGCCCAAGGAGCTGTCCTTGTATGCAGACAAAACTAGACTCAACCCTACGGCACAAGTGCGACCTAACTGGTGGATTTATACGCATTGCCCCTTGTATAAAAGGCCCGGATCAAAGAATGAGAAGCAAGCGGCCTTTGAAAAACAATGACAAAGGCCGAGATCTGACCCTTGATTGATATTCAAGGCTAGCTTCATTTTTACCCCCAACTGTAAGAAGGCAAGAATTCTACCTATGACATACCTCCGAGGATGCCATCTTTTGGTTTCACACCAGGAAACATAAGCCCTCCAAACCCTATAATAAATGGTCCTAGAGCCCCGCTTTCTTGCATTAATCAGGGCAGTTACCAATGAACCTGAAAGCCCCGATTCTTTAACATGTGGGCTTTAGTAGACAGACCATTAAATTTAGCGATTGTAAGGCCGGATGGAATACCGGCCCTTTGCGAAAGCAAGTCTGGACTATATGGAAGAGTCCATGGTTTCCCTACTGCCAACCTTACAATCTCTACATACCATTATCTTCTGGGCCATGACGGGCTAGTAGTATTACCGGCTTCCTTTCCACTTTGATCCTGCGTAGAAGCTGCGGAAGCAGCTGAACAGGGGAGAACATATAGATCAGTAAAAAACTGATTCCATGGGGTCACCAACGCATCTGTCCCATATGCGGGTGGATCCCTAGCCCTTGACACAAAGCTGTCCAACTTCTTGTTAAACCTGGACGCCCAAAATTCTTATCTGGGCAGAAAAAAGTTGGGGTGCAGAGGCCATTCTTCCAGGAACAATTGTTGATGGCTCCAGAGGGCCGCCTGTCAATTCTCCCTTTCACGATATGAAGATTGTCGATAGGCAAGGTACAAGCTCCTCTGCCCAAACCAGAACATGGCTTTTCTTCTGGCTGCGTAACTTCTAGTGCCTCCTTGGTAACTGAAGTAATTTATTGATGTGGCATTGTCGGATTGTACCTTGACAGAACAATCCTGTAATCTAAACGCCCAGGCCATTAACCACTTGCCGACCGCCTCACGCAGATATACTGCGGCAGAATGGCACGGGCAGGCAGAATCACGTACCTGTACATGATCTGCCTCCCGCGGGCAGGGGGTTCGATTGGACCCCCCCCGTGCCCGAGGCGGTCGGCTTGTGTCTGGGAGCGATGAGAGGCGAGGGGGAGACCATCCATTCATGGCCCCCCCTCGCGATCGCTCCCAGCCAATCAGCTTCTTCCTCTGCTGCTGTATGCTAAACAGCAGCAAAGGAAATGTCCTCTCTCCTCGACTCGGTATTTTCTGTTCCAGCGCCGAGGAGAGAAGACTTCACTGTGAGTGCACAACACACACACACAGTAGAACATGCCAGGTACACAATACACCCCCGATCCCCCCCCCCGATCACCCCCCAATCACCCCCCCCCCTACGTCACACTGACACCAAGCAGTTTTTTTTTTCTGATTACTGCATTGATGTCAGTTTGTGACAGTTAGTGTGGTAGGGCAGTTAGTGGTAGCCCCCTTTAGGTCTAGGGTACCCCCCTAACCCCCCTAATAAAGTTTTAACCCCTTGATTACCCCCCCGTCGCCAGTGTCACGAAGCGATCATTTTTCTGATCGCTGTATTAGTGTCACTGGTGACGCTAGTTAGGGAGGTAAATATTTACGTTCGCCATCAGCGTTTTATAGCGTCAGGGACCCCCATATACTATCTAATAAATGTTTTAACCCCTCGATTGCCCCCTAGTTAACCCTTTCACCACTGATCACCGTATAACCGTTACGGGTGACGCTGGTTAGTTTATTTTTTATAGTGTCAGGGCACCCGCCGTTTATTACCTAATAAAGGTTTAGCCCCCTGATCGCCCGGCGTTGATATGCGTCGCCCCAGGCAGCGTCAGATTAGCGCCAGTACCGCTAACACCTACGCACGCAGCATACGCCTTCCTTAGTGGTATAGTATCTGAACGGATCGATATCTGATCAGATCTATACTAGCGTCCCCAGCAGTTTAGGATTCCCAAAAACGCAGTGTTAGCGGGATCAGCCCAGATACCTACTAGCACCTGCGTTTTGCCCCTCCGCCCAGCCTACCTCACCCAAGTGCAGTATCGATCGATCACTGTCACTTACAAAACACTAAACATATAACTGCAGCGTTCGCAGAGTCAGGCCTGATCCCTGCGATCGCTAACAGTTTTTGTGGTAGCGTTTTGGTGAAGTGGCAAGCACCAGCGGCCTAGTACACCCCGGTCGTAGTCAAACCAGCACTGCAGTAACACTTGGTGACGTGGCGAGTCCCATAAATGCAGTTCAAGTAGTAGTGTCCCGCTGCCACCAAGAAGACGAACACAGGCCCGTCGTGCCCATAGTGCCCTTCCTGCTGCATTCACCAATCCTAATTGGGAACCCACCACTTCTGCAGCACCCGTACTTCCCCCATTCACATCCCCAACCAAGTACCCCTACCCAACGAACCCCCCCAAAAAAGATGTCGTGTCTGCAGCAAGCGCGGATATAGGCGTGACACACGCTATTATTGTCCCTCCTGTCCTGACAATCCTGGTCTTTGCATTGGTGAATGTTTTGAACGCTACCATACAATAGTTGAGTATTAGTGTAGGGTACAGCATTGCACAGACTAGGCACACTTTCACAGGGTCTCCCAAGATGCCATCGCATTTTGAGAGACCCGAACCTGGAACCGGTTACAGTTATAAAAGTTGGTTACAAAAAAAAGTGTAAAAAAAAAAAAAAACACAAAAAAATATACCATAATAAAATAAAAAAAAATAGTTGTTGTTTCATTGTTCTCTCTCTCTCTATTCTCTCTCTATTCTGCTCTTTTTTACTGTATTCTATTCTGCAATGTTTTATTGTTATTATGTTTTATCATGTTTGCTTTTCAGGTATGCAATTTTTTATACTTTACCGTTTACTGTGTTTTATTGTTAACCATTTTTTTGTCTTCAGGTACGCAATTCACGACTTTGAGCGGTTATACCAGAATGATGCCTGCAGGTTTAGGTATCATCTTGGTATCATTCTTTTCAGCCAGAGGTCGGCTTTCATGTAAAAGCAATCCTAGCGGCTAATTAGCCTCTAGACTGCTTTTACAAGCAGTGGGAGCGAATGCCCCCCCACCGTCTTCCGTGTTTTTCTCTGGCTCTCCTGTATCAACAGGGAACCTGAGAATGCAGCCCGTGATTCAGCCAGCTGACCATAGAGCTGATCAGAGACCAGAGTGGCTCCAAACATCTCCATGGCCTAAGAAACCGGAAGCTACGAGCATTTCATGACTTAGATTTCGCCGGATGTAAACAGCGCCATTGGGAAATTGGAAAAGCATTTTATCACACCGATCTTGGTGTGGTCAGATGCTTTGAGGGCAGAGGAGAGATCTAGGGTCTAATAGACCCCAATTTTTTCAAAAAAGAGTACCTGTCACTACTATTGCTATCATAGGGATATTTACATTCCCTGAGATAACCAATAAAAATGATTAAAAAAAATATATATGAAGGAACAGTTAAAAATAAGATAAAAAGCAAAAAATAATAATAATAATAAAGAAAAAAAAAAAAAAAAAAAGCACCCCCTGTCCCCCCCTGCTCTCGCGCTAAGGCAAACGCAAGCGTCGGTCTGGCATCAAATGTAAACAGCAATTGCACCATGCATGTGAGGTATCACCGCGAAGGTCAGATCGAGGGCAGTAATTTTAGCAGTAGACCTCCCTGTAAATCTAAAGTGGTAACCTGTAAAGGCTTTTAAAAATGTATTTATTTTGTTGCCACTGCACGTTTGTGTGCAATTTTAAGCATGTCATGTTTGGTATCCATGTACTCGGCCTAAGATCATCTTTTTTATTTCTTCAAACATTTGGGCAATACAGTGTGTTTTAGTGCATTAAAATTTTTTCATGTAAACAAAAATTGTCAGAAAGGGCTTTGTCTTCAAGTGGTTAGAAGAGTGGGTGGTGTGTGACATAAGCTTCTAAATGTGTGCATAAAATGCCAGGATAGTTCAAACCCCCCCCCAAATGACCCCATTTTGGAAAGTAGACACCCCAAGCTATTTGTTGAGAGGCATGTCGAGTCCATGGAATATTTTATATTGTGACACAAGGTTGCGGGAAAAAGACAATTTTTTTTTTTTTTGCACAAAGTTGTCACTAAATGATATATTGCTCAAACATGCCATGGGAATATGTGAAATTACACCCCAAAATACATTCTGTTGCTTCTCCTGAGTACGGGGATACCACATGTGTGAGACTTTTTGGGAGCCTAGCCGCGCACGGGACCCCGAAAACCAAACACCGCCTTCAGGCTTTCTAAGGGCGTAAATTTTTGATTTCACTCTTCACTGCCTATGACAGTTTCGGAGGCCATGGAATACCCAGGTGGCACAAACCCCCCCAAATGACCCTATTTTGGAAAGTAGACACCCCAAGCTATTTTGCTGAGAGGTATAGTGAGTATTTGCAGACCTCACTTTTTGTCACAAAGGTTTTGAAAATTTGAAAAAAGAAAAAAAAATATTTTTTTTCTTTTCTTTCTTCATTTTCAAAAACAAATGAGAGCTGCAAAATACTCACCATGCCTCTCAGCAAATAGCTTGGGGTGTCTACTTTCCAAAATAGGGTCATTTGGGGGGGGTTTGTGCCACTTGGGCATTCCATGGCCTCCGAAACTGTGATAGGCAGTGAAGAGTGAAATCAAAAAATTTACACCCTTAGAAATCCTGAAGGCAGTGATTGGTTTTTGGGGCCCCGTACGCGGTTAGGCTCCGAAAAAGTCCCACACATGTGGTATCCCCCATACTCAGGAGAAGCAGGTAAATGTATTTTGGGGTGCAATTCCCCATATGCCCATGGCCTGTGTGAGCAATATATCATTTAGTGACAACTTTGTGCAAAAAAAAAAAGTGTCACTTTCCTCAACTTGTGTCAAAATATAAAATATTCCATGGACTCAACATGCCTCTCAGCAAATAGCTTGGGGTGTCTACTTTCCGAAATGGGGTCATTTGCTGGGGTTTTGTGCCATCTGGGCATTTTATGGCCTTCAAAACTGATAGGTAGTGAGGAGTGAAATCAAAAATTTACGCCCTTAGAAATCCTGAAGGCGGTGATTGGTTTTCGGGCCCCGTATGCGGCTAGGCTCCCAAAAAGTCCCACACGTGGTATCCCCGTACTCAGGAGAAGCAGCTGAATGTATTTTGGGGTGCAATTCCACATATGCCCATGGCTGTGTGAGCAATATATCATTTAGTGACAACTTTTGTAATTTTTTTTTTTTTTGTCATTATTCAATCACTTGGGACAAAAAAAATAATATTCTATGGCTCACATGCCTCTTA